>JAPYZF010000007.1:0-676055 GCA_030523045.1 Meteorus cinctellus | reverse complement strand
ACTCGAATTTAAGCTTTTCATGACACCCCCTAAACATCGAAAAAAAAAAATTTCGTGCTCCCAAGTTTCCAAGGTGAAATGTAACATTTCAATGGACTAGTTGGCCGAGACGTATCTCCAGAAAAAAAGTGCAATCACTGTATTCACTTATGTGGAGGTAGCGTAGTTGTCAGTGATGGACGAACTGATCTTAACTTATACTGCTTCCTCTAAGAAAATAAATAATTATCGCGATGGGAGAGAAAAAAATGGTTAAATATATACTAATTCTCTCAAAATCTTCACTTATTCTTTTTTCGAATAGTATTAAGATACAATACTCTTCGAAAATTTAACATATTGCTGTGAGGGGAGATAAAGTAATTTAGAACAATAGCTGATGCGTCGATGATGCTGAATAAATGTAGTAACACATAATAAAAAAGAAGGGAATGCAAATATTTTAATGAGAACGAATGAGTAGCAAAGTATCAATTGTCTACCATCGATAACGCAAGGATCCAACAGGGAACTGATTCATACCTGACTATGGTAATTAATCATTGTTGGAATGAATTCTTGATTCTCAGTTTTTCATTTCCAAGTTGTAGGAGCGTCAGGGGGAAAAAAAATTCCAGCAGATCCACTGATAGTCTTGTGAGTGGTTATATGTGTATCCATGAGTACATGTATATACTAAACATATACGATTATCATGGACAGCTGCGCAATTTCTCCAGCTGCCAAGAGACCTGACAACGACTCAACGGGAAGCACATACACCTATATACATATACATATATATGCACGTCACCAATACGAATTTCAAGCGCTACTCGTTACTCAAGTTCCAAACGAGTAACAACACGTCACCCAAATAGAGAAAAAAAATTGTTTAATTAATTTCTCGAAATTCATGTTCAACTTTTTCAACTCCCGATGACGCCACAGCAAATGCGACCTCTAGATATGCTTTAGTTTATCAAATTAATCAAAAGTTATTTATCTCAACCAGAAGAAGAAATAGAAACAGCGAAGTGAGGCCAGCATGAGGACATGAAGCAGAAGCGGAAAGAAAGAAAAGTCTATAAAGTATCTATACAACTTTTTCCTCTTCCTCATCTTACTCCAGCTCTTTTTCCAGTTACCTTCCATTCAATCCATTTGTCACAGCAAACTTGGCTATATCTAAAACTATTCTCCTTCTTCATCTTGTTCTCGCATCCTTTCTTATCGCGCGTGTGCCAAAGCCTTTTCCAATACACTAGCAGCAAAATGAAGCCACCCGGCAACAACAGGTTTTCTACCGAGCCTTCCATCATGCATGGGGGGCTTCATTTTACAACCCCGACCATCACAAATACACACACAAATGTGAATAGATATAAGAAGAAGAGGGGGGAGAGAAAGAGAGGTAGGGAGAAGAGTTGACTGTGACTATATTACGCGTAGCGGCTTTTTCAGCAGCTGGCGACCATTCTGTCCCGTGCCATCTGCCGAACACACATTCGTCTTTAAAAAAAATAATGTGGAACGTGGGGTCCGTCAATGTATTGGGCCCTGAAGCGATATACGTGCCGGGTGCGTGCGCGATATGCCCTCCACGACCCGATAGCAACTTTAAAAACTTGTATACATGTGTATATTTTATTTGTGTTCGGGCCCCTTCATTATTCCAGACGTGTTAATCACGTTCAACTGTATCCCGCAAGTTAATTCAAGTGCACTGGCGCATGTTCTTCGAACATTTTTTAATAATTACAGCTCACTATGCCAGAATATTTTCACGGAGAATTAAATAATATCGAAATAAAAACGTTTATTTTATTGTCAGCCACTTAAGATCTCCTTTTTTCATTTGAATAAACTTTTCTATTTCTTATACCAGGTTTTAATATCTCGCAGTCATTAGATATGAATTTAAAACATTCTAACCGTTCAGCAATTGATGAACAAATTATTTTTTTAGTTTAGATTTGAGTGTGATATGAAATTGAAAAAAAGATGGGACTTATGAATAATTGCGGTATTATTTCTCTAATATAAACGAGTGCAGCATTCTTATTATATATTTATATAGCTTTACAATTCATTCTGAATTCTCTTTTATTCCATTCAAGTATGGGAAGAATCGATGTCCAATTAGTGAACATATAACAGACTAGTATATTCACATAGGAATTAATAAAGACCGTGGGAGAAATAGAGGAGAATTGATAAATCGAGTGTGCGCTGTGGTGTATGGAGGGCCAGTTTCATGAGACAAATATTTAGTCGTGACTTGGCTAATGAATACTCGTGGGTTTAACGTCATATAGCACGTAATTCAATGGGAGTAACATGGACGAGAGATAGATGTAGAGAAAACTGAGTCAAGACCGTAGGGATTTTCCCGTACAACCCTCCGTCCACTCCGGATGCCGAAAATTTCATTTCAACGTGACTTACGCTAATTAGCTTTCTAGAGAGGAAGTCTGATGGCCAATCTACTTCACCGCACTCATTTTCCGTGAAACAAATATTGTGCCAACCACCCTTACTTCTATTGTTCTTGTATTTATTCATGTTTGAGTATGAAATACTGGTAATAATTAGTGTGAGATTCATTGTTGTTTGTTGATGAATAAGTTTACTAGGCACAAATACTTGTAATTAAATCCGGTGCATTATTCCAAGCAGATTTGAAACACAAAAAAAATTGAAGCCAGCGATAGAATTGTAGAAAAAAATGTTTCAACGCTACATAAAGCATTCTGTGCAGTTGATTTAAACAGGGTGTTTCAGATTTATCGAGAAATGAATATCAAGGTAAATGTACGGAAAAATCGATTTTCCTTGTGCGTTTGGCAAAAGTTTATAGTTTAGAGTATAAGCTTATCAAATTTTATGAAGAAATTTAGTAAAAATATCAGGGATATCTGTTTTCGTGCAACAAGAATATTTTACAGCTCTATGAACTTATCAGTCAGTCTTGCTATAAAACGAAGATGACGTGACTTTGATCGATCTACATAATTAAATGTGATGCAGGTTTTAGAATAAATAGAATTTTGTTAGTGTACACATCTAAAATTTTTGCTATAACTAAAAGTAAGTTTAAAACTTTGATCATATTTTTTATGGGACCAGTTTGCAGTATCCATTCCCCTACTTGAGGAATACACTTGGGAATCATATAGAGAATTCGATCTCCTTGGTGAAATTTTCACCCCCTGAATTATCAAAGAGGTCAATGTGGATTTATGATTCTTACTATTTCTGAATTTTTTATCTCCAATCTATTGGAATCCTACCGAACATTTCAATAGTTCAATTATAATTCTAATTACTCACAATATTTGATTTGGTTTGTGCAATGTAATGAGTAGAAGATACATAAAAGAAACAGTTTCGCAAACTTCTGCAGAGTCGATGGGCGCACATAAGCGTGATAACCTTTCAATGGTTGTTGAGCGCACATGTCTCCGGCAATTTTGTGGGGCTGCATAAAAATTAGCATAACCAGAGGGTGCGGCTTAAAGAGTGAAAGCACATGAGAAAGGGGAAGAGCGAGAAGGAAACGATATATTCAACGTTGGGCACGCAGCCGACACGTGGCACGCGAATAAAGGGCGAAAAACCTGCTCAACCGGTACGCGTCCATATTCCATCTCTCCCTCTTTATACTCTTATGAAATGAATGGAAAAAAAGAGAAAAATATATTCTATCCAATATGAACAAAGAGATCGCTGGTCAATATCGCGAAATTCAAGGAAAAAAAATGAGTAAACTTGCACAAAATATTCGAAATTGATGTAGTAAAATGAAATTGTATCGGTGAAAAATATAAAACCCCACAGGAATAAACTCGTATTTTCATGAATAAGAACGATCATGTGAGATAAAACCTGACATTTCCATACAAAAAAAAATACAAAACATTGCATTCATCGTGACAGACAAGCTGTGTTTCGATATTAAACGTCAAATGATATTTAACACAAATAATCCAACATTTAAAATTAATCATTGATATTATCATTTGAAAATAGCTTTGATGTCATTTCAATCAAATTGGAAATGAATGTTTTTCATTCAACGCATATTAATTTCATTTCCAATCACAGCAGTGTATATCGCCGTGCAAATATGCGCACTTCATTCCAATTTTCATTGGAATGACGATAAAAAATGAATCTGCACATGAGTGAACAATTTTTATGAACATTATTATATCGATTGACAAAAATATTTCATCCTTTCTCTTCTACCAAATAACTTCCCATATCCATACACATTTATTATACATGAATAACAAAATTGTTCAATTAAACAATTGTTCAATTAAAATATTTTACTCTTTCATCATATCCACCCAGATTCATCACATTCGTCAATCTATTGGTGCAGACATTTTATGCTTTCGCTATACAACATATAAATCGTCCAATGCCATCACCCTTTCTGCACACCGCGCTCTCATCACCTCTCTCTTCTGCTACTCTTGCTGGCACCCCAGTCATATCCCTTCCATCTCGACAAGAGGAAACGCGAGTATAATGTACCACTAAATTTGCTAGCGCTATATGCCAGCATACCCAGTAATACCGGTTACTGCCAGATGTACGAGCAACCCTCGTGAAACTGTTGGTTATATGTACATCGTATAGCAGTGGTCTATAGATTTTCATGTATGCATATATATCCACTGTAAATGTATATACATTCATATAGCTGCGTGTGTTGGATTTTAGTAAAATACTCATTTGAGCCAACGCGAGAGTGGGGCCATGTGTGATTACACAATGTATATACCTTTCACTCTCTCTCAATAAATATATATCTATATATATTGAACTAACGTATTTACATTCGCTATCTCCGAAGTAATTTCCGGCGTGGTATAGTCTGGTGAGTGGCCAGGTATTCGCTACCATAATTCATTATTTAAAAAATATCATTTCGGTTGAAGGTTTTTTTTTTCTTGATAAAATGATTACATTTAATCTTTATGACTTTATCGTGAATATTGAGATTGTCCTGACAATATTTTGATGATTATTTATATCCAAGAATCATATTGTATCAATCAGTTGATGTGTTCCTTCTGTATCGGATCTTCAATGTCAAATTGATCAATGAAAAATGTTTGATTATCCACTTTGCAGTGTGAATTTTATGAAATATTTAATAAAAGAACTAAACATTCACAATTACCTGAAGTAGAACTGTTAAATTATTATTTACTGATGTGGATAATTTTTTATGTGTAATTTAT
This sequence comes from Meteorus cinctellus, assembly GCA_030523045.1. NCBI lineage: Eukaryota > Metazoa > Arthropoda > Insecta > Hymenoptera > Braconidae > Meteorus > Meteorus cinctellus. The sequence goes on along the minus strand of JAPYZF010000007.1, from coordinate 670,818 downwards.
ATAATTACATCACACGAATGATAATGAATGTTTCAAAATATTCTATTCCGGTGTGCTTGATTATTATTCAGATGTGTGAATATCGTCGGTGAGGATTTTATATGAATAATAATAACATTAATAATAACATTATTCCACTGCGGAATTTTACAATGAATACGAGAACAATATTTCCACCACAAATTTATAATATTCATGAATAGTTGTTGTACCTGTATCTATATTTATTAATGATTATATAATTATGAATGGATGTCATTGATATTTTATAGAACAAATCATTTTAGTTCTCCCAAGCATATCATGTTCTCTCTGACATGTATTTATTTGTACCATGTTGCGGCAAAGCAATGACAATTAGTCCTTGTTAATTATTATATCATCATAATCTCTCTTTCACCTTTCTATACCTTTTTTATGTTTTATTTTACGTCATGCACATATACAATTATTACATGTTCATGAGCAATAATCTGTTGTATTGTCATGTGCATGAATAATATATTGAAAACAGGGAGATGGACAGATGTGCAACCATTTTTGTACATTCACATACGCACCAATATATAAATAGAGAATTAACACATACATGAAGCAATGTATGTGTCTACACATCGAGAGTAAAATGAGAAGTAATCGATAACGTTCTGTCAGAACACATCTGTCGTATTTCTCGATTCACCGAAAAAAAAGAATATATATATGTATACGCATGGGTGTTTGTTTGTGAGAGAAAATTTAGGGAAAAATAAACAGATTTCTCTGTTATTTTTTGTTTTTTAATTCGTGTGAAATTGTGGTAGTGATGACAAAAAATCCTCTGTGGTTTTTGCAACACTTTTTTATTTTTAAAGTGGTTCTATGACGAGACAAAAGATTGGAGATGGATTTCAATCTGTGTTGGATTGTGCTACGCTCTCATACCGATTGAAAGAGAATTTTCTCGATGGTTTGTCAACGATTTTAGCTTTGTTTATGAAAATTATGATGAAAATGTTCATGAAATTATTTTTTTCAATACTTCATTTCACATACCTGATAAAATGCTCTGTTGTTGCACAAGAATTATACTTCTGGTAATATCCCTTTGGAGAATTTGCACAATATCAATTCATTCATTGGTCATTATAAAAATACGAACAATAAACTCCAATTAATTGCTCTTGTCTTTCATTCGACAAATTCAATTATAATAAATTCACAACAGTTATTGAACCTCATGATGAGAAATTGAATATAACTATAAAATAATTTACAACGCACACACAATAATCTTGATAAATATTTTTATCGTTGTATCAATTGCACAAACCATTCTCACAACTTTTCACTGCCTTTGTAGTACTTATCCATAGTGGTACGCGATGTAAACCTCGCTAGCGGCTGAAAAACCAGACTAAATAAGATATATGTGAATGAATGGTGAACAATAGTGGTGATATTCACACAACAATGTTTACGTTTCTTTGTGTGAGACAGCTTTGGTTAGGATCGGGGATTTTCCCCATATACCTCTTGCTTTACACCTCGTGTTTACAAAGTCACGTAGGTATACGTACCTCATGTTTACATTCGGCTTCTATTGTCTATGTCCATGCCAGTGCTAACTATATATCTATATGTATATACATGTGTAGAATTTCCTGGCAACACCGCGGAAAGGACGATATACATGTCCGCCATATATATATATGGTGCATTTGTAGGCTTGACGCAAGGAGAGAAGCGATGCGGTAAATTCCGGCGTGAACGTGACGCATTTACCATTGAGTTAATCGATGAGGTGCAACCACCCAATTCCTCTCTCGCACCCTTCGTCTCTGCCACCCTCACTCACTCTCTTTTTCTCTGCACCATTTTGCATTATATTCTAATTGTTGCAATTAACCGAGCATTCCACCATTTAATTGCAATCCAGTGTAATCGAAAAGAAAATTTAAACAGAAGTTTATTTCCCTTCTTTGCTTCTGTAGCGCTACGAGTGATTAATTGAAAATTCCATAATGGCTAAAAGCATCTTTTGAGGATGAGAGAAAAAAAAGAGAAAATTGGAAATAAGGAAAGCGAAGAGAGGAAAAGAAATGAGGTGGAGAGAAGGAAAAAATTGGTAGAGTGAAAAAGTAGAGTTCAAGTTAAGTTTGCAAATGAAAGATAGTGCGGTGAAAAAAAAAAAGTCAGCAAAGAGAGAATATATAATTAATAAAATGCTACTTACTTCAATGCATCTACATAAATTTTTTTTTCCACCCGCCTCTTTTGCTTCTCATTGTGTATGGATGAAAAAAATTTGCAGATCGTTAAGAATTCAAACGGAAATAACTTTGATATTTTGTGATCTTCTTAATGGTTTAATGTTGTGTAAGGACATAGTTTTAGTTCGTAAAATCAGCAACAGCCGGTAAGTTCGCCAGTCTTCAATCCAAACTACGTGAATTCCTCGAAAGTTGAAGGGAAGATTTGTGGAAATTCTATTCTGTTGTTACTCGTGAAGATTTGGAATTTAATTCCAAAGATTCATGGACAAAAACAACTCAAAAATGATTGAAAAATATCAGTGGAAACAGATATGGCAAATATCTATGTGGTGCAATTGAGAATAATAGTTTATCTTACTCATGATTATCAGGTCTATTGGGGAGCATTATGAAAGCAGTTACACCATTTGGTTATCATAGCCAAAAGTTCCTTGAACAATTCAAACCATAGCAATGGAATTTATCCAGATTGCCATGTTATCACTATGCAGTTCTATTCATCTGTAATACGAACGAGAATATCCTGAAGCAATAAATATTGAATTATTGCATGCAATAAAGATGTGATAAGGTACATTGTGTATAGTCAATTTTCCGAGAAGTAATCCATCTAATCTCATGATTAATTCATTTCTCCTGAGAATTGAAAATTTACAGTTGCAGCTATAACACAAATAGAAAATCTTCTTGCCAATGGCCATATACATTGTGTGCATTAAGTTTATACTCGTATTTGCGCTTGGTTAAAGTAATGGCCACACGAAATAAATAATGCGTGACCCGTGACCCATAAAGACCTTTGGCTATTGTATTTATGTACTGATATATACCGCGTTTGTTCACCAGAGCAAATCACCAGACCGTTAAAATGCTACATTTGCATATTTGTAATAGTCTAATACAATGCGAATTATAACCAGCCGGTGTATCGTTTGGGCCGTGCATAAATCTCATTGATTTTCTCGACACAACCACAATAATATTTTGTGACAAAAGCTTGCACTGCCTGATGATATATCATTGTGATAGTGATAATTACATTAATTCGATCAAATTAACTGATCACATATTCAAAATGTGTTACGTAATACACACAATATTCAACATCCAAATGAAATTGCATCGAAATATGTGTGTTTAATCTGTACCCTTTGAACTGTTGTAATACTAATCGAAATGTATACCAATATTTCTCGATTTCCTACTTGTTCTACTAATTTCCATTGACTGAAGATCGATGTTGAATTAACTGTAGATACACGCCAACGAATGTATGTTTCATTCATTCACATTATCGTAACATCAAACGAATTTTCATCACAACCAAAAATAATTTATGAACATGAAAAACACATCATCAACATTGGTTAATTAACAGCACTTGAATATCGATATCAACGAGGTGATGTAACCCCTGATCAAAGCATAAATTTCGTGAGAAAATAATTTACCATAACCATAAATAACATTCAAGGTTATTGATATTGCCATGACTAATAAAAACCCACAAAATGAATATGAGGAATGCAAATATTATGTTCATACTTATAATTGGACATTTATGAATTGTCCATAGTTCTCTTGCTTATTTTACAATTTACTGTACCTTCAGGTGGAAATCTAGAAATAGCAATATATTCTGGTGCATACAACACAATATCAAATATTATGATAGACTCTATAAATATCTGAACTTCGCCATGATGGTTCATTGATTTCCCTAATATACAGCTCTAATATATCTGTATCCAGCAGCCGTCAGTTGTAGCATTCGTATGCAAATTCCAAACGAAATGAACTGAATGTATTCGCAGAGTCCCATTCACTATGAGCATTCCAGTACCATGATTATTCCTCAGACTCTCCTGCAATTGAAATAGAAGATATTTAAACGTGCTTTATCACTGTTATCCATCGTATTCCAAATGTCTTGTGAATGTAAGAATGTTATAAAGAGTGGCAATACCTTAAATCATGCCAATGAAAATAAATTTCTCATAGTTAGAATATATCGTATAGCTAATAATATTTATTGTTTATGAATGTAATCTCACTTGATTCCTACCTTAACAAGTCTATTAACCGGATTTATGTCGGTCCAGTGGCGATACAGCTTTCGGGCCGATTGCCTAAGGCTATTTCCTTCCTTCCTTTCGCTCAGTTTCCTTCTGCTGCTCTCCGTCGGTTGCAGTTAACTATACATCGTTAATTGGTATTCCATTGGCATTGACGACCCCCATCGGTAATTTCAGGCTTCACTACAATCCGTTCCTTCTATGTGTACTGAACTATCGCTATTTTCAGCATCAAAGAGCGCGACGTGTTATCGGAGTAAAGCTATTACATACAGTACTTTCGGTCTCCTTAATTACAGGTAAGAAAATCTATTGCGTATACGTATGAACTCCTTGTGATATTGTGCATCTGGAAAATCTGTTTCGACATACCACTTCTGCATCTGAATGATTTCAACTCATTAATAGGGAACACAAAAAAAAAAGCTTGAATGAATCGATTTCTCAGAAGAGGGAAATTTTTTTATGGATTTCCACCGTTGATACGTAATGTTAGAATATGAGAAATGAAAGTAGTGGTGCTGATTTTGCGGAATGAAAATATAATCGGTGGAAAGATATGAAATTTTGCAAGCTCATTTTCTTAATGCTCCCAAGTTATCATAATGTTTTATTGTGAATTTTGAATTGGTCATAATGTGTAGGTGGACATTTGATTCTTATTCTTTTGCTTCTGCTTTCCTTTAGAAGGCTTATGGAAACCACGAGAATCAGTGCTTTATAGAAAATTGGATGCAGTAAGTATAATTTATATAGATACATAAATATACATCATCATTATAGGTAGATAAGATTTATGAAAAGATATATGTTTTACCTACGCAGCAGTAAGTGATCCAAATTTATAGTGAAGTTAAATTTATTTCCTAAGATGAACTGAACTGTTCTTTTTCCTCATTGAATAATGAAATACTTTAGTAATTTTAGAACACAAGTAACAAATGAAATCGTATCATACGGGTTGAAAGTATAAATGAAAATGATAAAAAATGTGTTTGTGTACAAATGTTTGATGATGTTTCATATCCAAGTTTGAAGCAACAGTGTCTGTCGTTTGTATGAGATCAGGCGCACAGGAAAATCAGTGGATGGGCTTGTTATAGCCTCCGGGGGTGACAAAGAACATCCCAAGGGAATGAAAAGGTGCGACAGAGTGTAATAGACAGAGGGGATGTGAGAGAGAAGGTACGGGTAAACGCACGTACGAGTGCAACCCTCTCGTTGATTGGCAATAGGCTGCCGGTTACCATGACAACACCATCGTGGCCCCGGGAACTTCTCTCAACGGCCCCGGCGCGTCGCTTTCCAAGAGGAGAGAAATGGCAGTGGTAGTGGTTAGTATGTGTGCAGACGAGCGGGCACAGGGGTAAATTGGTGATGGTGGTAGTGGCGGTTGGAAAAGGGGAAACGCAACGAAACATAGTGGAGAAAGAGAGCGTGAGTTTAAATCGAGTGAGGGTGAGAAATGAGATAGGAAAGGACAAAGATAGAGGACATGACTGTCAACCAACGAACAAAGAAGCATCTCATATACCATGTAACACGACAAAAGTGCTTTTTAAAGCAACCAATACCAACGCACATCACAGATTCATCTAATAAATATTTATATTGCAACTTTTGTTCAAGTAGTCAACTTTCGGAATATGGTATATGTCATCATGCACTGATACAAAGAGTCATTTTAGTTGACAGAGATAATCTTGCATATCAAAGACGTTGTAATGACTTTGCGAATATTGTCCCAACAAAATGAGTTCCGTTGATGCTTCTCACATTGTTATAACAGTCGAAAAGTTCTATGAATTCTTTTGTTGTCCACTTGGTCAACATGATCAGAAGTTGGTGAGAATACTTTGTAGGATACTTCCATTGCTGGAGGATATCGCACAATGGCAGGTCTAGAGTAGATTTAGTTGTTATATTTGTATGTGGCTTCCGGTGTTGATATTGATACTGTTGAAAATGCAATTTTTGTCATAACAAGTTATCGGATGAAGTTCAATGTGATTGTGCGCTGACCCTTCACCTATCTTTGAAGATTTGATCGAGAGCTCTTTGTGAAATTCTGTGTGAATTCTGTGTGTAAGCGTAAAACTTTAACGTATCCTACCTATCGGGTTATACACTCAGTTTCAAAAGGAAAATCCCAACTATCGGGATGAAAACAGTTTGAGGAATTTGAGCTCCACTTAACCAGCCGTTTCGTCTGAATTGCCATCTCTTCCGGGCCATATGACACTTCGAATAGCGAACAAAGCGTAGGAATCATGGAATTGAGTGTAGGTAAAAAAACGAAGATGAAAAAAGTTCATGACAGGAGAGGAATGAAGAGAGGACAGAGAAAAAAAAAGAAATCAGTCGGGTATTACTTTGGACGAATGATATGGGAGAGGACAATTGTTACTACACTGTGGCATTAGAGGAATGAATCGAATGTGTCGATTATATGATGAAGCTTTAGTCTTTTGTTTTTTTTCTCTGTCTTTTTCACTTTGCTATGTTGTAATACCTACTTGTGTTGATCGGGAAAAGCATTAAGAATAGATTTATCGTTGAAACGATTTACGATGCTTGATCCTGAAGACTGCAAGATGAAAATAAAAATATGATATTGCTTAAATAGTGAAGGAATGAAGGAAAAAGCAAACATGGGAGAATATTTTTCTTTTTATGTTCTTCACTACCGGATATCATCTTCCCGCGTGGAAGACAGTATCTGGATGAAATTTATGCTCTTAATCTACCCCCGGAAAGTGGTAACGTCGGGCAATTTTTTTTATACTACGGTAAATTTTGTGCCGATAGTAACAGAAGATGAAGCCGGGATTTCGTGTTAGGTTTACGTTAGGAAGGGAAGCGTCAGAGAGATAAGGTCTCACTTACTTTCATTTACCTTTTTGAAATTAACAAGTCCAATATTTGAGCAATACGTACTTGGATAAACGTATTTTGCATAAAGATTTTGTTCATGAGAAAGTAGAAAATTTTCCATAAATATACAACATTTTATGATAGAGACTATGAGAATCCGGTGAAATTGGAGTGGAATCCTACTTCACTAAGTTTCCATCGCATGAATACCCATCCACTGTCTTTCTCAAGTCTCGCTCAATTTCCGTACGTTTCTGCAGTATCTGAAATACGATAAGAAACGACTTTATTACACTCTATTTTGAACAAACGCGTCTTGGAAAAGTTAGGAAAGAGGTGTTAGAAAGTTTTCCTCTTTCCCTCTGAGTTATTTCACGAAGATTCATCTTGAATTCGGTTCTGTGCGACATATCCAACTGTTTCATTGGTTTCTTTTGCGTAAAAGAAAAAAAAGTAAGTCAATTGACTTGTGAATACTGCAGCAAGGAGAAAATGGCTGATTTTACCCAGAGGTAATTCACATTGTTATGTCATTTGGCATCCTTGAATGGTAAATGGCTCTCGGGTGTTGACTTTAACAACTGTGTAATATCTCAAGACGTTTACTAGACAAAGCAAGAAAACAGCTTGGTCGCCATCCAACAGGTGTCATTAGCAAACGAAAATACTTAGTTATAGTTTATGGGCTCACAAACTGTAAAGGTCGTACAGAACAATGAATGTAAACGAAAACGCTGGAATGATTATCATTTTCAACTATTAATTTGGGTTAACTGCAGTTTTCTGGAAATTACAATTCTAGAGCGAATTGGACGAGGATAACATTTTTTTTCGAAAAACTACAGCGTCTCATTGCACACCAACGATTTTTCTTAGTGAATGTACAATAAGATCGCAATATTGATATTATAGTTCAAATAACTAATTTGGAGAGTAACTCATCCTCAGTTGTTTCATTTGTTCCTCTCCATTTGCTTCTACATAGAATGAGGACGAGATGAAGGAAGAGAATAACATGATTGAAGCGTAGTCAGGGGCAATTTTTTCTGTCCAGAATATCTCATAAACACAAGAAGACGTCATTGGACTTGAATACTGGCACTGGATTCAATACGTTGCTCGCAACATAGACAGGTATGAGCCAGATGCCTTGAGTACCTAAAATGATATTATTCCTTTAAATAACAGAATGTGTTTTTTCAATTATGGCTATTCAACTTACAACTGCAAACATTTCGGATGATAATACAGCAAATCCTCCAGCTGTTAGTTGCGATGGCTTCTGACTCCGTAATGTTATCAGCTGAAGAATTTTGATATATTTTCGATCCAAGTCGTACCAATTACTCTCGTATATCACTTTGGCAACGGCGATACTCTAGAGAAAAGTAAATATTATTCGAGACTAGATAAAAGAATTGGGTAAGGTATTTTACACCTTATTGCTGAGATATTCGCCGGCATAACAAAGTACAAACGTTTGTACTAATTTCATCACAAGATAAATTGAAAATCGACCAATATCGAAAGGGTTCCTACTCTGAAAATTGAAGAATAAAGATAGATATTATTCCGAAGCAGAGTTGTCTTTCTTTTGTTTTTCATATTACCATTACGAAAACTAATCCACTACATCCGATAGCAACACCATTGCAAAGGCAATGAATTAATGATATGGTTGAAAAAGCTTCGTTAATTCTTTCAGAAAAATTAAGATTTTTCCGATGGATCATAATGAGTCCTTCGACTAGCAGAAGAGACTTTTCATTGACAGACCCATCTTTCGCTGCAATAGCTATGAATTCTTTGAATTGTTGCTGTAAAATATTGCATTGCGCTCCAAAATGACAAATCTAAAAATGATGATGATTGAAAAGTTTGAATGTATTCATGTTTGTGAAAATATTTGATCGGATTACTAAAGCAACTATAAAAGCTTGTGGCACAAGATCAGCTGCAATCATTAAAATCCCTTGCACAAAATGAAAAATAATAATTATTTCGTAAACAGGAGACTTGTAATCGTCAAATGGATACGATGTTCTCAGGATAAATTCACGATTTTCTGGACTACCAATGAAGTAAAAAATCAGCAATCTTGAAAAGACCAGTGTTATTGCACCACAATATAAATACAGATCTATGCGTGCAACGAAACATGACACTCGTGTTTCATTGGTAACTTTGACATCAGCCTTTTCCCAATCTTCAGCCATTTCAACGATCAAACCCATAAGAGTTCTTGAAAAAAGAGGAAAAATTAATTTATTAATTAGTATCACGATGCACGAATAAATGAGAATAGGTTGAAAATATTTGGCAATTAAACTTGACTCGTACTTTCGATTAATCCAAGCTATTAGCAATTTTAGGAATAATGCAATTTCAGTTGACAAATCGCAAATAGCTATCATCAATTCAACAACATCATCCAAGATCTCCGACACGTGCATGACTTGAAACGGTACAATGGTGATCCATGTGCACCAAAGAATAGTAGCAATTGGAATGTTGTATGAATTTGGCCAAAGTGAAACTATTCGCAAAATAAACTCAAATTCCCAACTAATACACGGAATTTTTGTAATCATTTTCTGAAACTGCATCAATAACTTGCAAAATATTGAATACAATGTGAAGTACTAAGTAATTATGTCGATGATGAATCAAATCAACTTGCATTATAAACTCGGAATGTTCACAATCATTGACATTAGTACAATGATGAATTAAAATCACTTGATCTCACATATATGAAATTAAAACCCCAATCAAGATCCATCATCAGACCAAAATTTAATAAGTTTACTCACTTATATGTTGAGTCGCTGGGGAAAATAACGTTTGAGAAATCGGCCTTGGATTGTGTTGTGAGCTGACGTTGATGTGTGTATTATAATATATTCGCCGTGATGAACTTTGACGAGACACTTGTGCAACTGACCGCTCCGCAATGTCTTACCCCCATGTGTCACCAAAAGCTCCGCCTTATTCAATCGAATTCACCAATCGTATCTATACGTTCGATTTGTTTTTTATGTTATTGAAATGCATGAAAAGATATTCATAGAATCGCATCGCATGCACAGAATAACATGAAAAATGCATAAACTTACCCACAATATTTCCTTCAACAAAAAAAATCTTGTATTACACAAGTTGGAAGACAAAAAAAAACTTCATCGGAACTTTTAATTGAGCTGTAGTTTTTTTCACTTGATATTGATTTGTTTTCGATCTATGGTGTCTGCGGAATATTCAGAAGTTTGTGCCACGCGATCTTTAGTAATTCATAAGCAAGTGGGCAATGTTTTCGATCGGAAATGCTTCTCTTACTGATTCAATCGAGAAGGGGGGGGTTGCAGATTTTTGATGGACAACCCCCAATCATTTCAGTTTTGCTTACCAACCAGTGAACACCTCAGTTGTCTGATATATTATAGTATGCCTGCATTTGTGGAATAAACATCAACAGATATTAATGAAACCGCATTAGATGCGCAAAATATCATGCGGCATGCGCAGACTTTTAGTGAAAATTCAGTTTTCTTCAAATGATATTTGTTTAATTTCCAATCAACGGTTGACATGAAGTTATGTTACGCAGTATTCAGTAATTCTTAAACAGGTGAGCAATAGTGACTGAGAAGTTCGAATACTATCAAATTGCGATTTTATTATGACTCATGAAACCGTGTTAATGCAATCAACGAATCAACGCTTTCTCTTGTAAATGGCGAGGAAAAAATAGTTGTGATCTTCCTAGTAAGTAGCTCGTAACATGGACATGTAGGAACCCGACGTTTTCAAAATCTAAAACATACAAACAGACATGGGTCTATTGATTTGAAAACCAATTTTTTCCGTAAATATATATCTCTCTTACGACTGTAAACATTCCAGATGACAAAACAGCGAACCCCCCAGCTGTGAGTTGTAGTGGTTTTTGTGCTCTCAATATTATGAATTGCAAGATTTTCATACACTTTGGATTCAAGTCACACCAGTTACTTCCGTAAATCACGTCTGTGATTGCAGCACTCTTTGAGAAGAAAGGATAATAAACTTCTTGCAACTCAGTTGAAGAAAACAAAATAAATTTGCACCTTATTGGCAAGATATTCCCCGGAATAACAAAGAACAAATGTTTGAACAAGTTTCATCAGAAGGTAAATCGAAAATCGACCTATATCAACAGGATCCTTACTCTGAAAGGATAGAAAACTGTTTGTGAATAGTTTAAATAAATAATTTTGGATAATTAAGTGTTTTCTTCATTAGAAACTCGAACATTACTATCATAAAAACTAAACCACTACATCCAATCGCGATACCATTACAAACGCAATGGATAAATGATATACTTGAAAAAGCTTTTTCAATTCTTCCAGCAAAATCGATATTTTTCTTATGATCTTCAATCAAATGACCGAGAGTCGTTAATATCCTTGCATTTGTCATACCACTATTTTTCGCAGTGGTCATGAATTGGATAAACTGCGCTTCCAATATATTAAATCGAGCACCCGTATGACAAACCTGAAAAAAGATCATTCACCACAAAATCTCGTAGAACAGATCATCATAGAATTGATCAATCAACTCACCAGTGCAACTATGAAGGCTTGGGGCATGAGATCAGCTGTAGCCATCAATACTCCTTGCACGAAATGGAGAATGATAATTACTTCATAAACTGGTGACTTGAAATCATCAAAAGGATAAGATGTCTTAAGCAGGAATTGTCGATTTTCAGGGTCGTCAGTGAAATAAGCGATCATCAGTTTCGGGAAGAACATTATGATAGCACCACAATATAAATAAAGATCTAAACGTGCGACAAAACAAGAAACTCGTGTCTCACGAGTGACTTTAATTTCAGAATGTTCCCAATCTTCTGCCATTTCAATGATCAAACTCATCAAAGTTCTTGAAAGTGAAAAATTATCATATGAAAATCATATCCATCATTGTAATTCATTCAATATTTTATTTAAATTGATACTTTCGATGCATCCAGGCTATGAACAATTTAGAATATGCGGCAAATTCACTTGCAATGTCACAAATTGCTGTCATCAACTCAACGGCCTTATCTAGAATTTCCATAATGTGAACAAGTTGAAAGGGAATAATGGTGATCCATGCCAACCAGAGTATTGTACCAGCAAGAATATTATATGTATCTGGCCATAGTGAAACAATGCGCAGAATATACTCAAATTCCCAACTGATACATGGAACATTTGTGATCATTTTCTGAGACTCTTAAATTAACTTCAATCGATGTATATAATTACTGGCATGCCCTGGAACTGGAAGTCAAAACATTAATAAAAATATTCCAATGCTCAACAGTAAACATAGGCATGGAGTCACCTCTAATTGCAGATCTTTAGTAATCACAATTAATGGAAGATCTTACATCATCCATTGAACTGGTTTAATTGCACACAGATAGATCCATTATCATTAATAAAATTATACATTATTCATACGGAAAACTATTTATCTACCGCTGCACATTCGTACGTGTAACAATTTTTAATGCTTAAATTTGTTAGACGAAAATAGAAGTCTTCAGACTTATTTGTAATGATGATCTTTGACAATTGTGAACGACTGACTGCTCAGCAGCGATCGATCCCGAATGAGCGACAATAAAGCTCCGCCTTATTAAATTTTATCCACCAATCGGCTCAATACATCTGATTTGTTTGTGACATTTGTACAATGAATCAAGTGATATTCATTGGTTAGCGCTGCGTGACGGAAATGTCATAAAGGATTCATGAGTCTACAGCAGTTTTCTCATTGAAACAAAAAAGTATCAACTCCAGAAGTTGGAGAACTAGAGAAACTTTGACTAAAGTTTTAGTTCAGTTGTGCCTCAGCTCTATTCACAGCCAGATTTTTTTTTCTCCAGTCTATGATACTCGAGAGATATTATGAAGTTTATGTCACGCAACCTCCAAGGATATACATACTGATGAGCGATATTTCCAATTGGAATTATTTCTTGGGGTTCGCGATATGTTCGATACGAACAGCACCATCATTCCATCTGTGCACACCGAACAGTGAATATCTCATTCTACTTGAATATAATTTCCATTATAATGGTTGAGACTCGTACAAATCTCACATTTTGATGATTAACGTCCTCATATTTTCAAGGTAGGTGTCATAATTTTTGGAAAAAAAGCAAACAAAAAAACAAAACAGAATGAACCAATGAAGCAATTGTAATCTTTAGTAAGTTTGTGTTATAATTCTAACAGTTGAAATATGTCCGAGCTGAACCGATACCAATGTCGGAAAAATATTAGATAACATTAGTTTTTGTACTTCGCCCGTAGCACAGATATGTAGGAGACAGATGTTTTCAAAATCTGAAACCAATTTAAAATTTATTTAATACTATGTTAATCATTTTTGTCTACTACTATGCCCCATCTTGAATCCTCACAATTGTGAATGTTTCGGAAGTCAGTACAGTGAATTTTCCAGCTGTTAGGACTACTGGTTTTTGAGCTCGGACTATCATCATTTGAAGGATTTTCATATATTTTGGATGTAATTGGTACCAATCACTGTGGTAAACTATATCAGCGACAACTAAATGCTATGCAGAATATGAGGAAATGAAATCTTGTTGATGTATGCTCATGAGCAATTGTCAATATCAGATTATGTTTTACCTTATCAACAAGATATTCGCCAGCATAACAGAGGACAAACGTTTGCACTAATCTCATCATCAGATACACTGAAAATCGTACGATTTCGATAGAATCATCAGTCTGGAAGGAACAATGCATGATGAAATGTACTAATAATGATCTTGATATTCATGTGATAAATAGAGGGTGCAATTGAATTTTGTACAGTAATTATCATATTACCATAACGAACACCAAACTGCAACAACAAATCGATATAACGCTATTTATACACTGGAAAAATGATATAAACACAAATGCTTCTTCAATTCTTTCTACGAAGCAAATATTTTTCTGATGTTTCTGCACAAGTAATCCAGCCATTAAACTTTTGTCTCGCTTCGAAACCTCCTTCTTCTGTGCGTATGCTATAAATTCAATTATTTGTTTGTTCATAATATTATACTGCACACCAGAATGACAAATCTGAAAAAGATTGGAAATTTATTGCCTGCCAAACGGATGCTCTGCTTCAAACAAAAAAAAAATGCAGAATTATTTGAACTCACCACGGCAATCATCAGAGGTTGTAGCAAAAATTCAATAGATATCGTCCAGACGAGGTGCATAGATTGAATAACTATAATCAATTCATAAATTGGCGAATGATGATCTTCGAATGGATATAATGTGTTCAATATAAATACTCGTTCGTCAATCCCATTCCTAAAGTAAGCCACCATCGACTGTGAAAATAACATCACCACAGCGCTACAATAAAAGCAAAGATTGCAGTGTGTGAACAAAGATGCCGTACTTGTTTCACGAGTTTTCTTCAACTTCGACTGTTTCCAATCTTCAGACATTTCAAAAATCAAACTTAAGAGGAGCCTTCAAACAATGATAAAAATGAAATTCTTTTCCCGATCACAATACTCCATGAAAAATCAACACATAATCAAACTTACTTTCGATTGATAAACGCCACTATTAATCTCATATGCAGAGTCAACTCATTGGCAATATCAAAACAAATTGACATTACTTCAGTCAAATTATTAGAAAGTTCACCAAAACGCATCAATTGAAATGGAATAGTTGAAATCGATGACAAACCAGTGAAGAAATAAGCAAGATAATTTTTCGAGTCTGGCCAAAGTGACATCAAACGTAAGATACTTTCCAATTCCCATCTGATGCATGGAACGTTTGTAATCATTTTTAATGATGATTTATAAACTACGTCACCCAATGTTCAGAATGTGACAGATTCTAAAATGAACTAAATCGTATTTCTATGAACGATAATATCAGACAGACGTAGCACACAATTCCCATTAATGAATTATGGCACTCACGATTATGTGTAAATGGCTTCATATTGAATTCAGATCACTTGATTTCAATAATGCACTAATGCGATCAAACTTATACCTCAATCATGTCGGATTTAATTTAATCTCTATTAGATTTATCAATGTGATGAAAAAAAAAAGAAATAATATATAGTTGATCTCTCATTATCCTCCTTTCTGAATTGCAAGTAGCCGTTTATGTTTGAATTTACTTTTAATGTTGATTTGATCGTAGATGCACAACTGGTCGGTTGGTGATTGAGCTCATGCGCATCTATGAAGCGTTCACTCATTCGATTTCATTTACCAATTGTGTCTATAGATTCGATTTCATTCTCACACATCAGAAAGAAATCGAAACATATCCATTGGGAGATGGCGTGCACAGAATATCATAAAGAATGCATGAACTTGATGAATTCACTGCAGTACAAAAAACTCTCAGTTGGAAAAGTTGGAGGCCTAGGAAAACTTTATTAGAAGTTTTAGTTTTATTGTGTTAAAGTTTTGCTCACCTAAGTTGTTCTGTTTTGTGTCTATGTTGCTAAAGACATATCGTGACGATGAACTATAGATTTGCTGCTCACATCGACACAACCGAAAAGAGAGGGTCGCAAACTTTCAGAGGACAATAACTCAATCATTCTAGTTTCTCCTATAGACCAGTGAAGATCTTTGCATTGTGATTCGGAGTTTTCAATATGAAGCGGCTGCGATTGTGTGAGAACTTTGGGGATAATTGTGATCAGTAAAATAAATTTTTATGAGATGTGATGAGTTATTGATGATTTAAATACACTTTGCAACGAAATATATTACATCATTCCAAAGTATCGATAATTGAAAATTACCTCACTTTTCCTAAGTGATAAAAGTGCTCCTCTGAATTCTCCAGCTAAAATAATTATTTTTTTCATTCCATTAGACAAATGAAAATCATCAAATATAAACTGACATAATTTTAACTTCTATCAACAAATTACAAAAGCCAATCGCTCCATAAAGAATTCAATCAGATGTTTCAAGTAAATAATCAATCATTCACATAAATCTAATAATATAAAAATAATGGTCTCACGATAATATCCATCATGAGAAAATAAACTGACAAAATTACTGATAACGACAGATGAAAAGGAATTTGGTGACATTTCCCCAAGGATAAAAGCTTAACACAGAACCAACTTATAGATTATTAATCCTCTTTCACATATACACATTTACACTCCTATTCATTCCCCTGTCATGAAATTTGTTTCTGTCAATAAACGTGACGCGACATTTGCCCCTAAATCCCCTGTCGAAAAATTTGTAGTGGTCATGTGTGATTCGGGTTCGATGCGAGCATTGCGAAATTCAGCATCTGCACTCATCACACAGCCATATTGTTTCACTGTACATATGTATCGTCATCCCCTATCTGACTATCTGACAACACTCCACCCCGACTGTTACTATTCACTCATCCAATTCTTTTCTTTCCTCCTATCTAATTTTTTCCTTCATCTTCAGTTTTATCCAAAAGTCTACCAACTAATGTTCCTTATTCACACTGCAATCAAAGACACTTTCCCTACTATTTTTCCCACCCATCCATCCACATCATATCTTGCATTACAGAAAAAAGTCATCACGTGCAATTGCCAACTCATATAACCATGAAAATTGTCCAAGAGAAAAAATATAAAATATAGATAAAAATAAATCCATAATCCCATTTAAGCTTGGACTCTCTCCATCGCCTTTGTTGTTGTGTTACTTTCCTTTCTTTTTTTTTCTGTTTTGTGTGAACATTGCGGAGGAAAGAAGAAATAATAAAGAACCAAAACGGAGTGAAAGCGAAAGTTAGACAGAGAATAATCCACGAAATAACACAAAGAGCATGCTACGACCCCATCAGAATAGGTACACGGCCCATTATGTTTGATTACATTCTGAGAAGGGCGGTATTTTGATACAAATCGATCTTGACATAGATGAAATTACATTGTCGATGACGCACCCTCGTATCGTCCATTCTCTTCATTCCTTTTTTCATACACAAATAAATTGTATACATATGAATGCGTAGATGTTTTCTCGTGAGGTGTATTTATTTTTATTCAAGTACGTTGTAATCAATCTCACAATATTTTTCTACACTCTATTTAATCTTATACAGCGCTACAATTCGAACTCTGTTTATTTATATTTTCATTTTCCACTCATGGCTCAGCGGCAGATGGAGAGGGAATAAACAAAGGGATATTTCATCAAAATTGCTGTTAGTGATCCAAGTTTAGCTACATGACGCAGAACATTCAGAATTCACGGATGAGTGAGTTGATGTGAAATAATTTATATTCATTTGTGTGTGTGTATGTATGATTACAATTCAAATTATTCTTCAGTGTTCAATCGCTCGTGTTGAAATGAACATAATCAGTCAGGAACAATTGTGCACATGAAGAAATGGAGGCTTTACTGATAACCACAGGGACGTGACACGGATTGGGGAGATTTGTTTGTTGGATTCAAGCACACTTAACTGATCATATTCTCATTCAACAGTGCATGACTGTGTTTGATATCATTGCATCGATTATTGAACGATCGATTGTATTTATTATCGTGCATGAGGATTAATTATTTTGGCTTTTGTACAATTTAACGACAATTGTTATATTAATTTATCTAAAGAGTAGAAAAATGAATAAATCAATGAGGAACGAATCTTACCAAATTTGATAACATTTTATTATGCAATTAAAGTAAACTACAAAATTCATATCAAGTATTTTTATTTAATCAACCAATGATTAAATTTTTCTATTAATTTTTGTATAACAATTATAAAATATATATTGTGTGTTTATTCTTACATTTATTTATCATATTTTTGAAGGTAAACGCAATTTCGCAAAGTAGAAAACAAAATCGAGAATATTTATTATTAATCGTAGTTATATGGGAAGGCACTGAAGTGATTATGTTCAAAATTTAATTTCTAAAAACTTCGATCATTGTTGTATTTCTCGCTGTTGCTTGTTTGTTTGTTTTGCTAAGAATTTTAAACTAGAATTTTGCATTGATAGGCTCACTAATATTTTTTCGTACGTTCATCACATTTGTGTAGAAACAATTGAAAACTGCACGATACTTAAAAAAGTAAAATTGTTAATTATGAAATGTTGATTAGCACTGAATGCTTCAGTGAATGGACAGAAAAAATTTGTATGGAAGACAATTTCAATATTTAAATATGAATGAGTGAAACAAAAACTGAAATGATACTTTACTTTTTCTCCTTTTTCAGATCATAACAAAATAAAAACAAATGGCTGTATAAAGATATAGCGATAGTGAAAAAATGTCATAAATGTCCGCGAGATAGGAAATATTTATAGTGAAAGAGGAGGAAACAAAGATAATAAAATAGTGTGATATTCACATGCCATTGTAAGCCGGACCACCACCACCCTCAGGCGCAACCCAGTTGATGTTCTGACTCGGATCCTTGATGTCACATGTCTTGCAGTGAATGCAATTCTGGGCGTTGATCTGTAGCCGCTGGCCATCACTATTTTCTAGTGGTACATACTCGTAAACTCCTATGAACAAACAGATACAACAAAATGAAAATGAAATGGCGAATAAAATAAATAAAAATTCCCATCAACACAATGCAAACAAAATTTGATATAAAATAAACCGGAACCAAAAAGAAACTACGCGAAAAATTGCATTATCCTATGTTTATTATGTTGACTGAATATAATTCAGCACGGTTTTTGAACAGCAAAAATGTTTGAGGAAAAAGGAAGGAAAACATTTTTTAATATCAGTAAATTTAATCTGCAACATCGTGTTTCATCACGTAATTTTCCTAAAGATTTTATCCGTAAGTTCACTTTCTTAGTTAGAACAAGAAGAGGATGAGAGAAAGATGAGATGAAGAAGAGAGACGTGAGACAAGTAAGAAAGTGAGGGAGAAAAAGAAGAATATGATGATCGCAGGGAATAAGAAACCAAACGAAATTAATCGTGAACATCCCAAGTCTTGCTGGTAGTCCCTAGTGGATTCACAAAAGAATCCAGTGGAAAATCGCGTGCCCCTGGCACATTTCTCATTCCCTCTTGGCGCGCCACACGCCAAGACTTTCGCTTTACCCGTTTTGTATTTTATCCAAGACAAATATACAACATGAAAGACGAAGCTCGTGAACTTAGACAGAGTTGAACAGTTTAAGCCAAAAGATATAATTGATGTTGTCACAAGTTTTAAATTATTTCCTTCATTATAAAATATACAAAGACATTTCATATTTCTCAATTAAAAATGCAATTTTATATCTGCTTCATAATCTTCAGATGAAAAATTACGAGAATTTATTGTTGGAACCGAAGAAGATACTCAGCAATTTGTCACTATGCTGTTACAGATTTTATTCTCATTTTATTCATCAATTCATCTTTATAAATTCATTTTTATAGTTATCATCATTTGTTTAATGCAATATAATTATCTGTTCAGACATCAATTTATTATTCGATGAGCATTGGAATAATTTTTTCTATTTATCTCACTCCAAATCATCAGTTGGTGGCAACACAGAGTAACATTTTATGTCTGACTAGTTACCGACTGCATTCACTGTTCACGGCTGACCAAGTCTGATACTGTCTACTGTTCACGCGCTTCACTACACTATGCACCGCCACCACTTCTACCACCATCATCATCACCATAATCATTATGCAACACAATATGAGAGCTCTGTGTCACGAGAAATATGCCACTCAAATGGTCGCTATTAAATTAAGAAGTGACGTTCAATTTAAACGAACTCGTTACACTGCATGACTAAATGTCAATTTGATAAATTTCAAATTGAATTGCTCAACCTCATGGATTTTTCGGTAATTTTTACATGCACACGTTTCACATACAGTCGCGAGTGAAATTTCATTATAACGAAATTCACATTTGTTTTGTGATGTTTACATGAGAGCTTGCAACTCTGGATACGAAATTCATTGCGATTTTACAATAAGTAAAAAATATAGAGATGAAAAAAAATGCAAATGTAAAAAAGTGCTACTGAAAAACAAATATGACTTGAAACAACAGAATTTACAGTTTCAATTATTAAATTACGAAATGTTACCATGAGCATTTGGTGTTAAATTTAAAAATCAGAACTCACAATGCATTCTCATTTCTCGTCGTTAATAATAAAACTCAGAATGGTGATAAGAGAGAATTCTATTAAAATTTGCTTGGATTCACATAGAACATTCTTTCACAATTTATCTCAACCTCGTCAACTACAATTCACATAAAATATCATCCCCATAGTCATAAGCAAAACATAAAATGTCTTTCCACAATTTCCGCAGTTTTCTTTCTATATAAATATATTCATGTTTGATCCTGTAATTTTTGTCCTCGACTTGTTACGTTGGAAAATAATCTTTCGCCAGTTGCAGTACTTGACGATTCTACTTTTTATTCACTGTATTTGAATAGAAATTTTTGTATGAAATAACTAACTTTCTTTCTATTTCTTTTCTTCTTCTCTCATTCTCGTGACACGTTTACAGAAAGAATAAGTTTGTTCTACATTAAAGCACAGAAAATAGAGACACACTCATAAAATTTCTATCAAATGTTCTATTTGGCATTCACGCTCATGAGCACATCTAATTTAATATTCCCTGTACATTGTCTTTTGAGTAACTACTAGCTGGTTAAGCCAGACAAATTTATTCCCTCACTTATTCTTTCCCTTCATATCTTCCTCTCGAGTTTCTTCCGGAGCGAACTGACTTCCTAATTCTCCCTCAATGCTATTTCATCCCCTTCAACACTCCTCTCTCAATCGTTTTCTTCGCTCATCTTCTACACTTTTATTGCCATCTTTTTTTTTACGCATAAGTCAAGCAAAAGCTATTTAGCGCGTAAGTCAGTGCAAGTGAGATGAAATCGACAGAAGAGGAAGGGGTATGCATTGCCAGAGGGGTTGAATTGTTTCCTCATGGCATAAAACCCCTGCCGTCTCCATTGCCGACAGACGAGACGACGCAATTCGTCTTATAGGGGTGCGAGAATCTCGGGTTATCGACTGTCTGGAATATAACGACGGAAAATAAAAAAAAATGTTTACATCAATATGTTGTGTATGGTGATATCATTTTGAAATGTATTTGGCAAAGAAAACTGTCATGTGAGAAGGAGCATTGGTAATCTCATGTGAGAGGTGATGATGAAACGAAAACAAAATTCTGTGAATTTATTTGAGTTCGGGAAAAAAAAAACATAGAAATAAATAAATAAACGTAAGCAAGTTGAGGTGCTTTCATATTTTTTTGATGGAATTATTTCTTTTCAAAAGTAAAGAGTAACGTCAGCTCAAAAGTAAACCAGAAATGCTATTTCTTTCACGTTCTAGTATGATATATAATTATAATTATGATATTCATGTTGAAGGAAATAATTCTGTATATTAAAATTTAATATTAAAATGTATAGTAAATACAAACATGAATTCAAATAGATGTGAGATATGATTGAAGTATGAAAAAAATTTATTCTTTGAATGAATGAGATAAATTTCAAACGTGTATGATATGATTATTTACATTTATGGAATAATGCTGTAATTATAAAGATGTAATGAGTTATCTTTTCCACTGAAATAATCAAATGTATATGAAAAATTTTAATTTGACAGTGATATTCAATTTAATTTTCAAAGAGAGGAGTGCAATATCATTTCACTTGCATAATAATAATTCATTAATCTATCTAACAATCGCGCAAAAAATATAAAGAAACAGGTTATAAACAATTCACAGTAATTTCCATTTCACTATTATCTCTTTTGTCCTTATTTTTACTTTTCTATCGTTTCCTTGCTAGTCCAAGGGTAAAAGTTTCCTTGTAATTATACACGTAGACGGATAAATAGGAAGGAAGAAAAGACGGAAATGAAAGCAATAAATTTGGCTAGAGGTCAATGGCAAGGAAAATCAAGGACACAATAGTAGGTAATTAACTACACTCGGGAAAAACGAAATTTATCTTCGATGAGACCCAAATCACTTAATTTAAATATTAACTCAATGAGGATTGAACTAATAATTCCGTTCAAATATTCAATGTCAGTTTTGACAGTAATAAAGTTCACGCCCTTAAAATTTACATTATTTACTTCACGTTTGAAAATTTATCGGTTTGAATGAAGACACGTATGGCTCGTGATGGGGGAATTTAAGAAGAAGTATAAACGTATATCTCACTTTTTGCCTTTTTGACATTAACAAAGTTGAACTCAGATAAATTCGTATCTACGTCCGGGTTGCTTATCATTTTTTATGACACATTTATCGTCACTGCTAAAAGGGGAGGAAAGAAATTTATGTATTTGAACAAACACGAGCATTTATGAAAGAACCATAATATTACCAATCCCACTCTAATTTCCATAATTACATTCGATAAAGAATGAATTTATGTACAATCAAGGAAAGATTATGCTAAATTAGAGTAGAGATTGCTTAGATATTCTAAATTTGTATTTTTATTTATACCGTTTACGAATTTTAACAATTATTGACTGGCAATATTTTCAAATGATTTTCAGTTTGATGTGAATCACCACTTGCTTTTAAATTCAATATTCCACGAAAGGTTCACTCCTGTTGTGAATTTTTTTCCACCAAGTGCCTCAGGCGCTCAGGCACCCCCTCTTCAGTTAATTAAATAAACACATGACTGGCACGTTGAGCTCTTCATCGGCCAATTTTAAAGATTATCATCGAGATTCGTTCAATTTTCAATACACTTAATTCAATTTTTGATATTTATCATAACGTGTTCGATGGAATTCTAATAAAGTTATCAGTGATTTCACCAATTTTTATCAAAGTAGATAAAATAACTCCCCACAATATTTCGACATCTTACAAATGTTTTAGCCATTCAATCTCATCACAAAGTCAAATCAACACTCGAATATTTAACAATTCAATTAGCATCTCTTATTGTTTGACAAAGTGGATAACTCGTTAAATGCCCATTTCATATTATTCAATAATTAATTCCAATTCAAAACTCATCCATAAACATAAATACATTTGATAATGTAATTATAAAATATCAAGTGAATTGAATATCATTGAACAGTGACTCGATGAGTAAAGGGTTGTTAAATTAAACTTACTAAACGTCCGTGCAATTATAATGAGCGCGAACGGTTTTTGGTATCACGTTCAAGTGCAGAGGGGTGTCTTGTATAATCTAAATATCCAAGAAACAGTTATATTCAGTTTGTCCATATAGATATATTTTGGGGTAGACACCATTGGCGCGTTTTGGGTCGAGCCCGGGGTCGTCTAGCCATGCGGGGTTCAGCTTTCTGCCACTCAGGTTCAAGGACACAGCGGTCGATACTCCCGACGCGAACAAGTGAGAGAAGCAAAAAGGACATGGCTGGAGAAAGGGAGAGAGGTTAGTTGAAGTAGAAACAGCCAAGGCGCGCTGTGGAGGGCACAGGAGGATGAAATGGAAGTGGATAGTGATGGCGGTGGTACTTGGTAATAGTAGGGAGCAGAATGGCGAAGAAGTGGCGGCAGTGGTGGAGGGATGGTGAAAATAAGGAGGAAACGAGATCGAGAAACTTCCGACAGGGTATATGGTTTAGGGAATACAAACGCGCGCGCACATGGCAAACGTTGCGGGTCTCGCAGGATTCGACGGAATAAATTGTCGCTTGCTCTACGAACCTTTTCTTCTTCCGGATACAAGCTAGTCGCAATGGATATATATACATATATATTTATTTATATATAGATGTATAAATATATAGGTGGAAGACATTTGGAGTTAGTATAGCACTCGAGAATTTATTGCCATAGTTATTTATTCGTCTACGTCTCTGTTTGTCACTTTTTATTTTATTTTATTTATTGGCAGTTGTTTTTTTTTTCTTTTTCATTTTCTTTTCTTTGGTTCTCTCATAAATATGAATGCCTTTGTTGTGTTGTGGCTTGAGGATTATTTATTAATTTGTTATTCATAATATTCAGTTCGATGCAATTAGTTGGTTGGATGTTTTTGTATGGTGATGATAAAAAAATATATGAATTATTTATTTTTGTTCATTTTATATGGAGTGGAGATGTTTACATTATCCATTTGTTATCTTGATGAAGGAAATTATGACGAAATATTGTAGTGTGAGAGATTTGAAGGATTTTAGAAGTTGCTGATGTGAATTTAAGTGTGGATATTTTTTTTTCATCATTTGCTCGCTTTTTTTCTTTTATATATACGGTATATATACGTATGAAATTTCTTTTTGTTGTGAAAAAGTCAAAGGCAAAGAAATCGTAGGGAAAAAAAAGAAACAACGACGTCTCATCTTATTGTGCAGTTGTATGAGCAAACGACAACGTGCACACGAGCAAAGGGATTTTCTTACGATAATGAGACGCAAAGAGACACGTGCTTGGCGTGAGAGCACTGTTATTCTTTTCCTTTATCTACATATACTTTTTCGTTTTTACTTTGCTCTTTGCTGCATCTGAAGTTGAACCAAATGGGGATGCGGAAAAGTGCGAGAGAATACACAATACGAAACGCGACCGCAGCAGCTTGTGACTTTGTTTGTGATTTTTCCTTACTTTTTCCTCTTATTACCTCACGTTTTTCCAGTTTATTTTTATTCAATGTCTCATTGCTTTTCATTTTGTTTGTTTGGTTTTTACTCCCCGTCATATTTCGTTTGTTATATTTCAATTGAGTTGACAGACATTGGTTTAATTGATATACAAACAGGGGAAAAAAAACCAAAGAAAAAAAAGGAAATAAATGAATAAATAAAAATCTTCATCATTTTATATGTCTCACTTGGGATTTAATTGTTTGTTTCGATGTATATCTGTATGAACAAGAATAAATGGAGTGCTCTATTTATTCCCGCGCGAATTGGAAAATTTGATGTATTCATATATTCGAACAATTGGAATTGGGTTAAAAAATTTTTGAAAATAATGAAATGTGAGTGAAAAAAAAAATATTGTCAAATAAATTTTATGAATACTCTGTCATTTTTCTTTCATTCAATCTGTCAATTTTTGTTTCGCCTTTTTTTTTACATTATTATTCTTCTGTTTCTATATATTTTAGGATTTGCGTCTGTTTTTTTTTGTTAAACAAAATTGATTTACGGGAAGCAATTGCGAGCATCGAACAATCTGTCCCGGCATAATACCTCGAACTGTCGCGAGCAATCGACCGACTGCCAGGTGATTCCATTCGCGCGGATAAACGACTATCGACAGAGTGATTAATGGAAACGATAAAACTGACTGCCTAAGCCCCTTCATTTCTCTCGCTCTCACTCATTCATTCTCTTTTCCATGTCTTTTATCTTTCATTTATTCTCCTTTTTTTTTCCTCATACTCTACAGATGAACAAATTGTTTGAGTAACAGTTTTCCTGTGAATAGAAAAATTGCTTCAATGTATTCATTCAATCCACTAAGAGTAGGATGTGATGAAGAAAGGTTTTTTTGCCCCTTATTAAAAATGTTCCAACGAATTCTTTTTGTCATCGATTTCACCTCGTTCTAATTTCCACTCTTTCCTTTCAACAATCTATATTTTTAAAAGTCTCTAGAGTGGAATATAAAATCTTGTGATCCTGAAATGCTCTCACGTGCCCGCAAACTCATTTTTCACATCCTTCTTTTCTCACTTTTCTTTAATGTTGGCATAGACGCAGAACTCATCAAAGTGCTAATTTAAATACCGTGCGAGTGAGTTTGGAAATTCAAATGAAAATTGCGTCTGGGCGCGTAGGGTGCTAATGTTTTAAATATTTCAAACTAATCGGCGACCCCAGAATTAAAAATAAATTGGAGCTACGAATGAGATAATAAAGATATATTACATAACTTGAACATGAAAACTCACCAGCGGGACAAAATCGTCCTTCAGGTCCATCGTATTTAGCCAAATTATTCATAACTGGTACTTTATCATCCCGAAGTGTCAAATGTGGTGGCTGATCACTTTCATGATTAGTACCAGTCAATGCTACAGATGACAGAAGATCAAATGACACTTCATTATCCGGTTTTGGATAATCAATTGGCGTTGCTTCACTGGCTAATTTCAGTCTCGAATGATCCGGTCCACCATGTGACAATGTCCATGGTTCACGTCCGCCCATAATCATTGTGAATCCAGAATATATCAGCCCGCCATACAATCCCAATCCTGTATGGAAACTTGGCCTATAATTACGGACTGATTTCAATTCACTCCAAACCCAACTGCTTTTTATTTTCTCTGTGTAATTCTTCGGTTCAATTCCAATTGTCAGTTGCTTATTGCTATCATTAGTGTTATCTTCGGTTTCACAATCAATTATTGATTCAACTGCACTCTCTGCTGCCAGCATTCCACTCTTCATTGCGTTATGAACACCTTTTATTTTAGGTACATTTATAAATCCTGCGGTGCATCCAACTAGGCAACCACCAGGGAATTGTAATTTTGGAATGCACTGAAATCCACCCTCAACTAATGCACGCGCACCGTAAGCTATTCTGAAAATATTTTAAATCAATTTTAAATTAGTAGTATCACAGATATCAAATTATGATGAAACAATTTTCATGGTGAATTTAATTATGAGGAATTCATTACGTTTGAATGAAATGGTAGGATCAGCCATATGATTTCATTTGGTATTCTCTTTTCCATACCTTTTTCCACCAACAAATGTTGGTCGTACCGCGGGATGTTGTTTGAATCGTTGGAATTCTCTGAATGGATTCAAATATGGATTCGAATAGTCCAGACCAATTACAAAACCAACAGCGACTAGTGGCGTTTCTTCATTTAAATGATATAAAAATGAGCCACCATATGTGTTTTTATTTAAAGGCCAACCGATTGTGTGTTCTATTGCACCTGGACGATGTTTTTCTGGTTGAATTTCCCAAACCTGACAATACAAAAATAAAAAGGACATTAGTATTTATCTCATTCATAAATATTTGGAGGGATCATTTCCAATTATTACAACTTACTTCTTTCAAACCAATGCCATATGTTTGTGGTTCACAATCGGATCGTAAATTAAAATTTTTCGACACTTGTTTTGTCAAATGTCCGTGACAACCTTCAGCAAATATTGTACACTTGGCGTGTAATTCCATGCCACGTTCAAATGTGTCTTTTGGCGATCCATCTTTTGCTATCCCAACATCATTTGTTGCTACTCCTTTCACTGAGCCATCTTCGTGATATAGAATTTCACTTCCAGAAATGCCGGTGTAAACATCAACACCAGCTGCCTCCGCCTGTTCGCCCAACCACGAAACGACGTGTCCCAATCTATAAGAAAACAAATATCAATAAAAACTTGATCAACTTCACTTTGCTTCAGCATGATGAGGAAGCTCTCCAAGCATACTTTGTCGTTACTTTTTTTTCATTACCTAACAATATAATTTCCATGATTATAAAGGGGCATTCCTTTGAAAATAGGAATTGGTATTCTGCCTTTTTCTGTTAGCAATGCAAATTTATCTTCAGTCACTGGTGTGTTTAAGGGTGCTCCCAACTCCTTCCAATTTGGTATTAATTCATTCAGTGCTTTTGGGTCAATGCAAGCACCACTCAATATATGACCACCAGTCGTTCCTGATTTTTCAATCAACGTTACACGAATTTCTTTTCCATGTTTTTCAGCTACCTTTTTAGCTTGAATTGCCGCTGACATTCCCGCTGGGCCTCCACCGATAATCAAAATATCAGTTTCATCCACGACGCGCTCCATATTTACATCTGTTGGTAAAACCAATTATTAATATATACTTTATTCTTTCATTCTTATAAAATTGATTGCTATTAAATTTATTATTTTCATTTGTCATTCAATTTTTATACCTTTCCATCGTGGATCTGTTTCTCTTGGCACAATTGTATAATGTGTAGTAATTTTTGGAAATGTTGATTCCGAATAAGTTCGTCTTGTGACCTTCTGCAATTGTTTAACTGCAAAACAATAATTATATTTAAAATTTAATCAATAAACATCTCAAACTATAATGATAACAGTTTCTTTCTTCTTTTATCCTCTGCTGTTCTCATTTAATTGTCTATAGATTTGATTCGCAATTATATTATTAATCGTCAGAGAGTTTAAAACGTATCAAAGATTGTACTTTGCACCCTTACATAATATGTTGTGTATTTGCATTGACTCAGTACAATAAGCACAAAAAAATTAAATGTTCATCATTTTCGTTTAATTCATGGATAAAATTCTTACGTGGAATTAAGACACAATGAGAACTTAACACAATAACTTCTCCTTATGAGGAGTCTGCCCACCAAACAAATAATTTTTTGTTTAGATGTTTTCTTGTGACAAAAATATATTTAAAATAAACTATGATTCTAAAAATCAATAATTAAATAAGACATAAGTGTGAAAAAATAAAATCTACTCTGAAGAATAAAAATATGGTCAATATAATTTCAGAAAACTGCAAAGAGTAATGACTTGACATATTTATGTAGTTTATCAATTAATCATTGCACTTACCAAATGCAGTCGTGTGCAATGCTGTACGGGCCATGATTACACGCTGGTAATCCACAGCTGTATGCAAACACTTTCAAAAAGTTCACTGCACTAGTTGTGAAGTTCACACTATTAGCACACTCTATAATCGCAATAATATTCACTGAAACCAATCATTGATTGCATGTCAGCATTATCGTCATGATTGTGTTCGAGTATTATTTGTAAAGTGGAACAGACAGCTGTGTGATAAAATTGCTTTCACTGACACGTGTGACGTTTCATGAAACCTATTCAAACAATACTCTGATAGTAAATCAAAAATTCTTCAGTTTGCTTTATTAACTGATAATATTTATCTGTTATGCTGGAACTTACTAGTCATTGATACAGACATAAAACTACTCGAGTAACGAAAGGTATTACCGCAGTCGGTATAGTTACAGATATCGATTAGTTTCATGAATGTCTGGCATCAACACGATGGACTCAATTATCAATAGAAGAAAATTGTATATTGTACGTATAATAATTGATTAAGTGGTAAATTGGCATTAATACTACTTCAGCTTTAATTATTTCTCATTAAAGAATCTTGAATGAAATTCCAACATAGACGAACAGTGATGGAACTCTAAAGCAATAAGAAAGATAATTCATTTGTGATTCAGAAATTTTATCAATGATCAAAAACCAATCAACATTTTTTATGTTCCACACCTAATTATAACGGAGGTGTAGACCTCAATTATTTGCTAAGTACATATGAATTAATTGTAAATTAAGACATATTATTTATGTATCAATGACCTAATAAAAATGATGATAATGTATATCGTGTGGCTTGGAAAATAGGGCGTGCATGCCAATTTTTCTCCTTCTCAATTCATTCACCGTTCGTTCCACCATGTCATAAGGGCGCGTGAGCTATTGCAATTTCCCTCCTTTCTTCTTTAATAAAAGAGAAAATATGCCATTATGAAATTAAAAATTTCGTAGATGCTTTCACGCCTTCCTTGAACATTACAGAGAAGTGAAGTTAAATAAAGAACCTTGAAACCAATCAAATTATTAATAATAACTTATTATCGATGTCTTATTTTGTGTATAGCATTGACATGACATTGTTCAATATCTGAATGAGGAAATAATAGTGATTAAACGGCATTATGTGATGTGAATGAAGATGGCTAAGCATGCAAGTGAATTTCAATCTTCCAGTACCTGACGAATGTATGCCACGACAGCAATTCTGCCAGCTTATTTTCGATGCGGATGTTGCTGCTCTGACAGATTCTAAGAGCTCCAGTTGAGTAAATAAAACGTGACTGTGATCTGGAGTTCAGTACAGTTTTGATTCAGGTATTTCAACTCTGTCGATTGTTGTAAATTTCAACGAACAATCAAAATTCTTAGCCATTGATATCTACTTATTTCCACGAGAATCATCGGTCACTATAATCATTGATAAATGTGGAATTCATTTGATAACGTCAATGTTGATAATTCAAAAAGCTTAATACAATTCTGCATGTTATTTCATCGATACTCTGTCTTGAATATTTATTGCAAATCAATCATCTTGTTGTAGATTGATATATTAGGAATGTATCAAGAATTATTAACAAAAATTTGTAGAATTAATATTCATTGTATTAATTTAGTGTTTTCTTTTCTCTTCAACGTGCTGTTGAATTGAATTTATCAAAGAATTCATATGTCGGTGTGTATTTGTATGCTGCACGATTTATGTTGTCACGGTGTGATTTTTGCTCTTGTGCAAGACGTAAATTTTCCTCAGCTATTTGTTTTTGAATTTGCCTGGAATAGAGAAAGAGAATAATGAATTCACAATGCGGAAAAATTGATTATTTATATGGCTCTACATGTCGTGAATTTAATTTAATGGTGTGCAAGAAATGATTGAATGTACTCATACATTTTTTTCTGATGTGCTTCTTGATAATAAAGTTCAGCGGTACGTGCATTACTCTGCATCAAATGTTCCCACTCTTGATTGTAACGTTTCTCTTCCAATTTCATTCGCTATGATGAGACACGAAGTTGAATGCGTTTTTCATTGGCGTGATTTAGTAGACTTTTTTATGTTACATTTGTAATTGTCACCTGAATTTCTGCCATTTGATGTGCTTGCTCTTCATAAATCGCTTTAAGATCACTGGCATTCATACCCTTGTAACGATGACCCAATGGCTTGTTAGGTCCACGGTTGCTCGCAGCTTGTTCTTTAGCTTCAGTAAGAAAATCACCAGTTACATGATTGTAAATCTCCGCCCGTTTGTCATCCTCTTCCTTTATCGCTTCGGAACGACGACGATGTTCCTGCTCCTCTGCCTTGAAATTGCACACGCATAACGAGAATTAAATAAAGACACGAATGTAACAGTATATATGTGACAAAATTCTACAGAGAACTATTTGGAAGTTGATAAAAAAAAAATGATGTCAAAGCTTTTAATAACATTTAGAGGAAATGAATGAAAAACAATACCAAAGCACGATTAAATTGTGCATTTGTTTCGTTGAGTCGTCGTCGACATTCCAATTCCATTCTCTCCAATGCAATCGCACGTTTGTCGCGCGATATAACTGTCTGCTGATAATATTCATCCGCATTTTGTTGTTTACGTTCGTTTTGTTGTCTTTCATGAATTTGTTGCATTAACCACGACTGCATCTGTTCTTTTTGTATTTTCAACCGCTCTCGCTGTCTGATATCTTCACCCTGAAATCTAAAAAAGAACAATATGCATCATCAATTAATAAATTGGTGAATGTAGCTAAAATAGAATAAATTACTATGTAATCAAAAGTAAGAAAAAAAAGAATGAACTTTTGAGCTGAAGCTGGACCAATTCGAGGATCATTGTCTTCAACACGTGCTGGACATGACTTCTTCAATTGATCTGGATCGTAAAGATCAAAGTCACGACGATGCTCCGGTCGTTGATGAATTTGTCGGAATGTATTTATCTCTTTATTCATCTTCCTCCGTTCCTGGAAGTTAAAAATAAAGATAGGAAAAAAGTGAGATAATAGATATATATTTTTTCCCGGTGTTTAATCTATTTTATTTCATCAACAATTCTTCTCTCAACAATCCCAAACACAAAAAATATTTAAACTTGACAAATATGTAACCTATAAGTTCTCATCTACATTTTTGCTTTCTGCGTTAAAAATAATTCTATACACCAAAATAGAAACGAAGACCTTTCCCTCTATGTCTTCAAACAGATAAAATAAACAAATCAATAAAAAATAAATTGAATAAAATACGGACGAATGGAACACGGATAAAAATAATCAGAGGAATATTTTCTACTATTACATATACATATTCACCTCTTCCTCTCGTTTCTCCAGCATTATTGCCAAGTGACTGCTGCGTAATAATGCCTCATCCATTCGACATTCTCGCTCTTGTTCCAGCTGACGCAGTCGTTTCTTCTCCTCAATTTGCCTATCCAAGAACTCTTTATCAATCTATATGAATAAGAAACATAAAAAATAAATAAATAAAGTTACAGATAAACATACACAAACCAATATTATATTTTTAATAATATCAAATGTTTATTATTCTTTTAAAAGAGCAAAAAAATTTTCTCATAACACTCAAACATATCCTACAACTTCATGAGACAGATAAAAATTTATCCTATCTCATTACATTATTTTTTTTCTTTTCTCACAGTTACCAACACTGCATTATCCATCATCAAACTTCCCACGAAAGTTATATCAAAAAAATTGCACTGACTCTCCTTGTCTTGTGGCATTTACTCGTGGGCACAAAATGAATGAAAAAACTTTATAAACAAATATTTCAAGTGTACATTTTAATTCTTTTGTGTTTACATATTATTACTGTGAATGAATCGACCCTATTTATCCAGTCTATTCTCAACTTCTAAATCAATATATTAAATAAATTAGAACTAACACTAAAGTTGGAGTTTAATGTCTTATTCAAATACGACGTATGTTGAATGACCCTGAACCTGTCTATTTTTGAATATAGAATACATGGCCACTGGGCGTGTGCTCGTGCGACTGGAGAGTTATGAAAGAAATAATAATAAGATACAATTACTAATTACTGGACATTCTTCTAGATCAACTTAATTGTATCTATATATGTTTGTTTATAGGGATTAATCATGAATTGAAAAGAGATATTGTGGAAACTTCAATTATCTTCTAATTACGATTGCTTACTCATCTGGATAATTGTTAATTGTTTTGCCTTGCGTATAACAATTAATTAAATAGTGTCGGTTTGTTAATTACAGTAAATTCCACACACTGGGTGGCCGACAGTTGCGTCATCCTGTGGTTCAGTGAATACACCAGAATTGTGAGGAAGAATATTAGTGTGTGAATAATGACAATAATGGGTATGAAAATTTAATATTTGATTGTTTTGTTGTGCTTCATTGTCTCTTATTGGCTATCAATGACGTCGTTATCATTTAGAGGATTTTAATTAGTTTTGAATTACTGTTGATTTTTGATTTTGACATGTTGAATTAGGTTAATTGTCAATGGATAAATTCTTTGATGAAATATTATGATTGGAGAATTTTTCATGGTAATTTGATATGAAGGCGAATTTGTTTTTCCATCCGGTATGAAATATACAGATGTAAACTTATGCACAGATAAATTAATAACGATGATTGATAGGGCAAATTGGATTTATAAAATATTGATATTTTATTTGGTTTGGAAAGTGCAAATGTGTAGAGATAAATTGAGAGATTAATGAGTGGAAAAAAATCAAATAATGATACATTTTAATTTTAACGAATTGGGAAAAAAAAAATGATTGGAGATAAATATAAAATTCTGATTGATTAATTTGCGAGAAAAATTGATGAATTTTAATTGATCACTGATGAGTAATGAATTAATTTTTCACATATTCATAAATTAATTGTAAAAACTCACTCCAATTCGTCTGATTCGTGGATTAAAGATTCGTGATTTTCGTGCTTCCTCAATTTGTCTTTTATGTTCAATGCAGGCCGCGACCTTGAGATCATTCGACGTAGGCAGCTGAAACTTAAGCATCTTGTTTCTCCCTGTTTCAGAGTCAACTCACTGTGATAAAAATATTGTCTGAATATAATTTTATATTTTGTTATTCATTTATTCATCTACGAATGTTCTTTAGCTCATCAAACATTGCACGAATTATTTAATATGTTAATGAATAAAATGACACGATCAATACGAGAAAAGAATAATAATAAATGTATATATTTAATTGAAAATTGATAGAGAATTAAAAATTCTAAGGAAGTGGGAAGTGAGATATTAAAATATTGTTATGAATGGTTTGGTGAATGTGTACACGATTTAATATCATTTACACAACTGACGACAACGATAACCAAACAAAGACGATTGTATTTTTCAAGCTACTCGTGTTACCATGGCAAGTTTGGCTTCTTCATTAGTGTGCGTTCACCGTCTATTTCGATGTGCGTTGCAACGAAAAAAAGAAAACAATGTTTTTCGTTCCCTCTAAACCAGTTATTCAATCTCCCGAATTCCAACAAGGATGCATCGCCAACCTTAATCAATTCTGAATAATAAACATATTTTTTATAATAAAAATATTCAAAGATGATTTACTTGCATGAATAAAATTATCTTGTACCATTTTTAATTGGAAAAATGGTAGACAAATAATTTTATTTTCATATTTTCATAACTTTGTTTTTCTTATTATTATATTTAATATATGCACTATCATTTTCTTTGTTGAATTGTGCAAATGGAATTTCCAATGAAAATTGAAGATAAATTGGTGATTAAGAGACCTTATTCGTAGGGATCAATAACAGGAAAGTAGAGGGTGGCATTGAAGAAGAGAAAGCACTCGAAAATAATACAGAGGCGTTCAACTCTCACTGATAAATAATATATTTATGTTTTACCTCCTCTATGAGAAGTTGTTTTTGTCATCAATCAAATTCAAACTGAAATAAATATCGTTCGCTCTTATTCCCTTTCTTTTATTTGCAAAACAGATCATTAATCAAATATTCTTTCTGTTTTCACGTCATTGTTGACATCAACAACTCAAACTCATCAAACTTGTCTCGAGCTTGTTTTACTTTAGTTTTTAAGTGTATCCCATAGTTGTTATTTTCAATTTAGTGATAACACATTTATTACAACAATATTTATACGAAGGTCACGAGGAATTCGTTGTCATTGATTTTTCGCTACTTGTATTTGTCAGCTTTTCTCACTTCTTACTAAAATTTCTGACTACCTCTAAATCATTTTTTATTCCATCCTAAATTGCTAAACAGAGATATTTAAATCCCTCGTTCTTCATTCTTCATTTATTGTCTCACACTCAGTAGAAGATTTCATAAAGAGTAGTGGGAAGAAAAAAAATTCTTATGCCCTTCTGACTTTAATGTTAATCATTGAACAGCAATAAATAATAAATAACATTGAATACGGTGTGGTAATACTATCACGTCTCCAAGTAATTAACTGTCTTTGTCTATTCACCCACATGTGTGTGAATGTATTTGTAATTGCGAACATTTCTAAGATCTTGAGTGGAAAAAATATACAGCAGAATGTCAAGGCGACACGTGCATTGATCGAGATAAGATGGGTATAACTTTGATGCGAACTGAATCACAAATGAATTAGAAAAATGATTTTCCACTTGACGATACTACAAACGCTCGGTGATTTTCCAATTACTTTTATGAAATTGTATCTAGACATCAACGATGACAAAATTCATTAATTTTCATATTTCAAATTGCTGCAAATTGTTACTTTTGATTGAAAATGAGAGAGATCATATGAAACGATCTAAATTAATGATCACTAGTTTGACGTGAAGACAAAAGTATAAATACAAAACGAAAAATAGAAAATAAGAAAAGATTTAATATGTAATTTAATTAGGTCATCATAAAGCTTCACACATTTTTCTTCTTCTTTTTATATATTTATTCATTTATTTATTTTTTAATTTTTTTCCCCCTCGTGTATATCACTCTGATAAAGAAAGTCATACAAGACAAATATTTTTATGATCATTGAACGTTGTCACATATTATCAGTTGTATTATAATCAAACAAAAACCATTTGATATGATTAATCTGTCTATGGATCAAATGTTTTAAACAAATAAAAGAAAAATAAATATATCCACATGTATGCACGAGTATGTACACTGATGATTAGAATAAGAATGGAATGAAAACAAAAATGTTGATTTATATTCCTCGACATATTTTTTCGTGCAATTGTTAAAATATCATCAAGCTTAGTATGAATTTATTCTTAATTATTGCGCGTTAATTATCTGTGATCTTAAACATATAAATAAAAATATGCAAAAAGATCATTTACTGTATATTCATTGTCAAAATTTTTATAATACTTTTAGAAGTTTAAATAGTTATATTATTTATGTGTGTTCATGTATTGTATTATTTTCGTTGCTGTAGGTGAAATGCGCCTGTTGCAACAACACTGCGAACGAATATATGAATTATCACGTCTTGAAGTTCAAGGTCTTGTCGCGGTTTCTCGTGCGTCACAATCATATCTAATGTGGTGATGTGAGTGAGCAGTTGTGCACTTTTTGTAACAGGCAAAGAATTTTTTTCCTTTTTTTCTTTTTATGACGAAAAACCAAATAAAAATGAGAACAAAAATAAACTTTATGTGGGTGATCAGTTTTCAAATTGAAGTATCACGGTTATTGTTCGGATACGTGAACTCAGAGTTTATTTTTAGTTCTATGATGTTTCACTTTATTACAGTGAAATCAATGAGAGAAGAAGGAAAAAAATTAGGGAAAGAGAAAAAAATGTTGGAATAACATTTTTTTTCATTAATTGAAAATTGATTTACTAATGAATTTTCAATTCGTCATGGATTAAGTATATGTCATTTTTATTATTATCGGTGGATGTTATTCAAAAATTAAAAACTTTTTTTTTTGAGTTATGATAAGAGTTGAAAAAATCATTACCATAGCTGAGAAAAAAAATTGTAGAGTTCATAACATCCACATTTCTCTCTTTCAATTCAGATAACAGTAAATGATAAAAGAAATAACTTTCAGAATGATAATGGTGGATAAATAATGACGACAAGTAAAACTAAATGATGGATCGTAAATAATTGTTTTCTGTAGGCAAGTTCATCAAAGTGTAACCAATTATTTTTCTAATTCATGAAGTCATCATTTATTTTTAATCATGAGATACTTTGACGTATTAAAATGAAATTAAAAAGCTATTGGAGAACGATTTGTTTTTATTGTTATTGATCTTGTGTTTTTATTTTAGTGGGACAAAAATTTGATACACAAATAATCAAGAATGATTCATGTATGACGTAAGATATTTTTTTATTATATTATGATCATAAAAATATCATGTGAATATAAAAATTAAGGCTACTAAAATTATACTAACTTGTGAAATCTCTAATGACGACAAATTCATGGGTAAGTTAACATTCCAGGAAAGTGCGAACTTATAATCATAATTTAATGATGATGATGAGATCAATTTCATGAAGATGGTTTATAATAATACTTAATGACCCGTTGTGATTTATAGCAGAACACAAAATTATACTCAGCAACACTTATAACGCTGTCTCTGTTGCAATGCCAAGTTTTCAATAATTAATATCATCATTATTTTTTCTGACGCATTTTGTGACTAATATAAATGATGTCAAAAATTTTCTCATGCCAAAATACCGCAAGTACCTCTACCGGAACTCGAGAAATATTTCTATCTAAAGACTATTTCCTTCGTCATTGAAAAAAAAAAAATCAATCAACTCTCAAACGCAAATGTTTTATTATTCAGCCCATGCACTTACAATATTCAATCACAATAATTAATTCATTTCACACCATTCAACAACTGTCTCAACCCACCTAACTTAATATTCATCAGATTCATTCATATACATAATTCAAGAATGTATTTATGCTTCTGACTAATCGAAATATCAATATGTAAATGATCAATGAAATTGTAGAATAAAAAAGAAAAAAAAAATAGCAGAAAAAGATTATAGAAAAAGTATTCAATTCATTTGGAAACTCTCATCAATGTGACATACCAATATTGACGAAAGAAAAATGTGATGTCAACAAATTCGAGTAAATATAAACGAAAAACATCAACAAATAATTAATGCACAAAATAAAATAAAAATTGTAGTATGTGTTAATAAAACAAGACAATATTCTCATTTTATTTACATCATTTTCCGTCACTTCATTTACATAATAAAAAAAAATATAATTAAACGATATCAAAGTGTCCAAAAGCTCAGAAAAAAATATTATTTTTCTTTCTTACTTTGCTTGGCCTTGGGTGGACCGATATCGAATATGGCGTCGACGAAAGTGTACATTGAAGGGCATGTGAGTAAATAAAAGACAAAGTTGAAGCGAAGTTCGCAGTGTGTATTCACATAGCGCTGGAATTTCGGGGAGCATCACTATCCCACATTCGTATTGGTATCCACAACACAACTATACGTTCGCATGTTATTGTTGAGATGTGAAGATAGGCAGTGGAAATGGTACGTTTGCGCAGACGCGAGCACAGTGATACAATGACGTCATAATATAATGGTACAATCGGGGGATATGGGAGTGTGGCGCGCACACACCAAGTGCCTGACCAGCGCCAATCGTGCCAGACATTCAGTCTAGTCGCGCACTTCAAGCTGCGAGTATCATAAAATAATTATTTTTTATTCTTAATGTGCGCGAAACTATATATTGTTATTATCACATGCGACAATTTAAATTAATATACAGCAATGACATTCATCAAATAAATGAGTGAATCGTCATCGAAAACAATATCAAGCAGAATAAATTTGAAATTGAAACATCTACAGCAAATAAAAATATACAAATGATAATTCCATTGGAATAAATAATAAAAATTGAATTCCAATGTGAATATTAATTTCTAAAAATTATTCAAACAATATTAAAGCAACGATAATAATATTGAATGACAAAATTGTCATAACCAATGAAAATTGAAAGAAACAAATTTTCTTTCCATTTTATATAATTAATTATTGATTTGTGACAATTGACCAATTTTTTTTTCCCGTCTTCTCCAAAGTGATAACAATTTTATTGTGAAACCATTTTTTTTCTAATCAATTCAATTATTGTTCGCAAAATTAACAGTGTGCCATAACAATTTGTGTATTCATTTTTACGAATGAACGAAGATTAAATATAAAGAACAAAAAGAAAAATCATTTCTAGTAGTGACGTCCGACCATTGGCAGACAAGCGTGTCGCTGTGAGCGGGACGCATCGTCGCGCATTCGTTATTGACTTGAGTCCCTCGACACAAAATCAAGAGGTATAGACATACATTCACACACATACCAATACTCCACATACATCTCTACGTATACATTTGTCTTTGGTGCTTTTTCTCTTTATTCGCGACGTGTCCCATTGACTCTTGGACACTATCTTCGACTCTCAGTGAATATTTTCACACTCAACTGACGCATTTTGCATATACACAACTTCACGTTCACAAAATAAAATCATTTTGTGACAAAGGAATTATTACAATATATATTCCACCTTCATTATCCACATCGACAACAGACAAAACGAGAAAGATAATAAAATATCAAGTAATATAGACGACATTATAACAAATGCAATTGTACTTATCAGTGATATAAATGTGCTCAGTGAATCACAAAGAAAAAAGTAAGTTAATAAAACTTACACGAGTGAATAATTAAAATAATAATAATAATAACAATAATAACAATAATAATAATAACTACAAGTTGTGATCTTTACATTCAATCTTTTCTTCTATATCATCATTGCGGTTATCCTCCAGGCACAATTTCGCAATCCAAAACCGGTTTGTATACCGCGTGCCAGGTGTACGTACACACTAGAACGTGCTATTCTGCAACGGAGAGGAGATAAAAAAATAAAAAAGTGTACGGATAAGTTGAGAATAATGAAAGGATAATTTTCATTCTAATATAACGATTAAGAAAGGAAAAAATGATAATTTGGCATTAGTGGAGAATTTTAACAAGTTCTATGTGGTATCTGGGAGTACACTGGACAATTCCACCAGGCGTGGAGCCATCTTGCTTTATCTAGAAGTATTGAGGGAGAACAAGAGTGGAGATTAAAAATTTTTAATTGTGAATAGTAGTGAAGGGAGAGCTGAAGAAATTTTTTGAATTTACTATCATTTGCTTTCTTTCGTTTCGTATTATGAGAGAATGAGTTGCTCGGTGAAGATATCGGGGAAGGGTTGGGCCAATTCGCAACGACGTATTGGTTCATTGCCAGAGGAAACTTCCGTTGTGTATCCAAGTCAAGTAACATCGAGTAATATTGTTGCAAATGTGTCGACACCAACGTTGGTATTAAATCAACAGCAACAACAACATCAATTGATTAAATTTGGACAAACTTCACGGGCATTTTCGTCAAAGTCAACAGCGACGAAAAAAGGCGAAGACACAACGAAATTATTGAAATATATTGATGAGAATGTTGTTGGAAAAAATGGAACGTTTTTTGGACCGTTTGGACGCAGGAAAGGTGAGTTAGAGTTGATTTATTCAATTGGAAAGTATTTTTTCAAGTGGAAGATAGAGAATAATTAATATTAACTTTCCTAAATGTTACTAAACAATTATGAAGGTTAATTTGTTATAACCTCCTGGAGTAGATTTATAAGAGAAGGAAAATATGGAAAAGATTTGAATATTTGATAGACAAATATTTATGAGTGGATATTCAGATAGAAATAAACTTATTAGAAAAAAAAATGTGAATTCCTGATGTATTGATAAAATGCTAGTTCGGGCCATCCACAATACCAATTTAAACCCCATGAAATTTATTCGAGCCAAATCGATGTATAAATTCCCAAGATATCATATCAGCCAGCTTGAAAAATGTGCCAAAAACAAAAACTACGTTGAAACTTTCCGGCCACCATTTGTCGCGACATTCGCGAACATCACTGCAGGCGTCCATAACTCTCATATTTCTCAACTACAGAAAATTTTTCCACATCCTCACTCACATGAAAGTCAAGCAGAATTGAAACGTAAACAACCATCGATTAAATACTTACTTTTATAACTATTATTCATTTATCTTCTTCATCCCTCTTCATTTATTAATTGAATAAAATTTCAATCAAATTCACATTATATCATCAATTGATGAAACTCAATCTACCAACTCAAATCATTATTAATTTCAAATTGTTGTGTAACATGAGAATGAAGATGCAACTTGAGTCCCAAGTTCCGGATGGAACTTGTATCAAATCAACGATTAATATTTAAAAATAATTTGACGCGTTTCATTTTTTTTTTATTCTACATATTATAGAAAAGTAATAGTTGATATGTTATGTACATATGTATACACAAATATACATATATGTGTATCATTGTTAATTGTTATGCAACGGATATTACGCGCTCGATTACCAGCAGCTGCAAGTACCGATGATGACTGTGTATAATTATCAGTTGATGTCTATGACAGACTGCTCGGCGACAGTATCTAATTTATTACCTAATCATAATTTTTTTTGCCCCCATCCCCACCCACTTGGACACACTATCGATAAGGATAATATATATATATTTATTTGAACCTACGGAATATTTAGCAATCAAAACGTATTGACAAATTGTGAATGTGAAAAATATTGTTTGGATAAGATAATTTATAAAATGATGGAAACTGCGAATGAGACAATTTTTTTTCTCCTATTTTACTTTTTACTTCTGGATCACGTGGACTGTAATGGAGTAATAAATGATGTTACCCAGATGTACATATGTATAATGGGCCTCGAGTATTGCATTGCGTAACAACTCACACCTTACGGTAGACTGCAGGGCGCCGACGTGTGTGTGTACACTCGCGGGCATTTACGTATCGGTTTATGATTTTATTTCTTTTTAATACTCCATTTTTTTCTTCTGTCTTCGAATTTTCAACTGTTATTGATAATGAGTTGATGATCAGTAATTTTAAATATTTGATAAATAGACATTGAAACGAATTGAATGTTAGAAGAAGAAGAGAGAACAATTCTTTGAACTTTGATGTTTTTGTTTGATCAGTTGAAGATTGTTTGAGCATCTGTATTCTCTTGGTAGAGTTGTAATTCCAAATGTATTTGAATTAATTGCAAAGTTAAAATGACAATATTAGTACGATTTCTGAAACGACAAAGTTCGGATTGAACCAGTTTCACATCGTCTGATTAGTTACAAGTGGTATTCCTTGACCCACAATTGAAAGTTGTTTCGCTTTGGTTTAATAACAATTATTGTATTCGTCTACTGTGGTTGATCAATTAAAGATTCATATTTTTTATTCAAATATCAACGAATTCATAACAGTATCAAAGTGCGTATTATATAAATTGTAACGATCATTTTGAAAATTAATTAGTTCAATTGTTAATACGAAATATCGAATAACGTTTGAAATATTTAAACGAGGTGAGTGATATCAATTTCACGCGATTGTCAGTGCTCTTAACGAAGCAAACAAAGCCGACAAATCCTACAGTATTACGTGATATCATCAATATCTGTTATATATTACCAACTTATCTGTCTATATAGAGGAATGATGATAAAAAGAAAAAAAAAGTAGGGGAGAATAGTAAATGGAAAAGAATTGGCCTCTGTAAATAATTTTTTTGCTCTACTTGAATTTTTTTCTTTTCTTCTTGTCACATTTTCCAACAGTCGAATTCAAATATTCCTATCATAGATAAAAACCCAAAGTATATAGATATATATTAATATATGTCTATATATGTATATATATGTATTACTATTATTTTTATCTTGTTTTGATGTTTGAACTGAGCCATGCATATGGTTTCTTATCGGCGAATACTTACGACGAGTAATGTGTGTATGTCTCGCTCCATCTGGTGAACACGCGAGTGCCACGATGCAAACGTAGAAGTAAAAAATAAGCGAATAATAATGAGTGACGGAGAAAAAACGAAGAGTAAAAAAGAGAAAACATCGCGAGAGCTTATCTTTGAGTACCAATAGCAATTATTATGATTTTAAGTTTTTAATATTTTTTATATATATTTTTATAAATAAGATGATTTATTATTTATGTAAGTGAGTAATTTTTGCATAATTTTTATTTATTTTATGTATAAATATAAATTGTGAAATCAGGTAGTGAGATGAAAAATGAACTTGTGAATATTGAAAATAGATAATTTTGATAATATGCCAAATAACTTGAGGAAAAGAAAAAAATATTTGGATATTTTTAACATTATTATTTTTGGGATTTGCAAATGTCGAATGACTCATTGCTGTCAACCGTTTGGAGAGATCAATGTTCTCTGTTTGATATTAGTGTGGACACAAGATTCATTTACTTACAGTTGTGTATTAAATTTCAATTAAAGAGGAATAATAATTATTGGAGTTGATAGAAAGAAATTAATGTTGAGATACAGTAGGAATTTTTATTCACCAGAGACAGATAAGTTTTTTATGCTCATGTGTGATTAGGAGCAGATGGATATTCGACATCTGCTATTTATTGTCAGCAAACACTTTGAGGTGATTTTGTTTTACAGCAGCGTATTTTATGGGTGGTTAAGACAAGCCTGAATAAATTGGATAAAGAAATATTTTTATCTGTAATTAATTGCATGATTGTGAATTTTGAAAATGAAAAATATTAAGACAATTCTAGTCTATAGATATAAAATTTCTTCTATTGATTCTAATCGCAATGTTTGAAGGAACAATTTCAAGTTATTTTTATTGGTGACGTTTATTAGTAAACTATTTCGGTGATTGTTCTTCCATCTTTTTTTTTTTTATGTTGACATTATCAATTTGAAAACAATATAGAATGACATTGTTATTAACCAGCTTAGTTTATTATTCCACTTCATAAATATCACACGAATGAATATTTATTTAGTAGACACTAATTTTTATGATGAGTTACACCCTGAAGGCTGTGTCCACTAAAAACTTCTTTTAATGTTTGCGACAGAGCAATTTAAATTCTAACCATATCTCACCTCTTTTACGAAACCAAAAATAAATTCAATAATTCTGTCGTCATAAACTCTAATTCATTTTTCTATATTTACCAACTCATTCAAGTTTTTATAGTTATTGAAAAAGAAAAATCCACAGTAAAATTACACGCAGAAAAATGTGGATAAAATTAAAAATTGGTACTTTAAATTGTCTGTCCCGAATTGCTTTTTCAATTACTCATGAACACAACAATATTCACCGAAAATTCTCTCCAATTCTTAAAAATATACTGAAGACAAATTCCCAGACATCCTTTGCACATTCTCCAACAAACATGAAATGAGACAAAGCCCAAAT
This sequence comes from Meteorus cinctellus, assembly GCA_030523045.1. Classification (NCBI taxonomy): domain Eukaryota; kingdom Metazoa; phylum Arthropoda; class Insecta; order Hymenoptera; family Braconidae; genus Meteorus; species Meteorus cinctellus. Next base: position 626,518 of record JAPYZF010000007.1, on the reverse strand, counting down.
AAAAGAATGCGAAAAATCCGCAAAAAATTTAACATAAAAATGCTTCAACTCATAAATAAAGCAAAGGTGTGAGGAAGTACTCGACTTTTACGAGTCACACAGGTGTACGGTTTCTGTTTTATGCTCGAGAACATTTCTCACCAAACACCTCTTCAAACCAACACATGTACCAGTTTTCAAACAGACCAGAGTGAAAAAAAAACTTCTTACTGTACTCCAAACTATAAAGATTGCATTATCAAGGTCACTTGATTTTAATCAGAAGCTAATTTATTCTAAATTAACCCAATAAATTCTCATTGTCAATCAATCTATGCAGTAATAATTAACCATGAGAAATTAAAAATAATAATAAATGAGTCAGAAAAAAAAATACAGCAAGTCAAGTAGCAAAAATAAATACACATAAAGATAAAGTATAGAAAAAATGAAGAGCTTGAAGAAGAAACGTTTGTTTGCACGAAGCGAACTACGCTCGCGCGAGTTTTTGCGTCTATATATTTCTGGTGACCTTCAAAGCTTGCTGAGAGGGAGTACCACGTGCACACGAGATGGCCGGCATTTCATTATATATATGTTACAAGACATATAGATTGAAATTGCTAGCAGTGTGACACACGCACAAATCCAAAGAGTTGAGGAGGCCCAACTCTCTCCTACATATTTAAAATATGTATATGATAAAAGAAAACAAATACACATTTGTAGATAACTGTTGTGGGCACCGCAAAAGTTGTATAGACGAGTATATTAATGTTGCTGCATGACGCAGATATTTTTATTGGTCGTATATATATATACATGTAGAGTTTGCAATGAGAATGAAACTTTAATCGTGATATATATCTTGCCAGGGTCATTTGCCGCCTTGTCATCGTCGTTAAAATCAGTTGGCGAAGAACCAGAAGTAAATTCCACCGTTTGCGCGGTATTTTCCACTCTGTGTATTCACAAGCATTGCGCCTTTGTTGATTATTTAATTATTCCACTTGTCATTATATTTGTGGGAATTAGATCGTTTTTTTGAAAGTACTTCAAAAGAAAGGGTGGATTTAATAATTCATTTATGGAAATTTTTAAATTGAAGATTTGGAGATAATTAGTAAAGTCAGAGTGATTGGGTATGAGTAATTGACTGAAAAGGAATTTTCCATTTGTAGACAGAAGAAAAGCTGGGAAATTTATCTTTATTTTGTTTTTTTGTGATATTAAAAATTGTAGGGGTTGTAAGAAGTATTTTGGGTTTATGAATAAGGAATTTATGAGAATTTGTCATAGGAATGGAGAGATTGTGATTTATTATTCTCTGTCGTTTTGTTGGAGTTTTATTCTTTGATGTTTGAAATGTACAATAAATTTGAATCATCAGTTTTAGTGTTCTCTGTGCATTGATGGTGACATAATAAATGAAGTTATGTATTTGCTACAAGTACATGAGATTGCTTGACGACAGGAGAATATCCACTGAATACTTTGCACACATTTATCTCTTAAAAATGTTTCTCACATTGGCTGATATGATATCTTGAAAACTAATGGATCTATTGAGTTGGAAATAATGTCATTCAATTTGTAAATAAATCATTTATAACATGAACTAACGTCTTGAAGATAAATCAGAGATTTATGTTTTTTCGTTGATTCTGAATTTTGCAAGTCAGTGTTGAGGTATTGAAACATCTCTCATGCCAAGTATTTATTTTTTTTTGTAACTAGTTTTTGATATATAAATAATTCTCCTGTTTATATTCATCTGAAATTTCCTTCCAATTTTGTAACAATCGAAAATAATAGATCAACTATTAAATATTGAATTTTTCCCAACATGAAAAGAAAACTCATTCCTGTCCTGGAAAATTTGCATTCGAAAACTGTTTTGTATCGAGAAAATAACCAACAAAAATTGCCACCCTTGTATTCACACAATTGACAATTGTCAATTAATCACTCCAACCAACGCGTGCAAAAAATATTCATTTATCCACAAATAGAATGGAAACATTTATTCGAATAATTTATTTGTAGTGTATTATCGTCACAAACACGGTCGTCTGATGTGTCTGCAGGAATATTTATTGTCTGAGTAATTTTACAGATGGTGGAAATTTAGCAAAATAGCATATAAACATCGTATATAAAATAGTGGGAACGATAATTTGTTATCTCGTTCTTATATCATTTTTCTTTTTTCTCGTCTCTTGTTCCTCTATTTTTTTCCAATTTTCTTTCTTGTTGTTTCTCTTTTGTCGATCACAGCCTTCCCCTTTTGTAACCTTCTCATGCCATTCCGTCTCTTTCTTCTTCTTTTTTATTTTTCGCCATTAGACTCAAGTTATTCGTGGACGTGAGTCATTGGGCTGCACACACAAACACGGAACTCAAACATATATAATTGACGATAAGAAATAATTTTTTTTTTTAATGAATGCACAAGTATTAATAAAATCTCAAACTAATAATTTCCAATACATATTCGTTTTTTTGTTTTCTTATTCATTTTCTATTTTTAACAGACTCACAAATCAAAATTTAATTTTCTATTTCAGTAATTTTAGAAATGATAAATTACAGTTTATTATCATGCCCATTTTTTTATTTTGTGCTTAGTAAAATTTTATTCGCATTATGAATAATAAATGGGATGTGTATTCGTTCATTGAGTGCAAATGGCTTTGTTTTTGTTCTAGTAACGCTAAATGTTGCAACGTTGCTGTGTCACGTTGACATTAAATTTGAGTGCGTAAGAATTTTCCACTAACGGAAAAGTTTTTCGGGTGTTCAACACAATCTCAAGTGCGCGCGCGCCTATATTTGCCACATGTTTACTCAGTCGGTTACACGGATTGTTGGCTTACAGTCATGAACACACGAACGCAATTGTTGCACATACATTGTGTCATCAATGTCTGCTCTTAAAGAGACAATGTTGTGTTTTCTAAATTTATCGTATTCTTGATAGTTAATTGTTGCACATCTGAGACGATGTAGACATTCTTCAATGTACTCATGTTTTGCCAGAATTCAATTTCAATAAATACGAGAAATAAAAATCGTAGAAACATCCACCGTCACTGAATATAACAATTATAATAATCCCATTTAATAATGGAATACAATAGAGAGTTGAAAGTCCATTTTTGAAAACAATTCTTTGAAATAATTCGAGTTAATTTCACAAAGTGAAATATTCCACGAATTATTTCGCGATAACATATCATCATAAAATTCATTTTGTGCAATTTTCACAATGATGTCATTATTCGATGAGGACAATACTAAACAAAGAAGAATTTTTCCATAGAACAATTACCACAACTGCAATAACTCATACTCCGAATAATAGAAGGAAACAAATTATCTTTTGAATCATCCAATACCCTAAAAAATTTCATCAACACAAAACCAAACCCAAAAAAAAAATATTCACTCCATCGAATTTTCGAATTTCCAATGTGAAATTTCAATACAGTTCAAAAACACTGCAAGTAAAAAATTTTCCACTTAACACAAAACTGAATAAATACTCCAATAATAAATAATTCATCTACATAAATAATAGCTCGTTGTCGTTATTTTTTTATTAGCTATGGAACATTCGGCCATACACATGTAAATAATTACGTACATCTCTACATATCCACATTAACATTCACACGACCAATAGTATGGATGCATTCATAGATACCGGTATATAATATTAATATATATACATATTTATACATATATATATGAGCGTGTATAGTGTTACATAATATGACACGTTATCCGGCCGGCTTAAACGTGCCAACCGGAAGATAAATATATATACATTGTATAAGTGTAAATACATGATATATAGATAATAATATTTTTCATTTTTTATGTGTGTATGTACATGTGTTAGCGAAGATATCATTTAGTGGAGTAGACATCATGGCGTTTATACACGTTGAATATTGTATTTTATATGAATATAATGAGTCTGCGTGTAATAAGAGATAGTCGGCCGCAATATATGTACGTTTGTGTATGTGGATAAGTGCAGATATGAACATTGAGCTGCAATTATTGTGGGAACGCACTCATTTACCTTTTTTTTTCTTTTTAAACGAGCCATTCGTTTCTATATTTAAAAGAGTTATTTTACTTTGAAGATTTTCTATTTGTTGTATTATCAATTGATGGGTCTGATTTGTCAGATGAGAATTTATTTTTCGATTTATAAGAAAGTCGCATTTGAATTTATTGGAAAATTTGTTAATTATATTTCGTAGTATTTTTATATTGTTGTTGATTTGCCCTTTATTGGAAATCAATTCGCATTCAGAGAGTGATATCGGTTTTATTAGTTGGAAACGCAATTTAAAATGATTTCTTTAGGGGTGAATTAACTTGTGCAATTTCCATATTGAAATGGAACTGATTATTAAATTTTCTGAACATTGAATTGCCTGAGGAGATGAATTTTTTCTCGCTTCACAAACTTCTTTGAAGAAGAAAAATGTGAATTTAGAATTTCATAACCTCATTCAATGTATTTTTCCGATATAATAGAAGTGTAATTGAACAATTGCTCCATCAGCGTTCGATTAATCAACGTTTTCTCGTCAGAATTTAGTGGTTAAAGGTCAAAATCGCTCCATTAGTTCTAAGGATATTGCTAATTGAAATTGTAATCAAACTGAAAAGATCCTCATTAAAAATATAGAAAAATTCAAGAGAACTTTCTTTCAATGATTTGTTTTTAAATTGATTCTATTGCAAGAAATTTCGTTGGCATTTTAGAATTATATATTTTTCCTTACCATACGATCATTTCAGATAAACATATATGAGAACGCAATTCATATGCACGTGTGCATAAATGTATATGTGTAATATGTTCGCAGCAACGCAAGCAAAATTCTTAACTGGTTGCAATTGGCTTGTGGCAATTGCAATTATATCCGCTTGCATAGTCTTGCGCTATCATAAATACAATTTTCACGTTGGAATTTCTTTGCAAGAGTTGTGTTCGTACATTCTTTATCCGCTTTTCATTCTTTTATTTTTTCAACTTCACGTATTTATTGATTTCTATTTTTTCCAATGTTTTCTTTTTCTTTTTTTTTTATATTCACTTCATTGTTCATCGTATGTGAAAATTCATTTTATATCGGCACTTTAACAAACTGACATGTCTAGACTTGATTTATCACTGCCTACATTATTATTTACTGGTATTAAATAAATTGAGTTAAGAAGTCTCTTTGAATTCGATTGAAGAGGAAAAGAGATATGTGTAAGGATAAATAAATTAAACGTCAATTGACAATAATAAGTTTATACTGGATATGTATATTTTCAGAATATACCTGAATAGACATTTATCTATTGAAATTCAAGGAAATCCCTCGAAGCATTTTACGATATTTCTATCACATGTGCAATTACATTTTATTATTTTTCTTGGCATGTTTTTTTTTTCCTTCATTTAATGTCCTCGCAGATATTTCATGATGCAATCAGAAAATTATATATGCTCAGGGAATGTTAGCAAGGGTAAAGATAACTTTCTTCTGATAATAAATATATATTTTATCATATTTCTCCACTGTTATTATTTAACTATTTTTCTTATGATTTATAAAGAGTAAAATAGTGAAATTTTTTAATAATGATACAGTGAACAATTGTCCACTGTACTCATTCGCTATTATGTGACGATGTAATGTGAATTATACAACACGTTTGTGAGCATAACAAAAGCAAGAGTTCTTCAAACGCTATAAAATTCAGGCACTTGGATATTACCATGCCCCATTTAACTGTTTGAAAATAAAATGATCATTCATCGTCATCAATCTAATGGGATTAGATAAATATATATTTATACTTTGTTTGCATTTTTGTCTCATTTCGAATATTGTACGGATTCTAAGTGAGTGAAGGATTAAAATATTTTACGTAATAATCATTCGATTATTATTTTAGTTTGTTTGTTAATTTCAATGGTAGACATGATAGTGAGTGATTGCAATTGGGTCGTGTGAAAGTGAACATGACAGAACATGAAGGCAAATCATGCCAGACGCAATCAGTATTTTTCCGAGGTCAAATGTCATCCATTGTATCTAAATGTACGAGTTGCAGTTGCTTGAAAAACAAAAGAAAAAAGGAGTGACTGAAAAGTGAATGAAAAAAAAAGTTTTCATTATACAGTGAAATATGTAAAAGTCTTTTGTCTTCTTAATGGAACATTTGTATTATGAAAATGGAAGAAAGAAAAAAAAAACAGATAAATTGGGAGAGACAGGAAAACCCATCAATGAAATAGGAAACGAAAAAAATTATTTTTATAGTTTCCACACACGCTAAATGACATTGTATAAATTAAGTACAGTTCAGTGAACTTTATACACATGTGACCTAGTTAAGTTTCAAAGGGAGTTGCGTGACAAAATAAAAAAAGAAGGGAAAAAGAAAATACAAGAAATATAATGGGGAAAGGGAAAATTATTATTGTCACTATGTCTTTATCAAGATGCTATTTATACACTTTGATCGATGAAAATTGTGCTGAGGGAAACAAAATGTCCAGAGCTGTTTCGAGAATGAGTGGAAGTTTCACACTATACCACATGAGTACATCGACCTTTTCAAATATACAAAGTCGATATATATATATATATATATATATATATATATGTATATGATATTTAACACGTTTGAAATATGAATAACATTCTGAAAGTTTTACCAGAAAATTCACATTTAGCTGTGGGCGTGTTTATTAATTTTTTTCATCAATTTTCGAGGAAGATAAAAAATAATTGTAAATAAATGATAAATATTCGAAATATCCAATCCAAATATCGATAATGATAATAAGAAAAGTAAATAACGAAGGTGAAAAATATTTTTGTCTGTCTTTTGATTGTTATATTAAAAAAAGAAGTTCATTTTCGATTAGTTCTCTATAATTAAATAGAAGAAAAATGTTTGGGCTCTAACAACAAAAAAATTAGTGAAATAAAAGTCTGGATAATATAAAAATAATATTTGCCTCATCCTATTTTTCAAAATTAAACAAACTCAATTTTTATAGAATTCTCAGTACATTCACTCGCTCTTGAAATACAATCACTTAAGAAAAAAAAATATTATCACAATTCTGCTAATTAATTCATACGAGAGTGGTGTGAAGTAAATTAACAAATGTCAGACAAAGGAGACATTTATTTATCTTCGGAATCAACTGTAGTAAAGAATTGCGACAAAGATTGAAAAACTTGATTAGATTTTAAATTGTAAATGTTAATCGAGTGACGTACAGAATATTGGTGAATTCATAGCTCTGATATTTGAATTGTTCAAACATTGTTATCAATCGCATTCCATCGTTCTAATCTGTCATCGCTGTACACATTGACACATATTGTCATAGCGCAATCGAGAAAAACATATTTGAGGAATAGTTGATAATAGTTCATTCGCCTCTTTTTCTCTTCATTAGTTGCATGATATAATACAGCTTGAAGAAAATTATTCTTGACTTGGGGGTTGAAGTTGCAATTGTTGGTGGACAATAATAATTGTATAGACATACAATACATACATATAAGGTACATTGAACTCTTGCATGATCGTATTAAATTACCTTTTGGAAGCGATGCTCGTGCATTGAAATGGGGTCAATAATCTATTTTTAGGTTAGGGTGGAAAAGGCTTGGATTCGTACATCCGAATTCTTATTTGCATTCATTCACGATTAAATAAAATAAATTGTTCTTCTATTTGAAATGAAGTCATAATATCTCTGTCCTTTCGTTTTTTTGTTTCTAAATATAGAAATAATATTTATTGATCACAGTTGGAATTCTAATTGCAGTTATAACGAAAGAAAACATAAAAGAATAAATATTTGATGCTAAATTTTCATTCCAAATCACTCGACGATTTTTAAAATGATGAAAAAAAAATATTAAGACTTGAATAATTACACTTTTTTCTATCCCAGCATTGATTTAATAATAATTCTTGGCTGGAATAATATTTATCACAATTTTATTTATCCAACGACACAATTAATAATTATTCTAATCGATGACGTTACAATCAGTCTCGAAGTTATAATAAAAAACAGTGACGAAAGCAATGGACAAAATTGGACTTGACTTGAATATTCAAAACAACTTGATTTACTGATTCTAAAAATATATCGACGACTTAATTGAAACATATGTGAGTGGCTTGACATATAAATATCAAGAGCGTTAACCGCCACCGCACGCAATGCTCAATTTGCTATAGTATCAACTAAAACAACCAACAATAACGATAGAATGTGAGAGAGGCAGCGATTGAAGTAAGTCGGTCAATATTTTCAGTAACGCATGACTTATCATATGGTCCACTCAGTTGATTCCTAAATTTCCGCGTAAACTGTTGCATTAAATACATGAAAATAAATGCAATGTCATTCGTGATGACAACAGCCACTTGTCTACTCAACACATATTTATATATGTTTAGTTGTATTCCATTAATAAATATTGGCACGCAAAGTGTTTGATCTAATTTACATTGCCAATAAAAAATCACCCTGTTGACAGATATCTCGAAAGTTATTCTCGGTGAAATATTAAATTTAATATTCCAGCCCTTCATTTATTCTTCAATTATTTTATATTCAATTCACGAAATGTTTATCAAATTGTTTGAGACATCTGATAAATAGGTCAAGGGATAATTGAGTGGGGTTAGTAACAATAAATTGAATGAATGAAACAGATATTAATAAGGATTTAACATGGGAGAAAAAAAATTGTTTATTTACCGGAAGTGAATGATGATTATATGATAAGTTGGTTATTGTATATATTAGATAAAATTACTACAATTATATACCGGAGATGAAATGAGATGAGGTAGATTATTATTTATAATATACAGAGACTCGTTATTCGTTGAATATCGTGTGAATTAATTTATTAAAGATTTATTTAATAATTATATTGACATCACGTTTAGTTATCACGTGATGATAGTGATAAAGGTCGTATTATTTATGGTTATTATAATATTGATTTGAAATTTAAATTCTCATCTAGATCTTTGCATACACGTCGATGAGCACGTCTGACTAATTGGGTCAAGCGTGGCTGTGTCTACTTAAATTGCATAGCGGTCGTGGTATTATTAGTAGTAGTAGGCAATTGATAAATCATTTTCAACTTGTGCCATCGATTTTTCATCTTTTTTCTTTCTACTTCCTCATTTGTCATTTGAATTCTATCGTTGTCTGATTTGTTACTGTCTGTAATTTTTTTTTTCGATGGGACAATTATTATTAATTGGAAATCAGAATAATCAAATAAAAAATATTGATGGATGTGTTTGGCATTCATGGTCAGTGTTTTTATTATTTATTTTCTACTCTTTTTTTTTCCTATTTCATTTGTGATTTCATTTATAATTGACTAATGACAGAATGTCTGACGAAGAAAAGAGAACAAAATGCTGATACGTCAATAATTTTTTTCCTTCCAAGATTTCTAACGTCATCTTTGGAGAATGTTTTGTTAATGTTCTTGGAAGAAATCTAATTTATCGTTGTCCGTAATGTTATACGTATCTCTTTGTATTTATCATTGTATATGTTTTTAATATAAGTGTGGAGGAAAGAGAATGAGTGGAAGAGATATTGTGGGTATTTAATTTGACCGGATGCACCATACTGCACGAATGACAATAATATTTACGTTATACAATAGTTTATACATTAAAAAAGAAACATTGCGAATTGTCATTGAGGAAAAAATGAGAAAAAATAAATTTTTATTATCGATGAATAATTCTTTTGTTTTCGGAATGAAAATATAATCAAATACCTTAAATTCTTCGTTAATAAATATTTACTTAGAGAATATTGTATAATGAATTAATATTCCTTCTTTTTATCTCACATCTGTTATGATATTTTCACATGGACTAAGAAAAATAATTAAAAGCATTAATTAATATGGCACCTGCTACAAATATATATAAAAAAGTGATGGAACAATAATTAAAATTGATTTCATAGAATTTGTCTCTGAAGATATTTCGAAATTAAATAAATTAGAAAAGATATGCCAACATCTTCCGCGAATTATTTGCCGCCGCCTCGCTCCAATTTCGATGACTATTTTCATCACACAAACGTCATTCCACTTCGTTCATCAGTAATACAGACAAAATGAAAAAAAAGAATAACACAAACCAACACAAGAAAACATTGATGTTATCTGCCAAATATAATCGAAATTAATGAAAGATATCTCAAGTCCATATATTTTCTCGCCAAATGTTTTTTTTTTCCTTTTTTGTAATCACCACTCAACATTTCCCATCGCTATTTTTATCCACTCGAAAAAACCCTCGATAAAATCAATAAATCCATAAATATTTATTTATACATATAAACAAATAAAAGTTATCCATTAATATTGGGGATAAAAATCCAATTGAATTTCTTACGTCTGCATTGTTTACCAAAATTGATAATCAACAATCGAAAATAATAACATTATTTCAATAAATGAAAATAAGTTTTTGAACAGACAGCTAAAATATTTTGGACTCTGATGCTCTCTGTATCTTCCATCTGTGAAAATATTCGCAACATCATAACATAACTAATACTATCCATGACCCAAAAATGTCTATCACTCTCTAAAACACGTGTCGCTTTCATCAGATAAACTTTAACGAAAATTGCTCTTTACACTTAACCAGTTTGCAAAATTAACTCAAATTATTATGATAATAATAATAAATACAAAACTATTTGACAGTGAAGTGAAATTCCTATGATTTATTTAAAGCTTATTCAGTGGAGCGTTTAAGTGTCGTGAGAGATATTGAAATTGTTATGAAAAATCTTGTGAGAAAAAGAGAAAAAAAATAAATATCAAATTGAGATTGTGCGATTTTACCAATGAGTAATATCAACCGATACATCTTAGGAGCGAAAGTTAAATATGATCGCGCGATTATTTCTCATTTAAACATCTATGTTGTCTTGTCACTGTGGCCAATTTAATTTCATCCGTTGATATGTACACGGAATTTAATTGGATGAGAGTTTAAAGGTGTCTCTTTCACTTTGACTCAAACACCTGCGTTTATATACAAATTCTTTCTCTTTATGCATTTCTCTATAAAGAAAATATTTTACAATACATAAATACACTATGTACACCTATTTATCTATGTACTATTGATTATTGTAGGAGTATTTACAAGTTCATTAAGTTGGAACTTTCTTTATTGTTATTTATGAGCTTGGAGACGAAATAAAATTATTATATTGATACAGAGATTGCTGTTGATGTAAATATTCATCGAATGTGTCAATTCAAGATACTGAGTTTCGATATAAATGAATATTACAAGTGACAATTATTGATAAAATAATTTATTGGCTTGGATGTTTATTTGCATTTATTATTTATGACATGATGAAAATATTTATTCTTTTTTTTTCATTTCTTGTATTTTAGATAAAGGAATTATTTTTGTGATTGATTTAGAGGAGAATTAGCATTTCAAGAACGTTTATAATTGACTGTTCTCATTTCTTATATTGTGAATTATGTTTTTCATTGTAGAAAAAAATTCTTTATCAATATTGAAGTTGTGACAAGATGAAATTATTCTATCATTGTTAGTTAGCATATTTAAATTACTTTCAAACTTCAAAGAGGTACAGAAGTGTTAATTTATGCATTGGAAAATACTGTCAATATTTTTACAAATGGCGAAATTAACAAACAATAATTTTTAACTTCAACAAAAATTTTCTGCTCACACAGCAAATCTTCCAATTCAAAAGCCCTAATTTCCAATTCATCAATGAAACCCCAGCTCATACTATAAAAAATTCAAGTATAAATCGAATGCAATTTATTCCACTGCAATTGATCCATCATTTTCCGAGAAATCTTGTCAGTGAGTTTGAAAAATGAAGCTTCAAAAGTAGAGTATTCCCTGATCGACAGACATTCACAACTCCCAAGTCTCCTCCAATTTCATCAACTTATAAGAAAAAATTCTATCACGTACTAACTTTTAAAGAATCACAAGGAAACTGTAAGGTAAATCATTCTATCAAATCGTCAGAAAATATCTCATCAATTCTAAACATTTTTTTCTTCTTTTTCTTCCAGTGGTTTATTGCGACTACACAGCATCAGGTAGATCACTACAATTTCTGGAAGAATACATAACAAAGGAGGTTTTACCATGTCTGGGTGACACACGTGCATCAACGTCAATATGCAGCTTACAATCATCACTCTTCCGGTAATTATTTACACCTACATCAATTAAATAATAACCGAATAATTTGAATTTACACAATATCACCTCTACGAATTTTCGCAGAAGGTTTAACTGGTGTCAGGTAACCCGAGGTCAGGTTTGCCTTATACAACATGAGAATCACGCGTTGAATTAATTACAATTGTGGCTCGTGGCGCCACAATTGACAGCAATGATAGAGGTAGAAAGGAAAAACGAACAAAAACAACCAAGTTAAAATAAAAAAAATCGTGATAGTCACTTACATGGACGTGAGTCCCGTGGTATTATTCGATGTGCGCGCGCGCACATCGCCCCGGCCAATCGCTCGATGTAGGCCAACGGAACCTACCACTCAGTATATATGTATATATATATACATATAGTATCACTTGTCTAATGTAGTATCCGCTAGCAACCACGGGATCAATATTCCCCCAACTTAAAATTAGCGATCTGATGCGATCAGATTGGTGGTATAAAACTCTTACGTTTAAATGTTATTTTCTTACAATTATTTTACGAGTTATTATTGCATGTTTTTTTTTTATATCCTTATTCAACGATCATTAAAAGAAATTAAATATACAGAGAATTTAATTGTATTCAGAATAATGGAAATAATTTTAATTTGAAATGAATGACATTCAGAAATGAAAATCATTAATTTTGTTCGTGGAGTTTCTGTTCTCAGCTTCATAGGACTTCTAATTGATTGTTAATTTCAAAGATTAATTTCCAATTTCAATTAGGAGTCACTCTACTGAATTCGATTATTATACTGAAAGCTTTTGTTTTTGGTATGAATAATAATTTATATGAAGTGCTAGATAGTGAACAATGTATCGCATCTATGGTATTTCATTCCAGTCTTCTTCCCACGTTTTATTGTTGAAAGGTCTTTGCTTGCAATGAATGTAAATATAGCATCCAACCTATTGTTATATAATATTGGAAACTGATGTCTGCAAGTTCTACATAATTGTTTAAATAATTAAATAATTCTTGATTCTGAGTGTCCAATACAAAACTTTAGCGAATTAATTCATCATCAATCTTACAGTGATCATAAATGAACAAACTTTGTTGATATTTAAATAAAACATTTATTTATTTTTTTTCGTTCTTTTCTCGAATCTCATTGATTTCTTATTTTCGACATGAAATTCGTGAAACAATGGCACAATCTCCATGATTACCTTTGTTTACATCTTTTTGCTACATTGTCAACTTTCACTTTCACTCATGAGAAAAAAAAAATATAATCCACATGCAATTTCGATGGAAAGTCACCTGTTTAATGATAATTCGTAGATATAACCCAATATAATTTGATATTATATATGTTTATGGGATGATATATATGTATATAAATATATACAACATGTGTTTGATTCAAATGTGAAACATTTATAGATGATAGTATCGTGCGCGATTCAGCAAGCGGAACGAGGGTCACTATTGGATTAGATTTTCTTCTCGCACGATTTGCAGAAAGCAAAGAGCAGAATTTTTTGTGTTCTCTATACACAATATATATATATATATATATATATACATGTGTATATATATATATATGTACGAACATGTTTATACGTGCACCACATTAGAAAGTGAATTGATAATTTTATTTGATTCTTTCAATGTTTTTCCATCCATGTCTATTTATCTTTATTCATATATTTTTCCCATCGAGTCATTTATTTTTTTTTTTTCTCTGCATTCGTTGGCACATAATGGAAAGGGCATATGGATGTTCGTGTCCACACACCCGCACATGTGGCCAATTCTTCCGGGAAATGTTATACTGATCGATCGCGAGGCCAAAGTCGTGCTACCCGCTTGCGCATTCAGTTTTGTATGCATAATCGATGATATATCAGATATCATTTGATTTCAGAGTTCATTTACAGTGAGGGCGAAGTTAATTGGGTTATGTCGCGTTAGTATCTTGAAGAATTGATCAATGATGATTTATTATTTATTTTCTTTTTTTGTTTTTCTGGATTAATATTGGGATTTTGATTTACGGGTTTTAGATTGAGCTAAAATTTTGATTTTAGTTGAATTCTCTGCAGTTTTTTTTTCATAGGAAGAGAAAGAAGAATAATCCGCATAACATTTTTCTTCTGTTACAATCTTTGGTGAGAAACGAATTGACATTGATATTTAATGCGACAACTTTTAGATATTCTAATGTATATCTAGGGAATAAAAATGCGACCCTCTAGAAATTTTAGTATTTATTATTCTCCACGAATTTGCGACAGAACAAAATGGATAGTGGGGTAAATTTTTCAACCGCTTTCTACTTATCTAGAACTGATAAATCTCACAACTCCACCCCATCCCCCTGTCATTCTTTCTTGTAACAAATAATCTTTTACCTCAATTGCATTCGCGCGTCTTCAATGACAAAAGAAAAATTAACCTCAGTCAATTTTATTCTTCATCAATTTCTAATTTTTTTTTATTAACAATTATTTCTTCTTCATTTTCGTGTTCATCTAACATGAAAGAAACAGATTAATTTCTCACACTATCAACAAGTTCTTTCCATCATAAATAACATTTGGAACGAATATATTTTTGCCATTCCGTAGATTATATTAAATATTGAGATAATCAATGAAAATAACGACAGTGTAAATATGTCAATTATGGGAACGCGATGTGGTAAATGCGTGAGATACTGCAGGAACAGGAAATTCAATCGTGCACTGACGCAGTTTAATAGACGATAAAATTCTAGTGGCGTATATGCATATATATAACTATATTTGCGCCGCGGCCAAGCGAGAATAGAAAGTTAGGAAGGAAAGTTTTGTACACAGTGTAACATGGGGTACCCATCAGCAATGGGTCCCAATGTCGGCCATACATACCCCGACCAATATTAACCCAACATCTACATACATCCATTTATTTATATGCAAATAAACAAGACAAGTCCTCATACATGCACTTAAATATACCAATAAACAATTATCTATCATTATTTTAAATTGCAATAAAATTCGATTGAATTATTATGAAAAAAAAGGCGTACAACACTTGTTAAATAATATTCTGCGAAATAAAAATGAAAGTGAACAATATTTTCTTCTATTCTATCATTCATGTCTATTTATAAACACACACATAGACTAATAATTATATGAGATTATGCGTTAGATTTATTTCAATAGAAACATACAGCCAGTTATAAAAATAGAACACTCAGAGTGTCGCCAGACGTAATTTTCCAAACGAGTTTGTTCATCATCTTTGAAAGGTAAAGAAGAAAAATAGAAACAAAAACGTTCAAGTATTCGTGGTGTTAAAAGCTATAACACAAAGATCACACGAATGTGACAAAGACAAAAAATAAAGTGAAAGAAAAATGAATAAATAATCAAATAGAACTTGAATGCATAAGAATTAGTGGTGATGAAAAAAAAGGAGATAAAAGAACAAAGTTGAATGTATATCTCGTTATTATTATTTTTTTTTCTTCTTTTCCGTCTTCTCTGAGTGATACTCAATGAGTCTTTGTGGTTATTACTTATACAGTTTTCTTTTTTATTCGTGTCATGATAATAAAAATCTTGAGTCTCCATTCTTTTACACGTACTGTGTCGAAGTTTGCCAAGGCTAAAAATAATAATTACTCTCAGTTGGTTGGCAATGAAGGGGGTGGTGTTATGAATGTGGATGCTTGGTATATATTTAAAAAAAAATATGAGGAAGTGGATGAGAATAAAAAATATGCGTGGGTGAGGTTTAAGTGTGTAACAGAACATGTGTTGCAAATCACTGGCAATTGGAGAACAAAATTATTGTAGAAAAATAAAGTCTCGATATTCATTAACATAAGAATGAAATGTGTATTTCAAAATGTATTGAGAGATTGCGCGTATATGTTCAATATTTAAATGTATATGTGTATTTATTAATGATAATGACAATATAGAACAATAAGTGGTGCGTCATTCTCGACAAGGGAAAAAAGCAGAGGTTTTTATCCTTGTTTGAAAGATATTTGTGAATAAATAATCATGACACATCAGAAATAGAATAGAGAATGTGATGAGACAAAGATCCTTCGTATTTTTTTATTCAAAAGAAATTTATCATTGGTATATAATATGTCGAAATGTACTCGAACATTTTTATGTTTGGTTTATTGAAAGGAAAATAATGAAGGAGATGTTTGTAGCGAGTGAATTGAAAGTATTGAGATAGCTTTCGTGGGTGTGTAAAAAGAAGTATATTAAATTTTAAATAAATAAATATTTCATGACCTACTTTCTTTTTTTTTTCTTTTTTATTGTCTGGTTTTTAGCGAATATTATTAAATTGCTTTATTAACAATTGAATTTTATTTCCAATTTTTTATCTGGTATAGAATTATCACACAAAAAATTTCGTTGACACCAAAATTAACAAATTTTTTAGAACAACAAAATTTACATTGTGACTTAAGTGTTAAAATAAATATTTGATGTGTGAATTATAAATATTTAAACACTCGTATCAACATTGCTACGTTCATTCAAATGAATGTATGTGTGTACTTGTAATTATACACCGGAAACGATATTTCGTGAAATGCGATGAACTTGAAATGTGAAACTTCCTTGACAGTCATTCTAATGGCTGACAAATGAAAAAAATACTCACATGCATATATGGATATGTTTTTCACATTTGTCCTTGAATCGATGGAATGCAAATGAAAGGATTATTAAATTAGCCACATTGACAGTTTGTATGTGAACAAAATGCCAGTGGAAACGCCCTTTATAAATATGTGAAAAAGAAAAAAAAAATATGTAGGAGAAAAATGGGGAATGATAAAATAAAATCAATAACTCTGTTATATTGAACTATAGTGAATATAATTTTGCAATTACTTATGCTCGCAAACGCATTCTTGCCTATATAACCTTGAGTTTATTCAAATTCAGCTTTTCCAATTCAATTGTAAAGATATATATATATGTATACCTATGTAATTTAGCAATCGTAGCCATTGCGAGTTATCGAAGCTTTCATATGTCTATTAATATCTATTTATTGAAGTGTATTTTTTGAACAATATGTTTCCATTTGGGGCATGTGAAAATTATTCTCATAAATATTTCTCTCTCGAGAAACTAAACAATCTGCAATATGGCCCATTGTCACTTTTTTTTTAATTCTAGTTCCAATAGTGCTATGAAATGTTTTGTATAGAATTTGGGTAAATAGAAATCGATAATGGAGCTTCTGCAGCATTGAAATCCTGACTGGATTAAATATTTCTGGAACTATTGACCTCATTACATTCTATGTGATCATTTGATTGGAACGAAATCCCAATCATTCTGCTGAGCGAGATTGTTACATATTTGGAAGTAGAATTATTGACAAAGCAAATACAAAAGCGGAATAATAACTGGAAAAAAAATGTCTTGACTGTTGGACAAAAGATTTCCAATCCCTCAGGGAGTAAATATCAATTCCAAACGTATCCATGAATTTTTAATTCAAGACATAGAAAATCCGAGTGTAATTTAAATGAAGTTTGTTTGAAGTCGATCCACTCATCAGTTTCAAAATAATCAGGTCAACCAGTTGTAGAAAATATTCATGAGAAGAACAAATTCAAAGTTTCCAGTGACTTCATTTCCAACCCAATAATTTTGAAGAGCTATTTGAAATGAAATAAATTTTCAAATAAAAGAATAGACTTTTATAAACTTTGTGAAGTAACATCTTTTGTTACAGGTCATTCGTAATGATTAGAATAATAGTAGAAATGAATAAACTTGAGATAGAGTCTGATTAAGCAGTGAACTCATGAATTAGGTCAATAATAGAGGTATCATGTGTTCCATGTCCATAAGAAATAAGGAATGTTAACCAAGGAAGATGTGTCATGAAGCACTTGGAATGTATGCGGTTACTGGAGCAATAACGGACTATCCCCAACCAACGGACTATCCCAACAAGTCCTTGACTTATACCAACTACAATATATACGCACAAGTGATTGAGATTCGATGAGCATGTTTATAAATACAGAGAAGAGAATTCTCTTTAGACTATTATTTTTAAAAAGAATTTGCGGTGTCTTTTACACATTGTATCTTATTGCGATCAGACAGCCAACTAAATCCAAATCAGCTTTATGTTGACAGTACCGTAAAGTTAACGACGATACAAGTGACACATTATAAGCCACATGATATTTATTTACAGTGCGTTTGTGGAAGCCAATAAGAAGAATGATGAATTGAATAACCGATTATATTTATACTTTTTAGTCTTGTTGGGACTGAAGAAACATCTCAAGCAGTTCGATAACTATCACTGATGAATAACCGTTATGACACAATGAATAAATGAAAGAAATGACATATCTAAAAGATCTCGCGAGTTTGAAAGTAGTTGAAAAATTCTGGAATAAAAACATCGAAACTCTTTTAGTGAGTCTGTTTCTGGTATTGTTTTTTCAATTCCTCAAGCATTATTTTCATATGTAAGTTCGTTCTTAGAGGGTTAAGATTGAGAATGAATTCACGACAGATAAAAATTATTCATTAATCACTTTCATCTCCTTAGAATGAATTCCGAAAAAATTTAGTGCAAGTCTAGACGTATAAAAATGTTCAACAGGAGCTTTTTTCCTCCTTTTAATGAACTGAATAAAATTGTCAATCTTGATGATCGTAAATTAAGAATTTTTTTTTTACTTGAGAAAATATATGTAGGTATATATGTAGGCATTTTTTTTCTTCTCATTTGTGATAAAGTTAAAATTGTCACTTGTAGTGTTTTGACCAAGGTAAAAGACAATTGACAAAGTTGATGACCATCAAGACTTTAAGTGCTTTGCACTCAGTCATTGTGAGTGGTTATATATTTCTTTGCGTATCATACAAGTGCATTGAAAGATTAAAGTAAAAAACGAGCGAGGAACAGCAGTGGAAAAAAATTAGTTGATGCTATAAATGAATCCCGACCATATATACATGTTTGAATGTTACAGGCACGAGGCCAGAGACATCGTTCGGCATGCAGTCGGGGCCAGTGAACAGGACGCTGTTCTCTTTACGGGTCACGGTACCGACGACGCTTTGCGCACTCTTCTTCGCCATCTTGACCTCCCACAGCGACGACCGACTGTCGTATTTGTAGGACCATTTGAACATCACGCCAACTTGCGACCCTGGCGTGAGCATGGATCCAAGGTATATGTCACGTATTTATATAAATAAATATCATTATATTTTATTTATCGG
Organism: Meteorus cinctellus; assembly: GCA_030523045.1. Lineage (NCBI taxonomy): Eukaryota > Metazoa > Arthropoda > Insecta > Hymenoptera > Braconidae > Meteorus > Meteorus cinctellus. Next base: position 606,947 of record JAPYZF010000007.1, on the reverse strand, counting down.
TCTAATAAAAATTCTGTAATATTTTTACCTCAATGCTAATGTGAAAATAATGATTTTGAAACAAAAAACCAATTTTTTCCCGTCACAATTCTTATTTTTCATTTTCGTTGGCGCCACAATAATCGAAATGAGATTATGATAGTTTTTGTAAACAATTGTGAATCATTGATAGTAAAAATTTGATTTAGTAGTTGTAAAGACAGTAGATAAAGTCAAAGTCCCATGTGGATATTTGCCAATAACTCTTTATCTTTTATTCTATTTTTTATTCTTCCCTAATCTATATTCATGTGCTTGATGTTCGTGTCGCCACAGTGTACGTCTTGACAATGTGTCTTTGGCGCATTACCAATTATCTCAATACAACACTTGGTATTTCTTTTCATTTATGACACCAAGCAAAAAACAAAGGCGTTAGAAAAAAAACAATATATTTTTTCCAACATGCCACATTTTTCTCGTTCAAGTTTATAAATTTGCACGTAATCACATTCATAAATCTGTTGATTGAGTAACATTTGTTATTCGATCGATATTATCTCGTGGCAAATTGATGAAAGAGAAAAAAACGAGAAGAGAATAAATAAGTATTAGATGAAACCGTCGTAAACCAGAAATTTAATGACTTCCCACAATTTCAAAATAGCCCACAAATTGATCTAACTTTTATGATGATTATGATCGTGGTATTATTGCCAATATAAATTTATTGCGTAACTATGTATGAGCAACAATATCATATCAATCAACGTCATCAACGTCATCATCATTATCATTTTATGATGGACAGTTCAAATGTATGTGCAGAATAGAGTAATGTGCCTTTCACTTTGTCTATACCAATATCTTGGGACAGAAAATTATGATTTTCATCTACATAATCATTAAATATGCATTTAGTAACGTTTCTTCCTCGTTTTTTTTTCACTTATTTTAATACTTCTTTAAGGTGGTGAGGATAACTGAGACGAAAGAGGGTTTTCTCGACCTCAATGACCTCGAACGTAAACTCAATGAGGAACGAACGAGCGATGCGGTAATGGTAGGTTGTTTCAACGCTGCCAGCTGCATTACTGGTGTATTGGCTGATGACGTTGCTACTACTCTAATGCTACATCAATATGGTGCTCTCAGTGTCTGGGATTACACTTCAGCTGGTAAATATATGCATATTATCAACGACTTTATTTATTATTTATCCGAGATTTGAAATAATAAAAATGTTACTTCAGAAATAAATAAATATCACTGATCAATTAATCACTGATGGATTTGAAAATGTAATGATGGAAGTGAAGGATTGAATTTTTTTTTTTTGCATAAACACACGGAAATTGTTCTGGTTATTTTTTTTCTGCTGATGTTTATCAGAGAAAAATAATGAAAAATAGGTGGGAGTGATACTGAGAATGAATTGATTGATTGAATTCATTAAGTTGACGTGAGGACAAAGATTGATATTTTTATCATTCGTTTAGCTAATTTTTTTTTTCAAGCAAAAACCGATTAGTCAATTAGATTAAGCACGTGGGAAAAATTACGTTAAGACTGACGATTCTTTTGTTATTTAATTGTGAATTTAAAAATACTTGAGAACCATCCGATAACGATGATGTTCTTTGTATTGTTTCAGCGCCTTTTGTTCAAATGGATATGAATCCACATTTACCAGGCGTTGATGAGACAGCTGTACATAAAGATGCAATAATATTCAGCGGCCATAAATTTATGGGTGGCGCACAATCACCAGGCGTTTTAGTTGCCAAGAAATCACTTTTAAATAATAATATTGTCAATGGTGATATGCGTGACTCACATCTTTATCTACGTGATCCTGAACTGCGCGATGAGAGTGGTACTGCTGGTGTTGTTGAATCTATAAGATGTGGACTTGCTGTACAACTTAAAGAAAGCGTAACACCACAAGCTATCGTTGCACGTCAAGATAAAATTTGCAAGTAAGATAACGAACTTTTTTTGTTTCATTATTATTCTTGCAATCATTAGAACCTTTTCTACCTTTTCATTTATTTTTGTCTTTACTTACTGGAATAAAGAAAAGGAGATTTTGCATATATGTAGTAAAATAATTCGTTGTATCTGTGGCAAATTAGTTATCAAAAAATAATTATGAAAAAACTTGTAATCATTTGCGGTTATGCAGTTAATAAATTGTTGGTATCTTATCTTTATCAGACACAAAGATTGCCCGATAACACGATAAATATAAATTTACTATCTCTACGAAGTTTCCAACTCGCGATTTATCACTTGTTAATCATCAACAACTTTTATTTTCATAATTATAATTATTGTTGCAATGTATGGACGGATATAAAATAACATAGAATTTAGCGTGATAAATTTCAGTGGATTGTGAGTCATTTCAATTCACGCCTACGTAAATAAATTTTTCTTTAGGATAGATTTTATCGGATGTCCTTGACCGTGAAGCGATATTCAGTAGTTGGGTTTGATTCATTTATACTCAACATCTGTTATGCATTTTAACTGTTTCCTATTCAGTTATGTTTTCATCTCTCGTCATTTTCAATATTCATCGACTAAATATTGTCAGATAATTAAAATTATATTGCTTGAAAAATATTTTTTCACCTCGCATGTTTCCCAACGACTTGAATTAAATTTTATCGCATGATAAAGAGCAATTTATTCTTGAACATAAAATTGAATTCAGAATGATATGGTATGATGAGACGAGGGAGAGAAATAATGATGATTAATGAAGAATTTTTCCAATTGTATAAAAATGTTTCAATTCTTTTCACACATTTATTTTTCTTTTCTTTTATAGACAAGTGTTGGCACATGTGCGGACGATACCTGAATTAATACTTATTGGCAGTGGTTCAAATAATATAAAAAGACTACCAATATTTTCACTCATGGTACGACATCCACGCGGTACATTTCTCCATCACAATTTCGTTTGCGCCATACTCAATGACGTGTTTGGGATACAAGCAAGAGGTGGATGCGCCTGCGCTGGTCGATACGCCCACGATCTTATGGGAATTGACACTGACCTTGCCAGAAAATATGAGTCAGTTCTAATGGCGAGGTAACATACAATGCTAAAATTATCTTCATAATTCTATTCTGATCGAAATCACGAATGAATATAATGGATGAAGAGATTGTTTTGACGTTGATTTTTACTTTCTAGGGATTCGAATTTAGGTGAAGAAGAATCCAATGCTGAAGCACTTCGCCCAGGTTTCGCTCGACTATCCTTACCCTATTTCATGTCCGAACCCGAATTGGCATTTGTCCTTGAAGCTTTAAAAATGGTCGCAACTGAAGGTTGGAAACTTTTGCCACAATATGTCTTGAATCCGGACACGGGCGAATGGCGACATCACACAAATAGCGTCTTCAAAGAACGCAAATGGCTGGGATCAGTACGTTACACAGATGGAAAAATGATTTCATCAGAGCGACGTGTTTCAGGCGCTGGCAGCGCAGTATTTCCTCAGAGTTACAGCGATTGTCTACAGACAGCCAGAAATATATTTAATCGAGCACGAAAAATGGCACATCGTTATCCCTTGCAAATCGATCGTAGTGTCACATTTTCCGAACGTGGTGAAGCATTACGTTGGTTTATTTTGCCTGGCGAGGCACAAGATTTACTTCTTGGTAATTCGCACAATGTCAAACAGGATTTACCTTTCGATCCAATTTCCAAGAAACATTCATCGAATATTATTCCGAATCAAAGTAGCAGTAGCAATGTTGCAATTAGACGGCTGAATAGTGATATACCACGATCCGGAAATCCACCACTGTCCACAATGGCATCACCGAGACATCATAGTTTACCTGCACTATCAATTGATCCATCGAATTCCATGACGAACCAACGTTCTGAGGATAACTATGATGGCCTGAGTTCACTAGTGAAACAACATTCTGATGATATACAATCACAACAAAGTACAAAAATTTTTGAGAAGAATTTTCCATCGATTGGACGAGCATCAGAAATTCCTGACAGTTTTACACCTACACCACCGGTTAAATTTGCACTAGGTGAGGCTGTTACTTCCTCAATGATTCTTGGAACAAGTCCGGCTGGTGCCAGACTCATGGCCGGTGAACAAAGAATGCCAGGTGGTGGTGAAATTAATAGATTGGGTCGTGCCAGATGTAATTCACTCGGTAGCAGCAATTGTGGGAAAACTATGCCACTTCCAATACCACTTAGTCCGCTAACTCTCACCAATCTCGGTGTTGCGATCGCACCAAAAATTTCATCATCACTTGCAGTGTCAAGGAATATCCGTAATTGCTGTTGTGGTAGTCGTAATGATTTGTCAAGGTCATTGGAACTTGATGGTAGTTCCACAAGATCTTCGCCTCCTTCAGTTACTTCATCGCCAACTTCTTCAGCGTCACCATCACCACATCCGTACAATTATTCTTCTCAACAGCAAATACAGTATCATCATAATCATCATGGAAGTGGTCAGGGAGATGCGCCGAAATTAGGACGATGTTCACCCATTTTATCAAGTTTTAATCAAAGCTCAGATGATGATCTTCGTGCTTATTTGAAAGAAGTTACAAAAGAATGGGCGACGGAAATAAAATCAGAAATTCGTGAAGTTATTTCGAAGGTTGATGATGTTTTGTCAGAGAGCAACTCAACTGATACACCACAACATCATTCATACAGGACATCGTCTACATCATCGAGTAGTGAAAAAAATCAACAGCGGGATGATTCATTCTCAGCGAGCGAAATCGCTGAATATTTGATGGAATTTTCAAAAGAAATGGCGAGCGAAGTCAAGTCGGAAATAAGGTAAGGATTGTACCATAGTTGATGAAGAACACCAGGGTGGATATTCAGAAATCATATCGCTTCTATGTTTAGAAACCAAATATCATCATTGAAAAATTACACCCTGGTGTTAATCCTCTAATCAAATTCCAATCATAATCATTCAGACAATATTGAAAAAGTGTTCAACCTATTTTTATCTTTGATTTTCTCCTGCGGACAGGTGTATGGTGAATCAAGTAGATGGACTCGGTAGATTTTCACCGGATTTGAATTCAGTAAATTCAACATGTTCAACTGGATATGGAACTCCAGAGCGTCGTTTACCATCATCACCCCAAGCTGGACATCAATTATCAAAATTCACAAAAATTAATGACGTTCAACAGCAACACGAGAGCAAAATGTCGAGTGAATGTTCGTCAGATGAGACTGTGATATATGTTGTCGGTCCGAAAATTACCACAACTACTACTGACACAAAAGCAACGACAGCAACAACAGCTGATACGTTGCAACGTGAAGATGCGAAAACATCGGATGAAGAAGGAGAACATAGAAAACAGTTGGCCAAAGCTGTTATTGAAAAATCAATAACAGGTAACAAGATACTACCAGAAATTTATTCAACTGTTAACTCAGTAAGTTCACAAGACAGCGGAATCAATTTATCATTCAATGAGAGTGACATGCGTCCAATTGACCTTGGACGTACCAGCAGCAGCAGTAGCAATAGTAGCAGCAGTGCTGAGTCTTATGGAATAATGAATAACTGCCGAAGAGTTAGAAGCCTATCGGGAACAATGAAAAGGCGTGAAAGAGATGAAAAATTACCCGATGATTTATCTGAAGATGATGACGATGATGAGACAATTATGATGATGAAAGAGGATATAGTACCTGATGTTTTATCGTCTGATGATGAAGACGAAACAGTAAATATTATTGAAAACGACCGAAAAAAATTAGTAGCTGAAAAATTATCGAATACATTTGGTCCACAATGGCACAGTCCAACGAAAAATATCTGGAAACCTGCAGTTGAAGCTATTCAAGAATTTGATATGATTCGAGATAAAGATCGTGTATTAATCTGTATTCCAGCTTCGTCAATGGGCGTTGGAATGGCAACTGGTGGATATTCCTTAGCACTTATCCATACACTACATCAATATCAATTTTATGCTAAATCAAAGAGTATTAATTTCGAAATTGGCGCTGTCACAATTGATGCTAGTGGCTCTTACGATCCAATTGAACCGATGGGTTATTTTAAAACTCTGCAAATTCCATATTTTTATGAGGAAGCTGAAGAACAAGCTTTACTGATTGATTCTAATCAAGTGATAGCTGATTCTCCACAATTTCCATCGCCTGATTGCTCAACGCGAATTTGTAATACATGTGGTCATTGTGGAATCAATACGAGGAAACGTTTGTATTCAGTAGCAAAACGTTATGGATACAACGTACTTGGACTTGGACAACATTTAGATGATTTCTCCGAAGGTTTTTTCACATCATTATTCTATACTGGCAAACTCAAAACAATGAAAGCGCATTATTACGATAAAGAATATGATTTGAGAGTTATCCGACCGTTTGTTTATGTCAGGGAACGTGCATTGAAGCAATTTACATTGGAAAAAAAATTGCCTCTATTAAGAAATGTTTGTGAAGCATGTGAGGAAGCAGCGGTATTAAAAACACAAAGAAACAAAGAATTAATGATACAACAAGAAAAAAATTATCCGAAACTTTACTGGTCAATGAGAACGGCATTGAGACCATTAATTCTTGCTCGTGGTAATTTCAATTTTGCGACTGGACACCAGAGAATTAGGCATAAATTAAAAGCCAAAGCCAGTCCTTCACATCCAACAATTAATGTGTTAGCAATGCCGAAAGAATTGGGCCGATGCGAAAGCGATACGGAGCAAATCATTTAAAGATAATAGTATCTGAGATTTCGAAAAATTTCGAACATGAGAGTTATCTCTCAAATGAAAAAGTGTAAATGAGAGGAGGATTCATTGATGGTAATGAATTACCATCAATTATTATTGAAAATGAATAACTTTGATAATAGTCGATCATCAAAAAGATTGGTGAGAACATTATGATGTAGGAATAGAAGGAAAATATTTTTCATGAAATAGTGGAGAACAGTTTGCAAATATATTTGTACGACGCTGGAATATTGTTATGGATTTATCATTTTTCAAATTAAATGCAATACGTTTTTTTTTTTAGCGGTCAAAAAAGAAAAACGTTTGCGTATTATGATTGAAAAAGATAAAGGAATATTTATATATTGGTATTATGTATGTTTTTTTTTGTTTTATTTGTTTTTTATACCGTTGTGGAGGATGTAATGTAGACAATGTTTTTATCCCAGCGTCGAGACTTGTTGCATGTACTTATAGATCAGAATATATTAAAATGAAAAATTTTTTGCTTCACTGCAATTTTGCCATTTTACCATCTAAGTCGAAATTCAATTGTTATTATTTTTTTTTGTTTTTACTTCTGGCTTGGTACTGTATGTATATGGACTGTTAAATGTGGAAAATGAATTCATAATGAATGTGAATGAATGGCAGCAATTACAAATGAATTCAAAACAATATTCGTTTTTCATTCAAATTGTTCGATGTATCGATGTCATTTAAAAATTATTTCTCATTGTCATACTTTAATCCAATCTATGTATGCGTCATAATTATGAAAAAATTGATTGTGCTAATTACTTCGGCATGATCTTTTTTGCTGTCACGTAATATATAATTAATATACAGGCGTGCATCGACATGGTAAAGAAAATATAAGAGAAAAATCACAAAATAAAATTGATATACATGTTTGTTGGAAAAATGAACGGCGATGACAAAGAAAAAGTAGACAACAATTCATTTTCTTTATCTTCCAATCGAATGAAAAATTGTTGATTTGTTATTATCGTTGAATGTCAATCACAAATTAAATTAAATATATTGTTGATAATTCCTCTCATTCGATAACATTTTATAACGAATTATCGTGTGATTTCAATTTTTATATCTGTAAATAAATTCGCATATTATGAATTAATATGTAGGTGCAAAATGTGACAGAAAATATTTGTCTACTTCATGTGTCGTCCCCGTTCAATCTACATTTCAGAAGTTTCACATATGAACTAGCAATTATGTTCAATGAAAAAAAAAATATATATATACAAAAATAATAAAAAGCGAAAAAGAATGAAATGTTCCCATGTGTGCTGCATAACATAAAGACACAAATACTTATACATACATGCATATGATGTATGTGACACATAGTATTGTTTTTTTTTCAATTGGCTCGAGGACAATAAAATTCTATGAGACTGCCTCGAAGACTACGAAAATTTTGGAGGAAAAATTGAACAAATATTGATTTATAATCATGAATAAGAGAGAAATCATTCTATACTCTATCAATGTGATGAGTGAATTCAATTTTCAACACATGGAACAACTATCAATTGATAAATGTTGCAATCGAACTAATCAGAATACAAAAAATATATATATATATATATATCCATACACATATACATGTGTTATATGCATAATAAAATTGAACAAATGCGTTCGCGAATATATGTTGAGATGGAACGATAAGAAGGTTTGAGATTTGCGAAAATCAAAGACACAGGAGCAATTATTAAAAAGAATGAAGTAATGGAAACATTAAATATTGCTCCATCATGTCATTGCATTTCGTAGATTGTGAAGAAGTAGATTTTTGATTATTATTTTGAAGAACGATACGTTCGAACGGCCGACTGTTGTATTTTAGAGATTGAATGGAACGTATTTGGAGATTCAGAGTATGTTTATTACTTTTGAAATGAATGAGAGAAGAAAAGAGAACACGAAAGAAAAAACATTGAAGAGTGAAATAAGTTCATTTGGAGAGGGAAGAATATGAATATATCGTGAGCACGTCCAGTGGCAAAATGCAGCCTATACAAATACATATATATATACATATATATATGAAATAAATTAGAATGAGATAGATATTTATCTATATTTTCTGAGAGTTAATGAAGGATGTATTGTTGATATTGTAAAGATATGTAAGTTTATTTATCGCTAATAAAAAAAAATGAGCCTTCAAAAAGTGTAAGACAAAATGTAAAAATTTATTTTCCACCCTTTGTTTATTCTTAAGTGATAAAGATAAAACACATAATAATATTTTTTTTATTTTCTTTATTTTTTATTGATTCGAATTTTTAAAATATCATGAAACACATCAGCATCATCATTAGCGTAACAGTAGAATTTTCCATTTATTTATGTATTCATTTGATTTATTTTTTCATTTGTAAGAGTTTAATACACACCGTTATAATTCAATGTATTAATAACATATTATTGGAAAAAATTGCGCATTATTCATATTCATCGTTGACAATAGTTTCAATTTTTCACTCTTTCTTCTCATTCCCAATTTTCCTTTCTTTCTTTCCACGTATTATGAATGATTAAGCGCCTCAATATCTTAATCACAATATTTAATCAATATGTATACTTTCTTACATTCACAAAGTTGAAAAGTTCATACAAGTCAATCGACACAAATTTTCTTTTAATATTCGTAACCTTCATGTAGATTCCGTTGTCATCAAGAAGATAAAATTGACAATATTGGTAATATTTTATCATATATAATAATAATATTTATTATGTATAAGAGACATTCATATTTGAGCGTTAAAGTTATCGACACAGACTGAAGACAATTCATCCTATCAAATTCAACAACCAATTACAGAATAACGCTTTGGTTCCCACAATTTCTTCATGAAAAGAAAAATTGAATTTTCATTTCTAATCTGTGACCAAAAACTACAGAGACAACACGTCGTTATTGATTGGAGTAATGTTTCTTCATGGGTACGAAATTAAAAATTATAAGTGATCTATAATGAATTATGTCACATAAATAGCATGTATATATATACATACATTTAATATGTACATATACATGGACTGAAGCAACCGCTTCCAGAATGTCTTTTAGTTTTCCTTTGAGTCTTCGTCTCATCCAAAGTGAATCAATTTTCTTCTTTGATATCTTCTCGTCATTATTTTGAAGAAATACGACAAAGGCGATCATTGCATTGCAATACATTGATAAAGTGCTTTGAATACATTTAATATAATTAATTTCAGGCTTCCGAGGGGAAAGTTGTGTGCGTTATTATTATAAACAATGGTCAAATATCACACTCGTGTTTTATAATCCATTGAAAGAGTTAAAACAAAAAATAATGGAAGAAAATATACTTAACTTACATGTTTTCATTTCATTATTCTTTCTTCGTTCACCAATTTTGCTATTCATCTTCAATTTTTGAAATACAATATTTATAATTTTAAACGTATGTTTATTTATAATATCCCAGAATTTAGGTATAATTTTAACTTTAACTTTTATGATTTCCTCTTTATTTGGACATGTAGATTAAATTAGTTTTTTTTCCTTATAATTCTTCTCTCTTTAAATCACGTCCAGAAATAGAGTATTTAATTTGTGCTTCATACTATCACTTTAAACTCTTGCTGAATCAAATACTGCAAAAATATTATTCAACAAAAACAACAGTTGAAATGTTACACGAGAAAATATAAATTTCCCGATGAAAATAGAAAATAATATGAAAACAATGAAAATTATTTACAACCAATTTGTCAGAGTTTCAAAATGAGTTCAACTTTTCATACCTGTGAAAATAAAATTATCGCAAAAAAATTCTCTTTGCATTGTTGAATTCTCTAAATTGATTGTAAAACGCGAAAAATCTCTCTCACCAATTGAGTTCACCATACTCTACTGCATCATTTTAATCTTTTCAGGGATTTGCACGATATTCAAAAGCCCGAGAGATTAAAATCAGCATGTTACAGAACTTTTTTATTTTCTCCCCTTCATTTTCCATCGAGCACAAACATTCCGAATTGTCACAGATCTACCAACACTGATTTTCCCACTAGTCTATCTCTCTATTATCATTCTCATCTCAACCGCAACTCTCTCCCATCCAATCAAATTCTCATAATTCAATCGTTTTCCAATTCCTCGAATAATTCATAGAATAATACACTTAAAATATTCAAAAGCTGAGAAGTACAATGTACATTATACATTTACACATAAAGTTACATTCTCATTCTTATAACTGCTTTCTTTTATTTAATCATTTTCATTTTCTTTCATGAATTAATTCAATGTTGGTTTTTTCTCAATGACTTTGTCGATCAATGACAATAATGAAAGTCAATACTCAATAACAGAATCGATATTTATATATATTTATATTTATATTCATATAATCATTTGATATTTATTCATCGCATTGATATTTATGTTAAAAACTATCTAGCAAGAAAAAAAAGAGGATATATAAGGAGAGAGGAGTTATTGAATTGAATGAGTGTAGGCAAAATATTCCCAGCTATCGATTGATTGAATTTCTAAAATGGTGACTGTGGTAGGTCATCATCCTCCTCGTCTTCCTCCTCATCCGATTCTGGATCGACGAGTGATCGTGCAAATTCTGTAATTTAATTAGACAAATGAACTTCTTTCATGACAATACTAACATCCTCCACCCAATATTGCACTTCTATGTTTAATTACCAAAGTCAATATAGTTCTAATTTACTCAACTAAGTCAATCAAAGTAAAGACGACAGATGCAAGAGGATGATTTCTAATCTAACTTAATAATAATTTTTAATAGTATATAAAAACGTGAGTGCTTGGAATAATATTTGAAAGGACGATAGAAATGGGAGGATAATAGAGATAAGTAGATGAAGTGGGAGAGAGAGATTATTTAATAACTCAGGATGATTAATTTAGTGTTGAATTGCTGCTAGTGATAAGAGCTTCCAACAAAAAACTTCATAAGATTTTCATCAATCAATGATGAGAGGAAAAATACATAATTGAAACTTCGCTGTAATAGCAGACTGAAACCAATTTGATAATACGAGTGAATAACCTTTAACAAGTAAAAGCAACTTCAAACGTTATTCACAAGTTCATACTCTCTGAGAATCACAATGCATCATAATTGTTTCTCACAAATTCAAATGCCCCATTTCTTTCAATTATATCGACTTGACTTAATCATAAACCAACGAATTCTGATGGAAAAACGAAACGTTATCAAATGGTGATGACCATAACGTCACATTGTTCTCAAGTCAAAAATTAAAACGACATGGAACAATATGTATCAGAAATTTCGAAGGTTTCATAAGAATAACTCGTCCATAAATGGATGGGACAACTTTTAAGGATTCAGAAATAGAAGAATGGCTTGTGTATATGTACATATATATTGAGAATGGATATTTACTCACCATAGAAGTCGATTCTGCCATCTCCATCCTCATCGACTTCTTTAATCATGTCTTCAACTGCAACACAGAACAAGAAATAAAAGGATTAGACTTATAACCAAAGACCCTTAATACTAGGTTGAATACTTAATGGAATATAAAATGCCCCAGATCCTATTACAATAAAAAATAAATGTTTATCGAATTATTAACAAGGTAGATCAATTCACATTTAAAATACACTACATTACATTCAAAATTTTCAGAATAGAACTGACAATAGAAACGAGGATAAATTATGAATCATTTCACGTGAATGAATTATCAAACGTCATGAGCTCCGTCCATATTTTTAATAAAGTCATTATATTAATTCAGAATAAAACTGTTCAATCTGCACTACTTGATGGGTGTATTCAAATTCATAAATAGAACGCAGATGAACATTTTTTCACAAAAACTGAATGAAATGTTTATAATGTGGGATTACCATATTATTATGACAAAAATTGTTGCTACTCATTATTAATTGTGCAGTCAATTGACCAACTTTCCAAATAATTTGAATGAATAGTTTTCAATTATAATTCTCAACTTCATACAAATTTTTTGTTGTAATACAATGAAACCTTCTCTTCCCACGACGATTGGAATGAACATTCGTATTCTGCAGCGTAGAATTTCCTACGAAGTTAATCTTTTGATACATGTGAGAACTACTATTACAACAGTATCAAATCATCCACATTCACCTCATACCTCATCATATAAACTCGGGTGTAATAATGACATGAGTAAAGAGAGCTCGTTCAAGCTCATTAGCACAACGCGCTGTTGGCGATTACTAAGTTTCAATAATTCAAAAATTATTTCACCCTCATTATTACTAAACGTACTATATAAGATAGCTCATTCTGATTTCACATGTGCCCTCAGGCGTGAATATCTCCTTATCATTTATATTAATCTCAAAAATCTATATATATATATTATATACATATATATACTATAATCTCTTGATTCAATAGAATTCTGTACGCTACATCTGCCTCAATAAATGCATTCTTAACTCTCATGTGAAATATTTCTGTTTAAACAACAAATGAATAGTTGGCTTCTATTGAAATAGCAGAAGAATAGAAAAACGAATAAAGTGAAATATGGCAATGTAATCAACGCACGAGTGCAGTGGATGAAAGATTCGACTGAAGACACTCAACAGCTGTTGTAACGTTCATTTCAAAGTTTACAAGCTAGTAAAACATTAAAAGCTCTGACCCTAGATATTTATTTTGTCGTATGAGGTACATGAACAAGTATCAGACAAGGGTGGAATAAACTGACGGTTGATAGAAGTGATATAGCGCACACAGTGAGTGTAGACTTAATTTCAACTTCAATTCTTTTTACCTTTTCTCTTGTATGACCGTATAAAAAAACTTTAACGATTGATCATAGAATGAAGTAATTGGTTTGCCCATTCTTTTCTATCAGTTAATCAAGGTTTATTGTATATATGATACCAAAGCCATTGACTGGAGATATTTTATGAAACAAGTGATTGATCAATTGGTAAATTAATAATGACTATATATCTCGTGATAATCCATTGACGTCATGAAAGTAACATATTGGTTTATTTTCCTACTGTGTTATAGTTGAATATTTTTTTTATATTAATAGATAAATGGATCACTTCTCAATTTTGATTTATCAGATACATAAATTGCTATTAGTTAATTTGTCAGATATATCGTAATTTGTGCGAGTTATGAACACGGATTTTATCTCATGAATTTAAATCATTCTAACAGCTCATCAACAATCCGAGAAATTTTTCACCGTTATCATAATTGAGTTAACTTTACCAATCAAAGCATAAAGCTTAATTTACATGTTTGGAATATTTCTACAGCTCAAAATATATGGAATAAATTCCAACAGATATTATGATAAAGTTTATCGAAACAAAATTGGAATTCCCACTCTTTTTTTTCTCATAAACTGCGATTAGCAACGAAAGTATGATTCAAATGTTAGACAGATGAATAAATTCATATATGAATTGATATAAGTTATAACAATAATTGATTTTCATATTTGTGTTCAGGTGTAATATTGCCAATGTCGTTTTCCAATTTACTCTCTGGTCAACTATAACACATGTGTGCACTTGCATCACAGTGAACTTGCCAAACTTCGTATTGGTTTGCAGTTGCGGTAAAATTCGCTCGTAGAGGACACTCATAGATAGCAATATTACGAATTATAATTAAAAACACAGTTATGTGGTCAGAGTCGATATTAATGAAGCAATATTTATATTACTCTGGCATTTTTTGTAATATAATTATTTCAAAATACACTTTATCTTCCATAATCAAGATTGAGTCTTCTTAAATTGAGCTTCTTCCAATAACAACCACCAGCAATTTTGTTTTCCCCTGTCTCCAACTTTTTCTCCTGTTTATTCTGCCAGTCACTGCAATCCAATTTATTATTCCATTGTCAAATCGGTTTGACACAATGGAACAGCAGTTCCAATAATTTTTTCCCTTTCTCTGAAGTAATGATCAAAGAAATTTAATGATACTAAAACAAAATGATTACAATTGTAATTCAATTCTTTTCAAAGGTGGTGAACCATCAAATTCATTCACATGAGCGAATTTTTTGATTAAGATTGAAATGTTTCCTTTATCTTCATTCTCAATTCTGTTACTTCTTTCTTTTTCTCGTTTTCTTTTTTAATGAGTCAAAAGTTTCTGCTCTGCACTAATACTCACTCTCTTCTTCAGATAAATCTTCACCCAGACACTGCAACACTGCACGGAGATCAGAAGCGGTGATGTAGCCACGATTGTGTTTGTCGAAAACCTGGAAGCAAAATGAAAATGAGAATCATTAGTACAATGAAAATTATTCATATTATATATTAATCACATTTTTCTCCTTCAATCCGTGATTTATAATTATATAGTATATGTTTAGTCTGTGTAGAGTTGATATGAAATTCACGTAGGAGTAAAATGTCAAAAAATACCTCCGAGATTATATGTGAGACATATGATTTGTACAAATCTCATTTTCAAGATATTTTCATATATATTGCAAGACACTGCAGTGAATAATAAAGTGCAGCGAGATGAAAAATGTCGTAAATCCACAAAAATCTCTGAAATATTCTAACGCGAATAGAGAACAGTCATCCATTTCACAAAGCTTCTCAATGAATCGAATCATTGATGAATAATTCACGAAATATTAAATACGTCAAACTAAACTTTCATTTAGTTTATAAAGAGAAATAATTTATTAACAACAAAATAACCTGATTTTTCATTTGTCACAGCAACAAATGTGAATTCTCTCTTAAAATATATTGATTCCCATATGACAAATAATTACAATCGACCGATATAGAATATGAAATACAATTATTGAGTAATTTAATGGATGATTACCAATCGATCGATTATTATTCGTTAATTACACATCGCTCACTCGCCCTGCTGAGCAATATAGCCACCCTGATAAAATGCAATTGTCTCGCTTCTGCGTTACTCGATACATATACCACAATCATCCTATATCACCCACCCTCAAAATGCATACATACACATACATAAATACACTGCGGTTTTTAGATGATTGAATGGTTACCGGTTATAAACTTGACAGTGATTTGTCCAATGGATTCATTCTATTCCAAAATAATAACAATCATTCAAATATTTAAATGCCACTCGCAAAATAATATTTTCAAAATATGGAAAATTATATTTCCTTTCAAAAAGAATTAAAAATAAATTATCATTGTGATTAGTACAAAAGGATTATATCCATCAAGTTTATTTCTATCTGTAATAAACACCCAACGTTCCACACACGAATAACAAAATATTCTCTGCTATATTAATGTGTAAATAATCTCTTTCTCTTTTCCATATAGATCTTGATAATTACTCGTAGTTAAAGGAATGGAAAAGGGATTTCATTCTTCCCTATTATCCTCTGAAATATACTTAATGAAAAAATGATCCTATCCTTATTTTGCCGCAAGTTCTGATTACCAAGAATTCTCTTGGTTAAATTAAGGTAAAGTAACGCAAGCATAACGCAAAGAACAACGTACTTTTTATATATGCATATATGAGCTTATATTATATGAAATGGTGAAACAAATAAGGAAATTAAAATTAAAATAAAATGGCAATATATTATTATTATTCTCTATCTCATATTCATTTGTAGTTTTGAATTGCTCTCTATTATTTATCTTCAATTTAATATTAGCGATGAGATCATTATTATAACAATGAAGATTATTATTATTCAATTTATTTTTGTTTATTTACTCGATAAATAAACATTTTCAAATATAAAAGGGAACCTTTTCATTATTCCGAATGTCAATTACTGGTGAATAATAATGGAAAAGTATTCGAAATATCTATCTCGTACATTTATTACTCCTCTCAATCAATAGTCATAGCATTTTTTTTTATTCATTTTTTTTTCCTTCCAAGTTCCATCATTCAACAACAACTTTGGAGGCACTCATTCATCCGCAATTATCCCGTTCTATTTTTTCTCGAGGACAAAACATGTGCATATACATTAAGCACATGTAGGTGAGCACACATTTATTTGTATCATGCACTTTATATAATATTTACTTCAGCAATATTTTGAACGCGAATTTCATATTTGTAAATTAAATTTGGCACATATGTTCACTTCCACTTGAATATCATTCACATTGGCTAATTAGAATAATTGAATTAATTAATTTATTACAGTAACACGGAGGAAAATCCTAAGTACACTCTTGATTATTATGCAACTAAATTATCCTCATTTATAAATCCAACAAACGAAAATCAAAGTTTTTGCTATAAAATATTTTCGATTACAAGCAAAAATTTATCTCAACATTTTTTTATAACCATTTTTCGTATCCAATATCTATTCATACCTATTTATGTTTGCAATCCAGTAAAATACAAACACGAGCTTGTATATATTCATACCCATGGCACATTTTACCACCTCAGCAGCAAACTCCATATCAAATCCATGGGGTCTTTTATACATTTTCGGGCGTCCCTTTGTCGACGTATCTTTGATTATGACTTGCGTGCAGCACGATCCACCAATATCCAACAAACATTTATCTTTGTCAAGGGACATTTCTTTACCCTCATTGTTCCACCCTCCTTTTTCAATACACTGTCTAATTTATTTTTATTATTTTCGTTTATGTTATTTATTCATATTACAGTAGAATTGTGTCACTGTAAAATTTTATTTCATATTGAGAAATTTTAACGATACAATACCCTCATTTCACTGACGTTTTTCAGAGTACTCTGTAGGTAAGTAGGACTATGGTAACTTAGGAAGAAGTGGAGCGAGAATGGGTGGGAGAAATGAAATTGAGCATAAATACCAGAGCCATTAGTCGATGATTATCCCACAATGAGATGCCAATTCAACAACTCGGTGATTATCCAGTGCACTGAGGACTTTATTGTCTCACACTGTTTTGAATTACATATATATATATATACATATAAATATGGCGACAGATTTCGATTTTGGTCAACTACAAAGATTCCAAACAGCCCTGACAACTTTACCCGAACTTGCAACGAATTACAGACCAATACGTGTTAATTTACACGGTAGAAATGTAATCCAACGACTTATGGTGTGGATTTTAATTAAGTACAATCGAATTTCAGAGAGGTTTATTTATATCTATTATTCAGTATAATAGAATTACAGATGCACTGTGTCAAGATTCGATTGCATTGTGAAGTAAGTGACATTTCAATCGTAAACCTTTTATTTCAATTTAATTCATCCGTGTACTTTTTTTATTGAAACATGATAAACCATATCGTGGAAAAATGTGACGATGAGAACTCGCGATGATTAAAATATCGGACTTCTTTCTGGAGTTCTTTGTTTTTCGTTATTCTTGCAGTTGTGTCATCGTGTTTGAAAATGATCGGGTGACCTGTTTGGCATCAAATGTTACGTGTTTTTTGTTTCTGCTAGTAAATTATTCGATACTAGATTAGAAAAAATGGGGACGCAGGGAGATGTGAATGCGTCGGATTTCAAACACGTGAGGTGCACGAGATAAAAAGAAGAGAATAAGAAGGAAATGAATGAAGAATACCAGAAATTCATTTTATTTTATATTTATCGCGTTCGTGGTAACATTGAACAGGAATAAAATAATCGGATTGAATGATTCAATTGAATTGCAGTTGGGATGAAGAACTGAACTATCAAAGATTGGTTGAACTTCTAGAAAAAGTGTTGAAATATTCTACTTTATCGTTTGGTATAGGAAATACCTTGTTTCAGGTAACATGAAAGCCTATTACTTTCTCCCTTTGATTCATATTTCAATGATTCAATTGATGTTAGCTGATGAGAAGAATATCTTTCCGGAAAGTTAGAGAGAAAGTTATAAAAATTTGAAACTGGACACACAAAGAGCCATGTCCATTGTCAATTCCACACATTTTTTAACAATAAACTATGTTTTTCAAACTAATTGTCATTTATTTCATAAACTGATGGGTCCATAGATTTCCAACGAACTTTATTCGATTCCCATGAAAATGTTTGATATTTCAAACCAGGGTATCATCGTTACGTCAAATATTTGTTATTTCCAAAATATTAAATGTAAAATTTTGAAAATATTGAACCTTTTTCTTGCGCAGTTTATACACGAATTTCAATATTGAATAATCCACTGAAAATCTGTTC
This sequence comes from Meteorus cinctellus, assembly GCA_030523045.1. Lineage (NCBI taxonomy): Eukaryota > Metazoa > Arthropoda > Insecta > Hymenoptera > Braconidae > Meteorus > Meteorus cinctellus. The sequence continues at coordinate 587,960 of JAPYZF010000007.1, read as the reverse complement.
TACCAATGAAATTTCACAACCATTATTTGTATAAATTCCATAACATACAAATATCAACTCTAATCCTTTGTTTTCAATAAACACGAGTTGGGTTTATACATGAAACAATAGTGAACGATACTGACATGCCAATATCCAATTTCAAAAAAAAATTACACGACTTCACACACAATTGACTACGTAAATATCTTGTGTTGTTGTGTGTTTAATAAATGGAAACGAGGAATTAAACAATACCATACAATCTCTCTCAATTACGAAATTTCCAATATATAGCACATCAGCTCAATTCAACAATGTATAAATTTTTGATATATTTGCACACAGCTACTAAATAGAATTTCAATTTTCCAACGCAATCCAAACTCTTCTCAAAACAATTCAATTATCTCTCGTGTAATATAAGAAATATCGAAACATCATCCACAACAAGTTTTATTCATATTTAGATATAAAATAGAAGTGAATATGAGAACAAATTGTGGATAGATGCCAACAAATACATTAGTGCACATCTGCACATTGTATTCAACGTGAGAGTGAACGATGCGAAGGGTGTGGAAATAAAAGGGGTGAAGTGAAAGTAACATGCACGCCAGGAAAACTGTACATGGATGGTATCGGAAGCCGGAAAGTAGTAGAAAGAGAGAATAGCTCGAGGATTTTTCTGTAGTAAAACGACGTGTTAGCTACTATCACGTCGAAGCTTTTAACCACCTACATGCTTGTCGATTCTACCAATTTTCGATTTCCGATTTAGAGCACTTCACGTTGTGATCTCATAATCAACATTGGTTGAAAGAGTTTGACAATATCCATGCATACATATTTGTATTACTTCGCGCGCTACCACAAAATCTATAGCAAATGGAAAAAAACTAAATGTGTGGGTGTGTTCAACGGAGAATAAACTATTCAGTCGAATATCCAGCGGAAAAATTGTTCCATTTTTACATCGCAATGCAACTCTCTCATCGGATAATCGACGATAAAAATTCAATTTCAGACAGCTTTCGTTTAGTTTATTTTTTCTGTTTTTTATTATTTCATTGTATAACGAGAAAAATATAATTCTTCTTTAGATATTTTCAATGTTACGAGTGCCATTTCGAGATATTTTATATATAAAAGTTTGAAGAAATTTAGAACGGAGAAGCTGACAGTAAAAGTATGCAGACAAGACCGCCAGCTATCACCACGAAGACATCGCCTTGTAGCTTTTATAGGTATGTGCACCGTTGCACACCCGATAAGACATGCCACTAAATTTCGAATAAATTGACAGCAAAATTGATTTAAAAATGCACTTCAAACAGGAGTGTAGAAGATTGAAATTCATTTTCCCATAGTGTACACATTACATATGGTAATGTTTTACAAAATGTATTCATACATTCTGTATTGAAAAGAAAACAAGAGGAGAATAACGAGAGTGATATAGAATGAATAAAATAATAGTGAATGAACAAAATTTGATGTAGAATAATCTACAATTCAAAATTATCGAATATCTTTCAAATATTTATCTAGATCTCGTTTCCAGTGAATATTTTGGTTGCGAAGTGGTACAGGAGTTATGCTCAATAGGCCCCCGGCTACGAATTCAAATTACTCTGGTGAATCATGTCGAGTCTGTATATGTATATATGAAAAAGAAAAACAAGAGAAAAGATGGGAAATTCAGAGTAAACAAAAATATTCTGGTTTATTAGGAAAATACTCAGTCTAATGGGGCCTGCGACACTCCTTGCGGCTGTTTGTTTCGTTGCAAAACATGTATACAAGATCGCTTTATTTCCCGCGTAAAAAGTTGACATGGCATCCCTAGAGAGGGCACTGCCGGTGGTCACGTTTGAAAGGAAAATAGTAGCGAAGATAGAAATACTAAAATTAGGAGACGATGACTGTAAGACGAAACTTATTTTCTACTATTGAATTAAAGAGATGAAGAACATTTAGATTCAGTTATCAATTTTATCAAGTTGGAAAAGTTTCAACAATGCCACTGACATTTCAACACCATTGAGAAAAGTTTAAATGACACAGTTTCACAGAAGTCTTATTTCTTATGATGAAAAAGCCTGCCCTGGAGTGAAAGAATTCTTCTCCATATTATTCTTCGTCTATCATTTTTCTCTGAGTTGCATGTTCAAAAATAGAAAGAAAAAATAAAAAAAAAGATTTTCACCACAGGTAAAGAAAAATTGTTTTTTAAATGTTCGAGGATTAAAAGTTTTGAATTTATGATTAATTAATTAGATAAACTTTTGTGGGTAAATAAAATTGGATTTCCATAGAGACTGACGTTTGTATAAAAATCTCGAGGGAAAATTGGTGTTCGGGAAAAGAAATGTTGTGAGAAAGAATGCGGAAAAAGAATAAAGCCGTATAGCGCATACTGGCATGAAAAACAGAGAAAAACACTCAAACTACACAACAACATAAAATCAATGAAACAAACATGGAAAAATAATAAAAAGAAAGACATAGATGTGTGTTCAATGCCCAGATGTGTTGTAAACAAAAATTGTGAGGGGCTTTGACATTGGAGGAACTAACAAGAAATAAATGAATGAATAAAAAAAAATGTCCTCTTGACGACAATTTATAGGAGTGGTAGCAACCATGGGGTCAGAATAAATGTTAGAAAAACTAAATGTAATTATTGATATGCGCATGTAACATCACAGGACTTTTCCCCGATGGACACTAAAGTAATTTTCCAATTTCACCTCGTACGACATTCTCATAAAGGATTTCTCATTCTTTTACGTTATAAAATGAATGACAATTGTGAAGATAGATAAAAAAAAGAGGACAAGTGATGAGAAAAAAATTCATTTATCCTCTCGTAAATTATTCTGAAATTCCAGACGAGCATAAATCGCTCTCGTGATTTCATTGTTAACATTTATTGGTGTCTTTCCATCGTATTATTGAATGACACTCGCACTGATTTTTTTCATATTAAAAATACTTTTTTTTTTCATGCAAAATAAAATTCATCGACAGGATTAATTTCGCACGGAAAAATACAGACGAAAGGAATTAAACAATAGGAATTATTGCGAGGATTAACTAGATTGAATAATAAATTAATAAGTACAGATTACCGTACTTCAATTGTTGAATCGAGTTTATGGAAAAAGTAGGAAATATTTTATGGTATGAAGTTAATTTTTAATTTTTCGCACTGAATGTAGTGAAAATTCCACGCAAATTCACTGAGTGATTTTGTAAACTGTATCTAAATAATAATTGTCAAAAAAATAAATCTTTCAAGATAATCGCGATTTAAATTCTGCATTCTCTATAATTCATCATGAAAAAAGCGTTTTCGATATTATTATAACTTTTGAGCACTAGTGAAAGGCTTTCACTATTGAAGTGCTTTGAAAATTCAGTGGCTTTGCTGCAACAACCTTAATAAATCCCACTTTAGGAAGTACGAAGCATAGAAAGAATGATAGAGCTAGTTGGATGTTCTATTCACTTCCTTTTTTGATACGTTAAAACATGGGCCGTGAAATTTTTATGTGAATAAAGTTGGATGGAATAAAAATGAGAAGGTTAAAGTAGTTCGATTTAAATTCCAACCGGTTCGTGCCACCGTCCAATTTAACCCTACAAATTCGCCAATATTTTGTTCACTCACTGAATATTTGTGTATCGGTGTATAAAGCTCATGTCTTTTTTATTCAACTGTCTGGCAATTCACACTGCTGCTATTTCACACTCTCATTCTCTTTCAATTCTCTTGTACCAATTAACAACAAATTTTATCATTCTCCACTGACTAATTAATTTATTTAATCTAATTTAATGTTAGTAATAAATTTTCTTTCCTCCATAATTGTGTTTTCGGTGTTTGAGCTAACAATTTTTGTTTGAATTTTTGTTTTCTCTTTATTATATAAAACAAAAATATTAAATTTGTCAAGCGACCCATTGGGAAAAGTCCTGAGTTTCACGACATCCATAATTCCTTTGTGTATTAAAACTGCAGCTGTTTTCTCTGTATGTTTTTCATTCTTACCATTAGTTTTTCGAAGGAAAAAATTATTTTCCATTTCTCTACGTCGAGAAAGAAAATATCAACGACGAGGATTGTCAACAAAAGAAGTCAACACAATATAAAATTAATTGATGAATGGACTTACTCGAAAGGCGTCACGTAATTCCTGTTCCTCCTGTTGCTCTTGACTGAGATTTGTCTGTTCAGCTGCACTTTCATTGCCAATATTGCTTACAATTTTGACGAACTCCACAAGACTGACATTTCCATCTCCTGTGATCAGAAAATACATAAATACATGAGTAAAAAGAAAAACACATTGGAATGAGCGCGTCATTTTTATCTCTTTACATTTATTTTCGTTTCCGATTCAAATCAATTTCATATCCACCACAATAGATTTAGATGATAAATAATTTTATTCTCTAATGCATTATATTCACAGACAATTGATCACATCATAAGAATTGTCGAGTAGAGAAATTGCAAAAATACACGAGGGAACATGAACAAGTCGAGATAGAAATGATGATGGAAATTTGCAGCGTTTGAAAAATGTGAAGAATTTTATCATACAGTTCATCAAGTATATGTTCAGGATCCAAAAAAAAATATAAGAAACGAAAACAAAAATTTATCGGTTTTCACTTTGCAAAATATAACGCAAAAAACATGATTCAGATATTTAATTCAATTTGGAAAATTCATTCAAAAACAATAATATTAATTAATAATATCACTGCGGTGGTGCAAGCGACACAATGCTGATAATATTTTGGTAAAGAGGATGATTAACCGCAGTAATTGTGGCCATATCGTTTGCCGCAGTATGACATTGTGATGAAAGAGGAGGTGTGAGAACAGAACGACATCAGGAACATGAAACAAATGCACTGAATGTTTAAATGGGACGAAATGTTTCCAACATAGATGGTCAACTAGATTTTCCTCCACACTAATCACTAAAAACCCCACTGTTTATCAACTAAATTAATATTAAAATTACATGACTGAAAAGAAAAAAATTCATCTCTATCATACAACCTCATTTTCTTCAGTTTTTTTATTCATTTCATTCAGTCTGCCAAGTACTATAAAATATTACCTGAGCGTGCACTTCATGGAAGAGTTTCATATAATGGATGTGCATCCTTATAAAAAACTGGTTCTAAATTTATTGCTGGGTAATCAAATAAGTGCTGTTATTACAATCTTAACAGATCCAAATTCGGAATTTTATTAGATATATGAGGATCAACAATAAAGTAGAAATAATGTAGAAGAAGAGAATGATAATCACATATACCAAATATTTTCGTTCTAGACAACAAAAATCAGTGATTGAATTTAAAAAATAAATTGTTTCATCGTCGACTACAAAAGTCGCTTCTTGAACAATAAATTTTCCTGGTGTAAAATTCTTTTGTCAACTAATCCAAAACATTCACATGAAACTGAATTTAATTATCTGACAACCTGAATAATTCATGCAGGAACGAGAATAAAATGGAACTTAATACAACGTTAAATAAAGGAGAAATAATCTACATGTATGTATTATTTAAAAGTGATAATGAAAATTGGATGAAGAGATACAGTAAAAATAAAAGCTCAATCTTGAGCTAAGGTAGCGAGACGGAGTATTATCGCGGTTCTAAATCCCATTTACACCCACGCCCGATCCAAGGTTAAATTCGTATTGGCTGTGGCCCCAAATGGTCGTAGGGATTTTAAGGGTCGACGAAGAAGTATGACTGTATTTACTCAATTTTTTTTTTCTTGTTCTCCCCAAACTATTCACTATTTAAAGTAAAAGGATATTCATCGCCTGAAGAATCCTCTGTGGAATAATCTGTCTGGTTTCAATTCCAATTTGATTGAAGCCCATGATGTAATGAAATTCCATGGACCACTTCATGTGTTGACGAATTCACAACTGAATACCAGATAGATTTTAGCATGAAGTTAGGAAAGACATTGTAAATAAATTAAAGTGATGTGAAAACCCGTCAGAAGTTTCTCAGCAGTTGTTCCTCTTTAACTGCTTTAACATGACGACAATTCGCCTGAGGTGTTGCACGTCGGAGATTCTCCTCGCTAAAGCATTACATCTACATGTATACACTGAACATATCAAGACGCTCTTTTCAACTCTTGTGACCGAATAATAAAGTAAAAAAACCATAAATAAAAAATATAAAATAGCGAAGAAAAATGTGGTGAGTAAACTGTGAGGTAGAGCAACTTTGAGATGTTTACACCACGTCACTGGCGATCATGTAGATGTAGTGAAAATAAACATACTTGCTGCAATATTTGGCACAAGAAGTTTCATTTTAACTGCATTCACTTTTTCAATTATTAAAACATCGAATAAGCACCACCTTTCTTTCATTCACCATTTCTATTTTGTAATTGAAATCGCCGTTTTCATTCGTTTCATTTTTGCAATATCAAAATAAAAATTGATATGTACAAATAACTAAAAAAATTTTAATTTTCAGCTTAATCTGCTAAAAAACTATTGGAAAATGTAAGTGGATAAAAATAAAATCACGTGAAAAATAAAACTGATGATAATAATAACAAGAAAGAAGAGAGTGAGATTGAGGGGAGAGAATTTATAGTTCAAAAAAGAAATCGTTCGACGTTTCATCAGGCGACATAATTGCTTCCTGTTCAAGACAAGGAGAAAAAAATATCGAACAAAGAATATAAACACCATATTTTTTTTTGTTCAATCATTCTTCTCGATAGCGTGGGAGAAACGGGAATTATAGGGAAATCGTTTCCCTTATGAAAGAAAAATGGCCAGTTAATTGGTAATTAATCAAAAGTTCTGATAAAACTTTCCTATTGTCAATACACAATGCTATGAATTGAGAGCACCATGTACTACATATTATTATGCGCGGTAGCATATTTAAACGTGGGTGGCACGCACAGAAATTGTTGAGGGAAATTCCTCGATGTTAACCACAATTCTCCAACACACAGAAGACGCGGACAAATTTGAGTGAATATACATTATACATTGTGGGCAGATAACCACATGCATTATAAATTCACAACTATGCCTCTGATCGTTTTTAACCTACTGCATACAATTGAGAACGTGTCGTTTTGTACATTTGGAATACGTAATAACATAATACCCAAAACTCAAATCTACGTGTCTTACATTTGACACAAATACACCTGTTTAATTGGAACTCGAGCTAAGTTTCCACGGCCAAAACTTTCAAGTTAACTGCCACAAATAATTCATTTAGAGCTTTTAGACGTTGCAACACATTTTCATATCTCACATTGACATACAGATAAATGTCAAATTAAAAAATGAATTGAATTTTAACTCAACTGTTTTAATAGAGAAAAATTTTAACTTTCCTTAATTGAATAATGTTCCAAAGTCATTGTTTGCTGGACTCTTAATCTATGTAGAAATGATTTTATAAAAATCATTGATCCATTAAAATAACTTTTACTCAAGTGAACAAAGAAATCTAACAATTTTCTGCAGTCCTGAATATCCCACGACATTCAAATGAATTTAAAATTAAGCACAAACTTCGTCTACAGCCCCTATTTTCCCCAAAACATTTGCATAAATATCATTTATTCATTTATATAATTTTTTCTCTAGATGGCTGCGCAAATACAAAATTATGTTAAGCCTTTTGATATTTCACATTGGTATTCAAATGAAATTCGAATTTAAAAATATTAATTTCCCCTACGATGCCCATTTTTTTCTTTTCCAAAATATTTACATAAATATTATTCATTTATTTGTTTATTTATGTAGTGTTTTTTCTCTCCAAGTAGGTGAGCAAACATAAAAATTTTTCTCAGCTCGAAATATTTCCATTTATGTATTCAACCAAATATCTCGTCGCGCAAAGGTCGACTGAACAAACATACTCATTCACCAAGAGATGAGAGAGCGCAACGATGCACATGAGGTACTTTTCATCGTCATATTCATGAGCAACTGGAAATATATATTCATGAGAGCGAGAGGGATGTTTGTGCGTATATTGGAATATGCCCGCAGTGCTCATCAAAAGCACCAACACCTCCAGTAAGATTTACCATAATTTTTTTGACATCCAACAAATTGATGCAAGTAATAGCACCGATTTTTTCATCACTGAAACACTCAATGAAATATCAAATAAAACTAATAAATTTGGAATAGTCAAATTCAATTTATGATTCTATGTGTTGTGTTTCTCATTAACTGAATGATATATGAATATACTAAATTAATTGAAGAATTCTGATCATACATTCGTCATGAGAATATTCATGATCAAAATGCTGCCTAACTAATTATCTTTTACCCTGTTTACACACATTGCTCGTATACACTGGTGGATTATCTCCCCAACTCAAAGTAAGCCAATCTATCATGCATGACGCGTGATTATCACTGCGTTCACTTAGTACCAACGCGATAGCCGAGAGCCAACCAACCATTTCACAATATTTACTAGAAAAATGAGATATAATTTGAAATACATTTGCAAATAGGAATACATTATTTTGTTAAATTATGTTAAATGTAAGAGTAATTGCATTTCCATTTTCAAATTCATTCACTATTTAACTTTTCCTTTCTTCTAGCTGTGAGAATTAGAAGTAACTGGACTTAATTAAGTTCTAATGAGGTCCTATGAGAGTTTTAATCTTGGTAAATTAATTGGAATTAATTTACTTAAAAAATATGAGCACGAACGTTCGAAATAATATAATTAAAGATCTGTAAGAAAATTTGCATTACAGAGAAAATGAATGAAATAAGTTTTTACTAATTCAACACTGTAATGAAATAATTTAGTGTTGTGGGAATTTTCACTGAATTCTCATTGCACTTTCGTTCTCATTTCTCTGTAATTTTGCGCGCGAGATAAAATCATTGACGAATTAGTTGGAATTCTTGTGAGAAATTCACTGAACACGTTTGAGAGCTTTTAAGAGAGTGGTCAATGAATCTTAGCCATTAGTTTCGCCAGCACTTCGGATAAGATTTAAGACAATTACACTTTGAATCTTATTCCCTTTAAGTTAACGACAATACCTCACCAGGGAATAGGAAAAAAGAGAGGACGAAATATATTCCATTGCTTTTGTATTCGTTCATTTTTATTTCTCTCGTGATTTTGTTTTTATCAACTAAACTGCAAAGAAATACAGCTAATCATTATTGACTGCTGCTACTCTTCTGAAGTAGATAAAAATAAAATAAAAGCCAGTGCAAATTCCATGAAAAATTTATCGAACCCAATTATTGAAACGCTTACTCAGCATCTCGTAAAGACATTAAAAAATTACCAATAGATCGAGCTTGTCTAAATTTATAATTGAACTAGACACGTGACTGCTTTTTTTCTTCGTATGTAATTAATTGTGAATACCTTTTTTTTCGACTCAGTCCATCCAGTTTAATCAGAGAATACGAAGATCGAGAAAAACTCATTACGTTCTCTCTACCCCAACTTCTTAGTAATGCATTAAAATTTCGATTTTTCATGGGGAAAAAAAAGAAAATTCCCTCCAATAAATGGTCGACGTTTATAATTGTGTGTGTTCAAATGAATTATTCATGAATTTGATGATCTACACAAGAGTTCATAGCATCATATAATTTAAAAGGAGATGAAAAAATCAACTCTATTCCCTTTCTCATATACAATGTTACCTTAATTTAATATCACGAAGATCCAGTAAAATTTTATTCAATTGCAATAAACAATGTCATGAAATTTTCTGGTATAATTCTGGTGAAGGTAAAATATTATGATACGAGTAAAAGTATCGCCCACGATGTAATGCATTTATGTATACACTGATGTTGTTTAACGATTTATACCAGATGTCGCTATAAATCCTCAAAGACGTATGTGAGATACCCTGTAAAATTTCACTATACATTCCGTATCGTTATACGAATTACCAATTATATATAGAGCTGTTTGTCACGATCACAACTGTTGAAGAAAATTTCTTCACTGTGAATTCGATGAAGTGATCGAGGAAAAGAAGTAGGAGAAATTGAATAATTCATAACCTTCAATTTAGTCGTCCAATTTCGCAATGGTAAACAAGGTGGAATATTTGTGGTTCGTCACAAAGGCTTTGGCTTCATTAGTCCACTGACGCACTTCCAGCCAATGTTACCTTAGATACGGACACGTAATGAGATTTCCAACCCTTTGATGAATTCTACACCATTCGCTCAATTCGTTCTCTAGTTGGAAATGATTATCAAATGGAAATACTAATCAGACATTTCTATCGATTCAGCATTCGTTTTTATCACCATATTCTTCGTAGTTTTCTCGAAAATGCAATTCCTCGTATATTCATTCCCAAGAGTAATAATACCTGTGCAATGTTCAACGTCATCTCACAAGAATTCACGATGCAAATGTATTTTATCGTAATGGCAAACTAGTGTCACAAGTAAAGAAAAATACTGCGCTCCTGATTGTACTTCTACATATTTTCACACATTAATTGTTTCTATGTATAAAAACAGAAACTTTTCAGCAGTATGTTATATATTTCACTATACAACTCACCATCAGTGTCAATTTCCTCCAACATCGTTCGTAACTCTTCAGTTCTGGCAAATTGTCCCAAGCCACGCATCACTCTCCCTAACTCTTCTTTCGTGATACTCCCATCACGGTCTTTATCAAACAGGTTGAAAGCCTCTTCGAATTCTGAGGAATTAAAAAATATATGCTAGTAAAATTCATCACCTATATGTTGATTTACATTTGGAAACATTAGAATGTAATTTATAAGAAATCAATTTGACTTCTTTTGTTTGTATGCTCCCGAAGAACGAAATTCTACAAATATGTGGGCTCGATATTTTTTTCATCCACAAGATCAAGGAGATATTTTAGAAAATCTGCATGGAGTATATTCTCTTGTTTTATGTATAGCAAATACAAATATACAGTAAAACTCTGTCCAATTTTCACCCCATTGAAATACAAACATCATGCCTCAAGCGACGTAATCAATAGTTAACTCAATTCATGTATCCCTCTATTCTGTTAATGTTTACATCAATGTCCAACAATCCTAAATAAACGTGATTATATAGCTCACCCTTCATTTGGGCTTTACTGATGGCCGGCATCTGATCGGAGGGACAACTGGTTGATCCTCTACGCGGTTCAGGAAGATCAAAAAGCAAACTAGTAGGTAGTCGTGTCTCACCAGATGAGGAGCCCGAGGCTGTTGCGGTTGAACTTACGAGGTCTGACTTAATCGCTGTTGACTCATCATCATCCGAGACATTAGTAATTTCGATTGTTTGCACTAAACGCCCTTCCTCTTTTGTATGAAAGGACGGTCGCCTCTCGGCTCTTGTGACGACCTCAACAAATTCATTGTTTTTATATTCTGGCGGATGTGGCTGTCGAATAGGCGTCACAGCATTAGAGCCAGGCACCGATGGCTTTTGCGCGTCCGGCCAGGAAGCTTCGCTGATTGATGGCCTCGAGGAACAACTACCATGCTCCTCGTCGCCACCGCTTCCTCCATCGGTGTCCTTTCGCGTCTGAAATACAAATACCAAATTTTTATTCAATAATATGTCGAGATAGTCCAAAAATTATGGTTAGAAATACGATTCTCAAGTCGTAGCCGAATACAAATCTGCGAACAGACTTCACTATCTAACAGACTAAACATTATCTATAATTTCGTATCTGCCCTCTCGGAATATTCCACTGACAAAATCACGAATGCGAGATTGCGCCCTACCATTCAATCGTAAACATAGAGAACCTAAATAGATGGTAAGTGTATCATTCTGGTAAAAGACATCAAAGTCAATAGTTTCCTCCGCCTCCCCATGACTGGAATAGTAGAGGGAATACCACTGAGATAGGTTAGTAGTAAATAGAACTGTATTTCCATGCTCGAAGTAATATGCGGGTCATGTAAAGTCGTATTATGACCATAATATCGTACATTCTAGTCACGATATAGCAGAATCCTTTGACATCTATAGCATATTCGAGTCCGCTGAACAGTAAACAAAATTTGGGTGAGTTGGTTTCAGGATTTTTTACGTTTCAGAATAACTTCTGATGTAACCAAAAGAAATTCAGATTTGTCGAGCTAACAATCCACGGTGAGTCCAGAGTTCATCATAAATTCGATCAATAAGAATAATTTTTTTTGTTTACCTGTTTATCAACTAATTTCCACCGATATTACCATCATTAACAGACTGCAATGATCCAGAAAAAGTCCTTCCCATTTTAACTTTAACTTTACTGAAGCGAAAATATGCATTTTATCTTTAATGTCTACCATTACACTCGTATGGCAAGTCCCACGGGAGCGGATTCTATGCCACCTGTTAATCGCTCTATGTTACAGTATACGTATATGTATGTGGATGTTCACCGCACGAAATACCAGCTATGTATTGCAATGGGTAATTCGATACGAGTCAGTGAAACCAAAGAGCCTAAATGTTTGTAACGCTAGTTATGGTAGTAGCACGATCCTAGAATAAAGTGCTTTGTGGTTTGCAATAGCATCGTATGCCAACTTCATATTCGCATTAAAATATTCTAAATGTCATTTACATTAATCAATTTTAGTGAACATCTATTACATGTAATTGTATATTTAAATGTGATGAATATTAATCAATCCTAGAATCATGAACGTACTTCTTATTGCCTTTTTAGATTCGATGTCATTATGGATTTTTTAACATTCTGAAAGACAGTATTTACATATATTTCTAAAGTAGACGTATAATATAACAATGGTGATTGATCATTAACGAGCTTTGGAACTGCTGATGAGGTGCTGTTATTCTAGAGCGAAGCAATTCAAGTCGCTCACGACGTTGACATATTGGAATATTGAAAGGGGATACAATGATGAAACAAGTCAACCGGCAATTTATATGGCGCTGATTAGTCGACTTGGTTAATTGCCCAGCGATTGGGGCGACCTCGATCAATCATCTATGCTGTCCATAGTTCAATGCACAACCTATTCACGGTTCTGCTTTTTTCGGCCAATATTTTTCACTCAATAGGATTTTGTTGGTTTTCTAAAACAGCTTTTCGATTTAAGCTTAATTTTTGTGGAACAGCTTCTGCATATATGAAATAGAGAAAATAACGATGAATCCGGGACAATATAGAAGTCTCAATGTTTTTTTCAAACCCCTCTGACAGCCAAATCGAGAAATTACAGAAGATGAAAATAACCGTAAAATTCCCCCAGAATAACTTCATAACAAGCTACATGTTGGATACCACATTTATTCAAGAATGATTCAACATATTTAGCAACTCCAGAAAGTCAGTAAAAGAGGGAAAGTTCGTTTCCCCAACTATCCTTGCGACAATAGGGTCTTTTTAGATGAACTTGAAATTCTAAATAGATGAAATGGCCCCTTCTTACTTTTCAAGCGTCAATGTGTAAAGCGATTTGTGAAATGAATTCTCCTGAATTCTTGAAATTCTCAATTGCAAGTAATTCAAGTTATTACATTCTTTGGAATTCATTATTGACCAATTGAATATACTGGCAAATTCTTCTAGATATGTTGGAAAAAGTACAAATAAAATTAGAAAAGTTTAATTTTAAATATTCACATAACTTCTTTCCGTGAAAAGTTGAAGCGTAATATGTACGATGTTCTGCGGTGCATTTCTTGCCGCATCAAATAACTCTTTCATTCTTCTCTTTTCTTCACCCCCACTCCCAACGTACCTATCTATATAATCTGAGAATACCTGGCTCGCTCCACAAACAATTGAATTAAATTCAATTCCAGTCACGGTTCGTCCATCGATATCGACTTTCTGTCTTACAAATTCGAATTCAAGTCCGCCTACCTTCTTATGGACTTCTCGCATTCGTTATTTGTCACACAGGTCCATTCGCATACGAAGACTATGAGTTGATATGAATATATCACGTAGACATAGTCTGATTTGCGATCAAAGGGAACGAAATTGAAAGCATAGAGAAAAAAAAGTGGTAAGAATCTTTGCGAAAATTCCAGCCAAAGAATAATTCCACACAAATCCTCCTTCATTTTGATGTGGACAATTCAGCACGATCGTAATAAAAGGAAGAGATAAAGTGCAGGGGAAAGAATGAAGGGAAGTGAGTGAGTTAGGACGAAAGAACAGGGTATAGAAAAGAAAATGAAAGCGGGATCTCCAAGCGTGCCGGATGTTCCAGGGGAATAAAAAGTGCAAGAAATGAATCGTATCCCTACAAAAACCCAATCACATAACGTTCGACCCTCAATTTTGCCAAGTTTCACTCTTCCGTGTTTACCCCTTAACTCTTCCAACCTCTTCTAGAACTAAACAACGCATCAAAGTCACAATCAAATTCGTTTTTTCGTTTTCCATTTAATGTACACTTGACATTCTCATTCCTCAACATCCATGTCTATTCTATTTTTTTTTTGCTGATCTTTATCCAATAACATTGAAATGCTTAGGACGTCCAGCAAAAGGGTCAAGAGGTAGCATGCGGACTCTGGAGACGGGACAATCGATTACTGGAATGATACTTATCAGTATTGTCTTTGTGTCACCGTTCTCAAAGTTATTCTCATCGTTCTCTACCTTCGATTTGATAGTTTTTCACTGAAAGAAAATAGAACATAAATTGCTACTCTGTGACTGTTATCTCTCTGGAATTCAGTTATTCATGCGCTGAGAAAATAAGAAGAAGAGTTGATCAGAACTAATAAATTGAATTCAAGACGATTTTGTCAGTTGAAATGCGATGGGACAATGATTCCGAGTATAATGTTGAATCATAGATTTGATTCAAACACCAAAACCCTTTTCATCCGAATCTACAGTTTATTCCAATTCTGTCACGTTTTCATAATTCCATAAAATATTTTATTTATTTTATATCTGTTCCCAAATATACCATCCTTCGTAACAGATCAATGGAATATTCGAAAAGTTTGAAGGTTGGAAGTAACAGGTGCCACATCTTCCAGTCGTCCTCTTCATGTCTAACTTGTTCCAACTGATGAAACGACCTTGATAGAAATGAAACATGTAATACACCATCAGCACGTAGGTGTCACAATTCGAATTGGAACAAAGTCTCACTTTTGATGCATTCCATTGAAAACTTGGAGTGGTGCATTAGTATTGAAGGGCCGACCCCATTCTTACGATTATTGGACACAATAGTAGATTCGTGAATGAAGCTTTCCTATGATTGCCATTGATTTCCTTCTTTCATTAATGTTCATTAATATTCCAACCCTCGTCATGAATTCTAGCAATTATCCACTTCCTAAATTGAAACAAGAGACTTATTCTCGACCCGATTAAATGATATCCATCCAAGATGATCAATTAATACAGTGCAGCGTTCTGATATTATGAAGTTGAAAGTTCATTGTTGAATTTTTAATGATTCTAACAAAGAATCTTTCATATTCTTCATAATCACTCTCACACCTCGTGCTAAATCAACTTCTCATCAACCAATTTCCACTAAATCCAGTCGTTACCATACACATCGCTGTAATACTCAAAGCTATTTCAATGTATGTAGGAATGTGTGAGAATGTGGGACACAAGAGAAAATGGAATAGTATTTCCCTGATAACTTGGCCTGGTATTGAAGTAATAAATTCTCCTGTAAAGCAACTGATTCTACGATCCTATTCCATTTCCGTGGCCATATATAATCGATTGTACTAAATGTAAATCAACTTAGACGATGACCAGTACCCAAATGAAGACTGAGATCATTCCAACTGAAATAAGCATTTACGTTCGAACGATTGTCTGCTGAGAAATATGTTGGATAAGAGCAAACATTAAAATAAACGTAAGTACTCGCGATATTTAAGTCAAAGAAAAAGAATGCAAAGAATGAGGCTTTGAAGAAATGTAGAAAAAAGAAAATGAAAAGTAAAAACGATGAAGTGCCGCAAAATACAGACTAGTGTCGGAGTGAATGTAAGAATCGTACTTGAAGAACCCTACTCAGCTGAAAGTGTTTTAGTTTTTTCACCGATCAAAGGATTACAAAGACATGAAAGCATTTTTATATTTAGCCCATTCAAGTGCACATTATTATTAATAGTAATGGTCCTGAATATCTGTCACAATGTTACTGCTAAATAACATTTTTTTTGTCATTGTTATAATGAGATGTCATTCTGTTGATGAAAGCGGTACGTTTCAATCAAAATTCACGAACCCACATATAGATTAATTAATCCAATGCACAATAGAGTCAGATTATTGTGAAGCGGGCATAAAGAAAGACAGTGACAGAAATAATTGCCCACGATAATATGGAATTGGGTGTACGAATATGATGACGGACAACTTTCCACGTCATCGAATGCAATTATCGTTTACCTGCCCGTGTTGTCTCCTACCAGAGGATGAACCTTCGCGATACCGCTTTTCCACTCTCTACATGATGCACTCGATGCAATAATACCAATCGATTTTGGCTGTTCCTTTTCTATACACTTCGTTGATCGAGAAATTTCGTTAACTGCTGACCGAACGACATTAATTGCCTCGGTCGCATCTACTAGCAACGATCAAATGAATACAACGTTTTAACATCAACCAATCTGAACTAATGATTGAACGTTTCACCATTGGATAAGCCAATTACTTTCGTTAACAGGCCTGATCAATCATGGATTCTCATGTTTCTCATCGGAAGTATCAATCATCATAATTCATGGTTCATAATTATTCTAAACTGATACGATGATTGATAAAATTTTGCAAATGTTTGTAAATATCAGAACTATTTACATTAATCATCAGATAAAAATTCAAGAGGTTACAAATTCTGGAAATTATCCCTAACGCTTCTAATTTGCGATATGAAAATACCAATCGAACTTGAACGATATCAGAATATTCTCACACTCCTATTGATCAAGGTTAGCGTTATAAATTCGACAACCCCATTATTTCTCAATCAAGCATGATAACATCACGATAAGATTCTGAATTTGTCTAAAATATCACTACGGGTAATTAAGGAGTGGTCCAATAACGAGCCCATCATTCGCTCAATGAAGTTAACACATGATGCGTGCCTAAATCCTAAGTGACTCACATTAATACCAGAGGCTTGACATGGCGATACTCCCAAGACACCTAATGACTAGATGCCATCATCATTGTGTCACTTACGGGAGCAATTTCGTGAGTACCTAGTCAAACCAAGGTCTACTGCTGCATGTTGATTTCCAGCCAGTACACAACTCATGATATATCTATGTATCATGTGTATATCCATTCAATACGTTGTAATCCACGAGAGCTACGTGAGAAATGGTCCTTGTTTCCCAAAATACAGTTAGAATATACCTCAATGTTAATGGTATATAGCCTTAATGTGTTTACCGGCTTCCATTCCCTTCACCATTAACAACCTCACAATAACATATACGACTGTTCAACCCTACGATCAAGATGTAACGCGTGAGGTACAAATGTTTCACCACCACACCCTCGGGCCATTGGATTCAGAAACTTCTTCTCTGATTATCATGATCGCACAACTTTATATAAAAACAAACATGAGAATAGTGGGGATGTTTTTTTTTGGTAATTTTGATCAATGCGTCGGTCCCTTTCCACATTTTGGTTTCGGGATCAACGCATAAGTCTGCAAGATCCTTTTCGTTAATATGTCATCTACTTGGTCTTGACTCTAAGTTTCTGAAGGTTGCATGTCAACACTTCAGCGCATGACTGGATGATGTATTACACGCTCGCGCGAGAGATCAGTATAATCCTCCAGATAAGCGTGAGACAACTACAGAACTCTGAGAGTTGGATAGGTAATATCCTGTCTTGCGTTTATTCAGTTATATGAACACTATCACAGGACTGATCTTGAATAAGTGACCTGGCGATTCATTAAAGAAGAATGCTACTGCAGAATCTGAAGCCAAACGATTATTTCTACTTATTGGAGCACGTTACTGTGAATTGAAGATTTATCTTGATTTTTCTCTGAATAGTGCGAGATATATTTTTGATGGTTGGCCCACTAATATGCGCATTAACTTGCAAAATAAACTTGTCTTGTATCTTTGTCCACCTCCTGTCCACAGTTGTCTGGCATTTGAGCAAATACGATTAGTCAGGTTGGTTGGAGGTTCAAGTTGACAGAACGTGGAGAGGAACTGAAGTGACTACGTGCTAACACTAAACACGACCCAATGTAGGGTTTACAAAAGCTTTATCCAGTTTGATAAATAGAGTTATCGAAAGATGGCAAAATAATAACGGGAAAAGTGAGGAAAAAATTAGCGATGCTGAAAGGATGTAATAGATAGAACATGACATATTGTCATTTCATTGGATATCTGTCTAAAGCGTTGTGACTTTTTTTATCTATTCGGTTAGTAGTATTCTAGATTGATGGTATTGGAACTAGAAATGAAGGTGATAGCAGTCCTTCAAACTGTCCTGTATGCTAATCGATCAGTGTTAGATGGAAAGAGCAGGTCGAAATGTAAATTGAGTTGGGGTGAATTTAGATCCGCAAATAGCCATCTACATATCTTATAGGTACTTGAGATGTTTCGAAGGGATGTAGACAGAATGAGGGGTAAAAAGAATGATGTGAATTCACGAAAAAAAGGTTTGGTAACCCTCACAGACTTGTTTTCGTTTCAATCACTTCACAGTAAATTTATTCAATATGTTTAATGTTTAAATTTGATCACCTAATTTCCTATTTTGTTTTTCTTTTTCAGTGAATAATGGAATTTCATGAATGTCTATGAATATCCAGAAGTAAACTTTGACTCGATAGACAAGATGTGGAAAAAAATTTGCAAACAACAGGAAAAAGTTTTGAATAAAAAAGAAAAATAAATATATAACCCAGAGGGCTTTCACTTTTATTCAACGATAATTCGCTCTTCCATTCAGATAATCTTCAGATGAGTTTGAATATAAAAACTTTGAAAAGAGTTTTGAATTTGTATGGCCAACAATCTTATGATGGAGGAGGAAAGGAAGAAAAAGAGCAAATTTCAGGTACTATATCATTTTCTTGTCTTCAAAACAAAGCATTTAACTATAAAGTTGACCAAATAGAAGAATAAAAAGAACATGTCAATACTAAAATTGAAACTTCTTAATCCTAAAGCTTATATGACCTATCTCTGTTACAATGTTTGACAACTATATTACAAATTGCTCATACAGTAATCTGTTTCACAGCCATGTACAACAATGTTACGATAATCATGAGCAAGGTTCAGCTGACAAGAGATGATATCACTGATTCTATTCTGTGAACAGAGTGTACGTATGCATTCAGTGAATGCTACAAGTAGAGTTGAAGGGGACACACAATACCATCGTTCTATTGTTCTAAAAGTTAAACGGGTAAAAGTTTGAATGGTAGAGAACTAACGTGGAGAACATGCAGCCCACACGGACACACACATGTCTCGATACTTTCAGTTGTCACGAGTTTGTGCACGATGAGTAATCGTGACGTTTTATTTTATACTGTTGGCGCGTGCATCACATCATAGGCAAGAGAGAATATGAAGGAGTAGCAGAACCGAACAACCAACTGAACTACTCTCGTGTTATTCGATGTTGAGTGAGAGTCACCAGCACTGCCAACTTTCTACTATTGCTCTCATTGGGAAAAGTTATTATTCTGACACCCGGAATGCACCCTACCAGACATCATTATCGACATTTCGTGATGCAATACGAATACAAATATTCCGAATTGTATATAGACAAATAATTTTTATGGATAGATGCTGTGACATTCATCAAGAATATCTTTGGATTCTTTTCCATTTTCACAGAGTCGGACCCGGAGTAATTTGAACGATCAAAATTCCTAGAATATTGAAACAAAATTGTATTGCAAATAATCGTTATGTTTGTAAATTTCAGTATTACCTGCGACGAATAATAATATGTGTTTTCCTTGTGCTAATTTTGCATGATAAACTTATTTCGAAATCTAAACAAAAGAACCCATGTATATATATATTTTATTCTTGATTTTCATTCGAACAGTTCCAATATTCTATTATTATGATTCCATTAAAACCACTTGTGGCTGAGAGAGCCCACATTGACCTATTTAAAATATCTCCAAGCAGACACTTATACCTTTTCCAGAATTGTAATTTCTGTCTAACTTTCTTTCTAACAGAAAAAGGAAAAGAAATTATCTTCACTTCAGGGCATTCAATCGAGTTTCAGCAAAACGTTTGTTACATTACAATTAATATCGACAGATTCCCTTCAACTTTGAAACCTGCTACTAGGGCGTGGTGGTTTCCTTTGTCTTCCCGTTCTCTTCAATAATCTCTACATTATAAAGTGAGTGAAGCATTTTCATAAACTGTCCAAGAATAAATGAATAAATCAAAGAAGAAACATTAATTTTGTATTGATGCGTCCAGTCAATTGGAAAATTTGTTCTGTATAGAATTTTAAAGTTTCCGCGCATAACTCACTAATAATTTATATAATATTGTTGGATTCCACAGTTGTGGAATTTCTTATTGGGAATAAAAGAAAAAGAAAAGTATTAGAGGGTGAAATACACTGTGCGCCAATAAGTTAGACGACCGGTTGAGCGTATGGCTGAGCATACACAAGTACAAACCAACTTCTTACGAAATTGATAAGAGATAAAACAGAATTGAACTAGTAAGAAATATCAGATAAATGAATTCATCATGAATATTATCCGGAAAATTTATCGCAATCTATAAATAAATTTCCAATAATGACTTCAAATCATATGGAAAAAAAAACGGCAAATAATGAAGAGTTAGAACTTGATGTTGATGAGAATAATATCTATAAAATACTTCAATAAAAACTTAAACTCGAATTCTTGCAAAGTATTTTCTTCAGTGCACTCGTTCAATATTGAAGATAGAACAGAACTTTTAATATCTCAAACATCCAAATTTCCGAATAAATAAATTAATCATCAATTCTACTAAAAGAGTCTTCCGGCGTACTTTCTACTTCCGCAACTAATTGCTCGTAACAGGATAAACTATGAAACGTTATGAGAAACTTTTCATGGAGAATTTCAGAAGAAGAAAAATATAAACCGTTTGATTGTTTCCCTGTTACATTCTACTAAGAAATGTAAATTGTTTGCCTTGAATAAACCGTCAGTGAAATTCACCCTCGGTGTTGGACTGAGCCTGAAGCATTTCGACATATACAAAAGACGTTTGTAGAACGCGCGCGAACTTCACCACGCAGTCAACAGTGCGCAGTTCTCTCATGTCCATTTGTCCTTCATTCCAACCCCGAGGAATAACTGTAGTGGATGAACCATCTTTTTTTTAAAAAACAAATTGAACATATTCAAGAATAATATTTTACGAAACGAACATTTCCAAGACTTCTATAAACATTGATCGTATATAAAAATAAATAGCCGGAATGTGGTTGGAAAAATTGAATTTTATGTGAAATAATTTATGCAAACATGTGTGGAATATCTCGGAGAAATTTCGTATCTTCCTCTCGTGAATTTTAGTTGTTGTATAAACTACATTTGATATTTATGAATAGTTTAGAGCTTGATTTTTGAAGTTATATACTCGTGTTGGATATAACTCTATACAAATAGTTGACATTCATTATATCAAATTGGCTCAAGTGTACGACAGACTTATCGAATTTTCCCCAGGGATGATACGATCATCGATGCGTGACATGCTTACCAACTTTCTTAACATACATCCCAAATAAACTCGACAAAGTTTATACTGTGCATCAATTCGAATGGCACTCGTATCGAAGATCAAAGCAACGTCAGTTTGCAGATGATAAAATATACAACTAGGACATGTCATGAATTTTTATGAGACATTTTGTACATACACAACGTCTTTTTTTTTTGCTTTTTCATTAACAATCCTAACTTTAACCTTACGAAAAAATATTTTGCAATCATCAGGACATACATGAATGATCAGTCAGCTCGAATAAATCATTGATTGATATTTCTAATTGCGAAAATATTTTCAAATTTATCACATGACAAAGAAATGATTAATAAACATCATATCGTGAATATATCATCAATTAATTAATGCCACTTTGTTAATTTTGCTGGTAGAACATCAATTAAATGTCTACATTGATTATGGTAACACCAGTTAAACCCGTGAGATGGAAATGATGCAGTTGAAGTTTTCTGAACATAAACAATAATTAATATCTGGGAATTATTGGAATGTACGAGGCAGTGGAATGTGTTGAATATGAAGAGAATGAATTAGCATAAAACCAAGAGAACTATTTAAAAAAAATTGAATGTTACAATATTGTATTATTATAACATAGAACAAAACACTCGTATTGGTCACGTATTGATAATAATGTTTGTGCTTTATTCCACACGTACTCGGTCTTATCAATCCACTTGTACATATGAAAATATGTTTTACAACTTCCACCAATGCTAGCGTCATATTTCAAATTAAAAACTATGCAATAAAAATACTTCAAACAATAGTCATGCAAATTGAAGTAATGATAACATTCAACTGTACCATTTCATACCTATTCGGCCAACCATGACAATTTGACATAAACTTTTCCATTGAATATAAACATATCATTATTTATACAATAAAATTTCGTTTTATTCTTCTATTCTTTCTCCAATTTTCTCGTACATGAAATTCAATGCAAATGAAATTCACCCGGAAAGATATTGTTCATATGTTATTTTTTTTTCACTCCTTTTTCTGGTGCTCGCATGACGAATGGAAGAAGAGATGTCAGAAATACAGACAAGGGTCGGGCGTAAACCCGGATGAAAACTATTCGCGACAACTGCTAATGGAAATGAAAATAAACAAAAAAATATTTGTGGTGAATCGTCAATTCACGAAAAATAATTCGTCAAATTTTTTTGTTTTCAATTTAAATCACGAAAATACAAAATTCAATTTGATACACATTTTCCTGTTGACGTATTTATTTTTCTGACACTATATCGCGATAAGGTTGCAAAAATATTGAGCAACGATTTCCCGCCAATCGTGAAACACAGAACGTTTAGCTTGTTAAGTTTGAACCAACGCATCCCAATAACTTTCATGTCCATCCGTCTGTCCGTTCGTACAGATCGATCGTACACGACCAATTTTCCTATTTTCTATTTTTTTTTCCGTTTCATTTTCCGTTCTCTGGCTCGTTTTTTCAATCCATCGTTTTTTTCTGTTCGCGTTTAATCTACTTCACTTATAGAATTGTAATTACCCAATAGTTCTCAATATGTTGAAATTAACTGATCCCAATTGACGGCTATTGGTTAATTACGCTGATCAAATAATAATATACAAGATAATAATATGTCATATAAAATTCACGCATCGTACAACACGTATGAATAAAAATGTCATATTTGTGTTGATTCACGCGGAGAAATAATTTATATTGATGAGAATGCGAAAAAAATATAATAAATAAATACATATTCATACTCTAGGGAATTAATTCGTATGGGTTCTCCCATCACATTGAATATTTGTCAGTTTTATGTAAATCAGTACCACAGGGATATGTGATATTGCCAACTCAATTACCACCGCTTTTTTGTACGACTGCTTTTCCAACAGTATTTCGTACTATTAAGTTATTTTAAATAGTTTGAAGTTGCTTGAAATTGGACACAATAATCAATTGTGAGATTTCGAACTGCTAGCGAATGATTGATATTGATTTATTATTGAAGAACATAAAATGTTCTTCATTCTTCAAACGTCTACTTTATTTTATATAAATTTCAGTTTAATCTCTATTTTCATAGGGGAAAATTCGAGAGTTATTTATCACTGATTTCCCATGGTATTGTCAACAAAGAAATCAAAGAGATGAATGGTGTCACACTTTGATGTGGGCAATGCGAGTCAACATGACAAGAAGAATGATTCACGTCCACCTCGAGGACTGCTAGAATTTTTTTTCCTCACTGATTTTTATATATTCACGAATTCAGAAGTTTTTTCAATAGATAATATAAATACCTATTTTTATCTTTCCGATTCAATAATTTCGAAATTATCTCCAAAATGTATTGTAATATATCAAACAAACCACAAAAACAGGTGTGAGAATACTTCTAAACGCGGCCGTACATCATCCCATAAAATCGATGGGGCTTTATATTAAAAAAGAAAGCGATTGTTATTCGTCATTGAAATTAACAACCACCGTCACATGAATAATATTCATTATTCAATCCGTTAAACTCTGACACATACCGGTATGAAATAATAATAACGACATGGAAGCCCATGACAGATTTGATCCAATATCAAAGGGATAATGAAATGTTACCACTGTTATCAATGTCAATTGAAGTGAAATAGTAGATCTAAGCACTGGAATAAAATAATTAACAACCCAATGGTTTTCCACTGCTTCAAATTATTACCTATACATCCATGAATATAAATTCATTCGGAAATAATTAATGAAAAAGTTCTCGCGCTCCAATTTTCTTTCTCTACTGGCTTAAGCACTCGCGTATTAAACGTAATATTGTGACAAAAGTGCCACAATTACCGTCAACAATCTGAATACTCTATAGGTGGTGTCATAAACGCACCACATTCACATACGATAGCCCATAGACATTTCCACTGCCTCCGTGCATTTCAATCCCTCCATTGACGGCCGACAATCGACTCACAACAATAAAATTGTATTTGTAAAGAAAAAAAAATTTTTTATCCAACTTCTTTATGAGTTATTAAAACTCATTTTCTTCAATTTTTTTCATACCACCCCGACACAATATAGAATTCTATGTCAAGTTTAAATGAAGTTGGGAATAATTACTCTTGGGATTATCAAGGAACCCCTTTCGCAGTAATATGAAGAAGAAAAAGAAACAAAAATAAAAAATACAAACAAAATAAGATAGGAAAAATGTAAAATAAATTGGTTTTCTCTTCTCATTCTTATTTTCTTATGGTTTGTATATTTATTTGCTTTCTTTCTTCGATTCACTCACCATGAGCAGCTTAACCTTGTTAACCAAAGGGGATGTTGTCAGAAATTTGTTGACGACCGTGAAAATGTTGCCTTCCAATGTGGCAGCGCTTCCAACGTCTTGTCCTTGCGAGCATCCGGGCCCGATTTCGCTCCTTGCTTTTTTCCACAAACCTCGACAATCGCGCACAAATTTACTATTCTCTTTTTTGTATTCTTCTTTTTCTTCGTTATTTTGGCTTTTGATGCTTGACCCAACCGCAGCGCAAGCACCAACGAGCGACGCCTCCGCTTCTGGTTCCGTTCCTTGGCGTGTGGGTTTTATACCCACGTGATTCACGTACTTTACACAATTACTAATTTTATTTCATCAGCAACACGAAACTATTTATTGCTTATTGTTTTTCTTTCCTTCCTTTTTGTTTTCTATGAATACATGAAAATTTGGTGGCTGTTGCTTATTTCTGATAGTGCAAATGATAATTGTTCTAGTTTCTATCTCTGGATGTTTTTTTTATTCCTTTTTTTCTCCTCTACTTTTCTCGATGGTTTTCTCTCCTGTGAATCGAAAGTTATTCGAATGCACTTATATGTTTATCTTAGAAATGCTCCCGTGGGTAACATCAAAGTGACTAAGAAACAGCTCGCTGATGCGTAACTCAATTTTGTTCAACAAATAATCGTGAATTCTTTACTGATATTTTCGTCTGTATGTTACGCGATGGTGCAATAACAAATCTACGAATTATTCATTTATGGTTAAAATATGGTAATGGGACATTGGTCAAAGATAACACAGAATATGTAATACCAAAGTATTTCCTAACACGATGTATTCTTTGTTGGGAAATTGTTGGAGTAGTAGATAACAAGAAAATTAATTCGATTTTGTGTATTTGTGTTTACACCTGTTAAAGCTTTGATGGATATTTGTTTGATAATGTAATGAGAACACTTAAGAAATTCACGGAAATTTGCAACTCTCTATGAGGCAGATTAGAACTAAAAATTGCTACTAAAAATGATGAACGTAAAGAAGAAGATCCATTACAAGCCAGTATTAACGTACTTTAGTTTTGAGCGAAGAAAATTCTAATTTATCTAAGAAAAAAAAACGCATGCTAAAACTTTAATCACTTTATTTTTGATGGGAGTTTTTATGAAATGGTGAAATAAAAACGATGACATAGGAACTAATTTTGTGATTCAAGTAAATTTAGTTTAAACATTTTTCGAATTGATATATATATCCATTAATATAATTTCACGCGTTTGAAAATCAAAATTTTTATACTCACTAGTAAAGATTATGTTTCAGATAAAAAACTTAGGTATTCATTAACACGTACCAGTAATGGAATTTATTGCGTCCTGTATAATACTTCAATAATCTACTATGAATCAGTCCATACTGACTAATAACCTGAACAATCAATCACATTTTCTTCCCATATGATTCATCAGTACTTACTCTTATAATTTCTAATATATTCTCAAATTTATACTGAATTTATTACACTGAAATAAAAACTGCCCTTCATTCAACAAAATCGTAAAAAATAATCAATAAAAAAGATCCCCACTAAGATTTTAACATTACAAAATCCATCACACACAAAATCACTCCGAATTAAAAATCCTAATTATCTTCTACAGCCAAAAATGTTACCCCACATTTAATATTCCTCCAGCAATTCTACTTAACGACAATTAAACTCGTGCACTTTACAAAACCACGCACTTTACTCAAGAATGGAATTAATCAGCGAATTAATAAAATTAAGTTGAAAGTGCCTGTATAATGTAGCTGTTCAGACAATATCGATATAGATAAAATTGAATACGCGTGAAGTAGAAAAAAAGTATGCCGACGTGAAAAAAAAAAATAGAAGAAAGAAAATGGCAAAAAAATGGCTTTTCACATGGTACAATAATTCTCTCGGTCCATTGTCCAAATATATCAAAACAAACATTTATCTTTCACGATCAACAACCACGGCAAATAATCAACAACCCCTCAAACAATCATATAATTTTTTTTCTTCCATTTTCCAATCGCCAGATGCACCATTTCCCGCGCGTGAAAAGTCAATATTACTACTTTTGAAACAATAAATAAAACTTCGATTGCAGAATACGAAGATTGTATCGTTTACTGGTAGCCCGTTGTTCGCTTTGTTGTTCTTTGGTTGTAAAAACAAAAGACCCGTTCAGATATCAAGAACAAGAAGGGGCGCTTTGTAGATTGTTTAAGTATAAATACATATATACATGTACACATACATACAGACATAGCGTACACAAAGCTATTCGAATTAAAATAACGTGACCTAGCGATGCTTAATTGTGAACAAGTAGGGGAAAAAATATTTGTGTATGTATTGCGGGAAAATGTGTATGCAGTCAACAATGGTTAAACAACAAAATGCTTGGATATAATGTTGAGCTTAATCCCTATGAAACCGAACAAAGGAAACGAGCGATGCGTGTCTTCCTTGAAACTAAAAGACCGGGAATGAGATTTTTTCACATTTTTTTATTTTGTACTATGATCTTGTTGATTGATAAAAAAGATATTTTAATGAGATAATATAACTGATGATGTCGTTTTTAATAAGGCTTTGAGTATGGATAAAAAGACGACATGTAACTCTAATGAGAACATTTTCATGTATATTTGACTTTGATGATGTGGTTTTTTTTTATTTCGAAGGAGACATGAGAGGAATAAATCTTTTCATAAAAAATGCTTAGACCAATCCTTTCGAACCACACTATTATATAAAAGAATTGAATAGGGGATGGAGAGATAGTAAAGAGACAGTATTGAGAAAATGATGTGTTCAAGTTTAATTGCACTGATGGGACATTTTTCTTTTTTTTTTTTTTGACAATTCGGATAATTCGAGAAAATTCCCTTTCACTTATCTCCAATAAGAAAAGAAATAAAATTGAAAGACAGGAATATATATGGTAATGAACGTGAACGAGAATGATTTTGAAACAAATAAAGAAATGGATTTTTCTGTGTGGAAACAAATGGAATTGTGAAAATACGTAAAATAAAATTGTGGATAAGAAGTTGAATTACGTGCGAAGTGAAATTGAATGGCTGTGAAAAATACGTCAGTATATTCTCTATTTATTTTCACACGAATATGTATACTTTTGTGGTATGTTTTCAATTGTTCGCAATCACAAAAGTTTCAAATAAATACAAACAACGCAATAGGAAATATATCCCGTCGTATTTTCGAGAATAAAAATGCAAAAAAATATTTGGGGGATGTGTTTGCCGTCACCCAATGTATGGAAGAGTTTGAAAACTTTTCCAAGTATCCCACAGATATACATTGGCTCTTTATATAAACACAACAAATAAAGGTCGAACTCAGTCTAGAAATCTGTGTGAAATTCAACCAAAACTTATAATTCACAAATACATTATCATTTAATATGTACATTTAAATTCAGATTTTGAATGAATAGAAAATAAAATTGTGTGCACAATTATTTCCACATATAAATAATTAAAATATCAAAAATTCTAAGTGGAAAAATAATTTTAAAAATTGTTTTTTCTTTACACGAATTAAAAACATTTTTATGAACAGATAAATAAAATTTATATACGTGCAAAATACATTACTGTAAGTAGTCTCTTTGATGATAACTATCTGCCAAATATTGCAATAGCTCAATCACAAAAAATAAAAAGTTACATGTAAAAGTGATTTGTTTTCGGAGAAATTTATGTTTCATTTATCTTTCTACTTCTGATTTATCTTTGATCATTATTTGTATCAATATCCTATCGTTATCTTTCGCGAGGGATGAAAGAGAATATTTCGTTAACAAATGTAAGAGAAAATTAGTAAAGGTTCGATGCCCGACGTTGTCGCGGTCTCAACGGCGACTGAATTCGAGTTGCCGTTGATACTGTGGTGCTACTGTGAATCTCGTGCGATAGTAGACATGTAGAGGACGCGGGCGCAAAATATTGGAAGGGTGAGAGAACGAGAGAGGAAAAGATAGAACAAGACGGATCGAAAATTACTAGACGTGGGCGTGAGATAGCAGAATCAAAAGGACAATTTTTTTTATATACATTTTGAACTGACTTTGTTTTTCCGACGATCGCTACACCATTTTTCTTTTTCTCCATTTTTCAAACATTCCGTTATTATCTCTTTATTTTCTATTTATTAGAAAATACTCCGGAAAACAACCCGATTATAAAGAAGATGTAAATAATGTTTTAAATAATATTTCATTCCCTGGTGAACCCCCGCAAATGGAATAGATTACTCAAGCATTACCTAATAATTCAGAAACTACAAAGAAGTATAAATAATTATTAACTTATATCATTAAACAATAATCGGAGCGATATTAAAAATTGTTTTTCCCACACAAGCACCGTGAAAACACAAAGGATACCATAAAAAAAGGTATCCCATGGGATAATCTTTCCCTTTTGTGAAAATTGTAAATAAATAAACGAATAAATAATAATAGCAAATGATTAAAAAAATATTGGACCAGTTTATGTCGCCATCTAACTAGAAAACAGCCAACTTTTCCGTGCACACAAAGCCAACAATATCGGTAACTTAATGCATAATAAATGTCCACATGTGAAGCAGAAATAATAATTCAGTCAATCATGCAATACATTCATATGCACGATGAAATATTCATTCATGAATGCACTGAGTATTTCACAATTGGCAATAATTTATGTTTTCATTATCCATATTCTGTATTTACAACGAATATCCAATTGAAAAATTATTACTGAATTAATGAAGTGTCTTCATTGACTAATAATCAATAATTTTCATGAATATTATTTGATTTTTGTTCACTGATTAGATTATTTTGAAAATTCAATACGTTGCCACTCCCACACGTAAGAAAACATCAAACCCAGAACGACTTTATTCCCTGATTTATTTTTAACCATTATTTTCGGTTCATAATATACATCTCAACCTGAATATTAAATATTAATTCATAAAGTGAATTCGAGAACCAAATGAATATAATTGTGAAATCAATAAATAGAAGAATTGATGCAGCTGTAAAATTTATTCTCAACATTAAATGAGAAGAATAGATGACTTGTTATTTGAAAAAGCTCATGAGAAAAATGAGAAATAGGAAAATAAGAAATATGTAAAAGGAACGGAGAGGTACACATCGTGCGAGTCCGTTTACAGTTTCGAATTATTTTTAGATGAGCCACCGCCGCACGCCCAAAATCGTTCCAGCCAATCATATCGTCCTGCAAAACACCCGCTCTCATATACACGAAAAATATGAAAACGTATTGGACGTCGGAGGTTGGAAAATTTTCTCCAACTAACTAGTCAGTCACCAAGTGTCCAGTTAGCTAGTGGCTGCCTGACAATCACTTTCATTTAGTTCTCTAGGTGAGTTATCATCAAATAAATCATAAACCCTGAATAATTATCACAACTACAATATACTTATCAAAAATCCATTCTATTATCGTTTGTTGAAATTGAACAAGTGCTTCATTACAAACACATTAGTTCAAATTCATTTTATTGATTTTTGAAGATAAGTCTGAGAGCACTCAAACATTTTAGGACAAAACATCTCTGCATTGTAAAATCGAAAATGCTTTTCTTTCATATTCATTTCAGTCGTATTAATTGACGAAATTTTGAAATTCATTTTTTTGTAAGAATATTTTTAGATAGTCATATGGAGTTTATCTTGGGGATGATTAAAATTGTAGAATATAAATTTTTAGAATTATTCAAATAGGAAAAAAGCTCTCTCGATTTTTTTCCATCCATCAAAAACTTATTATTTATTAATTCCCATTTTTTTCTTTCAATATTTCCACATAGTTGGGTGTAGAATATCCATACTACCATGGCGATCGACGACGAGGTTTGGTACGTATATCAAAGAATTATTATTTTTGTCAATTTATGAAAGGAATATTATGATTATTACATATACATTTATGTAATAGAATTTGTGATTTTACTACTGGTGTGTGACGCAGTGCAGCAACGTCTGCACTGTGCCCAGCCACCCACTGTTCTCTGTCGCCTAATTTGAATATTTCTGTTCATGCCACCGTTCCCGCTGCTGTTGGAAACCTGATACTCTTTTCAACCTACTCAACTTCACACACTTGCTCTCTACCTCGCCCTCATTCACACCAATATGACTGTATGAAATCGACAACTTGGGAAATCGTCAACGTAGTATCGTCACCATCAAGTTAAGAGTGTACATTTCGTGACTGTGCATTAACCAAATTTTTCTAAATATTTATATATATATATATTTTTTTTTCTCTTAGTTTTTACTTTCCCAAAATTATGGAAACAATCAGAAGACAAAATTTACTGACAAAGTCAAACAAAATTCTCATTTATAATACTTCTACAATTTATTATGAAACTGTGGCATTTTTCTTGCTCCTTATTTATTCTCATCTATTTTGTCTTAGATAGTACAGCTAGCAAAATTTTTCAAATGTAATCCGATGTAGCATCACGAATATAGAACTTCGCCCACACTCAATTTTAACACTACAAACAATGTATCTTTAGAATCAGATTCTCGCCCTGGAGCACTGGCTAACACTCCATCACGGAAAACCATCACGTATTATAACGTTTTGTAACTTCATATGAATTCAAATTTTTATTTGAGTCAAATTCATCCTGAATCTGTTTTTATTTTCTCTTTTCAACTGAATACCAATAACTGCATGAACAAATTTCAGAGTTTGAACAGACATGAGAATATGTTTTAGATTATTTGTTTATTCTTTTTGAATTGTTGCCAACTGAATTATGATATTCTGCTCAAGAACTCAATCTCTTTCTCACCTTCTCACAGTGCCAAAAAGAGTGAGAGAGAATTTGTGTGTACGTGTGTTATGCGCGTGATAATTATAAACGACTCTGTTGTCGCCTCCGTTGGCTGTTGAAATATCAAACATTTATTCAGATCGGGAGGAAAAAAAATGTTGCATATTCATTTTCGTATGTGACGATTATTTAATTTTCATTCTCATTTTTATTAATTCTGATATTTTAAATACTAAACTCAGTCATCAAGAATTTGCATAATTCTTGGTGGTGATACACATCAATGTTGTGTAACAAAATGCTTCAATTGTTATTTTGTGTTCACACGTTTTATGGTAAAAGTCAAAATATATTTTTCATCCATAAAACTTTTTTTTTCTAGCGAAAACGCATCGAAGATGTAAGTTAGACGAATGAGTATACCTCAATTGTTTATTACTACTATAATTATCTCAACAAATATTTCTCTATTTTTTTTTCAAATATTTCGTCACGAAATTGTCAAGTCTTAACTTGTATTTTTGCCATTTTTCATCGCGCAACAGGAAAGGAAAAGAAAACAGGCGGAGACGGACAGAAAACGAGCGGAGGTTCGTGCACGTCTCGAGGAGGCATCCAAGGCCAAAAAAGCCAAGAAGGGTTTTATGACCCCGGAGAGAAAGAAGAAACTTCGAGTAAGTATAATAGCATGAATGGAAAAAAAAAATAAAAATTTAATTTCATCAGCACTCAGACGACACAAGAGAAAATTAATTATATTTATTCATGTATTGGTTTTTTTATTCCATTCTATTTAACATAAATTAATTTCTTGTAGCTTTTGTTGCGTAAAAAAGCTGCTGAAGAATTGAAGAAAGAGCAAGAGAGAAAAGCTGCTGAGAGAAGGCGCATCATCGAGCAACGTTGTGGCAAACCAAGGCCAGTTGATGATGCAAATGACGGTAAGAAAATACATCATGTGAACGATTACATTTCAACTATTTTATTTATGTCACATGGACGATAGAGTAGGGGACCCATTTTATTCACAAACAATTACACGCAATAACGAACTGCAATAGAAGTGAAAATAACTTAAGTCATTGTTATTTATATGATGAATTATAGAAACAAATTTTGTAGACTAACCAATTGGATATATCAGAGATTCTCTATCGCCTTAGTTTTCTGCCAGGTGTAATCGTACAATAATAGTAAATCTTATTATAACAGTCAATCACCAGATAGAAACTCAATGATAAATACACAATTTCAATTTCCAACAAATACACAGAGACATTGAAGCGTGTCCTGCGCGAATACCACACTAGGATCAGCGAGTTGGAGGATAAGAAATTCGACATCGAGTATATCGTTAAGAAGAAGGATTACGAGGTACATTTTCCACAAATGAAAAACAACAATATGAATGAAAAGACGAACGAAATCGATCCATGGACGAGTAAACGACACAGAAATGAAAGAAAAATAATTTAGAAATGGAAAAAAAATTCTCCTCTCACAACAATACACAAATGAAGGAGATAGAAAATGTTATCATTTGCAAGCCTTTCATCTAGATAATGAATAATCGCTCTAATAATAATACTGCATTTTCTCTATTTTCTTTTTTCTTGTACTATCACTTCAAATTCAAACTTCGAGTCAGAAGGGACTTTGAAATCGTGCCATGAGTATGAAAACTTATTTTATATGGTGTCAGTATATATAGCACAAGTGGCTTTATATAAAAAGTTAGCTCGATCGTGGCCTTATTTCTGCAACTTATTCTTTCCCCTCTCGTTTGATTTATTTTCTTTTTATTTTACTATTTATATATCTGTAGTTATATCCCTTTCTTTTTTTTGGGATTGCACTTTACACGTCTATGGCACAGTTTTGACAATCCCTGAGATTCATTTCATCTCTCTTCACAGTTTCAAAATATATTATCAATTCTAGTCTCGTGTATAAACGTCAATAACATTTTTATTTCAGATGTGTGACAGCTAACTTTTTTTTTTTTTACGTATTCATTTATTATTTATTTTTTCCTCCCCTTTTTTCATCTATATACGTTGGATGAAATATTTATCTGTGCTATTTCTATCACAGCTGAAATGAATTATGGAACTTTCTCAGTGGCTGTTTCAAAAATAACTTATTCATGAATAATAAAAATTAATAATAATCATTTGGATTTGATGCACATAAAAATACATTTTTTCGTCAATTTTCTCATGACAATTTTGCATTTTTATTTCACTTCAATAGATTGCCGATTTGAACAGCCAAGTTAATGACCTCCGAGGCAAATTGTAAGTAAATCATAATTCAAACCTATTTCATTAGAATAATAAACTGCTGCAAAATATTTGAGTTTTTTTATATGAATTAATGCGTCAATTTTTACTTACATTGCAGCATGAAACCAACGTTGAAAAAAGTCTCCAAGTATGAGAGCAAATTCGCCAAGCTACAGAAGAAGGCAGCTGAATTCAACTTCCGTAATCAGTTGAAGCAAGTGAAGAAGAAGGAATTTACCCTGGAAGAAGAAGATAAGGAGGTAAAGTATTATGAACAATTTTTTCTTTATATTCATCTTTTCAATTTCAATCATCTCTATCAAATTTCCTGCATATAAAGTATTACAAGTCTCTATTCTTCTATTTATATTTCTATTAAAACAAAAAAGACAGAAAGACATATCTATTCCTGTATACGATATCGTTCATGGAATCTATCATTTAATTGTTCTTAATAGCCCAAGAAATCGGAGAAAGCTGAGTGGCAGACGAAGAAGTAATATGTGATGATCAAACATTATGTGTGCATCACAAAATGGCAATGGAGAATTTGATATAAAATATATATAAATTAATTGATAAATAATAAATGAAAAATATTTTCGCAATGTATTTCTTTCAAACCGCGCTTTCACTATCATGAGATTGAGTTAATCTTCGTCTTTCTATTATTATTTTTTTCATTGCTAGAGGTACCATTTTTTGTCTCAGTAGGATTCGACATGAGATGGAACAATTCTATAGGATTACACGCCAGACAAAATTTTAACTGACATTATTCTTCTCATTTCATCACAGATTTTACTGAATTGGCATGAAACAATTAATTCATTTTGTCTTTTCATTAAAATTATTATTCACATACTTTTTTTTCTCACTATTTTTTTAACGCTACACTATCTCTTAATATTCCAAACATATATTGTAAATACACTCTTGCATTGCGTATAACTTTTACTTTTATCAATTTTCGTTCCACTATCTTTTACTAAGTTACAAAAAACAAAATTACCTGACCTTGAATCAATGCAAAGAAAAATTTTAAAAAATATATACAGTTTGTACGCTACATTTATACAAGAGGTAAGAACCAGCAATATATAAAGAATGAACTTATATTCTTTCCATTGACAAATTAATAACCAATAACATGTCTGCGAGCTTTGACTTTTTCCTAATATCTAAAATAACCAAAAATTATATAGATATTTCCAGTAGCTGTAGACGTTCGTTATTAAATTGGAGTAATGCTAATTTCTTTTCTATATTTTTTTATGAAGATCGTTGATGTTGAATAGCCCGCAGCTTCCCGCCAACGATAAAGACTGTTATAAAATAAAAATAATGACCATGATCGTTGTGTCGTTTCAGGAAAAACCAGAATGGGTGGAGAAACGAATAAAGGAAGACGAAGTAGAGGCATAAGTGGAAGATATAAATTGTCCAATCGTTTGCCGATCAAATTGTTGTCATCGCATCGTTACATCTGCGTCACATCCATTCCATCCAATGAACAATTTTCGGCCAGACAATTTTTTGGAGTTTATTAAACCCAATGTTCACTTAATTCATCATATTTCGACTACTATTAATGATAATAAATATCAATTATACCCATTATATGAACAATCATAATTTTACAACGTATAAATAATAATAAATGATAATGCATACATCGTACCCACGTGAATTCATCATTTGTCGATGCTCATAGCAATCCTACTCCAATCCATCATAGAAATAGTTTGATCATCAAATCCTCTGCATTTTCTCTACTTCCAGACATTCTACCGCGCAATTATACGAAACAAAATGCAATCAACACAATACGAAATCGCCAATCATCACTGCATGCATGAGACGCGGGCGGAAATTCGTCTATTCCGATAAACAGGAACATGACAGACAGCGCCACTTGCGGTCTCTTTGTCTAACTAGAAAAAAACAAACGCGCAACGCATTGCGCACGAAAATCCACAGAATTCAAATAAATGTTTGAATACCTTATAAATCCATTGAATTGGACGATCAACAAATACATTTTGAATATAAAGATTTGATTTATATATAAATATCGAAATAATTGAGTATAGAATAATTGATAGCAACAAATTTCTACCTCTTTCAATCATTCCTCTCTTGCATAATAAAATGAAATCACGTTGATCAGCTGTTGGCTCATTCCTGCGTCGATTCATACAGTAAAAACGTCTTCTCCGCAACATTCCACTGTCATAGAGAAGAATTTGTCATTTATTTTTATTAAAAATATAATAAAAGATTGAATAAGACAAAAATAAATTCGCAATCATGAGAATATTGTCAAGAAAATATTTAACAACCACTTGGTCAACTATCAATCGAATATCCTACAATTCATCACTGAATTCAACGAGAATGTGCTGTACAAAGCCGGCTATTCTACAGAGTATCAAAAAAAAAGTCGATCCATTTGGTAAATTGTTGATTAATTTGCCATTCCGAGTGGAAATAAAACCAACTGATCCACATGAATACCCAGATATGGATACGTTGTTGATTAAATTGTTTTCAAGTGGTTCTAAATCTATGGACAAAGCAGATATTGTCTCTGTTGATGTTACATCGGTTTGTGATATTCGCGCAATTGACCCTGAAAATTTTTCTACTGATATTACATGCCATATCCAAGCACCAGTTGGTTGTGGTGAGGACATCACGAGAGGAATAATTTGCTATTTTCCTATCAACTGACTAGGATGTTTCTTTTTAAATTAGTTTTTCTGTTGTAGATGTGGATGTGCAAACTTCTGGTGAAGGAGATGTTGTTATTTGTGATATGGTTTCAAATACAATCAATGTACAAACTGAATATGGAAATATAATAGCGTCAAAGCTGCAAGGGAAAGAGATATCTCTATCAGCAAGTGAAGGTGGATCGATAACATTATGTAAAAGTATTCAAGGAGATATTGAGATTAATACTGCTAAAGATGGGGTGAAATTCTCTGCTTTCTCTTTATGTTTCTATTGAATTCATAATATATTGATGTAATAATTCGAATCTTGCTCATATTGCAGATAGTTGATGCAGAAAAATGTTTAGGAACACGATTGGATATATCTACTGAAAGTGGTGACATTAATATTGGCAGTAATTATTGTGAAGAAGCCACATTTACAACTATGGATGGGAATTTGTTATTGAATAATCTTCACATGAACTCGTCGGTTGATATTCATGGAAAAGGATCTCTGAACATAAGTAAATGATCTGCAGCTATATTTTGTTTTTATTAACCAACGAAAATCATCATTGATGTACAAATTGTATTATTGTATTATTTTTAGCATGTTTGGATGGCTCAATTCGTGCCAATTTGCATGAAGGCTCGGCAAAAATTCAGGTTGTACGAATAACAGATGATTCGTCATTACGATCTGCTGGTGAAGTTTATCTTAACGTTCCTGAAGACATTGATGCCAAATTGACATTGATTAGCGGTAAAAGTTTGGATGTTGACCACAATATTGCAGGAACGTACTCAAAGGACGACAAACAATTTACGAGTAATAATATTAGTGGTCATGAATTTCATGTAGAGACAGATGAACTTATTCAAGTGTCACGTACAAACTGGATGGAATCACTAAAATTAGGAAAATGCTCAAAATAAAAAAAGGAACTGAAGAAAAAGAAATACACAAATCTTCTTGTTAAATCTATTTACTTTAGTCATTTAAATATGTTCATCTATGCGTTATGAATCGCCACATCAAGATCTTCTTCACAGTCAACCGTTTCTGGCAATGTTTCGTTAAGAGTATATGAAGATGGCCCTGGATGTAAGATTGGTGCACTTCCTAAACATTCGTCGCCTGAATACAGCACAGCGAACTGAATGAAATTGCAGAAAGAATGATGAGTTATTAATGTTTATTTATGAATTGGAAAATAAAGTATGATTGTCAATTTCCGTTGCGTACTTGTCCTGGTGAAATAGCTCTTTGAGGAACTTCCAGATCGATAATCATTCGATCATTGATACTATTAAACACTCGGCAAGGTGCTAAAGGCGATGTATTTTGAAACCGAAATTGGCATTCAAATAAACTGCAATTATCAGCCAATTGTGCAGGTTTCTCATGGATCCAATGAGGCTTTGATGTCATCATCAATCGAGTGAATAATGCCGGATGATGGGTACCTTGAACCTGAATAGATTATAAATCTTAAATGACTAGACAAAATCTACAATTCATCGATACTGTCATTGATTTACGAAGCTCCCTCTTCTTTTGGAACCGATCATCATTTATTCTACTTACAACAAGGATATTATTACTCTTTGCGTCTTTTTGGAAAATAAAAAGCGACTGAGCGAAACCAGATAATCGTGATCTCTGTCCTATCGTCCAATAGTGAATCCCTTGATGTTGACCAACGATTTCTCCAGTGTCAAAGTCTACAAAGTTGCCAGGTTTGTCCTCCAAATACTTCAAATCAATGAATAAATCATTGTTCACTCCCCTATTAAATATTCACAAGACAAATAGTAACAAACATTTACCTCTCTTATAAAATTTCGGAATGATCGACTACCAATGAAACAGATGCCCATACTTTCATCTTTTGTAGCTATCCTCTCTAACCCGGCGTCTATGGCTATTTGTTTCACCTCATTCTTCTGATAATCCCCCACGGGAAACATGCACCTTTGCAATGGTTCTTGATTTACTTGAGATAAGAAAAACGTTTGATCTTTGCGTTGATCCGCAGCTCTCAGAAGTTTCGTCTCTGAAAAACAATTCATGATGAACCTCATGTTTTTCATTCCTTATTAAATTACAATTCCTCACTTTTATTCGGTTCAAAGTCCTCTAAATAAGATCCGAATGCAGTTCTTGCATAGTGCCCTGTTGCAACAGCATCAGCTTTCAAATTCTTCATTGCATAATCATAAAATTTATTGAATTTAATATTCTTATTGCACATAATGTCGGGGTTTGGTGTAATACCAGCTTGATAACTATCCAGAAGATAACTGTGACAAAGAAACATCATTATAAAAACCTCTACATTATCAATTACTTTCACTCTGCCGATCCAGTAACATAAGATGCAATGCAATACTACCTAAAAACATCATTCCAATAGTCCTTTACAAAATTGAGTTCAATTAATGGAATATCTAATTTTTTGGCAACAATTTCAGCATCTCTATAATCTTCATCAGCCAAACATTTACCAGTTTCATCAGCAGTATCCCAGTTCCTAAGGAACACTCCAGTAACGTTGAAACCTACGCATAAAAAAAACATCCATTCAACTACCGCTAGTCTCTATTTAATTCCTTCGAATTATCCAATATAAACAAACCTTTCCGTTTGAGTAAAAGTGCTGCAACAGCACTATCAACTCCGCCAGATAATCCAACAACAATATTTTTGAACATTATTTTGTTTATTCATCAAAAGAAACACAAAATATGAACGGTAAACCAGTTTTTCACACACATGTTGAGGTTATGTTCGCAAGGAATCTTGTGTATTCCAATTCATTTTGGCGCGCTCTTGAAATTTGTATTTCATTTTCAAGGGCATTTGACGGTCAGTGTATGAACTAACCTCAAACAAGCCAAAATGTATTCGAATTTCCGGAAATAGTGGAATAAGTGACTATGAAAATAAATTAGAATGATTGAAACTCCTCACAGAATGGATTAAATTAAGAATTCCATTTCTTCTTCAATCATGAAAATGCATATGAATTTCTTTCCCATCAGTATTTAATTCAAAAACGTTTTCCAAGGGTTTTCCACACGCAGAAATTCCTGGTACTGCACCCTCTACTTCGTCATATGAACTAAAAGTTATCACCAACGCTTTCTCTGGAGCATCCACAAGATTATTCGCATCTATGTATGTTATTCCAAGTATTCATGACGCTCCTCAAAACTTTTTTTACAAAACATACGTGATATATATACATAAACATGGCGGACCCGTTAAGTTTGCTACGGCAATTTAACGTGAATAAAAAGGAGATAATTGAACGTGAAAATCAAATAATATTCGGTGAATTTTCGTGGCCAAAAAATGTTAAAACCAACTACTTAACATATGGGTAAGTTTGTCTTCACGTGCTGTATTTTATCAATAGCAAACATGTAGCGTGTTGAATGAACATCAGCATGATCATGTTACCATACACGACAGCAAGCCTGAAACACCAATATCGTCATTATAAAGTAGCATTCAATACGATTTAGAACGAATCCTTTTTGTATGCTTTCAAATGCTATCAAATGCTCCAAAATGCTACTGTTGGGCACTAACTATGAACCAATCG
This sequence comes from Meteorus cinctellus, assembly GCA_030523045.1. NCBI lineage: Eukaryota > Metazoa > Arthropoda > Insecta > Hymenoptera > Braconidae > Meteorus > Meteorus cinctellus. The sequence goes on along the minus strand of JAPYZF010000007.1, from coordinate 547,404 downwards.
TTTGAAATGCTACTTTATAATCAGGGAAACCTCATAAACATTCGAAACATTCATTTGGACCTTTTTTAATTGCAGATCTGGGAAAGAAGGAACGCCAAAAGAATATTATACCCTCGAGTGCCTTTTATTTTTGCTCAAACATGTACAACTTACTCATCCAGTTTATGTACGTCAAGCAGCAGCTGAAAATATTCCAGTTGTACGACGTCCAGATAGAAAAGATTTACTTGCTTACCTCAATGGCGAAACTGCAACATCAGCCGCCATAGATAAATCAGCACCGTTGGAGATTCCAACGCAAGTTAAACGCGCTGCTGAAGATGGATTGGATAGTGGATCATCGAAAAAGCCGCGTTTCGAAGAAACACATGTGCAAAAAGTTAAAGAGCAACTTGCTGCGAGATTGGATGCACCAAAGGAAGCATCGGTAACAGTTGACAATATAAAATCTCTTTCGGAGGCAATGTCTGTTGAAAAAATAGCGGCAATCAAAGCTAAACGTTTGGCTAAAAAACGTACTACAATTAAGGAAAATGATGATATTGGTATGGGCTCTGATTTACGAGTTATATTAGATATGGATGTTGATGATACGAAAGACATTGTATCACGTGAACGACAATGGCGAACACGTGCAACCATTTTACAAAGTACTGGTAAAATATTCGCGAAGAATATATTTGCAATACTCCAAAGTATTAAAGCACGTGAGGAAGGTCGACATAAAGGACCAACAGCTCCAACGCCGATGGTTACACCGCGTTCCACTCCAATGCGACCATTACCCCAACCTGCCGTTTATAATCGTTACGATCAGGAAAGATTTATTCGACAAAAAGAGGAGACTGAAGGTTTTAAAATTGACACAATGGGAACTTATCACGGTATGACGCTTAAATCAGTGACAGAGGGTACAAACCCGGCCGTAAGAAAACCACCGGCGATCCCATCAGCAACTCCTACTTCGGGTTTGTTGCCAACGTCTGCTGCTAAATTGACACCACAGCAAGCAGCACAAAATAAGCGTCCAAGTCGAACGCCAATTATTATTATTCCAAGCGCGAATACATCATTAATCACCATGTATAACGCGAAGGATATATTGCAAGAATTAAGATTTTTTACTAATGAAGAGAAACGTGCAGCGGGTTGCAAGAAGGAGAATGAAATACTATTGCAACGTCGTAAAGACGGTGGATTAACAGTACCATATCGTGTCATTGATAATCCACAAAAATTAACAAATGCTGATTGGGATCGAGTTGTTGCGGTGTTTGTAATGGGACCACAGTGGCAATTCAAAGGTTGGCCTTTTGATGGCAATCCAGTTGAAATATTCTCTAAAGTATGTGCGTTTCATTTAAAATATGATGAAATGAAGTTGGATGCAAATGTTGCACGATGGGCAGTTACTGTGATTGAGTTGAGTCGTACAAAACGTCATTTGGACCGAGCAGCGTTAATGATGTTTTGGGAGCATTTGGATAAGTAAGTTCACCATTATCCGAAAAACAATTATTTCATGTAGTTTTTTCGAAAGTACAAAGATTCATAGACTCATGTCCAATTTTTCATTGCAGGCACATGATCAAGAACAAACCTCTTTTGCGGTTTTAAGAGAGAAAAATTCGCACTGTTCATGTAAATATATATTATTAGTCACGTCTGTATATAATTGAATGATAGAGAAGAGAGGAACGGAAGACAGATGCAGGACACAGAAGCGCGCACGTGACCGCGAAGAGAAGGAGAGAGCGGTATGCAGCATGAGAACAAAAGTACAGTTATTCCAGTTTATTCATTACAGACTATAATAAAAATTGATTTTAAATTGACACCCTCATTTATTTCATTTTCAAAGCCTATCGATTTGATTCTATTCATCTGTTATTGGAAAAACGTACGATTGAATTCAATAATTGAAAACTTTAGACAATTTAGAATTGCTGGTTTTAATGCATGAGATCGAGTAAAATAAAAGTAAGATAAATTCAGACGATATCAACTTTCGCGTATGTTTAGTAATTCCAAACATGACGCTGAGTAAATTCTTTTGCGAGTAAGCAATAGGAAACCGAGAATGAAAGTTCCACAGAGATGCCTCTGGGCCATTCGGTTATATTTTTTTATCTCCCTCCTAAAACCCCACGAAGAACAAAAGTAAAACTAAAGTAAGCAAACTGTCTTTCGTAATACGTGTTTGCCGCAAGCTAAACACGAAACAATGTGTCTCGATTCTCCATAGCCCGACAAATATCTACCTATTTGTTCTTCTGATCGAATCTTCCTAATTCAATTTGATATCGCGCCTTTTTTTCCTCCCTATTACACACGACAGCATACATAAAAGCAAATATACATATCAAAAGATAAAATAGAATTATATTACAGAAATCAGGATCAAATATATACCAGATATTCACATTCTTTGAGATTTATTTTCGTACAAGCATCCAGATTACTTATTCTTCAGTGTCTTGCACAATCCACACCATATGATAATTCTCTTTTTGTTCAAGACAAATATGAAACTAAGATTATTGAAGCAAGCTCACCACAAGAGCACTCATCCAATAATATAAAATATATTCTTATAGACCTTCGGGCGATGGGAAATTGATATATTTATAAAATGAAGCATAGCGTATTGATGAATCCATTTCGAAATTTGTTTCCAGAAAAATGACTATTATGCATGCACCTTCGTTATTATTTAGAATAATCAGATAAATTTATAGCATTGTGTACAATTAGGTTGTACACATGGAATCCCAGGTATAACTGGTGGCAAATGAAGTAATCCAGACCTGCTGGTATGTTCACGCAATTGTTGTTGAACATTTGCATTAAAGTAATTATTATATTGCACATTGAAAGCTACATTGTTGTCATGTTCATGTGGATTATTATTTCTTGATCCTTGAAACGTTAATCCACCACACCCGGGAAATTCACCAGGAATATTCAACAAGCAATAACCATCGCCGTACAAATTTCGTGGGAAATTCGAGTAAATTGATGGCAAACTAAAGACACTTGAATACTCCGAACTTTGTCTGACTTCTGATGATGAGCTTTGCAACGGTCGAAATGCCGATGAACAATTATTATGACTTCCACTATTACTGCCTGTGCTATTAATAATATTGTTGTTATCATTAGCAAAATATTCAATAGCTTTCAGTAGATCTTGTCCACATCGTTGGAGAACTAACTGGAGAACAGAGATTTTTGTGCTTGGAAACAGTCGTGCGAGAGTTTCAACTGAAGTTTGTGGAATTATTGATGTCTCTTTTGTTTGTTCATGATCTTCATTGTCATTCGTTTGATTGACATTGCATTGTTCAGTTTTCTCATTAATTTCTGTCTTCGCCACCTGTACAATTGAACATATGTATACAAATAGTCATATAAACTTATATTCACGAGCAAGAAGAAGTTTCTCCGGAAATAACTCACTGGAAATAGTGGAGAATTAACTTCAGACGTTTTCGAATCATTTTTTGTTTCGGAAACTGATGCATCAGATTGCGATAATATTTCTCTAGGAATCTTCAATGATTCTTTGTGTTCGTGCAGACTCGTAGATGATGATGTCGGTGGTGATGACGATGATGGTGATGATATTTGCGTTGCATTTGGCGCCGTCACAGCCATTCCAAATATTTTTCCGGGTGGAAGGCGATTCAATTTCTGTCCCGTCGCCACTTTTGCCATTGTCAGTGCTATCGCGTCTTCCGCAGCTTGTTGTCTTTTCAACGCTACCTGAAAAAAATTCAGGATACAGAAAAAAAACATGAAATGTCAAATTGAAAAACTATTTCTTCAGAGTACGCAAAATGGAGTGGCACTATTTTTACTATCATTCTCCTCCAGTTTTCAATAAACGAAAACTTTCAAAGCATTAAATAATTTCTGATACCCACGATGACGACGTTCATAGCGAATATCGGAAATCTGGATTATCAATATTAGATTAACAAAAGCTCCACAAAATGTGTGACTATCTTCAACATAAAATCTAAGAAGCACGAAGAAAAACAACACCAATATAACCTTGAAGAAAAAAAAAGCCTTTCTGATTAGAATATCCTCTTGAACTCCAAATAATTGAATCAACATACACGATCAATGCATTATCTCTTTAGCCCCCACCCACACTCAATTCACTTTGTATTCATTTATCCCCTATATGTTCTTCAACACTATTTTAAGAATTGCACTCTCCCTCATCATGAATATCATATCTGAAATCGATACCATTGATTTTCTTTCTCTCTCTCTTCTATTTCATAAATGGACTTGTCATACATCAGCTTCTTAATACTCCCTACACATATACACGTATAAATATTTTTATAAACGCAGACATTTCAATTCTATGACAGCTTGCATTTCGTTCACGCTCGTCAATGCAGTAGAACACATTTGGAAACATTTGGTCAGGGCAAACTATTCTTTTTATTTTTTTTTCGTCAGTGAGACCACCCATAATATTATTTCAAGCTTTGAAACACCGAAGACATGAACATGCTGAAAATGAAACGTCAAGAGGTCGGAAAAATCTTATTTCAATTATTTCCATCACAGTTCTGAGTCTATTGACCATTTATCATCACTACTGCCATGGACTTGTCTTCATATGTGTTTTAATACTTATAAATGGACTGCATCATGATTATTGATTGAGACAACTGGAACTCTTCATATCAATCATTGTAATAAATACATACGGATATGTCTGCAAATCCAATATTCAACTGTCACTTTTATCCACATGTCATTTAGATTTATTTCTTTCACAACCCCCAACACACAGTTGAGGGTGTCACTTGATTGGATAATAGGACAGCTCACCATGTCGCTATCTTTTTTCTTTTTCCCTCTATTTGCAACACACAAGCTGGATTGAAAGCTATGTTGTAGATTCAGGATCAAGTATCATAATGCTTGGTATAAACACAGATGAAATGCTACACCGTGTTAGAAGAAAGGGGGAATGCGGTTAATGGATTCAACTTGAAAAGCGTTGACAAGCGGGAGGAAGTGACGTGATTCTGTTGAAAGAAGAGAAAAAAAATGCAAGAGAAAAAATGTATTGAGGTTTCAGAGATGGAAATCATTCATTATTCATGTGAAACTTTTTCATCCACTTTTCCTGTCGACCGAGTTGATTAAATCTTTGTGCTCCGAAATATTCTTTTGGGATTGGTGATAATAGATATCATGTCACATTTTTTTTCCAACTTCAACCCCTGACAAGTTTTATATCGACTGAGGAATCAAATTGTTTCAGGCTTTTGATTAAATCCCTCAGTATGAACCGATACATATCAAACATCACATCTAACACGATTGTCACACTAACAGGATTGTGAAGTCACGTATTAATTTACTTCATAAATAAACAGCTAACACAATTATTCAATATTTACCCTCAAAGAGTTGACGAGAAATGTGAATATATATTTCATAATGAACTGCATTTTTAAAGGTGTATCAAAAAACAAAAATTTCTTAGGTAAATATTCGATTGTGTGGAATAATTAATGAATTCACTCACCTGTGCAGCCATTACACGTTGTCTTTCAGCAATGAGTGAACATTTTGGACACAAACATTCACGATAACGACATTCTCTTTTGTGTCCTCTCAACCATGAGATAAGTCCATGATTTCTGCATCGTGCACACTTTGGTCGCCTCTGTTTCCCATCCAATTCTTCTTCATTCTCCGATTTCTTCTTCACTCTCAGCATCTCTCTACACTAACTTTCTAAATAATTATCAAAATATGCAAGAACAAAATATCCATTCATCACAATTCCAATGCACAATTGAACAAAAACAAATCAATTACAATTTCTTTCCTTACTTATTCTTCTTCTCCTTCTTCTTCTTCTTGTAATTTAATGGACATCTATCGTGGCTAATCACTGACTGAAGAAGATTTTTCAAAATGTTTGTAAGCTCATCGAGAAAATTTATCTGGTGTAAGAGATGATAGCAGACGATTGGTTGAGCTACGTTTAGTTGCGGGGTGTTGAACAACGTGACTCCAGCATCCCTTCAGGGTTGGAATAAGAAGATAAACATTGTAGCTGGACCACCCTTTCTGCTCCATTGGTTCCATCGTGTTTGTTCTGGACGCGCCACTCCTACCAGGCCAATCTACACAAACTCGACGTCTATATGAGTATATATGTATGCTTATACTATTATTTCTTCTTTTTCTTCTTCAATAGCTCCATTCTACTGTTCATCTCTCTTAGCTATTGCTCGTGTGACTGTTTTATTTATCGGATTTACGTGTTACGTGGACAGATACTCAATTTCAAAAGTCAACAATCACATCTATTAAATATAGAATTGTATTATTCAATTATATTTTTGTGAATATGTTTGGGTTAATTGTTTATGCATTGTATAATAATAAAGTTTATAAAGTGAAGAATATTTTTTGGGATTTAAATGAGAAACACTTTTATTATATAGACTATGCTGGTAAGAATTAAAATCGTATAATTCGTAAATAATTTTTGTTTTTCTATTTTTGCTTTTCTTTTTTTTCCAATGGTATACAGATGTTTGGCCATTTTATTATTTGCAGAGCGACTGTTAAGTAATAATGATAATAATAATCGAAATATAAATTTAATTTGAGATGATTAAACCGCATATTGTTCTGTGGTATTTATGTGAATTATTTTCAATCGCTGAATCAAGCGTGTGCGGCTCAATGATTAGTCATTTCTTATTTTAATCATTAGGTTAATTATTCATTTACTTAATTGTTTTTATTTTTCTTTTTCTTTTTCCTTCATTTCGGTTATTATTCATTACTAAAACATATGCTCTTGTGCACCCGCGATAAATTATTTATCTCTGTACAGTAATAATAATATAATTGCATTCGCCAACTATTTTCATATTTATATATGTATATTTTATTATTCGAATAAACCCTGGGGGTAATAAACTTTTTGCCATCTTGATATGTGATTCCTTCTTTTTTTTTGTTCCTCTCTGTTATTCGTTTATGCATTGACGCAAAAAATTGTTCAATTATAAATATTCTGTATGACTTAACAGAGAAAAAGAAGAAAAAAAATACATTCATGCATAATTATGGTATACAATTGAAATCGAAATATCGCAATTCGTTTATCTGACAAATTAACTATTCAAGCTTAATATTATATCGTTATTAATTCTCCATTATCGATTATTTTCTTTTAGCAAATAACGATAATTCAAAATGATTAATGATAATCAGAAATTTATCATAGAGAATTGTAATTACTTAATGAATACAATAATTGAGAGAGAATTCGAATCAGCGAACAATTATTTGAGCAAAAGTGAGAGCGAATTGAAAAAAAAAAGATGAAAAAGAATAAATACTTTTCTTCTTCTTTTTTTTCCCTCATTTTCGTTTAGTGTTCGCATTAAAATTTTAATTCTCACTCTCAGATTTTAATTCTTTCGTTTGATTAAGTGGCACACATGCAAGGGAAAAAAAAAGAAAAGAAAATAGAACGGGGACAGTAGTTAAAGGGGCAAAATATTTTTAGGTATTTGGAAATTGTTACAGTGTAATGTGTATAATAGTGTGTTGTGTGTATGGCTGTCGTCATCGTATATGGTATACAAATGTCAAGTTTCTTCATCATCCAAGCGTTGTGTATAATGAGGGCTCGTTGAACAACAGTCCAAGCGTTAACTTTAATCAACCTTTTACCCACGTATAAAAACGCGGTGAATAGAAATTAACTTCCCGAGACCTTGGACCATAAATTTTTCTATAAAAAAAAAATTCTTCTTCTTTTCCATTCTTCCCGTTTTTTTTTCAGCCAAGATGCTAACGATATTTATAATTGTTCTCATGTTGCACTATTTCCATTTTTCTCCATGATATTTCCCAACATTGCATGTGTGTCACTTATAAATATTTAAATTAATATTAATAAACATTTTTTCCGCTAATGACATTCATTCTCGTCAAACAATGCAATATAATCATTACGAATTCATTTTTCTTGTTACATTTTTTTTTTTCCTTCGTTTTGCGTTGAAGCTTCAATTGATGCACTTCTATTTTCTCTATTAAATAATTAAATCACTTGAATCCGATGGATTCACACTCATCACCCGCTATTCAATTTTAATTGGCCCCAAAAAATCAGAAAATTACAATTTTTTATTTATCTCCATTCACAAATAGTTAGTAATAATTTTTTGTTTCTCCTATCGATCATTTAGTTTTACTTAAACATTTCTGCATTATGATTAATATTAATTTCATTATTTTATTAGCTAATGTCATTTTTTATTTATTCTTTTTTTTTTCATAATCAATATAATTATAAGTCATTCAAACAACATTCTCGGTCTTTGTTCTGAATTTTTCTCACATATTCTATACAACATTCAAACATTGCAGAATATTCAATAAAGATATGTATTAACTCGTTTTTTTTATCCTCTATATAACGATTAATCCGTCTATTGATCTTTAATACCGATTAGGAATAAAAGTTGCTTTTTTTTTGACTCATTATTTTATTTTTCCTACAAGACTTCGTCGATTTTAACGCATCTACACATATAATACATTTATGTATCTGTTGAATCTACTATCGTGCTTCATAAACATTATTTTTTCTTTCACGCTAGATTCGTTTCATTCTCAAAAGTTTAGAAAAAACGAAGCATGTTGAATTTTTAAAAATAAACGAAGATAAAAATATATATTCACATTATGTTGTATCAATTTTTCCCTATTTCACATGTGTATGCTTGTATGAATTCAAGTGAGAACTTTGATAAGTAGTCTGATTCACATTTATAGATTGATAATTGTGGAGGATTTTTTTTTAATCTTTCTTCCTCCACATATTGATGTATATCGATATGCAATTGATAATCGATACTCAATAATTCATTGTCGTCGATATGCATGAAGTGAAAAGCGTTCGTTTTTTTTTATTTTATATCCTTCTAGTTTAGACTCTACCAGACTCTCTTCCACATGCAATTCTCTATTTTACAATTCACATATATATTTTTATTTAATTTATGCGTACGAAAAAGATTTTGTTTTCTATTTTTTATGTATGCATCATCTCTATATATATAAAAATGATCATATTGTCACTCGATAATACGGGAAATGTGCTATATATAATCAAATTTCCATGCCCATCTCGCGAATAAACTTTCTTCAACATTATTCTGCTCGAAGGTATTATAACTTTCATATCAGTTCGGAGTAACTCTTCTGCTCCTCAATAACTTTTGTTCTCTGCATCGCACCATAAAAAAAAAAGGAAAGAAAATCCCATTCCATCTACCTTTCCTCAACGTCAGTTTCATTCTCGTGCAAATGGAAAAGAGAAGGAATTGAAAAAAAAAAAGGAACAAAAAAAATAAACCAGATTCTTTTATGACTCAGTCCAATTTAAATCTCGGTTTGAAAAATCACTCGTTTACTATCGCTCCCACATTTTATTCGAGCGCTATTTATATTCAATTCAATTATCACATGAATGCAGTTATTCATCTTTATAGACTTTGAATTCAATTTTTATTCCTCAATTATTGAAGAAAGGAAAAGAGAAAAATAATTTTAAAATATGTGAATGCAAACGACAATATTTTAATATATATTTATATTCATATAAAGAAATAGAGAGAGAGAGAGAGAGTCTGTTAATATTAAAACTTTTGTGTTCTTCTATTGTTTAACATTACGATTTAATGATGAAACTTTTCTATATGAATAATCACGGATCTGACTCTCTACTTGAATCACTAGGTATCGCATTGCAATGACTATGATTTTAATCGACCACATATATCTATATAATAATTAATAATAATCATCTGACAATATTTCAAAAATTTCCCTCATGTGATTTCATCCTCTATTCCTTTGTAATATTCAATCAACTTTGTTTATATTTATTTTTCCAACTATCACCGATATTTATTCAATCTTTTATCCTTCGATTTGTTAATTAATTTGTTGATTCATTTAATTATATCTTCTCATCATTAACCTCATGCGCAATAATGATAAATCCTAATAGCGTCATTACAAAAATCTTACAACTATTCAACAAAAACCAATCTCATAACAATTCTTATTAATGTATTCATCGCTTATTTTTGTTGTTCATGTTGTTGTTGTTTGTTGTTATTATTTTGCTTTTGTCTTTTATGTTTTGTTATCGATTTTTAAACGCAAAAGTTCAATGAAAATGAACCAGCGAAATAATGAAGCGAGGACAAATCTGCAACATTGAAGCGCCCATGTTGATTATTGATTCACGCACAAACGAAAACAACAAAAGAAAAATAAAAAATTCATTGTTATTCATTGTACAGCCAGCTATTCACGATTCTAATCTAAATTTATATACATGTATATATGTCCATATATATATACATATAAATAAACCATAGTATTAATAAACAATTTTGCAACGACCCAGACTCGCATGTTATCATTAATCACAGATGTAATAATTCCTTATAATCAATCACGAATAATCATTAGTTTGTGCGTTACATTTATTATTTATTTCCATTAAATTATTTTCTTTCATTGCGTCGTTGTGCTTTCATTAATTGAATATAATGCTTTTTTTTTCTTTCTTTTGTTTAAATGTGTTTTTTTGTCTGAATAAATATATAATAGCGTGTACATAATATTCATCCAAATTCTTTATCTCTGAATACAACAATTTGTGAATTTGTGTTACATGCAATCATCATGAAATTAAATCGAGTCTGAGTTGTCGTTTCCTGTTTCTAAATATACGTATATATGTTTATGTTTGTTAAATGATTGTAGTTTATAGTTTGTGGTCTCGGCACATTCTATTTAATTGCAATCAGAACGCGGCAAATGATCAATGAAGAGTGAGAAGAAAAATACGTGGCAAAATTTATTCAGTGAATTTTGCCAACAGAAATTGATAATTCGAATACGATTAAACATGACATCATTTGAAATACATTTATGCATTTAATTAATCTATTTTTACACCATCTCTCACCGCATACATTTATGTTTATGTATTTACCCACTGCAACGATATTAATTGCACAAGTCTTTACATATAAACTTGTATATGTATACATTTAAATTCAAATGAAATTACACAACGAAATAAATAATTTAATTAACAGATCAAGCGTTCTCCCATCGAGCAATTGCCGCGTTTTGATTCAAATTTTCCCTTGCTACCTTCTCTCCATGTTATTTACCACCTACCTCATCACACAGCACACACATACACACACATACACACACATACACACACACTCATTTTCACATTTAAATATTTATATCTTTGACATGAATTTTTCCATAGTTGACAATCCTTTCCTCATTCAACTTCCCATTTAAATACATAAATTTATCTTCCATCCATAATTATCCCCGTTGATTTTTTACCTTCTTCATTTCATGATCTCATTATAAATTAATAAATACCATTTCTAATGATAATGATGAAAGAAAAAATAAAAAGAATGAAAAAGATAAAAATTACAATAATACCTAGTGATTATTAAAATCCTATTTGATATCTATTAAATTTAATTTTACATAACGGCACATTTCTCCTTAAGGCTTATTGCATTGTTGCTCTGCACTGGTTGCAATGACACCGCGCGATTTTTTTCAAGTGTCAACAAATCACGAAATAATTCCTTAACATTGTGATTTGTTTTTGCTGAAGTCTCAAGAAATCCACAGCCCCAATTAGCAGCCTCTGCTGCGCCCTCGCTCAATGACACCTCGCGCATTGAAGGGCTCTCATCACACTTGTTGCCAACCTGCCAAGAGAATTTCGCCATCATAGATGAATACATATAGCAATATCAAAAACCACTTATGTTATATAGATAGAGACTTGAAAGAGCATTGAAGAGGAAGCCAGATGTGAGTTTGAACCCCTTGACTCTATACATCATTTTAACCCGCCAACAACCCGACCGCAATCTCAACCTATGAAAACGAATAACAATAATAATAACAATCTTGATGATGATCATAATAATAACTTCAATGTTTCGTTATGCAACTTGACCCGCATTCGTCTATGTAATTACTATAATTAATGGTACTCAGCACTTGCAATTAGAAAATAAACACGAGAGACAGAAAATGCGGGGGAGAGATTAAAATGAACTCATGAGATATAAAATAAAATCTTGTGGGGATGTTTTAACGAGAATTCACATTTCCCTGTGGTTATGAAAAATTCCCCTTTTTTTACGTCTATTTACCATCACATTTTATACATGAAACAAAAAAAAAATAGGAAAAACACGAGATAAAGATTTTATTGGCCATTTCATCACGCAAATTATTCCACACCGGTGTCAACAATAATGCAATAAACTAATAGACAAGTGAAAAATTATCTCTCATTTTTTGATACTAAGTAATCTGACAAAAAAATATCTTGAACAATCTGCCCTTCGTAAATTGTGAATTTTTGTTGGAAAAATGTTTCACTTCTTTCTTTTAATCTCTCTCATACCAGTGTTGTTTTTGTATCTATTTTCTCTTCGTGTTTTCATCAATAATAATGCAGCCAGCTTTCAAACAAAGCCTCACACATTATCTGCACAGTATTCAAACTACACCTAAAATTACTCCAGCCTCCTTAAGAAGTCAAGCGCGCGATTCCATTGTTTGTTGCACGTTTGCGATGTAGTAGAGCCTCTATATATGTATGTGAGGTCATATTGGGGTAGGCTATTACAGATTAGAGTACCATTGACACGCTCATATAGATTGTTCTCACACCTCTCCCGCTCTCCATCTTCATTCTCATCATCATTACTGTGATTATCATTATTAACTGTCACTTCTCGCCTCCTCCAACATCTCTATCTCTCATCATACATTTCCTCACACGAGAGATGCTTACCAACATTATTGGAATTTGCGAGATACCCTGGCCCTTCAGTTCACGTATAACTGCCCAAATTGGCCGCAACTCCTCTAAGCTTTGTCGCGAGCACACCGAGTACACCAGGATGAAAGCATGACCTTTACTTATTGAAAGTCGCTGCATAGCAGGAAACTGATGGGACCCCGTTGTATCCGTAATTTGAAGCGTGCATATATTTTTATTACAGCTTATCACCTGCAGAAACGATTTACCATTCCAATATTCAAGTCACTGTACAATTTTGTATTGTTTTTATTATTTAGTATTTTCTTTCATCATTGTTCGTATTATTATTTTACTCTTTTATTTCTGCTCTTTTCTGCTCGACTTATTATATTCCGGTGGGATTTTTTCAATGGGTAGATTTTTTGTTTGAAGATGAGAAATAGAAGTGAAATGCACAGGTAAAAACGAGAAAAATGTTGGGTGTAGTGGAATGGTAAAAATTTCGAATGAAAAATGGGAATTCATGTTTCCGGCTTTAACCAACTGCACAATCTCTCTGGGGTATTCCGTGCGCGGAAGTATATATATATATATATATGGCCTCTCGAGAGGATAAATTCCAGGGATATGCACGAATGCCAACGTGCAGAGTACGATCGATAAGACACACAAAAATGTTTAGTGACTCGAACTTGCAAGCATTTTTATGAACTCCTGTCTCATTAAATGTTTAAGTATCGTCGAATTATTTTAGTAATACACTTTGATCTGAATGAAGTTAATATTGGCCATCAAAATTTGCCAGTGTATTCATTGACTTTCTACTTCTTCCTCAGTTTAACGTTTGAACAAACTTTAGAGAGAAGAGGAGAATAAGTTTAAATCGCACAACGTCGCATGGCGAACACAGCACGGGTCCCAAATCAGTTCTAGCACAGCAGATTAAACAAGAACATTAATATCAACAGAATGAATATGCATTTATTGATCAGCTTCTGATTCCATTATCAAATGCCCAGTGGCGAACATGAATCCTACGTTCTACGACCTTTGCATTAGGGTCGTCAGCCTCCCTTTCTCGTGTCAAGCTGCATCGAGAATGAAAATATAAATGAATTCTATTCGTTGAATAACTCAAGAGAGTTGAGCGCCCTCTCTCCATAAATATACATGCAATCATAAATATATAACACTTAATTAATAATTTCCATACAGATTAGAATCCAGAACAAATTGTTGTAGCACTTTCATCAAATTTATTTCATTCTCGAATGTATTTTGCAAGCTTGAAGAACATGATGAAACAATCACCATGAAATTGAATATTAATTTTCAATGTATCTGTCTACTCTTAAATTAAACATACCTGTCGATATGTGTCCTCAATTGTTGGTATATAAGATTCACGAAATGTTCCTTTTACAAAACGCAATACTAATGAACTCTTGCCAACGCCACCGGCTCCAAACACGACGACCCGATAGTCGTTGCTTTGTTCCGGCATCCTGACATCTGCCGTCGCGACTGATTATACCCCCGGCTACGGGGTCCCTTATACACGTCAAGTAAGAACTTTTATATTCTATTTTATCTATTTTTTATTTTCACCCCCGCTTCGTTTCCAGTCTTTCCTCCTCTTTCAATATTCACGCGCTCGCGCGTGGCCAACGTACAACCATGCGACTTTATGTAATTATTGTCGCACACTTTTAGCGTCGTCGCCTTCGATTAAATTCCAACGTTCGATAATTATCTGAAGCACCCAAGAAGAAGATGTTATAATACGTTCAGCTCTTGCGTCTTCTTCCTTTAGTTATTTTTATATATTTATGTTCTTCTTCTTTTTCTTCGTATACCCTTATACCAGCACGATGACGATTCGATTGACGCACATGAAATATTTATTGCTCTTCGATGTTGAAAAAACGTCGACACAGGTTTTATAAACTGATTAACTCAACGTTGACGTCAATGAAAAATAATTGCTTATATGTGTATTCAGAGAATAAAATAATTCTTTACCCTTATTTTCTTCAATATTTTTGCCGACACTTTTAGTTTGTTACTGAATTTTACTGGTGATGCTGCTGCTGCTGATATTCGTCTTCGAACTCTATCACGCGACTGTCGCACTGTGACGATTACGAAACGAATGATGCACCGGCGCCGCATTCACCATGACGAAATAGATAAACTCAGGTGTTTATATAAATTTTGAGTACGATTGGCAGAGCAGATGTGAATGCAGAAATTTGAGATCTTTGTGGAGTATATTCGTAACCACCTACGACAAGTTGATCTATTACCGATAACGCGTAGGTTTAGATTGCTCATTCACAAAAGGATTTGTCAGAGACAACGTCAGTCGAACTGAGGGAGTTGTAATACATCCCCTGGATGAACACACACAAACGCGTGGGTTGATTGCTCAGCGTCGAATGAGAAGATGGAAAGAGTTAGCAGTGGGATGAGAATTAGTTCAAAGAGGTCAGAGGTGCAACCAATGACCAACTTTTATTTTGTGCACTGAATCGTCGCACTACGAATCACTGCGTTATTTATCTCCTGGAGTTGAATGAGACACAATTATTCTCAGTCGTATTTAAATAGTTATTGTATTCGTTGCACGGGTTTTTCTATGTTTCTCTTCGCCTTTTTTTTCCTCTTGATTGAATTTCGTGTTCGTTCTTATTGTGGCACTTTAGGAGGTTTGTTTTTCGATCTGTTTTTCTCTGGCTTGTACTGTATCATTAATGATCGTTAGATTTCGATTGCTTTTAGTCATTTGTACATGGAGTTTTGCCTTCTCTTCGTATTTCTTTTCGATTTCTTTGCGCTCGTTTCGTTACATTAATATATTTTGTATATAGTTGCAGAATATTCTTAAAGTGCAGCACACACCCTCTCTGTTATCACACACCGGGAGCTAAGCGCGCGCGGTAACGTTTTTACTCTTCTCCGTGTGTGCAGATTACGTGTGCGCACTAAAAGTAACGAGGGAGTGCGCGTCGCTGGTTTGAAAATCAATAGCAATAGAGGGTGTTGGTAGAATATAGAAGGCAATGAGAGACATGTGCAACTCTACATTATTTCTTTCTATATGTGTGTTAGTATGTACGCTAAAGTGATAAATTGCGATATAGGAACTGGATGTTGATAGAAATTGCGTGCCAATATGTAAACTCCACTATCATAATCTGTGAAAACAAGAAAAAACCGAAGCAAATTACGTCATTCCCTTTTATATCTATCTATGTACAATAATGTACGATAATAATTATTATTCAATTAATTAGTATAAATGTCGACTGTTATTTAATTTTTTTTCCCCCATCCTCCCATAGTATATAGTGATAGTTTCTCACATTTAATTATTATGAACGCCTGCAAAATAAACTCTCAACACGCCCAATTCGATGCTTACAATTGATTATTCTAGATCTTAGGAATAACAATTGAACAACTCTATTGAAATAATTATTTTGCCTCCATCCAATTATTTTGACGTTTTCTTCTTCGAGTTTTGTCAAGAATCTTTTAAAATTGTATTTTTCCTCACAATATCACTTCCTTCATTCTCGATTGAATCGTAAGTCCATCTTCGGTGGATTCTGTAAATAAATAAATGAATACATAAATGTCCCACTACCGTAAATGTTTATATCGATAATTTAATTATCAATGATATCAAATTGTACCTGCATTCATGGCCACATTTATTCGATCCACATTTTGGACAAGGAAAATGACATCCGGAGCAATCTGGTTGCAAACAATCGCATATATTTGTTCCAGTTTGTATAAATACACCGCATTCATCATAAAGGATATGCTTTTTGCTGCCTGGATACAAACGCCGATGGAGTTTACGTTTTTCTCGTTCACTGCTTTGTGGATCAAAATCACGCAGGAATTTTTTCGCTACATTATCAGTGACAACTTGCTTGGAATGACGAGTATTACGTTTCTGTAATTAACAAAGCAATTAGTAACTTGGATTACCAGTCAGAAACTCAACTAAAATAGATCCAACAAAATAATATCCCATGATTACAAAGTTATAGCGGATGTTCGTTATGGGATATTCTGGTTAGTGAATATTGTTTTTGAATTTATTTTTCGACAAATGTATTTATCGGGATAAATTGACTTACAAACTCATCGATTCATTCAATAACTTACTTTCGATGTATTACCGTTGTCGTCTGATGGATCCATTCTTACAGAATATAAATATTATTGTATAGACTCATAACCTCGAAATGTAAATCGACTTTGGTGAACAATGGAATGCCGTTGAATAAAATTGCGGGATTGACTATGCGCGCTACTGTTATATAGCGGGCAGGCGAGAAACTCATTTTTTGAACCAAACTTTATTCTAATCATTTGGGAATGTGATTTTTTAATTTTAGAATTGATTAATTATTAATCATTCTTTTGTGAGCATTTAGTTAACAGGTGATGAAAACGAAAAATCGTTATTCTTACATTATTTGATCGGAAATAGCTTTGGAATTGCGTTAATTTAGTTAAGCAATTTGGAATATCACAGCTGCGCCCTCTATCAAAAAATGCGAAACACTTTGTCGCCTTATACAGCTAATAATAAAGAAGTATCTGATTTTACCGAATCGTGATTCAGACATGAATCATGAATCAGAAGATTCAATATGAAATTATAATCCACTTTATTATCTTATTTATTGATTACTAACCTGAATTTTACAAAGAGCTACATTTCTTTACATTAAATATCAAATCAAAATGTTTCAGCTCTGCCCTAACCTCTCATATTGTTAACAAAAGAGAAGTCTTGCTCTTGTTTACAGACACAGTGAATCCATGACCTTCACAAAGTACATGATACTCCGGAAACAAATAAGATACTCTCATTCGCATATACATAACAAACTTATGCATATATATATAACTTAACGGACGTGAGTAAATTTGAACGAACACAGCGACACAGTCCATTCATAAAAATATATCTCTCAATAAACATGAATTCACAACAATACTCAACAAACATTGATAAAAGCTATTTTCTTTTCTTCATTATCATAAAACATACAAAGATCGATATTTTAATCATGATGTTTATGTGTTAACGTTAAAAATAATTATATTTTCAGCTTCCGAGTACATTTGCAACATAAATAATTCCAGCGATGCAATTTCAGAGGGGTTAAAATTGAAAATTAAATATTTGCCTGTACATAAAATCCAAACAGACTCGCTATTTACGGTATACAACCAAGAAAAAAGAGTATTCCAATATAAATGAACGCAGGCATTCTTCGTCCATTCACGAATAAAAAAAGGTAGGAAAAAAATGAATAAAAAAGTTAATTCAAAACAGAGTAATTCCCAATATAGCCAAGAGAACATTAAATGATCCTCGCCTACACACGCAAAATAAATCTGGTGAGTCGGCAGACAAAAAAATGAGAGTAATAGGTATAAGCCATCATCATCATCAGCAGGAGCATCACCATACTACTATACCACTCCCATGCAATAGCGAGAGCAGCAGCAGAATAAAAACTCCATGAAAGAAAAGGAGAGATGGTTTGGGGATGGGATTTTGTGCGTAGTATCAGTGTGGGTGCTGCCGCGCAGGGTTTATCCTCCGTCCCGCTTCTCTCCGTTATCTCTGTTAGCTCTCATTGATTACTTTGGTCACGTCTCGTTGCCGTCGACCCAAATGCCGCCCACCCAAACCTTTGGGCATGTACATTATTATGTATGTCTGCGAGCTTTCTCCCAAGAGGGATGATATATACCAATTCACTGTATCACTTGTATTGTCACACAGATATATTATGATGAGTAATGATAAAATCCTCATTTTATAGATATGGATCTGATTTACATACTATTCTATCAAGAGAGTATTATGCGATGCTCTTTCCCGCGCATCTCAATTCCATCAATGCATATGAATGTGCGGATGTATAGAGTTGATATATATGTATGTTTATGTAACGTGTGGGATGATAGATACCCGCGTGAATTTTCCATTGCACGCAAATTCTCAATTAAATTGTCCACGTGTCAATGTTATCTATATGATGTTCAAGGTTACGGTGGAATGAGCTTGTGGGAGTTGGAAACAAAGGTAATTAATGAATTTTAATTTGAGCTAGTGGAATTACAAAATTCATTCGGTTTGTTATTTTTATTTGAATGTAGGCAAATATCAAATGAATTAATTTTAATGTTTGGTTGGTGTTTTTTTTTTCCAGCTATTCTGGAGAATATTTAAGTGAATGGTCGAAAAATTTCAATGTTTGTCTAGTGGATGGATGAAGCTATACTGAATTTTGTGTCATTGATGATAGAAGAGACTTATGAATACGGATTTCAACTGGTTAATCGATTCTCGTTTAAAATTATGATGAAACAATGCTATGAATTATAATAAGCCTATTAATATTTGTTTTTCATCTAGGAAGTTCGTGGAAGTCTGAGGTTTGAATTAATTCTTCAATAATTGAGATATGCAGCGGAGAAATAAAAGATATTTGTTCAAACACTTCATACATATATAAACCCTCATCTGAATGAATGAGTCGATTATGAAAATGAAAATTAAATCCCACTGAGTGAATTTGCTCACGAATATAAAGTGTCTACTCCCTGTCATGGTACGAAAAATTCCATAAAACACGAGAAAAAATTCTGTACGTATAAAATTATGCATAATAGAAATGAATAAAAGTGTCATACTTTTTATTTTATTAGTTCCATGAGGGCAACAGTGAGATATTGAGTAAAAAGGAGAAAGGAACATGCAGAATAATAAGATTAAAAAGTAATAAATAAAATAAAGGCAACTGAAATGAAATAAAAAATAAGGAAAAAAATTGAAGTTGACCAAGAGAGGAGCTGCTACACACTCCTCTTGAGCGCGTGCTTTTCAACACGCCAAGACACCATGGTACGGTGAGAGAGAATGTGGGCGCACCAGTTTCAAGAGTCATTCAATGAACCGGACGCCCATATTCAGATTCCTCGTGCGCATATTCCCCTCATTCGCCTCGTCTCTCTGTCGCACTATACTTTGGTAAATTTTTTTTTATTATTTCTTGCTTTTTTTCTATTTTTCTTCCTTCTTTTTTCGTTCATGGCACGTCGTTTCTCCCCCGTTTCAAGCGACCCACGCTCTTGTCGCTTGTATTCACGCAGGTAGAACTTGGGTTGTTGAAACTATCTCCAAAAAGAGAAAGAAATGAAACAAATCCAAAAAAGAAATGGCTTTTTTATTTCAAGAACGAAATCGACCTTTCTGCCTATCTTATTATTTTTTTTTTATAAATAATTAATAGATTGGCCTGAAGACATAGAGTAAGGTGGACCGTCCGAGACTCCTGCACACAGAAGAAAACAACTTGAGTTCATCTTCATATTTTTTACTCCTTCAATTTTATTTTCTCTTGCGTTTATATTTAATATTTATATTCCTTTCTTCCTATTCTCGCCCTCTACGACGGCTTTGAATATATTTTGTCTTTTATTCAGAAAGGTCAGAGGCCCCCGCACGTTTGTTCGCTGTCTCGCGTGTACCAATTCGTCTAGACTTTTGCAATATTCCTCTCTTGTCGGTTGTGCTTTGCGTTTCAATGCATTATCCAATCGTAATTCTAAAAATAAAACAGACAAATATATCATTATTGTATATATACTATATGGCTTTTTGTGTGCGCTCTCGGTACTCACCCGTTTTATAGAAATTGAATAATCAATCGTAAAACAAGAATAGACGTATATGCATTCATAATACTCAAATATATATATTTTATACATGGATATATCTATACAAGAAAATTTGTATCTTTGGAATGATTTCTGTATGTGATACTCGTAATATGCGATGAGCAAATGGTTTATTATTGTCGGATAAATTCTCATGTCTATTTCAATTGTGACGTGAGAGACGTGAAAGCTGTTGGCTTATTCTATTCTCAGAAAGCGAGCAGACTTTCTATACGGGAAAAGTATATGTTTATGTGTATTATATATTGTTATAATAAGGGTTATTGCAACAGTTTCCATAATCACATAATTTCTAAATATATAATTCTATACAAAAATATTGTTCTTACACATCAAAATCAAGAATAGAATCACAAGATGAATAATTTTATACTACAACGTGGAAAAATATCATTTTCATGTTATTATAATTAATTAATGCAATGAGAGTGAATTGAACTATGTATATTTATAGAAAAAAAAGAAATTGGAGTAGACTATCATTTTTTCTTCCAAGTTAAAATAATTTGCTGACATCAAATAAATAGAAATGAATGAACAATCAATTTAAAATCAGACTCATCATAATTTTGATATTCAGACAATACATAAATACAGTTTCGCAGTTTTCATACAAACTCATACTCATCAAACTCAGAAATTTTTATTTCTTCATTTTCAACTACATTTCCAACAATCAACTTATACATAAATCATTCAACTAATTCAAATTCACGGACAAAAACACAGAATCAACAATTGAAAGGAAGAAAAATATGCTCCAACGGTTCTATAACTCATAAATTACAATATGAAATAAATAAAAAAAATTTCAAGGTCATGCAGTCACCTTACAAAATAAAAACCATGCAACAATGCAAAGAAAAAAAAAGAAACATTTCATTTATAAATTATTCCAAACGGATGTACACGTCTATAGATAGAAAAACCTTTTCCCCATAAGCCCGCAGATACATATCAAAGAAGATAAAGCTCGCTACTTCATTTTCATCTTTCATTATACACATATATATGTATACCTGTTTAAGTGGTATATAAAGAAGTCCTTTATAAAAGTCGAATGTATATACTGCCGCAAAAGAAAGCTGCCGGATGCTACGGAGAGGCGAGGGACGTCATTATCTTATCTCGAACCATTTCCTGTCAACCTGGAGCCTCCTTTCGTAGTAATCACACACAAACACATTATAACTTTGTATAAACCAACACTCATACATCACACACAAACATTTCAACATTTCAATGCATATACAGATATACATGTGCATTGAAAATTTCTTGTCAATGACTGTGTCGTATGGTTGTAGTCATTACTTCCGCTTGTTTCTATTCAGCGGATATACCAAGACAACATCTGTGTTTGAAGCTTGAACGATAATCGGTTTCCACACATATCATTGCACTTACTCACTAGGTGTATTTATACATATATATTATTTTACAGCTGAGTTATGTTTCTGTATGTGTCTATCAACTATACACACTTGGTATCCATGAATATCATTCACGTCATAAATATTTTATAGCATGGATGAATATTGCAATGAAATGCCAACAGGGTAAAAGATATGTATTTATATTTTATATGTGCGCGCACAAGACGATGTGATGACGCTGATAATTACGATGATAAAGTATAAAAAAAAAATTCGATGTTGCATGGTATGGTCTATGGATGAAGAATTTTTAATTATCTATAAATATGATATTGATCGTTGTCTCGTTGAATAGTGATGAATCATTTTTCTCCAAATGCCCGCAGAGAATTAAAAAAATAATAAATGAAAATGTTCTGGAGTTTATATAAATAGTTATCTCTATTATATTTCAATTAATAATAATTAAATAGCATTACTTAATTTAACATGCAGCATTAATGAATAATTAATTGGATTTTAATTAATTAGATGTTTATACTAATCAATTATAAACGTGGCAGAGCAAATTGATAATCTAATTGAAAATGTTAAAATTAACATTCCGATCAAAATCATCATTATCTATTTGAGATCACTTTTATATTATCAATGAGAGATGAATAAATTATGGAATTTAATTACAATAAATATTGAATTAATACCAGCACTCTTTCCGATATACATAAACACATATAGATGTGAAAGATTTACCTGCAGCGATAAAATATATATCATCATTTTTTCAGTCGTGGGCAGACGTACTTCCGGTCCATCTGGAGATTATCCGTGGGCAGATCGATCTCACAAATACAAATACGCGCGTACACACACATACAGTACTTACAGTACATGCAAACCATTACATATTTATATGGACACGTAAACATACATACACACTCCACCCACGTGAATTACTCACTGACCATATGAAATGTGTTATTACATTTCGCACACAACATCGCTCAATTTAATTCATGCCATCTAAACATAGAAAAATAAAATTAATTAATTACTAAATAAATAAAACTGTAGCTATCAAATTTACGAGAATAAATGGAAATACATATTCATTACACATCACTTTATCAATGAAATGTATATTTACTCATGTGATATACATACACACATATGTTTGTATATTTACTTAGCACATATATGAGGTATTGTCATTCAAAAAGTGAATTACATAATCGAAAAGAGCGTGCGTGCTCTGGATGTCTGATGACACAGAAACGTGTGTGTGCATGACCTACCTGATTTTACCAGACATCAATATATTATATACACATACACACATATGTATAATAAAACCGCCTGGCACATGAATTGAAAAGGAACAGTGGAGGGAACAGCCTGTTCATAATCACATTACGCTCAATCGACCTATATAATCAATGAGCAGCATAAGAAAACATTTTCTTATTCCCTCTACTTTTTTTCTGAATTGCACAATTCATTGAGTAGCAGCAAAAAAAATTAGGACATAATAAACTGAATGAAGATATTTCGAGGATTGCCCATTTTTAAGTTAGATTTAATTTTCTGTGTATAGGCGATATACAAAAGCAACTTGTATATATATATATAAATAAAATATCCCGTCGCGCCAAAATTGCTTTGCATGGGAGAAAGGCAGAGAGAAAAGGTATATAAAACGATATGAATATATAGAAACAGCAATGGGCAATATATAAAATGTCTATGTGTATGTGGTGATACACAGAACAGGATTCCATACACGCGAGTTCACGTGCCAGGGATCGTTTCGTGGAAGGTCGACTTGTATTATATGTGTGGAGATGTATATATATTATATATATATATCTCTATACACGAACAATCTTCATCCGCCTACTCCCTCTAGCAAGCGCATGATGGCCCTTCCGCTCCTTGCTTTTTCGAGGACGTTTGTGAAGCGAGGGCGGATAATGGCAAGGGGTTAGGGGCAGCTGAAGTGTTAGAGGGGAAGGCGATCGAACGTGGAAATCTTCAACGACATCGCCGCCAACGGGCCCCCAAATGAATGGAATGCTACGTATATAGCATCCCACGTTTTGCGGGTGTGTGCCGCGCCCCAACCAAGTGAAGGCCTTACGTACGCGACGAACACGTTAGAACGTACAATGCCGAACGAACACATTCGTGTTTTCTATCTTTTTTATGTATTCTTCTCCCACTTTGTTTCTGCGTCGACACAGAGATACAGATACTTTGGAGATACATTCAATGTGGTGTCTTTGTCATGCTTGTAGATTTGAATAAGCAGATGTTGGTGTGTACAGGTGAAGAGAGGAAGATATATAGCACTCCTTGCAATTTTCTTCCTCCAAGGTTTTATATAGACCATCATTTCATTGTTGATTCATATCTTCTTATCTGAAACGAAAATTGAATTTGAAATTACTGTTTCTTTTTGTATTTTGTTTATTGTGTTGCGTCTAAGCTTGATCTAGGGACTGAAAAATTGTGATTGCATTATAGGGTTGAAAGTGAAATGGAAAAAAATGAATGGACGTGAATTCGGATTAAAGTGATTTCCGAATGCTCTGTTATAAAATATTTCATTGCGTTTCTATTCTATTTTATTTGGTGATTTAATAGTTAAGTGCTTATGTCGTTATTAATGAGTTCGGAGGGTCTTATCACTATGATAAAAAAAAGATTTGGGAAATGAAAAAAAAATGTCAGAGATATTTATAGAGTTTACCGGATGACTATAGGAAGATAATGGAAGCAAAATCATCAGGAATCCATTGGAAGTACCTTTGTTCTTTGTGTGATTGGAATGTGTAGTGTTCAATTGTTCCAAAACTTGTTTCGACAAAATTGAGAACTTTGGAGAGTTATTCCATGTGACTCCCATTATGCATTGAAAAGAAAACTTATTAACGAACATCTGGTAATTTTTCATATACTCACATCAATATTCATCGCAAATCCTGACACCATTTGACCACATTGAAATTGCACTATTGACATATTCTTCCACGAGAGAATGCATCTTTATTCGTCTTGTGAAACCAATATTCATACGAACAGTTTGCTCGATTAATTATTGCCTATATCAATGAAGAGAAAAAACACATTCAGGGTCAAGGTTAGCTTTTGATTCAGTAAGAAAATCGAGTTGAATGAGTTAGTACTATCATACAAACATGAATTTGAAAGAGTTGGGGTAAAAAGTTGATGAGGTATATATAAATTCTTCATTCATTCATACCCTTTTATACCCCAAACCCTTCGAATCACAATTCATAGAGCATGAATGAGGATAATAATAACAGTAAATATAGACATTAATGATCAATAGAATTTAAGTATCACATTAAATATGTAAATAATATTGACTAACCAATTTCTCTTTCAAGTCAAGACCTTACCTGTGAAGGGTCTAATCTTGATCACGAATAGCTGACCATGCCCACTAAAATTCAATCAATAAAATTTTATTACCTCCGAAAATACATCCTCATAACAATCAAGAAATAATAGATCATCATTGAGCTATATTTAATACTCCCTCATCAAATTTAAAAAGGAAAAAAAAAACAATATCGAAATGTATGTAATAAAAAAAATCAGCAATACAGACGTTCATGGCCTCCCTTCTCATATTCTTCCCATCAACCCCTCATTCACGCATCCCCTGCTATAAATACCTCATTACATCACACATAATACTGGCAGCGACAAAGATATTTATAGTATTCTCCCTTCTGGGAGATATATGTATATATATATGTATATACACAAACAGGGAATGAACATTAACATGCTCAAACAAATGTCCAATAAACCCATTGATTTACAAAAACGAATGAATAAATAAATAACAAAGGAACATCAAAAAATTTGAGACAACTTTGAATATTATTATTCGCCAAAGAACCTAACTGACCGGCCTCACTCAATTTCCTCCATCCATTCACACAAATTAATGAACAAATTTATAATAATTATGAATAGCATCCCCCTCAAACCCCGGAAAGTATTCACAAACACCCCTCAAATACTTCTAACACTCATAAAAACCCGATATGAAAATAAAAATCTAAATGTTAACTATAAAAACGACCATAACCTCCCTTTCTCGCCTTTCTCCTTCTCAAACAAACCTACACATACCTAAATCCACACCTACAACGAAAAATTCGACATTATTTACACCTACAAACCCAAACATCTACATAAACACATACAAAATGCTTCAATTGCTTGCGGACATATTTTTTTTCGCAAATTTTTTCATATTTTTTCTCCTACAACTTCCCCTCAACTCCCAACACATCACTCAGAGAAACACAAACTCCTCATTCTGTCTTTCTCTCTTTCTACCCACGCCTCGTTAATGAAAACATCTTTTGTCAATGAACTGACGTCAGTGTGAAATTTCATTGGTCGCCATTAACAAAACCACGTGATATTGAACCAATCACAGACATTTCCCATGTATCTCCCACTATTTCGCTTGTAAAATCACCACGCCGCCATTTGCCCATTCTCGATGGAAGGACGCTCGAGGTAAGGTGTGGTTGTACACAGAGGAAAGACTTTAAAAAAGTGCTCGTGGTGGTATATAGATACATATATAATGTGTGTATACATTTATCTCTCTCTCGTACACACTTACAAGTGATTTTATAAACGTGCGGTTGTGTATTGCGTGATATTTTCATTTGTTCTCAATGAAACAATAACAGAGCGACACTGGAATGAAATAAAAAACACGAAAGAACACGAGACGAAAACAAATATTTCACGCACAACGAATTTTTTTTCATGGGTAAAATAATAAAAGTCAAATAATAATTGTGATAACGGTATCGTATGACAGAGATAAGACGAATCATTGAACATTTTATTTGTGTCGTTTCACAAATATTTAATTGTAAACAATGTACAATTGTTTTGTGAACAAGTAGATACGAGGAAGGAAAAAGAATGAGTATATGAAAATAACAAGGTGAGAGATTGGTGTGCTGTACTAGAGATTGAGAGAAAAAATGAGCGAGTGAAGCGCCAAGTATACTTGAAGTGTTTACGACGTGTTTATGGATGTTATTTTATTGCAATGCTACGATAGAGGGAGGTGGGATGATTTGGTGATGGTGTAATGAACAATTTGGAGAGACGATTGGTAAACAATTTGCAAGAGATTCGGTTGCAATTTGTGTGATCAAAGTGAAGATAAGATCGTGGGAATAGAGGAGAAAAAAAAATAACAGGAAAATTGCAGGTGTGTGCGTGTGTGTGGGATAACTTTGAGGGAAGATACAGAGGGAGCGCAGCATCCCTCCGTGAAGGATTCATCCGTGGGAGCAGAGAAATGCACCAACCACTTTGTCCTACCGGATGTGGTATCCACACAAAATATATTGTGGAGAAAAAATGAGGGGAAAGTTGTATAATATCCACGAAATGTTGAGAGTAACATCAACGAATTTATGTTATTATCTGCAGAATGTCAACAGTTGCTTGTTTTCTTTATCGTTCATGTGAATTAGTTATTATTTGTGGGTGTAATTCAAATACTCATTGACAATTTTGTTTATCGCGTTTGATTTGTTGCTGAACACATATTTATATTTGCAAACATTGATTTATAATCAATTGTTTTTGTTGCTATTGTATGAATTCATATTATACAGAAGATGAGTATTTTGTTTTGCTATGAACATTCCATTGGTGGAAGTAATAATGTGCTAATTAATGGTGGTGAATATTATCATTGGGTATCGAAGATAAAATCGATAAATTGTGCAAATGGAATTGCGAAAGAAACGAAAGAAAGTGCAACAGAATCAGCTATATTGATTGATTGAATTCAATTTCATGAATTTGTTTTCGTTTAATTCGTATTTTTTTTACATTGCATATGGAAATGATAAGAAACATGTGTAGCGATGAGAATTATATAAATTGTAAGTAATAATTGTGTGTGGTGCCATAGATTGTGGGTGAAAAATATTTTATGATAAATATATAATTGTTATCTAATTCAATATGCGTGGCGAAGGTATAATTGATGAGGGTGTTGTTGAGGCAGAGTGGCTTTTCAATGAATTGAGATCACATAATGGACCTGATAGACTATTAATATTGGATTGTCGTGGACATTCAGATTTTTTGGATGCACATATACGAGGTTCTGTACCATTGGCAATTCCAAGTATTATGCTAAGGAGATTAGCTGCTGGTAAAGTTGATTTATTAGCAACAATAAGATGTTTGGAATTGAGAAATCGTGTTGAAGTATTTTTATATGGTGATGATGATAGTCGTGGTACATTTGTTCTCATTGGTGATTCAACTGATCCAGCTGGTCATCAGGGTGAAACAATTCAAGTATTGAGTAGGAGATTGAGGTGTTGTGGCGGTTATGTTGCAACGTTGATAGGTGAGGACCATTTATTTGTTAATTTATTATATATTTTATTGATCATTGATGTACGATCATTTAATTAACTTTTAAATTCTACTCTCCACATTTTTCATTTAGCTAATTTGCTCATTTTCTACTCATTCTATCATTGGTACAGTTGAGGGTTTTATTTTATTTTATTACATTTCTTATTTTTTTTCTATTTTTTTCCTCTCCCTCTAGACAACTGTCAATTATGGATGACCCGGAGGGGTCATAAGAGAGTCGACTCTGTAGAGTTGGCAATGACTCGACATTAGGCGTAACAGAGCGTGCATTATATAGGCTTCAATTAATTGTGTAAATAACGTGTAGGATGATAAATATATAGAGAAGTTTAAAATAATTATCATCAATAATGAAACATGAGATCCGATTTTTGAAATTAATTATCATCTTGCTCTCAGTGTCTTTTACGTTTTTCATTTTATCAATTGAATCAATATTTGTGTCAAATACAAATATGCGAATCCAAAAAAAGAGTAAACTGCAACATAAAAATCGTAATAAATTCCTGAATCATTATGATTAAATTCTTTTAATCAAGCTACAAAAATTATATTCAGTATAATAGTTGCGAATAAGCACGCCAATAGTTTAACTTCTTCATATCAAGATACCTTTTTAAAATTATGAAAGCACAGCTGGTCATATAATTAAAATTTATGCGATCATCAAAGGTATTTTATATTATATTAAAATAAGAACTGTCAGACAGTTGTACCTACTACGGCGCAAAGCAAAAGTTGTGAATGAAGTATTGATTTGTGTGGGAGGCATTTCTACTGGGTACCTACAACTAGCCATAGACATTGAGTGAGAATGATAGAAATGAAAAGAGACAGAGGGGGAAAGAGAACGATATAATTTGTAGCTTCAACCTCAAACCATCCACCACATTGCCTTTATCTATATATCTGTTGGTCAATTCTCACTCACATCAATCGTCATGAGCTCTAGCTCTGTTCATTCATGACACACGTCTCCTTGATCTTTATTCATTGCTATATACTATAGATATCCATATGAACATTCATGATTATCATAAATTAACATTACGCACACTGATAACAAACAACGAGGATATTTATTCAAATCTTTGTTTTCTACCGTACACGTTTATGGAGTTCGAGTGCGATTGAGATAATATTTAACACAAAATGTTTTATTATTTAATTTGAAATAAAATTTATGACTCTCATTCATTTTACAGGTGGGTTTGGAGCATTTAGAGACCGTTATCCAGAATGGTGTGAAGGAAGTCAATCAAATACTGAGGGTCAACCTGGCCAAGAGAATAATGTGGGCGAATTAATGGGTCTACGATCTCTCCGAATATCTACACCACCCACGAGAGCTTATTCAGATTCAGATAGTGACAGTACGTGCGATTCTGTTGGTGAGTAAAACAAATAAACGAATGAGGAAATTCGTTACTACATTTGTTACATTCAAATTTGTCTTTATAGTATGGAATGATTCATTATAATGATTAATAAAATATGATTTATTGTTACTCATTTAAGGCCCAGATGAGGATAAAGATTTTCCAGTTGAGATATTACCACATTTATATCTTGGAAATGCTGCAAATAGCGAAGATCATGAGGCATTATCACGCCATCGGATACAATATATACTTAATGTAACGCCAGATTTACCAAATGTATTTGAAAGTGATGGTACAATTAAGTATATGCAAATACCAATTAGTGATCATTGGAGCCAGAATTTAGCGAGCTTTTTTCCACAAGCTATACAGTTCATTGGTGAGTGACATTTCATTAATACAAATATCATATAATTTTCACTTTCGCTCTTAATAAAGTATTTCTTCATTCTTCCTATGTTTTTTATTTCTCTATTTAATAGTCACACACTCACTGACTCTTTCTTTTTATATATTCATTTTACTCTCTCATATATAATTCTCCCTCCAGTGAGCAACATCAATGCAAACGCCCGAGTTCAATGTACTTTCGCGCGCGGTTCGTAACACTTAATTTGTGCGTAAGCCAGAGACTTAATAGAAAGAGAATCTTCTTGTATTCACTGTTGCATTTAATTCAAGCGATCAAATTCTTCTCACAATTTCAATAACGGAAAGAATAATCATCATCAACATCACGTGAATAATTTAATTAGAGTAGTTGAGACAAGACAAATGATAATCAAACTCTTTCCTTCAGTATTTATGTTTTTTTCTCCTTCTGTTTTTTCTATTTTTCTCTTTTCCTACGAACCAATGTGACATCATTTTATTTCATATCGTCGGCAATTCTCAGAAGTGAATTCCTGGATTGGGCGGCATCTTTTCAAACAGGATTTCCTGTTTAAGAAACATTGAGTTTGGCCGCAAATGAATGAAACCGAGACGAGGGGGGGATGAAACTGTGGAAAAAATGGAAAAGGGGAGGTCATATATTCCTTATAAATAGAAACGTTTCCCACGTGTTGCCGTCAAAGCCTCAAACAATTAAACAACGGATGTCCGGTTTGAGGGGGTCGCACTTGGATATTTTCTTATAGTTAAATACACGCATCATGAAATGCCACCAAGAAATGTACACATACTGATACTTCATACACATGTAACCATTGTTATCCATCAAGTATCTTCTGCTTAATGCCTTACCTTTTACAACATGTGTGGAATATATTCAAATACATTTCATGAGCCCCTCCTTCCTCAAGTTGACAATCGGAGCATTAAATTTTACTTCCGTTCATTCATTCACACTTGAAAAGGGAGGCAGTGCTTTTCTTTCATTATTTCCTTCAGCACATTCACACACCTACGTTCATTCTTATCCCTTTAATAAATAATTTCCGTTTTCAAAGTAGTTATGAATGAAGTTTTGAATGTTTTGTTATTTTCTTGTGGATATTCTGATTAAATTTCAATTGAAAGTTTCTTGTGTTATGATAATTATAAGATTCAAAATACTTCTTCGTAGAAAATTTGGTTCTCTAGATTCAAGGCTAGAATATTCAGTGCAGAGGATGTAGTCTCGTGTCGCTAGTAGAACGTTATCACAGAGGGTTGCGGTTTCCCGAATTTCTAATTCCACTTTACATGAGTAATGAAATTCTGTGAAAAATTGAGTTATGATTACACGAAAATAATCTAAATGAAATGGTCTGAATATCTGTACTACTTTCACGAATTCTAAAATAATATTGCAACCAAATATCTCTGAAATTATTGCACAGAATATGGGAGGAATATTTTTGTTTCTTCAAAAGCTCATTTGTATATTGATTTCAATATTTCATATATATTTATTTGTGTTTCAGAGGAAGCGAGGAGCTCGGACAAAGGTGTTCTGGTTCATTGTTTAGCTGGTGTGTCACGTTCAGTCACAATAACAATAGCATACCTGATGCACAAGTGCAATTTAACATTAAATGATGCTTTTAATTTGGTACGTAGTCGTAAAACAAATGTTGCGCCAAATTTTCATTTCATGGAACAATTGCACAGTTTCGAACGTGAATTACGCGATCGTGGTGATCGTAAACGTATAAATAATCAACGTTGCATTGGTGCATGTCAACCTGGCGGTGTTTGTAATTGTCCAGCGCCAAGTTTTCTCAGTCCAATCGATTTAGGTTTAAGTCCCGATTCAGGTATTGAATTTGATCGTTGGGCTGCGAGTACACCGGCTGAATGAGACGAGCCGGGGGGGACCCAATACAAATTTTAAGGTCCCTCCACTTCAATATTGTATTCACTTTCCCGAACATTTTTGCAGATGATTTTGCAAAACGCAAAATATTTATGACAATCTTCAAAATTAAATAATTGGAGATTCTTTTTGCCGTCGTCGTATTAAAACGAGACGAAGTATCAATATGAAATAAGATATTTGCGAAAAGAAAGAATGAAAAAATTAAGGAAAAAAAAAAACAAACTAAATCGGTTGTGACTCAAGGGAGAGAGTAAAAAACTATTGACTGTTGTAATTGTGACGGATATTTGTTCGCCGGTCGAACTGTAGAATTAATTCCTATTTTTTCTTCCAACTGAGAGAAATGTTTAGAGAGATAGAGAAAAAATCCACAGAGATTTATGATGGTTTCTTTCTCTTCCGCTCTTTATCCCTCTCTTTCTCTCATATACACTCTGGATTTCTGTCCCTCAGTCGAATTAATTCACAAGCACACAATTGCCACGGTCCTTATATCAACGTCCGCCATATTATCATTACTCCGTCATTGAGATAAAATTACTCCCTGCAGGCTAGGGGGGATCAAAATAAATAATGGAAAAAAGTTAATTGTGGCAGGAAATTTCCTGTCGTTTCTTGTACTTTTTTTGTACATTTCACATGAAAAATTTTCTTGTAAATGTGCGAGGGAGGATATCTATATGCATATATAGATATATAGATATGTGTATATATAATTGAATATCCCATCTATACATATATATTTGTATATCGATATTGAATGCAAATAATGGCTAAGATGAAGTGTAGATATCACTGTTGACTTTCTATGTGAATTCAACAATCCCGTAAAATTTATTCCCCCTATTTCTCCCTTTTCAAATATTTAAATATTTTTTTAATTCTTATTTCTCTACGTTATCACATACCATTGAACACGTACGTTCGAAAGTATTTTATAAAGTGCATACCAGTGGAATACAAAAATTACCAATAAAAGAGAAAATTATTTTATTTATTTTTTTCTACAACAAATGAAGTTTCCGCAATTTTTTTCGTAAACGAAACCGTCTATTAAAATGTAAGATGTACAAGGGGAAAAAGAATGAGGCCGGAATCGATCGGGGCTCTCAATATTCACTATACAATTTATAGTATTTGGCAACTCCAGCGAATGAAAAATTGGATTAACAGGAATATCTGAGTAGAGAATATTCGGTATAACAAAAAATGGTAGAGGAATACAAACGTATATTAATACAACACGCGACACTCTTCAATGTGTCTGTACATTATTTTCTAGAATATAATTTTATACCTGATATGTAGTATTATCAAATTCAAAACACAAAGAAGATCACACAGACTAACTAAACAAAAAAAATCATACTGTATTTTACTATTTTTTCATTGCTCTCCAAGTTTCCTCCTACAAAATCGTCGATTGTGTACCGAGGCTGTGTTTAATTTCTTCAATACCGTAATATGATGTTTTATCGAATTGTAATTGTGCACATAAAACATGTCTCGTTTTTATGTACGCATTGAAAAAGAAAAAATTTATATATATCTACATATACATTAAATATTTGTTTGGAAACTGCAAATACGACGAGTACTCAAATTGTGAATTAATATCATAATTTCCATGGCACACACTAGAGATGTGATTATCAATTCGAGAATTCAAACAAAAATGTATACACACGAAAATGCGGACAATGATATACACCCACTCACACTTACACACACACTGAAGTGACTTATCTTTAGTAAAAGAACAAAAAAAAGTGTCTTCAACGCTTTCTGGCTTCCGGAGCTATTAATGAGAATAAATAGAGAGAAAGAAAGAAATGATAACGTTCGTATATAGACAGTAAATAGATACAAAAGCCCACAAAAATATGGATCAGTGCATTTTTACAGGGCATTCCTCATGAAATAATCAGACTTATTCAGCAGTCGCGATTATAATTGTAATAATAATGATGTATAATCAAGTAAAACAAACAAAACTGTAGAATACACGTTTTATCGATATTAACCACGCACGAACTGTTAATTCAATTTGTTTTCCTTTTACAATATGTGTAATATTTGTAGACATATATATATTTTTTTGATTCGGGCATCTAGATGTCTTCACAAAATTTTTGAAGATGAATAATGTATTAATCATTAAACGTAACATACAAATCGAATCCACTGACAATTACTTGTTAATCTGTCAATATGAGAAGAAAGAAAAATTGTAACATTCATATATTCGTAATTTATATAGAAAACAAAAATACAAAAACAAATCTGTTGGAATCTTTACTAATGAAATATTTAGGTTGAAAAATGGACACATTGACCTCAAAATTTGGATAAAATCGGGAATTGCCGCTTTTATTGTCTTGCAGATCTCAAGGATATATAGAAAGTTTATTTTTATAAAAAAATAAAAATGAAAAAGAAACGAAAGAAATTTAAAACCAAACACAAATGATCGATATAGAAGATTAATAAATGATGTAGAAGTACATTCCAATCACGAGCCAATAATGGCCTGAAAAAAAAAACCATAACTATCTCAATGTATTATACATATAGGTATGTAATAATCAGATTAACCCTTTCGTTCCTTCTTATAAACAACCACTGGAAATTGATAAAAGTATCCACAATTAAAAATGTATATTGATATATACCGTGAACGTTATTTTTCATGTAATCGCGATAACTAGTTCTAATCAATTCTATTAATCTTGCAAAAGAATTAAATTGATCTTATGCATATATGAGGAATAATTTAAAAGATTGAGTAAACAAAAATATACATATTATATTATATGTATATATATTTGACGTTATGATATGTAATAACAATATTCTACTACTACCACTGTTGTTTGTTGTACGTTTATTGGACGTAAAAAAGATGGAAAAAATAAATAAGAAATATTCAGATTATGTATAATACATCCATATATATGTCCATATATATAAATTATTATTTTATATTCATATCGTTGTATAGATATATTCTAACTGATTACAATTAGAAATACATTGCATTGCAATTTGAGTTGTAGTTGTCCAGAAATTTTACCCATATTTCTTTTTTGTGTATGAATTAACAAGTAACATATCGAATTTTCCAGGGTTAATTGTAAGGCGTGTATAGTTTGACGGCTCTGATTCATTTGCAATATATTCATTTATATTTGGTTCTTCAATACATTAGTCTGTTAGAAAAAAAAGAAATTATAATCGTTATAATTTGTGAGTTGCAATGACATTCAGAAAGTCTTTCTAACGGAAATTAAAAGTGAAAAAATTAATTGATGACACCTTTAGCAATCATAATCCAAAAGCAAACTTAAAATTATGGGCGATGAACGTGTGATCGCGTGCAGCTGAA
This sequence comes from Meteorus cinctellus, assembly GCA_030523045.1. Classification (NCBI taxonomy): domain Eukaryota; kingdom Metazoa; phylum Arthropoda; class Insecta; order Hymenoptera; family Braconidae; genus Meteorus; species Meteorus cinctellus. The sequence continues at coordinate 511,787 of JAPYZF010000007.1, read as the reverse complement.
AAAATATCATTCTTTTTCGAAATCACAAAAATAATCATTTTTAGGCAATTATATCCATTATATCTTTTGAACATTTCGAAACTTTCCCAAGTGGATCAAACATTGTTAAATGATTCGAATATCCATTCAACAAATTTGTCGTAACTGTTGATTGTTTCACTAATGAAATCAGTCCCAATCGTTCCTCAGTATTGTACGTCGTTAATAAAAGTGTGCCCAGCGCTACGAGTAATCGAAAAACAGCCTCGGATTCTTTCAAATGTGGCAGCATATTTATCATTACATTCAGAACACGCGTTCGTGCTTGGGCATCGTCTAATTTATTTAATCCCACTATTAAATTCAGCATGTATGTAGTTATCGCAACCTAAACATCAAATACAAAAATATATATTAATGCCATCTACTAAAATCATTTTCATGTCAAGAAGAGTAGAAAAACAACAAAAATAAACTCACTTGATTATTTTTATTTCCAAGCGTTTGCAACGTTGTTAATGCATCTAAAACTTCATCGCTGTGCATCAAAGCGAATCTTTCACCACGTTCGTGATTGAACATATTTGCTAACAATCGAAATGCCAACATTTGATTTACAGCTAATGCATCCTTCGCAATGTAACGCATAATAATTGGTGTCAAATTGTCATTACAGAGTTGATTATTAGGTTCTTTATGTAGCACCGCTAGCCTCGCAATGTCGAGTACGGGGAAAACACATTCACTTGGCCAATTAAGTAGTTGCCAAAAATTATTGAAATCCTCTAAATTAGTTTCAAAACTTCCAGCTTTTGCTAGTTGCACAGCAGACTCTAGTTGCTCGTCAGATAATCGTAATCCACTCTCCACTTGTTTATTATTCAATTCTCGCAATTTTTCTGCAAATAAAAACGAAACAAAGTTTCTTTGTAATATCATGTTGAAAGTTTTATGAGTGCATGAGTTTCCTCTTAGTGCATAAGGTAAATCGTTTACCAAGTATTGCCGTCAAATTGGCTTGCTCCAACTTCAAATAAATAGCATGAGGAATGTATGATGTTGCTGAAGTATTCGATAACGATGAAGACGATGATGTGGTTGTCATTTGATTTCCACCAGGTATATAACGATTACCACCAGTAAATGGATCAGCTGGAGCACTGGACACGGCTGTTGATGGTGCTGCATGTGCATTCGGTAACCCTGAACCTGGTATATAGCGACTACCACCGGTGAATGGATCAGCAAATTGTGAATTTGCGTTAAAGGTTGGTGCACTCGATGAATTTTTCATGATAAAATTAGCAACCTGTTGAAATGAATCATTATCTATGAAAACCACTATATTTATGAGTATGACTAAAGAATAATTACGAAAGCGAATACCTGGTCTAAAAACATTTGACTAAGTTCATTGTCATGAATGAATTTTTGTGCTGCCACCCACGGATCGTCCGTTTTATTATATGGTAATTTTAACGGTGGGACACCATCTTGTATATCCACAGAAAATACGTAATCATATTCGATCCCATTGTGCATTTGCTTTGATGAGCCTCCACCGCCCGATTCACCAATAACATCGCCAATTTTGACCCATCGTTGGTCGCTCGCAGACCAGGAATAAACAACTGCTTTTCCCTTTTCATTGAACATCTTTGTTTGTCCATCACGATTACCAGGTTGATCCAATTCTGACAATGGTGGCAGCCTAAGGCAGCCACACACAGATTCAGCATCTATTCATTAGTATTCAACTATTCAAAATAATTAATTTGTCTGTTAGAATAAACAAATCATCACACTTACTCATTGACCTTGATATTCTTATTTGATTCAGCTTGAGTTTTCATCTGATCATCAATTATCCATTGTTCCCACATTTTCAGCATTTCCGCGCTCGCCCAACGTTCAGGATTTGCCGAGAATACACGAACTATTCCATCAGACGATCCTGCCGCAATATCATTATTGGGTAAAAGAACAACGCACCATACTGATGAAGTTGGCAACAATATTGTCTGATCAACTTCACCATTTTTCCATACTCTTATCGACTTATCTTCACCAGATGAGACAACAATTGTGCCATTATTTGCTGCTGAAATGCCATATATATAATTTTCATGGCCATAATACGTCCCTAAACATGCGCCGTTAATTGCATTCCAATGTTTTATTGTTGCATCATTGGCACAAGTCAAAAATTCATCATCTTTGATGGCAGCAATATCTCTAACGCAATCGGTATGACCCGCAAGCTTGTGTAATTGCTTGCCATTCCTCAACCATACAATAACAAACTTGTCAGCTGATCCAGTGACAATTGTTTTGTTTCCTATTTCAGCGACACACCACACTGCAAGGGTATGTCCATGTAAAATCAATTTAGCATCATCAACATTGTCTAGACTCCATAATTTTGCGCTCATATCCCATGAACTTGATAAAAATGTTCCTTCATCAACGCCAGCTCTTAAATTACAAACAGTATCTTTATGTGCTTTAATTGTTTGCATTGGCTCCGATTCACCCAAAACATAAATGCATATGTTTTTATCATTGCTACCAGTGATAATAAGACTGGATGGATATTTTTCAGTTGGATTCAATACGCAGACTGAACTAACAAAATTATTGTGGCCATGTAAAACCTCTGACTGGGTATATTCGAAACTGTCCCTGTGAATAAAATATCATGGGTATTATAAACGGCATTTTGTTTCGTTTTTTCCTCCATTTCTTCGTTATATATTAATATCAAGCAACAGTTTGATAGGTTATAAAACGGTAATCATATTTTAGTAATAGTATAAAGTATTTAGTACCGGCTGGGTCTCCATACACGAGCAGTTTTATCGCGTGAAGCTGAAATCAATGTACCATCCTCGAATTTCGCAATGGCACGGACATCTTCACTATGCCCGACTAGTGTGCAACTTAATTTATATTGTGGTTTATCCATTGTTTAACTAAAAATCCCTTTTTTACTTTATTTATAAAATTACGCAAGTCACGAGTAACAATTGACTTTGAATAGTATCAAAGACGCCATTGCAAATTTTTTTTTATACACACAAATACATATGTAAGCGCCATTTTGATTATGAGAAAAAAGCCATTACGCCATCTTGAATACTACCAATAAACAATTTGTTTTCCCTTTTTATAGAATACGATTTGAACAACGAAATTCAATCATTTTTAATTTCTACATATTGTAAAATATCAAAGATTGATTTTCCACCTCTATCCCGTTCTTTCATTGCGTCGTCATTCGTACTTGATAAATTTCTGGAGTCGTAAAAAAATTTGAAACGCGCCAAATTTGAATTTGAAAATGACGCTACCTGTGGAACATAATAAATTTATTACGAATTCTTTTGAATACAATCAAATATCCAAATTCGTAGATGAGTATGTGAATAACAGAATTAATTTATTTATTAATAGTTAACTTTACTGTCGATAGCAAACAAAGTGACTCACGAATTGATTTATTCCATGATAATCGTCGACTACTAGCGCCACTCACTAAAGGAAAAATATAAATACAACGCACGTTTATTGATAAAACAATCGACAACCGGCGAGGCGTTGAGTTTTCCTAATTCTGCGTTTTGTAGATAAGTGAATTAATTATTTGAGAATGAAGATTGAGGAAGTGAAAAGTGCGTCCAAGACGCAGCGTATATCAGCCCATACTCATATAAAAGGTTTAGGTCTCGATGAATCTGGTTTTGCGATTCAATTTGCCGCTGGCCTCGTGGGACAGGAATCAGCAAGAGAGGTTAGATCTCTATTTATATTATTACAACATTCATTAAATGAATGAATGAATGACTGAATGAATGCATGATATTCATTAATTGATCATTGAATCCCTATTTTAGGCTGCTGGTATTGTTGTTGACCTTATTAAATCGAAGAAAATGGCAGGCCGTGCAGTGTTGATGGCCGGACCACCCGGAACAGGTAAAACTGCAATTGCTCTTGCTATTGCTCAGGAACTTGGGAGCAAAGTACCATTCTGTCCGATGGTTGGTTCAGAAGTATACAGTACAGAAATTAAAAAAACTGAAGTTCTGATGGAGAATTTCCGACGTGCAATTGGTTTACGTATCAGGGAAACAAAAGAAGTTTATGAGGGTGAAGTTACCGAATTAACACCAGTAGAAACTGAAAATCCAATGGGTGGATATGGTAAAACAGTGTCACAAGTAATAATTGGTTTGAAAACTGCAAAGGGAACAAAACAACTCAAATTGGATCCATCTATTTATCAATCTCTGCAAAAAGAAAAAGTTGAAACTGGCGATGTTATTTATATAGAAGCTAACAGTGGTGCTGTTAAACGACAGGGTAGAAGTGACAATTATGCTACTGAGTTTGATTTAGAAGCTGAAGAATATGTACCATTACCTAAGGGTGAAGTTCATAAGAAAAAAGAAGTTGTTCAAGATGTTACATTACACGATTTAGATGTAGCGAATGCCAAACCACAAGGTGGCCAAGATATTATGTCGATGATGGGGCAGTTAATGAAACCGAAAAAGACAGAAATAACAGGTGAGCATGGAACTTTGATGGCGATATGTTGACTCTTCAATGGATTCTGCATTATTAGACATGTACGTTCAACTATATATAATCGATCCTTTTGTTTATGCATTATTTTTTAATTCGCAGATAAACTACGGAAGGAAGTTAATAAAATTGTCAATCAATATATTGATCAAGGAATTGCAGAACTGGTACCTGGTGTTCTATTCATTGATGAAGTGCACATGTTAGACATTGAAACCTTTACGTATCTTCATCGTTCATTAGAGAGTGCAATTGCGCCAATTGTAATTTTTGCAACGAATCGCGGTCGATGTGTAATTCGTGGAACAGAAGACATCGTTGCACCACACGGAATCCCATTGGATCTGCTCGATCGTCTACTAATCATCAGAACTTTGCCATATTCGACATCAGAAATTGAACAAATTGTTAAATTACGTGCAGCCACAGAAGGTTTACAAATTGAGGATGAGGCACTGACACATCTTGGCGAGCTTGGAACTAAAACTACACTACGTTACGTCGCTCAGTTATTAACACCAGCATATTTGACAGCAAAAATTGATGGTAGAACAACGATAAAGAAAGAGGATGTTGAAGAAATTGCCAATCTCTTCATTGATGCGAAATCGTCGGCGAAAATTCTCACTCAAAATAAGGAAAAATATATGATGTAGAATGCTACTTTTTATTATACAACTTGGAATTCCATTATCGATTTGTTCTTTACTTGACTTCATCCTTCTATTCCCTGTTGAGTATAGTTTTTTCTTGACAAAAACAAAATGGATAGATTGTGATAATGAGAGTATTCAGTTTCTTCTGAATTGAACATTTAGAACTTGTAATATTTCGTTACTGTATCCTTAAAGACTTAGATTTACCAATTGATAAACTTACGTATACACGAAAAATTTATGAATAAATAATAAATAAGGAATTTTGTCAGATATCTAACAGGAGTATTCGTTCGTTCTTATCATGTATTTTCTCCCCTTCATTGAAGAAATCATTTTGTTTTTCCATTTGTATACTAAAACGTATCAAAATAATTTCAAAACTATTATGCAGCTTTCAGGGTCAAACGAGAGTTCAATTCATAATCACTTAAGTCGTGACATCGAATTGTGATAACTTTGCACGTGAATATAAAATCTCGTGGCGTGTCGGAAGCTTTTTAGTGATTTGAATATCGTCGCACTCGCACAAACCGATCGCATTGAGTTCTAATAATTTTTCATTTCTTTAATTAATTAACATTATATTCAATTTTCTATTGTGCGAATCTGACAAAAATACCAACAATGCAGTGTACTTTGCGATTGTCACGGTGTTCACGACTCGTCCAAATTCGACGTACTTTGAAGCACGACATTAGGAGACAATTGATTGTCGATCAACGATCGTCAGCAAAATTCGAGAAATTATTTCCAGAACGTGAATTTCAATCCAGGCACATTGGACCCAGAAATTATGAGCAAACAGAAATGTTGAAGACAATTGGTTTTACAGTGAGTGAATAGTTGTAGAAAATATACGAACGTTTCTTCCACATAATGAAATTTAAAAAAACAAAATTTTCTCTAGTCATTAGAAGAATTGACAAATACTGCGGTGCCCAGCAATATCAGGAGAGACAAAGACTTGGATATTGACCCACCAATTAGTAAGTACATTCGAATATACCGCAAAAAATGATTAAAACAATTGCAATGATAATATTCTGTCAATATTTTTGCCTCTTAATGACGCAGGCATGTCGACCCCGATAGTGTTTGAGTATAAACAAATGAGTTCCATACAGCAAAATAATGTGGAAATTTGTTGTAAACATTTAATAACATATTTGCGATAAAACCAGCAGCAAAAGTATCCTATCAACTCACATGATCCTGTGTTGACTGATAAATTATTGTTTTTATCGCACTATAGGTCAAGCTCGTGTTTCTGTAATCTCAATTCACGTGATCTACGAGAGAAAAATTATTCCATACACGTTTCTTCATATCTGCCGTCTATAAATAACATCTCATTTAGCAATAAGAATATTAATTGTTTTTGTTTCTTTTTCTTATCCAAATCAGCTGAATATGAATTGATGAAACAAATTACGCAAATGTCAGAGAGAAATGAGATATGGCGAACTTACATTGGTATGGGATACAATAATTGTTGCGTACCTCATACAATAATGAGAAATATATTTGAAAATCCGGGATGGTAGGTCTCTCCAATTATTAAGTTATTTAAACATTTGATCCTTTGAATGTGAAGAACTGGATAATCATTTCTATCTTATCTGTAGGACCACTCAATATACTCCTTATCAACCAGAAATAGCTCAGGGACGACTAGAAAGTCTTTTAAATTATCAAACAATGATTTGTGACCTGACTGGAATGGAAGTAGCTAATGCATCATTGCTGGATGAAGGAACAGCTGCGGCCGAGGCACTCGCTCTTGCACATCGCCACAATAAACGCAAACGATTATTTGTATCTAACAAAGTTCATCCACAAACAATTAGTGTTATTGCAACAAGAATTAATTCATTAGGATTGATATTGGAAGTGGGTGATGTCTTTAATTTCGATACATCATCGAAAGACGTTGCTGGGATTCTGCTTCAATATCCCGATACGACAGGTGCTATCTATGATTATCAAGAACTCATTGATAATGCTCATGCTAATGGAGTAAGTTGAGAATGAAATGAAAATTATTATAACTCTGAAAAAAATACCAAATAAATAACTTGAAAATTGATGTTTTGTAGACTTTGGTTTGTACGGCGGCCGATTTATTATCTCTGGCTATCCTTCGACCACCTGGTGAATTTGGCGCTGACATTTGTGTGGGAACCAGCCAACGTTTCGGTGTTCCACTGGGTTATGGTGGTCCGCATGCAGGATTTTTCGCTTGTCGCAACAAATTGGTGCGATTGATGCCAGGTCGTGTTGTTGGCGTAACTAGAGATGTTGATGGCAATGATGCATATCGTCTGTCACTTCAAACACGTGAACAACATATTAGACGTGACAAAGCCACGAGTAATATTTGCACAGCTCAAGCGTTATTAGCCAATATGTCTGCTATGTTTGCAGTTTATCATGGACCTGAAGGATTACGTGATATTTCACGTAGAGTTCACAATCTGACCATTGCTCTTGCAAAAGGCCTCGAGTCCGGTGATCATAAAATTGCTAACAAATATTATTTCGATACACTTACGGTATTACCCAATGATCCAATGGCAGTTATAAAAAAAAATGCTGAAGATTTAAAAATTAATTTACGGTACAATGGAAATGGCACTGTGGGAATATCTCTAGATGAAACGACAAGTCCAGAAGACGTCAATGATCTATTGAAAGTATTCAATGTTGATCGAACCGTAGAAGACATTGTTGAAATGGAAATGATGGATGATAAGAATATAGAATGCTCCGTCTTTAAACGTACTACACCGTACTTAGAGCATCCAGTATTCAATATTCATCATTCAGAAACGAGAATTGTTCGCTATATGAAATCATTGGAAAATAAGGATGTGTCACTGGTTCACAGCATGATTCCTTTGGTAAATTGTCTCTATAATTTTGAAACTACATGAAACCGTATGAAAAATATGTTGATTCTGCAATTTTAGGGTTCTTGCACAATGAAATTGAATTCTACGACGGAAATGATGCCATCAAGTCTTCCAGGATTCATCAATATGCACCCATTCGCTCCACTCGAACAGGCTCAAGGTTATAGTGAATTATTTGAGCAATTAGAAAAGGATTTGCGTGATATAACTGGCTATGATGGAATAAGCTTTCAACCAAATAGTGGAGCACAAGGCGAATACGCTGGTCTTCGTGCAATTCAATGCTATCACGATTCAAGGAATGATCAAGATCGACGTGTCTGTTTGATACCTATTTCTGCACACGGCACTAACCCGGCATCGGCACAAATGGCAGGAATGCAAGTAGAACCAATATTCGTGAAAAAAGATGGCTCTGTCGATATAATCCACTTGGGAGAAATGATTGATAGGTATAGAAAATCATTGTCATGTCTGATGATTACCTATCCATCAACTAATGGCGTATTCGAAGAGACAATTGGGGACGTCTGCGATATGGTACACAATGCGGGTGGACAAGTTTATCTTGATGGTGCAAATATGAATGCTCAAGTTGGTCTGTGCAGGCCAGGAGACTATGGCAGTGATGTTTCGCATTTGAATCTTCACAAAACATTTTGTATTCCACATGGTGGTGGTGGGCCAGGAATGGGACCAATTGGAGTGTAAGATTTTTTAATATCTCCACTTATCTAAATATACTATGAGAATTACTTCATGCTCATCCATTATAGAAAGCGACATTTAATTCCATTCCTCCCCGGACACCCTGCAATGGATGGATTGGATGGTAGAATTGTAGATGAAACATCGGTTTTGGGAACTGTATCGGCTGCGCCTTATGGTTCCTCGGCAATTTTACCAATATCTTGGGCATACATCAAATTGATGGGACCGAAGGGACTGAGAAAAGCTACACAAGTTGCTATTTTAAATGCCAATTATATGAGTAAACGATTGGAAAAGTATTATAAGACACTTTATAAAGGTGAAACAGGATTAGTGGCACATGAATTCATATTGGATGTTAGAGAGTTTAAAAAAACCGCAAATATTGAAGTTGTTGACATTGCTAAACGTTTGATGGACTATGGATTCCATTCGCCTACCATGAGTTGGCCTGTTTCTGGTACATTGATGATAGAACCGACCGAATCAGAAGACAAAATGGAACTGGACAGATTTTGTGATGCATTAATATGTGAGAAAATAATTCTAAAAGTAGAAATTAATTCTCAATAGATGTTTTTTTATAATCAATTCACCTTGACGGTTGAATTTTCAGCTATTAGAAAAGAAATCCAAGACATTGAAGATGGTAAGATGGATATGAATATGAATCCAATGAAAATGGCACCACACACACAGGAACAAATAATTAGTTCAAAATGGGACAGACCTTATTCAAGGGAACTTGCAGCTTTCCCAATGGTGAATGAATAATCTTCCCCTTTATGAATGTAAGTTAAATATTGTTGAACGAATGATTTATAATGTTTGAACTTCCAGCCTCACCTAAAGATGTCGAAATTCTGGCCACGAACTGGACGAATCGACGATATTTATGGTGATAAAAATCTTTTCTGCACATGTCCACCAATACTTCCTCAGCAATAATTCAATTCTAGGTTTATCATAAACGTATTGTTAACATTTATTTATATAAAATTAATTTCTCTCCATTTATCTAAACATTCGTTTTCTCATTTAATACGTCAAAAGTTTCTCCACCGATATAGTGACTATTTTTTGGATGAAAAGATAGTTAAGAGAAAAAAAAAAGAAACCGTATAGCCGGACTTTCCACAGGGGAATTATAATCCTGGCATTATATATGCAATATTATCGAGCATTTGCGAGAGTGTTTCAGACTCAGCACCATTTGTTTCTGGAACTTGTTGAGTGAGACACATTAATGGACCCAAAGCGCAGAGTAATGAGTCCAACAATACTGATAAGCTACCAGAAACTGCTATTTGTCCCTCATGTTCCTTCAAACGTTCGCCAATAATTGTTAAACTCTCACCAAGAAGTTTTAGGTGCGCTGCAACATCTACCGGTTGAGTTCCGACGACTTTGTACATTCCTGTACCGATAACAGGTTCATTCACAAGATCTTTTCCTGCGCCTTTTGATGGTGGTGAAACAGGAATGCTGCCAACGACACTTGGAACACCCAGCTGTATCGTTTTTTTTGCTGTTGGAGATTTCGCTTCTTTTCCATTTCCTAAAATTAAATTTATCAGAATCGTGGCAAACCCAATTGGTAATACAATAAAATGAAATTGTTCCTTCTTACCAATTTTATTTATAAATTTCTTTTTTGATCCCGTCGTTGGAATTTTCCAAGTTGGTTCCTCTTTTAATGGTATTTGGGCGTTTGGTTTTGATGCCAAACGTTTTGCACGTCGTCGCCAATTATATTTTTCTAAATTGGGTACTGTCGCCCATAGTTCACCCAATCGTTTAGAAATGGCCGCAAAATCTGAATGGACATCAAAATTAGTAGTTCACCCTTTGAATCTGCATGCACCATTGTCCCATACAACTGTTCCTTGAGAGGCTAATCGGATACTCAAAACTTACCCATATATGGACATTGCTCCAATAATTCTTGCCTAATTTCTTTCGCCCACAACATATACGCTGTGAATCTTGTCTTCTACGAATCAAACACATACAAAAATCAATTTAAGATTTACATGAAAAATAAATGATATGGAATATTCGTTCCTGATACATCGCTCAACTTACGCCTTTGTCTTTCCGTTGTGCCTTCATACGTCCAATGATTTTTCCGTCCTTGATAATCAACTTTTTCTTGCACTTCTCCAACATATAGAGACTATTTGCTTGCGATGGTGGTGTTTCTGATTCTTCTGGTGGTTCTAATCTCCTAAAACCAGTTTCCTTCTCATCAATCATGAGTGGATCAACCTCCTCGTCACTAGCTGATTCCATTGAAACAAGATCATCATCTTGCAAACCACTAACATCATCAGAATCAGAACCTGATGATTGTTCCTCAGGGTCAGAAATAATTTCTTGTTTTACTTTCTGTGGTGTAGCGTGTGGGCCGGAATTTTTTCGATTTCTACGACCTTGTCCACTGTTATTGACAGCGACTTCACCACCACCACCACTTGTGGGTGATTGTTGCAATTGTGCTTCGAAACGTTCGAGCAATTGTTGTGCATGAAGCTGCTGGGCTTTTTGCTGCCGTTTATGTTTGCTATCAGCCAAATCATCAGGCGATTCAAAATCCATCAGTTTCGATGATTTTTTCCTCACTCGGCCACTTCGCGACACGCCAGTCACCTCTAGATCTGAATAGATAGAAAAGACTACATCTTGCCGAGTAAAAAACCGAGCCCATACTCATTGGGTCTCGATAACTAACTACATCTCATGACATGATTGAGCTACCAAAACTAAAAAATGTACTGCTAAATCACAATGAATAAATAATATCTACTCATTCAAAATTATGTTGACCAGAGTCGAAACAAAATATTACCAAAGCCATTATTATCCAATAAATGCATACTAATTGAACGAAAGTAAAAGAAAATGTGCTTTACTATATCAGAAATAATTCATAAAAGATTTCGTGCATAAAGGTCGAGAAAAACCAAAATCTATTCAGTAAAATAATTCCAATTGAATTTACTCGATAATGAATTCGACTGTCTTTCGGTTCTTTTTCAACAGTAATTTCAAGAGCCCAGGTCTTTAATACGGTTCGATAATACTTTCGGACGTTTGGGGGGTTGGTTATAAATGCTTTTTCAAAAGACAAGTCTGAAAACATATTTTTATAGTTTTTCATTACACCACGACAATGAATATGGCGCTAGTGTTACTAAACAGACGCGTACATGGTGATAAGCAACAGGAATCAATTGATTTATCATAGAAAGAGCTCAAATCATGCATTATGATAGTGGTCCATCGTAACCCATTGATACTGTGGGTCCGCCTGAACTGAAATAATTCATTTCGCAATTATATGTTATCTCATTCTCACCGTCAGTTTTGGGACGTTTTGGTGAAGCGAACAAATCCATTGCGCCACTCAGCTGGTCGTTAGCTTTCTTGCGCCTAGGGGTCTTCTCAGATTTCGCGGGCTTCCGAATCTCCGTTTGCATCGTTCCTAACCTATATTTCATTAACACCAATAAATTACTATTTATCAACAACAATTATCTGTTAAAATCACTTTTTATTCCGGATGTTTATGACGGCGTAATAGTGCAACGCATTTTGTTAACACGATGTTTTTAAAAACAACTCCACAACGACAATGTTAAGTCCAATGCGCATGATTACTATGAGGAATTATGGCGGGAGGTATAAAGAACCAAGATGGCGTCTTTCAACAGAACAAAAAAACAGTTGAACATATTGCTGGAACTTGAGTAATTATTAAGGTTAGGTTAAATGAATTCCAACTATGAGGCGCCATACGAGTGATCCTCATAACATTGCGTGCAATATCATTCTTGATATAACAAATTTATAATTTGGTTGTAGTCATGAATATCAATATAATTAACAGCCCTGATTACAAAGTAGCATTCAAAACTATTTGAAATGAATCCTTTAATGTTTTCGAATGCTATTGAATACTTCAAATGGCATTGATGATGGACTTTTACTACAGAATAGTTTCAAATGCTGCGTTCTTATGAGAAAGTTTATCTAAAACAATCGGGAATGAGAATAAATCCAATCGTAGCTATATTATTTCCATAGACGTATATTTAATTAACAATGTTTTATTCTATCACATATACATAAATTTTTTTATACATCATCTTCTTGATCCCATCCATCATCTTCCGATAAAAATCGTCGTTTGTGACTCGTATTCATGTATGGTCTAAGTGCCCATTCAGAATCAGCAGCGGCGGCGGCGTCCACTGTGCCCAATTTGATTTCATATAATTTCATCTGGAACCTCGGTCCAATTTCAGTCAACTCTACATCTTTACTATTCACTTTTTTATATGTATGATGTCTGTATGAAATGTAATCATCATGATTGGCGAATGTCATAACTCTTTTACTCTCTTCTTTCGGTACTGGAAACAATGACTTCAATATAGTCATTGCTCTTAGACCAAGTTTCGTTTTGAAATTGTGGAAGATTAAATGTGGATATTGCTCAGACATTGTGCCAATATCAGGAATGTCGTGTCTCATAACAACGTCTATTAACGTGAAATATGCAGTTGGACCGTAAGGTAAATGTGATATTATCAATGAATCAGGTACTCCACGGTGCTCATGAACAATTATAAAATCTGTGACATCATTAGCACGACAGGCGTGAATTAATTGTTTCATTTCGTAATTACCACGATTCATTCTCTGTGAATTTGGGAACATCAATCGCAATTCTTTCACGAACATTTTTAATCTTGCGCTTGGATCACGTGAAGTTGTTATGACAATTTTGGGATCTTCAACGCCAGCCCAGCGATATTCATCGTCTTCATTATTACCGACTGCACCACCCATTTCTGTACCAAGTGCCACAGCCATTTCAGGTCCTGCATCTTCCCATTCAATTCTTCGTTGGAGATGCAATGCATCTTTGCGTAAATCTGGATGAATTGGAACGTTTTCATCTAAACTCTTCTTCAATCTCTCTTTCTTCTCTTGTATATTTTTCAATTTGTCTTGCACTGATTTTCTATATAGATATTCTCTACGTAATCGAGCTTGTCTTCGCAACATTTTGACACCTTTTTCAACACTGCTCACATGTGTTGATGATACTGTTTGGTGAGGAATAAGGTTAGTTTTAAAGTATATTCTCATGTATGATAATACAACAATTCTAATTGCGCGATCTTTTGCTGTTCGTCGCACATAGAACTACGCCTTTCTGGTCGTCAGAATTCAATTTTTTGTGTTGGTATAATGGTAACAATAATCGCATATATCGATAATGCAGTGAGCAGATAAAATTTGTCGATATTGAAGAGTATTACTGAAGTTAGCGCCGATAAAACAAATCCCGTCCTTACCTCACTGCCATTAATAATAATTTTTATCATCAAGTTGTGAAAAAATTTGAGTTTATGCGGCATATGAGATATTTACCAACATCTGTAGATGTCGTTCCATGTATCAATCGTGGCGTCGCGGCATTAATTTAGATGTGTCCCATATCAATCCTTCGAAATTTGAAATCCATTCAGAAATTATAATTAAACATTGTCACCTTTTAAATAATCGGAGCGGATTAAACTCCGTCATGCAAATGATCTTCCATTAAGATCACAGCGAGAAAAATTATCGTTCGGAAGTTAAATGGCACGAAAATATGTGGAACTTGTATGCAGTTGTGAAAGCAATGAAATGAGGCGCTTCGAAATTCATTTGAAGGCAGACTGCGTGCGAGACAAGCTCAATTACACACGCAGCATCACAAAAAAAAATTAACGCACAGTCGGCAGGCGCAGAGAGACATCACCGTACGAAACAAACTTCCTCGTACGACGTGAGTGGTCCTAAAGGGGACGCGTCGCACCGGGACAAGAAGGGGGAAATGGGACATTATTGTGAAGCAGTGTATCAAGCGGCTGTCAGGCTCGTGCTTGTCGCACGTGAGCATCTTATTCATCTGGATTTTTTTTTTTCTCCTTACCGTTCATTGCTCTCATTAGCGATTATAATTAATCACAATTCATGAAAGTATGACCACTTTGTTAATTTAATTCACATGTGTTTCAAAAATTACTACATCGAACAACACTTGATCCACTCTTTTTTGTATCAATCACAATTGAGCAGCGTTTGTCCAAAAGTGATTAATTCAATTCACTGAAATCTCTTTCAGAATAAAATTCCGACCCTTCCGTTTGTTTTGCTTCATTCATCATCCCGATAAAACATTCGCAAATTTTTAGTGCAACTATTATATTGGTATTTATTTTTTCCATTCTTTGTCAATGTGTGATGTTTAGCGCATTTGTGACCACAAGAAATAAATTCTATTCCGGACAAAAGTGCTAAATCGTCGCTGTCGTGCAAGAGAAACATTCTCTCAACAGAAACGACTGCAACATCAGCAGCATCAATAGAATAAACGAACGAAGGCGACTTGGAAGGCGCCACCCAACCACACTGATTTCTGCTTACCGATATCTCTCCACCTACAAAGCAGCCTTCATCATCTTATACGGACCACTCGGAAGAAATAAACACACACACACACACTTACACAAATAAAAAGAAGAAAAAGAGTACAGCGAAAGAGCGACCGAGAACAGTAGAGAAAAGAGTGAATTTCTCAGACGTTATCGTTCACCAAAGACCTCATTGACATGCTTCATATTTTCTTATTTTTCAATCAATTTGTTCCGTAAAAAAAAAGTTTTACCATTTTACCTTCTGTTCACTAATTTGACAGCAATATAATCAAACGTATAAGCATTCGAATGGATCAAAAACAAAACGTGAAGAGATAAAAAAATTCACGTGGGCAAACAAGAAGCTTAGCATATCTGCTATGCATATGGCATCAGTGCACCATCGCTTTGGGATTAATTTGATCGATGCATCAATATATATATATATATATATAAATATCTATATATAAACATAACCTAACCCAACCTAAGCCCTTCAAGCATTCAACTTGATCGTTATACCTCATGGATCTCTCTGATTGCTATCATCTCATCGTCGTTCCGGCATCATCGTTATATAGAATACATCGCTCTCTTTGATAACGTCAATAAGTCCTACGCTTAACTATAATCGAATAATCGACGGTTGTATATATATATATATATGTATATGTATGTGTGTGTGTGTGTGTATATGAATAGAATTGACTAAATATCCATGAAATTATACATTCACGCCAATTGCCGGATATATGGAATTTATTTTATATAACAGATGATTATGAATACCCGGAAATATTACACTGGATTTTCTTACAAGTTGCCAACTATATCTGGATGTTGTGGAGAAAATGAAAGAAAATTGTTTTATAATATAGAAGAAGTGTCTTGTGGATATCGATCAAATTAATATTATTAGTTTGCATCAATAATTTTATTGAAGATTTAATCGAATTTTACTGATATTAAACAATAATTATTTATTATTTTTTATATTTATCGTGTGAGTATGGATAAGAAAGAGGGTTGAGATTATTACGCATTGAAGTCATGATACTGTATGCACCAAATACGCACACTATTTTGATATATAAATATATACTGACTATGTAATATGAAGAATAGATTTAAGAGCTCTGAAAGATTCCTTCTCGCTTCTGCTTCAGAAAACCCAAGTATGTATCTATATATAAGGGAGGATATTAAGGCCAAAGCTATCTTGATGATGGTTCTTTGCCTTCTCATCCCTTCTTACCGTCACATATATGTATATAGATATACCTATGACCCTTCCATTTTCCCATTTACAACCCGGGGATAGTTGCACGACCTCTGATGCCACAATATTGGAGACAGGGTTTATAAAAGAGAGACCAATGACATTCATCTGATATACTTGCACATTGATCTTCAATTTATACAGACACATGAACTGCTAAGGAAATAGTTTAAATCATAGTTTTATGATTTATTTCGTATAATAATAATCGTTTTGTTATTTATATTATCTATGACATTGATGTGGTGATAGAAATGTTTGTGATTTTAATTTCTAACAATTATAAATGTCAGATTTCTATTATTGAAATTTGATTATTTTTAAATTTGTTTTATTTCGTTTTATTGAATGTTGCTAAAGGACAAATGAATTTATTCAACGAATTCATCAACTTGATTTTATACAGAACAGTCAGCAAATTATTGTGATGAAGAGAAATTTAATTTATTATGACTTACAATTGCACTAGAAATTTATGATTGAACAAAAGAATGAACAAAAGTGTGTGAATATATTGACAATATAATTATAAATATTTTTGTCCTGAATAATATTGTTAATCTTCCATTTTTTTTAAATTTGGTATTGGCCAAACAGTAAATAGCTTTGTTGTTTGGCCAATACCATGAAATTCCACCAATTCTGAAGTAAGTGAACGACGAATTTCCATAAACTGGAGATAAGCGAGTATTATTGCTGTTAGAACTGCTCATTCTTCTTCCCCCCATCAATAACAGGTATATAAATAAATGTATCATGTGAACGTTGAAGTATTCTTGGAAGAGGATGAATAATATTACAAGTCATCTATTAGGTTGTATTATATTCTCCCCTCATAATGTGTTCATACTCATTCACTTTTACAGATTCATACATTTGATTTTCACCAGCGGCGATGAACATTGAGATCAGAGTGTGCGTATTATATAAAAAGAAGAATGAAAAAGAGGAAAAAGAAAAAAAATACACTAAATAAGAAAGCATTTTACGTAGCAGTGCAGAGACTGTAGAAAGAAGGTGAGCATACTCCAGGGAATAGACCATTTACTGCCTTGAAGCATTTGTAGAATTGAGTATACGTAGGTATATAAAGTGGTTGGTTAGATGTATGTCCATCGTGAGAGAAGCTGCACAAAGGTAAACTTTATACTGTATATATAGAGGATTACGTGGTTTATGGTTCTTCTTCATCGTCGATTTATCTTGCTCGCTCTCGTTACCCTTCGTCATTTTCGCCTTTAGCTTTTTTTCCTTTACCTTTTTTTTATGATCCTCTATTTTTGTTCATCATTCTCTCTATTTTTTTTTCGTCTGGTTTCATCACCTCTAGACTTTTTTAAGTTTATGTAAATTTTCTTCAAGTGCTATCTCAGCGCAACTTGTTTATAATAAATTAATATGTACAGAGGATTGCGAAATGAAGATTTTGTTGGGGTCAAGTGCTGATGCGCATTATGAGAATGATGCATTGTAAGAAAAATAAAAAGGACATTTTTCTTTCTACTTTTGTCTTTGTATTTTATGTGTATTTTTTTTTTCTTGTTTTTCCTTGGTTTACTTGTCCTATCGTTCAAACTCTCAACGAAAGATATAAAAATTTAATTCCTCGTGGAGGAGAATGACGTGCTGGCAATGCCCCAGGCGTCTTCACTGACTTCTTTTAAATTCTCCTTTACTCTTACCACCCTCACTACGACCACTACTGGCAACCACCATCGCCAATCTTCCCTTTTACTTCTAACTTTTTTCTCTCCACGTCAACTTTAACCCCGAAGCTTTTCCACTAACCTCAACCATCTTTTATTCCCGACGGCCAGCTCATACCTCTTGTCCAGTCATTCTGCACGCTTTACCTTTTTTTTTTCTTCCATTCTTTGTTACTTCTTTTTCACAAACGCTTTTTTTTTCCAGTCTTTAATCATTGCTGTTCTTACAGATCTCTTGTGCAATAACTTTCTTGTTAACAAAAAGAAATTGAATCATGAAATCGATTACAATTTCAAAAAGAAAAATAAAACAAATATTTCAACTAGATTAAAATTATTCAATTCATCAAATAGAAACAGAAAAAAATGATTCCAATGTGAATAAACCACTGAACCTCCTCTATAAACCCCAACAAAATTGATCAAACTCCAACTATATCATCAACTAAACTTTCCCCAGTTTAATTCGAATAAAAAATGAATCACTTTGAATGAACCCTCGACTATACCCACAACACATAAAAAAACTTCACATATAGAGTATTGTGAGTTCATATAAATTTTTGATTGTTACAGCAGTCATGACAATCGATATAAAGGTGGTTATATATACCCTCTACTAGCAGGAGCAGGATCAGAAGCAGGAACAGCAGCAGCAGCAGCAGCAGCAGTATAATACGAAAGATGAGAGTAGTTGGTTTGGTGAGCACGTGAAAGCGACATTTCCAGGGACAAACACCCCAGCATTTGCTCTCCTCTGCCTGTCTTGCTACTACAGTCATAGTTCTCTCCTTGGTTCGTATTATAACCCTATCGATTTGTGTAATCTGTTCTTGGCCAGGGCATCCCCTCGACCAGTGACGTCACTGGGCCATACATCAAACCGTTATCAGTTGGTCGGTGTTTTCTCTCTCTTCCTTTCTCCCTTTCCCAAGGGAGAGAGAAACGAGGGGCAAGGGAATATACAGAAAAACCCCGTAAGACGTTTTATGTATAGTTATAGAAGTGGTTCTAAGAGGGGGATGAAGGAAACAGGGAGTTTTTCATCTCCCTTTTCGTCGTCAGGACAAAGAATTTCTTCGAGCTTCGTCTTAAATTAGTTTGTAGAGGGGGTGAAAATTCTATTTCTCGTTTTGCGTTGTAGTAAATGAGATTGCGCAGTTGTGTATTAAATTTTGATTTATTGTTTGTATTAATGTTGTTTCAACTTCTGTGAAAAAATTTGTTGGAATGTGAAATAATTCCTTGAGACAGAAAATTTCAATTCATCTATTTTTTTTTTTCCAATGTATCATAACGATCATTTGAAAGAGTTCTAAACAAGTGCACTTTAAACTTTCACGTCCATCTGAATTGAATTTTTAATTATCCATTGCTATAAAGCTCCAAGTAGAGAAATGTCTCGTTAAATATATTCTCCTGCTATAAAACATCTTTTGAGAGTCCTCAATCAAATACGCCATTGTCTTTTCCCATCGCATCAAAACGTCATAAACCCTTACATAAACCTACAAATATATAAAAATCGACATTGAAACAGGGTAGAAAATGGAAGAGAATATACTCAAACATATCGCTCGACATCTCGGTAACTTTATTACTAAGAATCAAGTCATAAAATAAAAGCAGCTTTTCAATGCGTGCGACTATGTGAATTCTTCACTGCCGTCAATACGTCGTAGTCTACACGGTTCATCACCAACCCCAACACGAATGCATCCATCGAGTAAAACGGAAGTTGCACAAGAGAAGGTAATGGGAAAAATAAGAATGTCGAGTGTAGCAAAAAGCGAATTTTGAGCTGTCTCATGATGGGCTGAAGCAAGATGGAGGCTGGTGAACCTCGACATCAGTATGGCGGGGATGATTGCAGAGGAATAAGAGTGGGAGACTAAGAAGAAGCAGAAGAAGAAGAACATCAGGGGGGTTGACTATATAAGAGGGTGGTTACGCAGCAACTGCGCGGGAGCAAACGTTGAGAGAAGAGAAACTGACTTGCGACGGTAGAGAGAGATAAGGGCGCAATCTCTGCGCTTTCTACGTTAGGGGTAGATCGACGCGGAGGAAAACTGGCGGAAGGGGTTGAACCGTTGCCAGGCAACGTTTTGAGGGGGTGCAGCAGCAGTATAGATCGCTATCCGGTGGCTCGCCGCCTCCATCTTCTCTCTCCTTACCCGAAGCTCTTTCGTCGCTTTCTATCTGAGAAGAGGAAATGAGAGGAATAGAGAGGTAAAGGAAGGAACGACAAAGGGGTTGGTGTGGAGCGCAAGATGACTTTATTACCCTCCAAGAGAGGCGTCCTCGATGTTGGCCAAACGTTAACTCGCTATATTCTATAGCAATATATAGAGCTGATAGTTGTATGGGTGCACCGACCCTCTCACAATTCTTCGTATGTACAACGTCGCATTTCTCCTTGTCTTTAACTTTTGTCTTTGTTGCACTTACTTTAGAGGAAATAAGTTTGGTGTGGTTGTTTGTCGAGGGTAGAAGTGTACGTGAGGAGGTGTAACAGTGTGTTGGATAGTTGGTGACTTCGTACTCTGCTTCTGCCTTTGCGATTTATCGTCTTGCTATGTAATATTAGTGTGTACATCTTTGCAGATGTCGTCCAGGTATATAACACGAATTTATTTATTCTGCCAAATAGCGAAGATTTAATTTAGTGAAATGAAAACAGCGTGGGTAATTTTTCGAATTTTTATTTCATTTTACTCAATCAGATATTCAATTTAATTGCATTGATCGCGATTTATTAGTTCAGGTACAGTTAGATAAATTATTGGAAGTTCCATTTCACTTCATGTTCAACTATATAACAAAATCAGTCGTATTTTAATCAAAATATTTTTCTCTAATCAATCTATCATCATCATTTCGCAATAATTGCATATAACTGTTATGAATTGAATTAAATTCTGAATAAACAATAATTTATTGATAGAATTATTAAAATGATTATCATTATTATAATATTGATGCGCAGGAGAAAATGTCGTTAACGAAAAGTTGTTGAGCATTATACACACTTCTCTGCAATATATAAACTCAAACTAGAACTTTAATAACCACTCTGAACCTACAGTTACATCCTGCACCCTATACTCAAGTATGTGTTCAGTATATAAATATATACATTCCACACTCTATAGGTTATTTCTCGCACTCCTCTCCCTCACTCGTACACCCTCGTTTGGAAACAACCCCCGTAGCGATGCCATCCGCTTTGCGAAAACTCTGTTGGAAAAGGATAGTTGCGGTATATTCTGTTGTGGAGGGTTGGAGCTTTCGCGAATTTCTCCGCAAGGCGCAACTTGGCACAACACCGGAGATGGAACCCCAGACGTAATTTCCGGTTTTGGCGCGCGAGTAAGAGAGACGAGTGGGAGTTGAGAGAAAACAGGAGCTTGTACACCGTGCGGTTGAACATGGTGTATATACTCACGTCGCTTTTGCCGCACGTTAGCAAAGCTCGAACACTAAAAGACGATCGCTCACTCGGGAGTTGAGATAGCCATACCAAGATCTCTTCCAGAGTTATGAGCCAACATTCGCTTCTGCAACTTATATCGACTTTCCTTCCTTCGTCTTCTCCATCGCTTTCATTTGGTCTCCTTCACTTCAGCTATTTCACTCTGTTTACAATTGCACGACAGTAAATTAGCTGAGTACATATTACTTAAAATTCATTTTGTCTCCTTGATAACTGTAATTTATTTTCTGTATTTTTCTTATTTTTTTCATGCTTCTTTTTATCGTTATTCAATTTTCGTAATAAGTATTAAATTATATTGTTGAGTTGTTCATTTAAATCTGGGTTTATTAGATCCATTTACCAACATCAAATACATACGAAAGTACTGTAATTTATTTATCAGTTATATTCCCCTGTATGGAGTTTTTTAAATTTTCTTCTTCTTTTTTCCCTTGTTGTTGTTTTTTTTATGTAGGAACTTGCATTGATATTGATCGATATAATGAGAGACGTTTGCAGGTGTATGCAGACAGGCAATGCGAGAATGTATGTGTGTTTATATTAAAGTTGCACCTGTGAATGTGGGTACGATATTACGTCGCTTAATGCAATCGATCGTGTTCGTTGTGGAAGAGAAAAATGAATAAAAAATATTGCAGTGTGGAAATTATTTAATGTAATTATTTTCGATGTTTGAATTTTAGTTTCATGGAAAAAATTCAGGCTCATGTTGTGCGTAATTATCTGAAGAAAGTGAATATATTTATCATTATGTAGAATTAATTTTAATATATTAATTCCAGAATATTTAGATATAATATAATAAATATTTTCAATCGAAACTTGATGAAATTCTTGTTGATTTCAATTGGTGATTTACAGGTGAATGAGAATGCCATTGAATTCTTCGCATTAATAATAGAAATCAAGTCAATTGCTCCAAATTTCATTGATAATAAAGAAAACAGAGGAAATAAAATAAAATTATTAGTATTTAAATTTTTCCTGGACAATCTAATATTATTCATAGATGATTACAAAAAATTAGAATGTCTAACAAAATTCTTGAATAAGAGTATATATATATATATATGTATATATAAACGGTTGTAGAGCCCAGCGGTGGTTTGCGATGTCTGTCTTTAGCATTATCATATCATACCCAAGTGGAAGTGCACGGCAATTTCTAATGCCATATCGAGACGATGCCCCAGGTGGGCGCTCACTGACTACAGTGTCGTCTTGGCTCTTTTGCGTATTTTTTCCTGTATATCCTCCAGCGCCAACACATATTCACAAACATATACCAAGTCCTCTTTACGCGAACAAACCATTTATGCTGAGATATACTCGTCGATTCGGCCTTTTCGTATGGTCACAAAGATGTGAATACATTTTTGTGTCTTTACCATGTATTTATTTATTTTTATTCTACCATTATTTATTTTTTTCTTCTTTTACGGATTAACATGAGACAAGGGACACACTTATGGGTTACATTTAAATGCCATGAGGTGAGCCAAGACAATATAAAGGAATGTATTATACACATATATTTATATTCGTTTTATCTTGAATAACAATTCCCCCTTCACAATTGTTGTTAAAACATATTTTCCTCCTTTCTTCATATTATTCCTTTCCATTTTTTTTCGAATATTAAAGTTGTGATTCTCTCGATGATATTTAAATCGAAAACAAATTGTCCAAGAATTTATTCTCTATTATTTTTATTGTGTACTTTTGTTTCCTTTTTTTTTGTGCACATGTGTTGCTTGCAAGGATAATAATATGGACTTGAAAAATGAAGAGAGAAATAAGAACAATGTAATTGTGTGGATGTGTATAATATATAAATGGATACCGACATTATAAAATCGTAAAGTGAGCGTCGAAAATTTCAAAAGGGGTAGTTAAATTTAAAGTTCGCCAGGGGCATTATGTTGGCGCGTGGCTCGTATGCTTTTGAGGGAGAAGTGAGAGATTGTAAAAGAGAGAAAAGAGAGAATAGGTATATACTACTACCACTAAACACTACTCATATATTGTACCTTCACTGTACCATTCATGTATGTATAAATGCTCGTTGGATTTTAGTTGAGTCGATTCAAGCCACTGTCGTATAAATGATGGATGTGAAAAATTTAAACGACCCCTTTCGCGCGAATCATGTTAGGGTCATTGCTTAGCTGCGTTTCAGGGAAAGGAAAAAAAAATATGAACGGATAAAAATAATCATAGTAATAATAATAAGATAATGTGAAATGATTTCGAGTGGGCGGAGTGGGAAAAGTGATTGTGTGAATTTTATATTTATGTATGAATTCTTTTTTTTTTCCGTTTCATTTTTTATTGTTACGTTGAGCTTTTATATGATTTGGTATCGTGTGAAGAAAAAATTATTGATTTTATCAGGTATGTTGTTGATTGATGAAGAGACAGAGGGGAAAGGAAAGTTTTTTTACTGCAATTCCTCCTTTTCTGTTCGTTACTCATAACCTCGTGAATTATTTTTAGTTAATTAAAGTGTTGGAATTAATTTAGAGTTCATTAGACACAAATTTTTTTGTATTCTCGAATGTATATTTTTGTTTTGAGTTTTCAATTGTGTGTGGAAATAAAGATTAAAATTATTTTTTATGGAGATTGATGTAGTGAAATAAATATGATAGTAATGAAGAGCAATAGAAAATATTCTCATGGGTATCAAATATATGAATAACATGTACTTTTGTATGATGTTACATTTTTGGTTGCGCTGTCACTGTCGATTGGCACCATTCAAATGGTAAAGAGGGGACTCGTGATGATGCACGGACATGTCCAAGCACGCCCCCTTCTGTCATTGAACATCTTCTTTGCATCAACGCATTCACAATTGAATATATAATTTTTTTTTGTCTTTCTATTGTTGTCGTTGTACTTTAGATCGATGAGTGTACGCATGCCCGTGCACGAAACTGAATAAATGAATAGACTGACGGATTGTCCAATGAAAGAATGAAAACTTGAGTATGGAAATTGCGGAAGACATTCGTGGATGAAGAAAGTATTTGTGTTGACAGAAGTTAATGGATTTTCCTTTTTTGGATGAAAAAACATAGAAATTTCCATGGCATTGTTTTAATTCTAGTTAGGGCCATAGAAAATCCAAACACAAATCGAATGAATCTTCTTCGAAAAGAATCGATCAATTATTTTCAGAGCTATCACACTCGCCAAAAGAAAGAAAATAAGAAAGTGAATAGTGAAAAAAATCACATCGAAAATTTCCGATGACTTCTCTCTGTGCCCTTTCATCCCTTCTCTACAATTCTTATCCCATATCCCATTACTTCACATACAATTGACCGATCAATCGTTCCACATTCAGAAAAAAAATCAAAATCAAACTGACATTCACACGCCCTCGTCCGCCCCTTGTACATAAAAACTTTAAACTCACACAAAGCGCGATAGAAAAAAATCAACGACAATTCACAACGTCATAAATTTGTATCAACACTAATACCAATCTTACTTCAATGAAGAAAAAACGCTACACAAATTATATAAATGAGATAAATCGAGTCCATTTAATGGTCAATAAAGTCTACAAAAAATTCTTGAATTAAATTTGGAAAATGTTTAAAATTAACTTGAAATATCTTCAGATAAAATCATTACCTTCATCTATCATTTAATGATCATCAATTTGATTATGAACATTATTAATGATCGCATCAAACGATCACACGTGTTGATACACAGAGTATATTGGGAAACTCATACTACTAAAGATATACATATGTTTAATAGTGTGGTATTAATGACATTGAAGAAGGTGTCCATGTAAACGAGTGGTTATCTGCTTAATGGAGCGAGAATCGCTGGCGACGATGCTCACTTCCCATGTCCAACCAGACAATAAGAAGCTCCGTGTCCCTCGAATGTATGTCTCTATTCTCCTATATGGCTAACCACAATTATATATATATATATATATATATACATATGCATATGTGTATAGAATAATATACTTTCTCATCTTGTCTCCCCTCATGTTTAGTATGTTTAACCACAAACATTTTTCTTTTGTCAATGGTGTTGATGCATTTGTACAAGTACAAATGATAGGAAATCTGAACGTTTATGTTAATAAAAGGATAATTATAATTCAAAAAATTGATCTGAGTTTGAATATTTATCCAATGTAAAGGGAAGAAAGTTTTTAAATTTGTGACATGAAAAATTGTTGGAAAATTGTGGTGGAAAAAGAGGAGCAAATGATTTTTATTCAGATGAGTAATAAATTTTTAATATAGACAATTTTATATGAATATGATTTTTTTAATTTACTTTATTAATTGAGTTAAATTTTCATTTGAATAATTTCGAATGGAGAGAAATTCGGGAAAAGTTTTATGATTTTTATTGAATCTTTTTTCCATTCAATACTAAAGAAAAAAATTGAGCAACGTAATAGCGTTTTAATTTATAGAGAATTGGACACACTTGTGAATAGAAATAACAAACGTAATTTAATATCCACTTGGGGTGTGCGCGTTCTATGTATGTCTTTACATATAAAGGTTCACTACGAGTGGAATTGAATAAATTGACGTGACAAAACGTGTGAGCACGCATTTAAATGCACTTATATATGTCTCGTGTGTTGTGTATGAGTTTTTTTTTTCTCTTTATAGTTGCACGACGAGAGTTACCATTCCAGGGGGTGGAATACATTGAGAGAAATAAAAGACGTATGTTCGAGGAGTACTTATGCAGAAGTGTACATATTATACAGAGTTATTTTACGATTGAAAAAGTGCAAATGTATACTTATAATATAACGAGTGAATTGTTACATTTATGATTAAAGTTTATTATTTATTCCATCCTCATTGAGTAAATTATTAAACACAGATATTTGCGAAATTTGTCTAGACATTTATAATTATTTCTCAGTATTGATTTACAGTTTATTAAAAAATCACTTCTGTAAACCTGTCAAAAACATTTATTTCAAAGTGAGAATTATCTCAATAAAATATTTTCTTCCTTCAAAAATTACAATCAATTGAAATAAAATAAAAATTAATCTTTCATATGAATGTGTATATGGACTAGTCGAGCGAATATGCAATACAAATTATTCTCTTGGGCTATACACACACGAAGCGAGCTTTAATCCGTTCGGGCACCCTGTATGGAGCCAGTGGGAGAATCCCACAGTAAACCGTAGCCGTATGGTGGGAGTGTTTGTTTTATGTCAGCGGATCAAATAGGATTTACGGAATTTGCCAGCACTGATCCTTTAACATTATTAACGGTCGGTTGCTAACCCTCCCTATATGTTCTCATGATCATTATTACACCATACTCTCTCTCTCTTCCCCTCTTCATTTTTTCATGTCTCCTCCATTTTTCCGATCAAATGTACATCGTCCGAATCACAATTTTTCTCAGAGCAAACAATTATTTCTCATTCATTCAAAATCAATATCAAAAATATCCCAAATCAGTTCTCATAAAAATTTTCATTATGAAAAAATTTAATTACTAAATGTCTCATTAAAATCCCAATAACAATTCTGCAATATGCCCATAATTATTCACCAAAAAAAAGTATCAACATTTCTCCAATCAAATTAAAACAAAATAACAAATTCCATACCGAATATCACCCGATAATCCAACAACAATACGACATTCCCATACACTTGTCCATATCTTTCATTTAACGTCACTGATAATCATACTAGATATATCTCAACTCAATTAGCATCGATCCCGTCAAAATTTAATCCAGGCAGGTGACTCCATATTAAGAATATATAGAATAACATCATATGACAGCGATGTATATTAAGCGAGAGAGAATAAGAATGAGGATGATTTTGATCGCGATTCAATTCTGTTTGCGTGGCCCTTGGCGATTTTTCCCTTGGCATATATCCGATATGTAATATACTCTTGCTTTTACACATATACAACATTGCGATGCTCTAAAAGGGTGCACACATGTGTGATTCATCGATGAAGATAAGAGAACTTGTGCATAACTGCGTGTGCAACTTTGACTTTAATGGATTACATTAAATATATGCACCACGTCCATTAAAATGCTCACCACTGGAGCTACATCCTACATTCAATATATATGCAATACTTGTATATACATGTAAACTTGAATATATTTAGTTTTTAACTGTGTCGTGCGCGTACTTTTGATACTAATATGTGCGGCATCGTTGTCGCGTCACAGGAAACAGATGCCACGTTAGTTATACACTGCGACACACTCGCGATTATTATGAAGAGATTACACCTACCGTCGGGCCAATTATAAATTTAATATGTGCATCACTGTATAGGCTATGAATGCAGATATATTTGAGGAAATTATACATGCGCGTTATTAAATTTTATTTGTGTCAACGAATTTATTTTTCCTTCCATTTTAGCACCGAGTTTTTGGGCGGTTTTTTATTTACTTCACAGCTTACATGTCCCGCCTTAATTATTGACTGAGTAGATAAATTATTAATAATACGTTGAGATTGTGGTAATATGCAGGAGACGATTTTGTGGGTGGATATTAAGGGGCAAGATTGAATTTGGAATGAGAACGTACAAATGTTTTTATTATTAAGATAAATATTGCATGAATTTGTTTTATGTTGTTTATATTATTTTGTTGAGATGGAGAATAAAATTGGGATGTTTATAATATTTCTTGTTGCAGTGTGGAATTATAAATAATAATATCAGGATGTTTTGTAATGTGGCGTTGATGTAAATATAATTAAAGAAAATTGTTGAGCAATATTGAAAGTGTGAAACAGTTAAAAGATGAGAAGGATAAATATAAATTATAACTAATAATAATTGCGGTTTAAAGTAAAAGGATGACAATTTGATTTGGGTTCCACGGGTGTTTATTTAATGTGCGCAGTGTGTTCCTGTGTGTGACTGCCACTTGTAGGTCCACAAATGCGCTTTGATCCGGCGGGGGGCGCGGACGCGGCTCGCTGAGCTGTAAGGGACGGTTAACTCCGGCAATGCTGGTTATTTAATCTCTAATCCTGGCCACTCGAGGGTTGACTTTGTCAATGATACGTCTGGGTATATCTGTGTGTGTATGTGAATTCAACCCTCGAATGCGTTGACGCGCCATCAACGTCCCTCCATATTTTTTGGGGAACGTGTCTGGGGGCTTCCTTGAAATCCTATTTGGAATTGAGGGAGGAGGACATTTATGTATATAAATATGTTCCAGCATCAATAACTGAACAAATGAATCCAGGAAAAGATAAACCCATGGAAAATGGAGTTTTTACAGAAAAAAAGAACATTCATAGATGATATAAAATGATTGCATTCTTTTGCCAAAGAGAAAAATATTCTTCGAATAAAAATTGGATATTATTTGATTTATTTATGGTATAAAAATTTGATTTATTATTTATTTTGTTTGTTAAATAGTTCATTGGTAGCTTTTATTTAATAATCAGAATTCGAAATAATTATTTCATGCATCGTTTAAATAGTTCAATGAAGATAAACAATTCAATAATTGAATTTGTTATCTTAAACTTGAAATAAATGTGTTATAATAAATACGATCAACTGGTTGTTTCTACTGATATTATTTTAATTAAAATAATTCAATGATAGTTTCTGTCTGTTCAATTTATGTTTGTGAAGATGAGGAAGGTTGGCACGCGAATAAGATAGCTATGTGTTAATATTTATGTATGGAATGAGGTATGGAATAAAAGTGTGATTGGCCTGCGGGCGAATGTACACCCAAATAACAGCTCGGACAGGCGTTAGGGATTGTAAAAGCTAGGATGTATTATTATCGGGTGAGTTGTGAATCGAGAAATGACACGGACGTGAGATTTATCGTTCTGCATGCACTGTGATTAGGTTCATCTTTATATGCTGTGGATTTACATATGGCCGGTGCATATGCATGCATTTTGCTATTAGAATTTATTCGTATTTGAAATCAAATGTAAAACATACCCTCACTATTTGTAATCTAAAATTGGGTTACAAGAACAGCCCCAATGAAATAAAAATTCCGAGTAGTTCAGTACTGATGAAAAAAAAGGAATTCATAAAATTCTGTCTCACGCGATTATTCACAACTCATCACGAACTGCATGAAATATAATCATATATAGCATCTTTTTGTACGTCTTTTTGTTCTCTACAATTTCATATGTATATGTTGATAGGTAAAAATTACTCCATAGCTGTAAATTCTGTGTAAACAGTCAAAAGAGCAGAACTAAAATAATCGAGACTTCAATGAAATTATTGATGTGACTTTATTGTTGTCAATATTTTTTTAGGGTGAATTCAAAGCAGTTATAGATAAGTCGTTTTTTTATACATGAAATTGTGTTACACAATCTCATTCAACGAAACCCACATCAACACAACAAAAATGCATTCTATTACCGTGAGATCTCTGAACAAAATGCAGATATGAGAAAAAAAACACCCTTGCACCACACATAACGATAATACTTTTTCATATCACCACCCATGCAAATGTGACGCAGTCTGTTTTATATACAAACTCAGTGAATCGATATATGCTAAACGTGAAAATAAGTGTGCTTGTTCGTTCGTCCGGTTCTCGGGTAACCGGAAGATGTCCAACATATTGTCCTCACTGACGCCAGTAAAAAGTGTGTGGAGCGAGAAAAATAGATTGAGTGTTGTATGACACATTGAAGGACATCTATAAAGAACAAGGCTATATCACAACCCATCATCCCCTCGCCTCCCTGCCATCTCATCAATTCCACCCACCCTTCTATTTTCCCTATGTGATGGTCGTTACTTCATACAGTAGTCAGAGACCCCCCATGGGAATATTTCACACCGGTAACCACCGTTCTCTCACTCTTCACACCCTCTCTCATTCAAATGCTACGACGCCACCCTCTTACAGCTCATACAACGTCGATTTAGTTAGGGATGGTTTACACTTTGATTTATCATCACTTTATATATTGCTGTATCATACCAACTTCCACTGTATTTATTTAATAAACCAATAATATCATTTCAATTTTAATAACACCAATGACAAAAAAAAATATCTCACTCTACATTTTTTTATCCATATTTTATTTATGCCATTATCAACTGAAATAAATCTTCATTTTTTCACGAGTTATAATACAATAATGTGTTTCACTGGGAGTATTATTATATTCGCAATGCGGATTGTAAAAAAAAAGTCAACGATTTTTATCGTTAAATAAAATGGCCGATGGAACACGAGGTATCTTATTATCACAGAGGGCGAGGGGGGTTGACATTTGCACATGATAAATAAAATACTACAACATCGTGAATTTTATAAGTATAAATATAAATAAATACTGCGAATAAAAATGGAGAAATAAAAATAAAATATCGACATTGGAATACCTACGACGATGGTTATTGCGTTGATAGAAGTAGGCCACAAAGCGATTAACATCGTCGATTATAATGTCGCAGGCGATATTGTCGCCATATGAATGACGCTCGTCACACATATATCTCCATCATAATATATATATTATGCATATTTTTATATTAATGCATATGCGTGTATAGATGTATGTATGTCAACAATTCCAGCCATTGCGGGATTATATGTTATAAATGCGTGGAAAACTCGCGAGAAAAAAAATAAAAAATCCAGTCGTTTGTCGCACGAAATCGCTACTTGATCATCAATTGTGATTATCAACTACAGTGCACCCCATATTCATTGCTATGTATAGTAATAAACAATAAAAAAATAAAAGTAATAATAAAACGAGGAAAAAACATGAATAATAACAGTGAAAAAAATATGAGTTGCAATAGTAATAAAACTGGCAGAAGAAAAAAAATATCTTGATATTTAATTTTAGCAAATTTATTATCTACTATGTGTTATTATTTGTTCATAATCACTACACTGATAATCTTAATATTTTTATCCTACTTTTGAACTATCAGTTGATCACATCGACTTGTTGGTTTCATGTCATTGGTGTGGTGGAAAAAAAAATCATGAGGAAATAAGTAATGATATGCTTTTACTATTACCTGCAAACACTCCCTCCAACAGATCCTTTTGGACCCAAGGCACGACACTGTTTAATATTTTTACTACCCCTATCGTAAGAAGAAGAAGTTCCACTGTAATTGAATGAGTTAAAAATATTTCTTGCCAATCCACACACGTGCATGAAGACAATAAATACAAGTGAAAACACACCCACTTGCACATCATTGGCTGTCGGTTTTTATCACTTCTTTATATTATCTCACGAGGCATAAGTGGAACTTGCCTTAGGATTGTAGTCGCTTTTATTAATTATTATCGCTCAGAGCCAATGCCAGGTGGAGAAAAAAAGATGTTGAAAAAGTAAACTTACATATATGTGTGTTAGTTGAGTATCTGTTTGAGTCTTTGGTACATGTTTCTGTTCATAGTATCAGCGTACAAGTCGTTTGGCAGGATTCCCTTTTGCGGTCTTGAAACAGGCGGGCGCATTCTCTCAAAGTCAAGATGAAGATACTGGCGCTGAGAGGGCGGACTCGATGTTCGTTGTACTATAAATCGTCGTTCTAGTCAGCCACATTGTGAAGGTGCTAGATGTCGAGAGTGTTATTGCACCTTAGCACCGGTTTTACTCAGCATTCATCTGTAACAATAAATAAATTTTTGCACGTAGTTTTAGTATTGAATAAGAAAAAAATTGGGTTAGATGTAAATAGAGGTGAATTTTAATTGGAAATGTTGATAATGATTCAGGGAAAATATTGTTGAGGACTGGAGAAGTTGATTGGGTTTTATATCTGTGAGTTTATGGTCAGAGCAGTTGGAAAACTTAGCGACGGTGATTTGAGAAACTCTTGAAAGGTTTTCTTACGGTTTTATAAACATTCGCTGATTTTTCAATGATTCTTCATTGATGGATTAATTAGTTGACTTTCAATATTTATATTCATGATAAAGATAAAGATTTGTTCTCCTACAATTGGATTGATATGAAGATGGAATTCTTTCTCTTTTTTTTGGTGTGATTGTTTATTATCAGGATTTCAGTGACGATCTGTGTGATTTCGGTTGAAAGAAGAAAAATAATGACACGTGCCATGCTTTCACCCTCTGCTGTCATGAATGTGGATCAATGACAGCAGAAGATTTCAGACGAAATGACCCTCAAGTTTAATCTGCTATACCTAGTCAGCGACGTCAACAGGGCATCTGATGTGTTCAAGTGATGCTGTATGCTTTCGCTACGAGTATTTGTTTAGGCTTATGTCGTTTGTTATTGTAAAAGCGCATTTTGTGTCAACGTATATATACAGAGGATGATTTGAGTGTTGATTCGATGTATGAGATCACAATTAACTAAAGAAACAGGAAATATTGAGTGGAGCAATGACAGTAGTGAATTTTCGATTCTTATTTGGAAAAAAATTTCTTCATTGAAACATTAATTTCAAACTTGTCAGTATTGTTTCTAATTCATAGAGTTCATATTGTCATTATTATTTAAAAGTGGATAGAAATTTCAAACTATCAAAACTGTAGTTCAAAGTAACAACATCCAAACTTTGCACCAAGATGAGAGCGTCTATAATTTTTCCACTTCCCATACAAACACACACTCTATATGTTCCCATATCACAAATGCAAAGCTTGATGTATCGATGTTTTATGACGGCACGAGTCCCATGAGCGCACACATAACGCCCACCAACCCTTATGGAGCGTAAAGTCACCCCTAATAGTCGGATTATGTAATTTCCTATATAAATGTATTCCAACGTGCACGAGCCACACACCCAACTAAAGAACTAAGAAAAAATAAATATACACATCTATCTCCTGCATGAAATTTGCATTCATGGAGAGAAGAGGTGCAAGTCAAAAAAACGATTAATGCCAGATTAATTTTTATTCATGACTCAAAAGAATCGTGTGACAAAAATTAATCCAACAAAAATATATTATTCCTCTTTCTTTCTTTCTCTATTGCAGTAAATTCCAACATCAATCATCCACATCCATTGAGAAATCACATTTTGTTTTCTCCTCTTCAAAACTACTGATGAGAAAATAAATAAATACATTTTGCCATAAACTGATGTAACTGATTATATTTCAAAGGACAACGTCATTTGCATTGATAAATCACTTCTTTAAAGCAAATATAAATTTACAGTTTCTCATAAGATCGATTATAGAAAAATAGACAAGAAAAATGATAATGAATGAAAGAGTTGTTGGTGGTTTATGCGATGATTTCCCAGCGTTTACTAATAACCCAGGCCCCTCATTCTACATCACTTTCTTCTTCTTTTTCTTCTTCTTTTTACTTTGTCTTTATCTCGATAAGTCCATCTCACATATTGGTATATGTTGACTATGTCCAAACGACATGGCAACATGAGAGGAATGAAGTGGAGAAGATGGAGAACGTGCGAGTTCACCGGTGTGTGCCACTGGGTTCGAAGAGTTCATGTTGCTTCTTCTCTTTCTCTCTCTTGTCGTTATTATACGCGATATCTCATCGGGAAATCTTTCGTTTGGGCTGGTCGTCGAAGCAGAGCAGGATGTAACCAACAGCCCTTCGACTCTGATACATCCTCCAACTTCACCTCTCCCTATCATTCTTTCTTTTCTTTTTTTTTCTTCCATTTTTTCTTTCATTCTCCCTTTTACTTCTTATTCGATTCATTCTTATTTTTCTTTCTGTCGTTCATTCCAGAGAAAGGGGTTGGCAGACGAGATTGAACAGAGAACAGACCACAAAAAGGAAATCATCGATCGAATCGATAACCCATCTCTTAGTGAATGTGTGTTGGTGTGTTGCAAAGAGAGACCTCTCAATCATATGACATTTATTTTTGGAAAATTAAATCGTTTTATTTAATGGGTTGTGAGGATTTTTTATCTATTTTTCGTGGATATTCACTTGACAGTTTATTGTATCATGAGATAATGGAGAGTGAATTTTTTTTCTGGGGATTGAGTGTGTCTTAATTTAAGATTTGAGGAATTGTTTAGATAAAATATGACAAATGCGTGTTTGATGCATTTCCTTTTATAGTGAAATCATTTCCGACAGAATGTGAGTAATGAGTTTTTCACTGATAATTTTATTCAATTGATTCTTTTGCAAATAATATTTTGATTACTAATTCAAAAAGGTAATCTTGAACGTTGTCTCTTCCATATCATAAATCTTCATAAGAAAGAGATGCATTCCAGTAAATTAAATTTGGTCAATTATTATTCTTTTTTCTGCGTTTCATATGCAATGACATCAAAACAGGATAAGAATAATTGACACGACAATGGTGCTCATACGCATTTTATCATAGAAACAATTGCCCATAGAAAATAATAATAGAAATAAAATTAACAATAATAAAGATACTGACAGAGAGTAATAGATAAAATATGAAATTAGTTAATTACTTTGATAAAGAATGAATTGTCGACAATGTGAAAAATGTTGTGGCATTCTCATCCGCGTTATTGTTAACAAAATGATAAACCAAAATTTCTCGCGCTGTGTCAAATTAAATTTCGATGAACAAAATAACTATATAATTTATTTATTTTTCTCTCTTTTCGCTACTTCGTCTCACGACTTTACTATTCAACTATACATTCGTTATACATAAAAGTTTATATACGGAATGCTTTGTGGTGTGTATCGCGAGTGATCACAACGAGAGACTTACCTTCTTGTGTTCCAGCTGAACCCTGAAGAATATCCTCACCTCGGGGCCAAGAGTGAGCGAGTGGGAATGCGCCGAGTGGGAATATTCGACGATAAGTGCGATAAGTATGTATGTATACACATATGGAGAAGGAAAAAGAGTGAGTGGTGAAGAAGTAGAGGGAGAAAGAGTGTGCCAGAAGGGTATGGAACATGATGGCAAGCCAACCAACTGATTATACTCCGGGAATAATGACGAACATCGTAAACTTGTTCGTTGCCACGTCGCTACTTCATAAATCGCTGCAGGCGACTTATATACTCATGGCATAGTTATGCCCAGCGAATTTTAATTTTTTTTTAACAGCTAAACGCGATCTTGAATATTTCAGATCACTGATGGCGCGCTGTGTTCTCGTAAATTTCTATGATGATTCGTAGCAGTAAAATATCGAGACATGTCTCGAAAGAAAGATGATTTGAATCAGAATGAAGTAATTCAAATTTGCTACTTAAAAAAAATTCGAAGGAAAGATTAATCGAATTAAAAAAGACACCGGGTTCATTCTCCTTCAGAAATTGTCTTCGTAGATTGGTTTTAACAATCAACAAAATAAAAAGCTCTGCTATAAATATTTGTAACTTCCATTCCACCTCTTCTCCCTGTTTGATCACACCCAGAAAATTTATTCAACTTACATAACAACCTGGAAAAATCCTCAACGCTCCTCTGTAT
Organism: Meteorus cinctellus; assembly: GCA_030523045.1. Taxonomy (NCBI): domain Eukaryota; kingdom Metazoa; phylum Arthropoda; class Insecta; order Hymenoptera; family Braconidae; genus Meteorus; species Meteorus cinctellus. The sequence goes on along the minus strand of JAPYZF010000007.1, from coordinate 475,543 downwards.
ATTAAAAAAAATTCCATATCACGAACATGAATGCGCCTGAAACAAAAAATGAAGACTGAGTGTTATGTGACACGATGAAAAAGAAACTAAAAAAAAAAAATTAATTCGACATGTGAAGTAGAACGATCGATCGACTACACATACGTACGTCATAGCGATATCATTAGTCGACTTGACAGTGCCAGGGAGCACATACACACGTCACTGGTACAGTCCGTGTTGTCCACTCGCGTGTTTTATAAATGATCCTATAATGATTCGTCGATGGGGCTGCATAGACTCTCATCGTTTGCCTGAAAGAAAAGCACCAACACATTTAAAAAAATTTATACACTCATAAAAAATTATACTCACATACACATGAATATATCCAACGACGAGAGAGGTTATATTAATCGTCGCTGTCTTCAAGTCCGGACATTTATACACGTAGATTAATTGTCCAAGTCTCATGACGCGTTCTTCGCAATCTTCCAACTCAAAGTATTATACGACGTGTGTTACAATATTTTATTTCTTTATTCATTCATTTTTATTTGTTCTTCATTCATTTTTTTTTATTTTTTTTATTATTATTAAAGTCGTACAGCAACCGATAAGGCCTGGAGGTTCTTCAATGTGTATATATCGCGCGTGGTCTTCTGATAAACAACTCTGCGGCGTTGTGCACCGCAATTACCATGGCAGGACATCAGCTACCTGAAAATAAAATAAGCGATAAAATTACATCTGACAACGTATATATTGCTCTACCATTTTTAATTGGTAGTTGAAGAAGAAGAAGAATTATAATATAAATGCAATTATAATATTAATGCCATTGCTTGGCATTTTAGTTAATGTAAATTCTCTGTGTTCTCATTCTTGTTATTGTCCAGAAGTTGAAGCCGAATGAGATAAGAAGCTTATTAGAATTGTTTTGGATAAATTATTCATTTGAGACTACGCTTCACTCCAACACATTGTTGTTATAGTTATTAGTCAGCATTGTTTATGGTTATATTTGTGTTATATTAAATACAGTAGAGTATCTTCGTATGTGTTTATTTGTATATGGTGTATTGCTTGCGTGTAATTCCGTGTGTACTAGGTGGAGCCTTAAGCAAACCGTGGAAAAGACCGTTCTATGTCACGCAACCATCTCAGCGATTCTCATTGGCTCGTGTGTTTGCTTCATAAGCGTGACGCCCCCGCGCACGCATGCTTTATACGTACTCTTTCACCTTTCATATTTATTTCCACTGTACAATTATCACATTGACATGTATAAAGCACCATTTTTTTTTCTACTGTTTTTATTGTGGTTTTAAATTTCCGGTTCCATCCGTGATGTAGCACTCAATTATTCAAATTTTTTTTTTCCATATGTTAATTTAAATATTTTTGATTATGAAGGTTATTTAATGGTCTGAATTTTACCCTTCTGTAAATATTCTAAACAAGAAAATAAAAATATTTTATCGACTGTTTATGGGGCGAAAATGCGAATTGCATGAATGTAAAATGGTGAAAAAACAAATAATTGCTTTCATCCAAGCCCAACATTTTATCACCTCATAATTTCCAACTTTAATATTGAACTATTATTTATATAAAAAAAAGATCTCCAGTCTCTATTTCCGCATTTCAAACAATACAACACTTCTGGCTTACACAATCGCTGACTCTTTTCTAACACAATAATTTTTATTTCTATTTTTCATTTCTTCATCATCACGAAGGATTACGGGCGAATACAGACGACGAGTCTCAATAAATTTGCTCGCAAATACAATCGCATTACGCAATCATTTCGTGCCTGGTTTGAAATTATATGCAAAATGATAGGATATATATACAGGGTGGGCGAGGCGCACGCGTTCAAGCACGAGAGAGCAAAATTGAGGGAAAGAGAGGGAATAGTTGTTGGGTCAGATATCGGCCCTAAGCATAAATTCCTCAAGCGACGTGACACCCATAGCATGGCAACAATATCTCCGCATAAATGGGTGCGCGCACTGAATGTTAAATTTGCGCGTATAAACGACGATGTTGCATATAATCCACACGACTTTGTGTGTTTGTAGTGGTGGCCCACAACTGGACTCCTATGTTATGTCCAAGCTATGGTTCTGTATCGCAACACCATAATATATATGTGGATTTAATGTTAAATGTGAAGCCACATTGCAATATTGTATCTCAGATTTATGGGACAACGATAGCAACAGGACTAAATATAATTTGTTATATGAGAATCCAAATCGCTCTTGACATTACTAATTGCTTCAACTGTATATGAGGCAATGGTGAATGCATTATGCAGCGCGATCGATTGAATTTATATGACACTAATAGCATCATTTAATCAAACTGTTATCTACTGTAGAACTGATTAATTGATTGAAAATTTAGTGGTTGAGTTATCGCATTATGAATTTAATTTTATTTCTTGGATATTTCTTATTTGTTACTTTCAAAACGTTAGAGTGAAATTTTTTATGGGATATTAAGGTTTGTTATTTAATTTTACTTTGATCAATGAATGAAGTTGTATGAGTAGATGATTTTTAAGTATTTGGGATAATAATTCATGTTGATCGGCTCTTAACAGTTGTTGACGTTCTAAAAGTTGAGAAATGTATGTTCAATCGTTGTGGAAAATTGAAATGTAATTAAGGGAAATGAAAAAAAATTGAATTGCGAAGTGTCTTTCTGACATCAGACATTATTCTTCGAAACGTTGAATCGAATAAAAATTGCAGAGAATTTTTCTTGGCGACGAAATGAATATCGAACATTCATTGAAGTGAATTCACTTGAGTGAAGTCGAATTAATTTTATTTCTTATAAAATCACCATTGTCCTCATCTTCTTTTTCAAATTGCCTGTCAGTTCATTTTAAATCCATATCAATCAACGTTGTGACATCATCTTGGATTTAAAATGAAAAAATAAATTGTGGGAAATTTTCTCATCAATATTGAGAGCAGTTTCACTGTCTGCTTTTGAATGGAGGTTTTTATGAACCTCATCAAAATAACTATCGGTTTCATAATATATTTTTCGAAATGAATTCAAAAAATGAGAAAATAAGATAATAAAATATCGGTGGCTTCCAATTCAATCGAAACCCCAGAAAAAATCGAATTTTGACATAAAGCAAAATTTGCTTTCAGCATTCAGAACAGTTTTTTCATTAATTTAAATACGAAAAAAAAAACACAATCATAGTAGTTATTATATATAAATATAATATCTACTGTCATTTATTTATATATAATAACTACTGTCATAAAGGTCGTCGTGGTTTGCTACACATACAGATGCTTGAGAGTGTTGTAGACACAGAGAGACCAAAGGTTGTGGCACAGCCACCTATATACAATGATAATATTGTTCAAGTACACTCAATATCCATTTATATGTAAGAGTTCGCGATGTAGAGTGAGAGGGTACACTTGAGTGAGAAGAGTGAGCATTGTGCGACACGCGCTTCCACTACAGATTTGCCCTGTACCTCGTGTGCGCATGCTACTTTATGGTACTTGATGAAAGGCCGACGCATATGCTTCTATGCCTCGATCAGTTACGAAATGTATACTTGGAACGAACTCTTTAACGATCATGGGGGGTCGTGTGCCACCCGGAAATTGTGTAGACCACCCTGTTCAATATGTAAACTTCCTTCCCAATATCATCTGCTCCTATAATTACCTCAATACACACAATCAAGAATTAATTAGACTTAATTAATTTTATTTGTACGAAATTTGGGTGAAATTTCTTAATATCTATTTTACTTAATCAAGAAAATTCAACAAAAAACTTCTCGTAATGTTCCAATGTTAAAAAAAATGTCTATTCCACCTTTAATTTCAAAATATTCACCAGAATTCGAATATTCTATCTAGAGCATTTAAATAATTCTTCAAAGAAAAAACAACTCTGCATAAATTTGAACTATATCAAAATAATCAAACAAAAATACTCCAACATAAAATATTAAACTATAGTAAAAATAAATCATATTCAAATAGCAATTAATATTTTTTGCTTCGTCATTCAATTGTTTAGTACATTGTAATGTGTATAGAGAGGTATAGAGCTGTATACAGAGAGAGAATGAGCAAGAACAATGTGGCTTAACTACTAGTGATGCATATGCAGGCATCCCACTCGAGTCATCTTCCAAGTGTGTTAGAGCTTTTGTGGCACGCGCCCCCTGGCAGGACACGGGGGTGGTTCTCAACATTACACATCCATGTATCCATGTGTGTGTAGCAGTATGTACGTGTGTATGTTCTATTGTTCTCGCGAGAATAGAGGCTGAGGTATAATGATTGTTATACGGTTATATTCTGTTTCTGTATCATACACACGCAGTGTGGTCGTTGTCGTTGATGGTATAGATGTGACGAGGCCACCCTGCAGGGTCAAAGGCTGCACTTCCATATCCATATCACTCTCTGCCCGTGTCTATTCGTGTAGATCCGATGTAAAGAGATCGAAGGATTCAAGTGGGTGCATGTGAACTAGAATGGAAACATCCAGAGCATTGCACCATCATTTTGACGTATTAACTCACTGTTTTATCATTATTGAGCTGTTCTCTATTGAGCAAATATAGAATTTTTAAGATAATTTAGATGTGTTTATTAATAAGAATAAGAATAGAAAAGTGAAAAAGAGCAACGAAAAAATAGAGATGGAGAATTAATAATGGTTTTTACATTAAATAAATCCAAATGGTAAATTGAATAACTGCAAATATCGATAATAATTAAAATGATACATTTATGTATTTATATTTTCTATTGTTATAATTTAATAGTTATGATTTAATTCAGATAAGGAATTGGAGTCTATTAAAAATTAGAATTATTTTTGTAACATCATAATTAAATATATAGAATGACAACAGTCAAAACATTCATGACAAATATATTCTCTACACAGCCTAAATTATCTGATATTTTATGACACTAATTAATTTTCCCTTATGCGTTCGGTGCTTCTAATTATCTACCCTGACATAACCAGTTGCACTTTACTATCTATTCAGGTATTTTCATCCCCCAAAATTCCATATCAATTACCAAATTTTAACGATTTGGTATTTTCATTCAATTAAACTTAATATTTATTGACGAATGCGATTAGGATCAGTTAGGTAGATTCATTGCGATTGCATCTATTGTATATGTGTGACTATGCCTGTGATGTGTTTGTATTAATGAGCACAACTGAAAATGAATTTGAGTATTATTTGTAAGTGTAGAGTACATAGAAACGAATTTATGTAACACAAGTGAATTATTAAAGTACTCAAGTTAATTTGTTTGTTATAAAGAAATAAAAATTAAGAATAGAGACATTGAGATTAATTTGAGAAATATTGAGAAATAAATATAAAAATAAAATAAAAATGGTGAATTGAACGTGCAAAAGGTGTGGATGAATATCATATCGAAAAGGACGAATGTGTTTCGGGGGTAGAAACGAAAAATTCGCGATAACGCTGAGGGCTTTGGGTTGTCTGATGGCAAGATGGCGTCTCACGATAGTGACGTCACAGAGGGTCGGGTATATATTGTAGGTGGTGGCGGTGGTGGTAGTGATGGGGTCGCGGAGGAGAAAGAGGTAGCGCAGGAGGGGAATTTTGCGAAGCGACAGAGGGAGGTGATGGCGTTGGTAGAAGCAGTGGTGGTTGGTGAGGAAGAGGAAGAGGAGTAGAGAGTGGAGTTTAATATTGATCGCATCTCCGTAGACTGCAGACAGCATCTACCCTCACTGGCTTGACGGGGGTTGTTAATCTCAGGGATATATGTATATGTTTATATTAAGGATGAATGTTTATATATAAATTTGTGAGGGTGTACTTGAATGTTGTGTGTCTAAATAGGAGGTGTGTTAGGGAAGAATTAATTTTACGAGATGAAGTAGAGTAATTTGGGAAAATTTTGATGAGAGATATGAAGATAACCTGAATATTTTTGATGCTTTCATTCATTTTTAAATTTTCTCATCTACATTTTTCTGTTCTTTATCGTTCATTATTGTTTACGTGTTGATACTTTAATTGTTAATTTATTAATATTTTTCTTGTAGTTAACATATTAAACAGCTGAAAAGAAAAGAAATGAAACAACAAAATTTGTTTGGAATTATTTGCGAAGTAAAATTATTCAATGAAATATGTCAGGAATATTTGTCAAATCAGTTATTGAATGGTAATAAATATCAAAACATTAATAATAAATATACTTAAGAATTTATTATTCCATTTAAAAAAATGCTTTTGCACGAGTATAGATATTGAATAAGTGAGTGAATACGTTAAGACTTTCGCATCATTATGCGTAGGTATATGTATATACACAGGTATTTATATCGCTGTGGTATATCGACGGGGCCGAGAGTACCCACAAGCATACGCGTGTATACGAACACACACAGGCATTTATATACACAAACAGGCACACAATCTTCGCACGCATCGACATGTGTATTTAAATTAGTCGCCACTGCAGCTTTACTATCTCGCGCACGGTTTCGCAGTCCAGGTACCAGCCATATATGTATATACATTTCTACGTGTAGATATATATATATATATGGTTGTATAAACAACGAGAGAAAAGACGCGAGACGAGACAAGGGACAACGGTGAAATAGTAAGGGAAAAAAAAGGATTACGAATGAGAAAAAAAGAAGGAAAAACAATTATTTAAATTGACTAACCGAGAACGCGTTAATTAATACGGAGAATATCCAATAGAAGAAAAATATTCACATTCAGTTCGATGTTTAAATTGTCTTTAGATTTATGTGGAAATATGTAGGAATTCGTGTTCAATTTTAATTCTATTTGTTATTTGTTGTTTTCATTCTTTTGTTTGTTTGCAATTTGAAATCGAAATGAGGAGATAATTGAAAAATCTCAATTATTGTTAATTATATAAATAAAATAACGGTTTTATTTTTATTTGGATACAAAATTGTCAATTGAACAATAAGTTGAGGATTTAATCGATAAATTTTTATTGGCGCAAGAGCAAAAAGAGATATTAGATTCACGTCTCGATGAGCATGTCCATCATGTGTCATCTAGAGCAGCACAATTCTGTTGGATATTGTATATTATATCACCATTCATGTCTATACATGAATGTCTACATACATACACGAACAGCGAGAGCGTTATAGGGCGTGGATCGTGATATCTCATTGGTTACAGAAACGCGTATTTGACGCGATAACCCAAATTATCAGAAATGCCATCTATTCGATGATTAAACACACGCATATATGATATAGCTGTGTACATGTATATATATATAAATATATTGTGTATGCGTAGTCACTAACAACAGGTACGTCAATTAATCGATGTACAAATAACTCTTGAAGAAATAATTTCTCTATATTTAACAATCCAATTACAATTGATCAAATACTTCGTTTTATACGAATTTTTGAAGATAATTGTTGATGCTGTGTTATCTTTTATCCATTTAACTTTATATCACCATTAAATTTTTTATTATTTATTTAACACCGTTCTCATCTAAAAATCAAATTATCTCTTCCTATTTTCCCTTATCTTCATTTATAATTTCTTATTTGACTCTATTCGCAAAAGCTCTCGCTAAAATTCGAATGTTACAGTATTTTCATCATTTTTTTTTTTACCTTCCACTTTTTTTTCTCGTTCGTGATATTACAGAGTACATATACAAGTCGTATATCTCCACACTCTTATCACACTTTTGTGCTTTTATATACTTTATATTTTCTAGTGTATGTATTACATACAAAAAAATATCTATATGGATGTATATATAAATATATAAAATGCGAATCGCGCAACTCGCTCATTTTTATTCATACTTTTTTTTTTCCTTGCACCCATGTGCAATCATATATGTATATACACATACGTATCTTCACAACATGATTGCATGCACGGATATAATATGCCAGTGGCGTATACACTTCCTGATGCCTCACCCTATATGAAGCTCTCGCACAAAACTCTCGCGCGCCGCGGGAAGAAACATTTTTCCACGGCATTACTTTTATCGCCTTCACGTACTACCCAACTTCTAGATATACCGTACCCACGTAAATGTGAATAAATATAAGTGTAGGTATATATAGAGTTTTGTGTTTGGTTGTCTCTATACATCTACATATATATACATTTTTTCCATCCCCAGTTTACTCGGGGATGTATTTTTTTTTCGGCATTGCGCTCGCCCTCCGTCTAATACGTAATACGTGACACTGGTGCGAGATTGTTATCTTTTAATTAATTGCCCGTCCATATACAGGTTTTTTTTCTGTGCGAGAGCGCGGGTGAGCCAACAATATATTGGGAACAAAATTTTGAAGTCATTGTGTAAAACAAAGAAATTATTTATAGAGGAGTTATTTGTTGGTTGTTGAGTTTTATTTTTCTGGTTCAAGTCAGTTGGGATTTTGTGGAAACGTTTTTTTTTTTCATTGTTTTAGTTATTTGATCTGATTTGGATGTTGATAAAAAAATGTTTTGAGTATAAGGAAGAAATAGTTGCTGTATATTTTTTATAAATTCGATTGGGTGTGTGGAAAAATTATTTTTGGAGTAGAAATATTCGTTGGTTGAAAAATACAATTTCCCATGATATTCAACCAAACATGATCTCACTTGGCTCTTACTGATTCCGGATGTATGAACTACGTTTGAAAATTGTCACGTATGCATTGTGAAAATGTAATTCGGAAGTGTATATGGATGATAGTAAAATGGAATGATCGCGCGTATAAAATGTAAAGCAGGAAAAAGAGAAAACCATTGGGCAGTGATGTCCGGAAGGGCGCAAGAACTGTCGAGAGGGACAGTGTGCGATAGGTGCTCACATAAACACATACACACACATGAATATATAGAATGAGGATCTTGGTTGGTATATAACATGATTGTATGAGGGGGTTATGCGCTGAGTACGACGAGGGTTGATGGGAGTGACGTTAAAACCGCGATGTCCCCAGGATCGTTCGAGAGGGATGAAGAGATTGTTATCATCAGTTCGTTTGGCAGTGCTATTCTCTGATGGTCTACCAAAACTGCCGAAAATTCAGTGGATATGTCCAATGCCTCTAATTCGCCTTCGCATTCCCATGTCCAACCCCATTTCACATTGTATTTTATATACCATGTACATCGTGAAATCATTGTGTCTGTAAATATGGTGCAGCGATTTCGAACAGATGTCAGAGATAGAGAGATTGAATGAGGCAAAGACATTTTGATAAAATGAAAAAAAATAATAATAAATATAAGATGAAAAGATTGTTGTGAGAAAAGGAATGCATTTCGCTGCATGACTAATACATTTTTTGTAACTCGAATAAAACTTTTATGTTGATGTATATAAAATACTTTCGTGACTCTTTGGCGATTTATGTTATAGAGAATGTAATTCTTCATACATTTTGATATTTATCAATATGATATACTGAGTGACAGGTGACAACTGTACTCATGTAGACACGAAAATTCAGAGTTGATGTACGTTATGATTGTTCATATAAATCAAATGTTGGAAAAAGGAGAATGAAGAAAGTAGATTAATGAAAATGTAAAAAAGAAAAATGATCTAGAGCAAGAAATGTTTTTTTTACTCTTGAAGTTGGTGTATCAATCAAGGATTGGAAATGAATTTAGATAATTATTACAATTATTAATCATATGAGAAATGGAACAAAGATAAGATTAAATTTTTTTATCTTGATAGAAAAAAAGTCTATGACATTGAATTTGTGATTATAATTATTCAGGTCACACAATTGAATAAAAAAAACTCATGCATTAATTTATTACTGTATAATAAGCAAAAGAACAAGATAAAAATGACGAGTGGAAATATAAAAAAATTCTGTGAGCAGTACAATAAATTATTCAATTTCGGATAAAATACAGAGCAGATAAGTTAGATATGATTGAAATATGAAGAAATATAAACGAAAGGAGAAATGATCGAGAGGAAAGAAAATTCTATTCATCGTTGATTTACAAACATCACTCCGAGATGAAACAAAAAAATTAAAGATAACGATGATGATTATTAATGATGTGAAAAATAATTGGTCCACACCTCAACGAGACATCACAAATTAATCTCACATCGTGATACGATACAGTTCGTCGACAATATGTAACATTTCATATATACGAACACAAATATACGAATAGGTTCTTAATATATTTGTATTTATACAGGAGAGGGGCACCCAGAAGCTCCGACCGAGATGACATATCGTCGCGCACAGTATGAAAAATATTATAAATGAAAAAGAACGTTTCAATTAGGCGTTTTCGTTTCTCACAGCGTGATATCGTCCCTCCTTGATGAGGTGTGTGCCTTCTTTTGGGACCACCCCCGAAAAAACCATCACCGCTTCACGCACGCATACATTGTTCAAATTCAACTTATACACAAACATATATATATATACAATATTCATATTTGTATATTCGTGTTTGTTATGTGGATTTTTCGTATCCTTTCATACTGGGGTTGGGCCCCACGCGCTCCAAAATGCTCTCGTGACTGATGATGACCATTAGGTCGAGGGCGCTAGAAGTCTGTTGGTGGTAAAAATAAATGTAACTAAACATTTTGAGTTTAAAAACCCACCCAATATGATTTGCTTTGATTATTTATGTATATTTATTGTTAATATTTATCACTTCATAAAACGATGTACGTGAACTCAAGAAATTTCTACTTCTGTTTATGTTGCACTAAAGAACTAAATAAATAAATACTCATGAATTCTAGTAGGGAAACAATTCAGCCAAAAAATCCAATTGAATTTAGTTTTATTGAAAAATAACTCCACTCATACAACTATTTTTCATTCGGTTATTTTTTTTAATGACAGTAATTAATATCTCTTGGTAACAAGACTCTTTCCTACTGATGCATAAATATATGCACTTGGTGATGCACCAGCAGAAGTAGCAGCAGAAACAGCAGCTTCACGGCCACCGCGATACGAAGCTCATGAAGTAGAGAGTGTTGGGGCGTTTATACATACACAGTAGGCAGACAAGGCGAACACGTTGTGTATCTCTATATGCATACCAACATTTGCTCTTGTGTTTTCTCAGACCCACTGTATACTCTTGAGACATAATAAAAGATTACAGATGCGATGCATCCGTTCGCGGCAATAAGTCTGATTGTGTACGTGGAGCCGGACAAATTATACCTTATTATGTTGGTGTCTCAGTCTATCAATTATGAGTTGGGACCTGCAGAGTGGCTGTGGAATGGCTGTGTATATATAAACGTCCAACGTGTACCAGTGAAGAGAATAAGAATCTCCACCTGGGAAATAAAAATGAGTATATAAGAGTGAGAGCAAATATTTTTATTCAATGTCTGCAGACTTGAAAGAGGATGGTAAATTGCATTGAAGAAGGAACCATTTCATTGATCATCTTCACCTGCTTCCAAGTAGAGTTGTATATGTATGAGGGTATTTCAACGGAAATTTACATCGGCTCTGTGGTCAGTTTGGCCGAATTTTTTCTCTGTTTCTTCATTTATTGTCGTTGCTTTCTTTTTGTATAAAAAAAAAAGAAGGGACATAGACTTTTGTCTGATCATTTGATTATTTTATTCGTTGAATAAAATCGTGGCATTCGGAATTTTCTATTCTATTCTTTATTTTGTATGTGTCAGTGCATGGTTAATTTAAATACTGAAATGAATTTACAAAGTTGTGATAAATTGTGACAAAATAATCATGAAAAAATAGATGAAAAAGGAAAACAAGGTGTTTCTGTTCCAACTGAAGAATTTCGAGAAATAACACAAAAACCAATGAACCCAAAAAAAATGACCTTAACCGCATAACAATCCCTCAATAATCCCAGGCGTGATTATTCAGCGCGAAAAGAAAATTGAACGTTAAAAATGAAAAATGATATGTTTGCCCAAATCGAAGTTTCCATAAGAACCAAAAAGAAATAACCAAACGAAACAAGGAGAAAGAAAATGAGGCGTTGTATATGCAGTGTGTGCATCAATGTGCATAATTTAACGGCAATTTACTGCTAAACAAACTCAGCCTCATAAAAACCGTGACTTATGGACGTCTCGCTGACATGGGATACAATTTAGGGAAAAATCTGTGGGACTGCATCTTTTACGAACCTTTTCTTTTATATTTCTCTCCTCTTCCACTTCTCATGTCTTCGATCTGTCTATGCCCACGCGTGCGAACAAAACTATATATATACATATATATATACATGAATAACCATCGCTCCATCTTTTGCTCTGGGGTGGGCTGCATATAACGACGCGCGCACTGTATGCAACCCCCATAGATTATTTTATAACGGTACCTGAGGGAACAGATCGTCGGCAAAATGGAGAGAAAAAAAGAGCCAAAATAAATAAAATAAAAAACAAAAGAACGAACAGAAAAAAATATATATACAATCAGATAAAAAAAAATTTTCATCGTTGCGTGGTAATGTCCATAATATGGTCGTTGGATTTACTGTTATTTCATGGCCAAAGGTAATTAAACTAGTTAATTTATATACACAAAAAAAAACGCACGAAAAAATAACATCCATATAAATATTCAAATTAACGCAGTAAATTAAATAAAGGTAAATAAATTATGTCAAGATTTATGTAGCATACAAAGTGTACAAGAGCACAAATGCATTCACCAAAAGACGTTTTTTCTATAGAATTTTACTCCCAATATGATTTATCAACATTTAAATACACAGAATACACTCACAGCAACATAATGGCGCCACAAACACAACAATGCAGCGATGTAGCATAAAGTAGCAACAGAAATACACGCCACCTCTTTTCATAGATCTCAAATCCTTTCATTTCATTTAATTTATATATCATCATCATATTTTTATTGCTATTAAATTTTTTATGACATTACAAAAACGGTGGATTCTTTGAATACTGAATTCAGAACAAGAATAAGACGTTGTCAACGTGGACATAAGGGTAAGTATATCCTCAAGACATTTTTTTCGTGTATTATAAAGTCAAGTGAGATGATAATAAACGACTTTATAACGAGCATGTGTTATAAAAGGATTATTATATGGCGCCTATATATCTATATACCTATTATAAGAATATTCCGTTCAACATTTATATACACCTTTGGTAAATATATTTTTTTATTCCATTTCCCCTTTGAAAAAATAGGTGGAAATAAATACAACGAATTGGATCGTAAATCCTTCGACCCCATTTTCCGTTCTCTTTTAATTTAATTTCTTTTTCTTCTTCGCCCTTATTCTCTCTACTTTGCACGTTATATACTGTACAGTGTTGTACTATCCACAATGTTATTGAGAATAAAGAGTTGCGATGGTGCGTGTGAATACATATATAAGCTTGGTGCAATGAGGTTATCGTCCGTGCGCGGTAGAAATGAAATCATTAGGCGATTAATCATCGCGCGCGCGGCACCAGTCGCTTGAATATATATACGAGCGTGTCCCAAACTGTCCAGGTAGCAGCCGCAGCCGTCGTTCTCTCTCTTGTGCTGTTATTTTTTTCATTTCTTTTTCCTTCTTGTACTGTGTGAGTCGCGGCCCAACTCTTCTCACGCGACTGGTATCTTATATATACCAACTGTAGTGAGACAGCCACGATTAATATTAAACCTCTCCACGTATATAGTTGTATATGTAGATGTTGGTATATATATTCATATGCTTGGTGAGAGTGTCGTATCTTTCGTCTTATTTCTCTCTTTCCCTGATCAAGCGGCGCGCGAGTCTTCGACTCGGGCGACAGGACACGACATGAACGTCGTCGCGACGGATCTTTATTTATTATCAAGAGAAATCGTGATGACTAGTGCTATGAATATCTTTTTTTTCTTCTGCTCTGTTTTTATTTTTATCTTTTCGTATATATATGCGTGTGTGTTTGAGTGAACTTATTATCTATGCGGATATTTGTTGATTAATATGATTGACGTATAACCAATTTTATCTTCATATATTTTTCTGTTGGCTGTGAGCGATAAGAAATAAATTTACCATCCTTTTCATTTTAGTTTGGAAATAAAAATTTCATGATTGCAGCAGTGTCTGAGAAATTATCGTCAATGTAGATATTCTTGATGGTATAATTCAATCAGTTGCGTTCTATAATATTATAAGGGTAGTAATTTTTTGTTATCATCATATTCAATTATTCTGTCTGGATTTTATGAGTGGAAATGTGTTGAATTAGAAAAAAAACTAAACAAATATTCCAGCAGTATCAATTACTTCCCCAAAGTGAAATCAATCATCACAAAACTGCCAACTTTATCTTCACAACTATCCCCTTGAGCACATCTAATTTTTTTCACCCTTCTTACTTCCATTTCCTGACGGTAAATATTTTCCCTTTGTTCGCGTGTGTATTTTTTCGGAACAATTTTTCTGTTTATCCAAAGAATGTGGACACTCGGGTCCAAATAAGGGGGGTTGAAAAAGTAAAAGAAATACAGAGAAAGTGAGAGTGAACATGGTAGCTTCATACGTTGTCGTAGAAAAAATATAGCAGCTATGGGATTTTTGTTGATGGGTGATCGCGCAGCGTTTGGTGGTAAAAGTAGTGCAGTTTTGCGATAAGGCAACGCAATCCGATGCGCGTGCCAGATAAGTGGCTGATGCTTTTGGTAGCACTAACGCGAGTGCGCGCATGTGTATATACATATATACATGTAATAAGGGTGTAGGATATAGTTTGAGGTCATATATATGTATAGAGAGGGCGAGAGAAAGAGACAATGGGAATTGAGAAGAGGGTGGAAGGCAAGGAGGAAATTTCGTTGAGAATGACTATGGTGTCCCAGAGTATGTATAGAACATGGTTCTAACAGGCATCGTCGTCGTCGTAGTCCGAAAAGGGGGTTGAAATACTCTTATGGGGCGAGGTTTTGTGCTCGTGCATTCTCGCTCCCTTCATCTCTTCGGCAGTTTGCTTAAAGAGAACACTAGACTATGAACGGGGATGAAAAGTCATTCTTGAAGCCAAATAGCCGGATTAAGGGACTTCGAGTCATTAATTGGCTTGCGCCACCCCTTTGTATATAGTTATATATGAGCCAGAGAGATTCGAGAGTTTTCTTAGACTTGTGTATCTATATACCTGTCAAGTAGATAAAAAAATTTACAATCTGATATTACAGCACATTTGTTTAATGATGGATTTGGATTGGGGTTTGTAAATTTAATTCTTTTTCCAGGGATAGTTTTGATTTTTACATTATTTTGTGAATTATTTGTTGATTGGATTCCTTTGCTGTTATTACACTGAATAGAGCTCGATTTTAGCTACTCTATTCGTTGGTATCATTCAGTATTTATATTAATAAAAGTTTTGTTTAAAATAAAATGTTCGAATCGAATGTAAATGTTTTCCATTTATTCTTTTGTGATTAAAAATAAAAAATGTCACATAAGATGACTTGAGGACTTTTAACTTGCAGAAGAATTTTCTTTACTCAGTTTTTATGGAACAGACCAATTCACAATTCTACGAATATGCAGAATCAATCAAGTGCTACTTATAATACACAAGAGGGTGACTATGAGCTTCTATTGCAAAAAAAAAAAAGAGATATAAATGAGGATGGAATGAAAATACAAGTATAAAAAATAGTGTGGTAACGAAGAGGGAAATAAATAAAATTGTAATATACACTGTTGGTATATATGTCTATATATTGAGGATGAGTCTGAGGGATAAGTCGCCACAGGTTCCCATGAGGCAGGTTGGCCCACCCATGGCTCACACAAAGTATCGTCCACCTAACTCGCGCGATCACTCTCTACACATTCTAAAAGGACATATTCCCGAACTCAAAAACTTGAAATGGATAGAGTCCTTCGTGAGTGTGACAGCGGGATGTCTGCGACGCAGTGCCATAGTATATTATTCACTTATATATGAAGAGATGAAATGTAGTGTGAGTAAAAATAGTGAAAAGAAGATAGAAACAATCATCAAAGTCTTCGTCTATTTTACTTCAACTATCGTTTTTCGGGGCTCTTTTTCTTATTTCCTTTATTCTTTTTATATTATAATATTATTCCTCACCTTTTGCATTCATTGTTGACTAAACTATAGATTGCGGTATATTGTTGACATTGTAAAGGGAAGAATAAAAATTTCTTGCTTTTGCCACACCGCGTCATAATATATATATATATATATATATCTATTATATTCAAACCTTCTTCACAATTGTATTCGAAAATTGCTGTGCAGAATACACTTGACATTGGATGTATGTGAATATAAATGGAAACAGGTTTGTTAAAATTTCAAATCATTTTCTACAAGTTCACATATTTATTTTTGAGAGGTGTGAAGTGATCCTGATTTTTTTGGGGCTTTTTTTCTTTCTTTTCTTTTATATATCACTGTCCAATTGTTTGTGCAGTATTCAAGAGTGAATGTGATGAATTGAGATGTGAATCAAGATGTTGAATGATGATTTTTATCGCGAAAAAAGGTCTACGTAAATAACAAAATTAAATTAAGATTATGTGATGAAATAAAATGCCTTTTTAAATCTGATAGGATCATGCTGTGCAAATTGGATTGTCTTGATTTATCATTTAAGTCTGAGAATTTTTTTATTGAATGACGCAATAGCTATTAACCAATTTGAACAATTTTTTTTTTGTAGGACAAATAAAAAGTAGTAATTATTGCTGTGATAATCAATCATTCTAACAATACAGAAGCTCTTCTCTAAATTAGACACATTGGATTTCAATCTAACAGAATTCTTCTATCAATTACTGGATAAAATCACAATCACAGTAAAAATCAATTCCTCTCATCTTCCACCAAAGATAAATCAATAAAACAATCAATTCATTCCCAGACTTATTAAAACACATCTTACATATCAAAAATTAATTAAACAAAAAAAAATCCATTGAAATATCATTAACAACCAAAATTAAATTAAATATCTAATAAAAATTCCAAGCAATCCATTACAATCTGATATGAAAAATTGCACAACTTTGAAAAGACTTTTATTGTCATAATAAAAAAATCCATACAATTATATTTGTTAATGAAAATATAATACATATCAAATACTGACATTTACGTTCATACAGCAATTAAGTATACATATACTCACGTGTGTCTATCATAAAACACTTTTATGATGAGAAGATACGCGAAAGCGTTGATGATTAAGATGAGTTGGTGTAAAAGGTTCACACGCCTCCTAAATTGTTCCAACGTGTCCATATATATTTCTATATCGATACACATCATGAATCATTCAAATATTATTGAGGTTAAATTCTCAAAAGTGAAAGAGAAGCAGATAGAAATAGAGACGGGAAAAAAAAAATAATAATAGCAATAATAAAATAATTTATATATTTGATAGCGAAGTTAATTGAAATAGCCCATTTCTCGATTATTCCAAATGTAGTTTGACAATAGAATTGAATATTGGGGATGTACATTACACATAAAAGTACCAGAGCAATAAACAGTGTTCCCTATCGTAATGTCCTTACCTTGAATAATTTTATTGGTTAAAGTATCGCGTAGCGGTCATGAAATAGCCATTATATTTGCCATGGCGAATCTGTGTACAAAACAGAATAACCAAATGTCGTCACGGCTATTGTATGAGTATTGAAACATGCGAATGAGATGTGTCAGAGTGGGATAAATGATTTTCCAACTACATCTATTTTTCTTTACAAATGTGTGTGTGTATATATGCGTACGAAATAATGGATATAACTAACCTTTTCTATCTCTGGTCTTGCGCCCCCCCGCAGAAAAAAAGGTTACCCTCGAGACACGCGTCTCGTCGTTCTTTTTCTTCTTCTCTGGGTGGAGCCACATCCTTTACACTATAATAAATAATATGGAAAATGGAACTCACGCGATCTTTCTACGAGTGTTTATGTCCTTCTCAGTGGTTTCATAATATAGGGGTGGAGTTGTGTTTAGAATGAATTTATATATTTATATATAAATGAACTGAAATGTTGAAGGAAAATATTTCATTTTGTATATTTGAATGTGCAATCTGATGAATTAAAATTAATTTTGAATTGAATGCAGTGAGGGTTGATGCATTTTTTTTTGTTCAACTGCGGTATGGATTTATTTTATATTTTGTCTGTTTTTTTTTTTCTATTTCATTTCACAGAAACGACGCAAAGGAGATATGGGAGTGAGAAATTGTTCAGTGGAGTATGTGAGAAAGGATCGGCTGTGAAATTGAAATCACAGGGGATACTGCGAGAGACATATTGAATGTCTTGCGACGCGGTACAGTGAAGGGAATTTTGTGTGAGAGAGAGATGGAAGAGGTGTGAGGTAGAAGAGAAAAAAGGATTTAATTTTATTTTATCTTGGCAGATTCATATTATATATGATTGTCGATAAGAAGGTTTAACTGCTTTCTACACTATCTATAAAAGGGAATTTATTTTTTCATTCATCTTATTACAATCTCTCACAAAAATAAAATTTATCATTCCTCAAAGTGCTGTTAATTTGTTATAATATTCCCATTTTACATTCTAAGGAGTAGATAATTCTCATGAAAAATTTTACTCATTAATTAAATTGGAAGATTTTTATCTTAAATCCTAATTAAAATAATTAGTCAATCATTTACTTTTATTCGTACGAATAAAATGCGGATAAAGAATCATTTATTGTTGGTGTTTATTAAAATAATTAAATTCGTATGTATAAAATGCATTGATATATATTTTTTTTTTCACTGTACACAGTTGGCTGATGTTGAAGAAAAAATTGTAAGAGCGTAAAAAAAAATGTGGGAGTTGCTACATCCACATACACAATGTCCGTCACTGAACAATGCGACCTATATCGACGAAGCTAATCGATACATCTCGACATAAACCCTCGGCTTCTCTATAACTTTATAACTGATACACAGATACATATATACATATGTATTTATATATATCTACAATGTCAGGATTCGATTAGCTGCAATTCATTGTGGTGAACGTCAATGTCCACTACATTTTTCTCACTCACTTTCAACTTTTCAATTTTTTATTTATACTTTCTTTTATACCTTTTATTTTATTCATTTCTTGCTTTCGTCCGTTTCTTTTCTCTCTTGTATCTCGTTTTGTCTCACTGTATTATATTTATTTATGTGTGTGTGTATATGTGCCCGTGCGAGTATCGTGTCATTGTTAACCAGCCACGATGGGTTCTCTAAAGCGATTCAACCAACGTTTCGTTTTGTCTCTTGAAAAAGGATTCACAGAAGAAGAAGCACGAACAAAAAATGAACAATACATAAAACAATATGTAAAACGAAACGAAATAAAAGTTGACAAGATAAAAAATAAACAATTTATACTATCGATGTTATTCCAACGACAATTAATTCAGTTCATTGTTAACAAATAATTCATCTTTATTCGTCTTATAATTTAAGACAAGACAAGAATGAATTTAAACAAAAATTACTATATAAATTTATTAGTAATCAAAATAATCACATTAAATTAGATTTCTCTCTTTTGAACATTACCAATAGGGTTACATCAGCTTTACAAAAAAAAATATAAATAAATACCGAGAATGCCAAAAATAATCTGAGTCCCATTTTTAAAAAATGAAAATATTTTGTGAACTGTATAATAGAACTAATGGCTGCATTAGTACAATCAGCAGTGAATGATCTGCGGTCGATGACTTGACACAAATGAGTTTCTCATTTTTTAATTTTATGCGTGTGGTGAATAATACATCAATATATATCAATACTAGAAACGTTCACATAATGAACGTTTTTCTGACGCATTCTTCACGCGTCAACGAGCACATACAGGTTGCTGTCGAATTTTGTTATACATTATACATCCAGTTGACGATGATAAAAGACGGGGTTGAAGAAGGTCGTCGTGCATCAACTCGGTCGCTGGGGACTCAAATATGTATATATATATATATATATACACAATATTGTGGCGAGCGAAACCATCAAAATATGTCGAGAAAACGTCAAAACGCCAAAGCAAAACGACCGGACCATCCGCATAAGTACAAAGATCCAATGGGATCTACAGTCAGAAATGTAACCAAACACCACCGCAGTCTCTCTAAAATGAAAACGACGACGAAGAAGAAAAAAAAAAGAAGAAGATAAATAAAATAAAATAAAAATGGAAATTCATTTTTTTTTCTTCGTCTTCTTCTTCGTCTTTGCCCGACAGTGCGCATCGGCATGGAAAAAAAAAGAATTCTAGAATTAATGTTTCCAGACGCGAGCCAACAATGGGCTTCTCTCTTCCCACTTCTTACATACAGACATGTATACATTTTATAAATATATATATATATACATATATAAATGTATACAATATCCTTCCTCATAAATTCTAAAAGCAGTTTTGTTGGTAATCAAACGAAATTGATTGTAAGCGACATTGCATTACGATCTGTTACTCGCTGAAAATAAAAACGGCAGTGATAAAACTGAAGGAAATGAAATGAAAAAAAAAATATATGAAAATAGAATTGAAAATCATAATAAATAAATAAACAAATAAATCAAACACAGATATTGTATTGTTGGATGATGGTAATAAAGAAGAAAAAGAGATTTTATTCCATCGCCATTTCTTGTGTGTTAAACATATTTTTTTCTCTCCCCATATGAAGAAAAATCGCAGCAGCATAATCGATCCTATCATCATTCCAAGACTTTAATACATTGCGCCTGGGGAATATATGTATATGTACATATATGTATGTGTACATATAAATTCAAATATATAAGTAAACATCGATATAAACCGGGCACGAATACACCACACACTCTTTGAGCTTCTTCAAATAAATGTTTGTATGTAGAGTATAAAAGTGAGTTCGTATAGATGAGAGAGTCTCCAGAGTCGTTTCCACGGTAACGTGAAGTAGAAGGAACAGAAAAAAAAAGGGAAAAAGAGAGGGAAGAGGGAAAAAAAAATCTGGTGCTCACATACATTGGGGTGTACTTCACGTATGCAAATAAGCGCCTTTCCCTCTTCCTACCTTCGCTCTCTTTTACTCGCCGACTCCACCCCCAACCTCAGGCGTCCATTGTATAATCTCGTTTGTGTAGTACATTTATGTATAAATATATTGTGATGTATATGTGAATTTCATTTCTCGCTCTGCACATTTTTATTTGTGTGTTTGTAGTCAGTTACAGCATTGTCCTAATATGAAAAATAAAATCATACGCTTATAGAGGTTGATGTGAAGAGTGTGAATTGTGTACCATATTTGTATGAATTCTCGCATTATTTTGCAGTGAATTTATTGATATGATTTTTTTTACATATAAATATAATGATAGAAGAGATAATAAAATGAAAGAATTTTAACAGGGATAATATTATTACTATTATTACGAGAAAAATATTCGCCGTAAAATTAAATCCAGGGGAAACTCAAAGATTTGTCGATGTCAATGAAAAAACTGTTCCAATCAAGATATAAATTTTGTATCGATCATTTAATTTCTGTATTTTTTAAATTATTCATTACAATTATGTTACACTAAAAATATTTAACAATTTTAACGAAATGTATAAGAAAATATAAAAATAAATCTGTAAAAAAAAAAAAGAAAAAAGGAGGAACCAACGAAAAATAAAAATATGGTGGTTTTATCATCGAATGTGAAGCCAGTCGGTTTCGATAGAGTATTTACGACTCGATGCATCATACACCAACGTGCACAATGGTTTATATAACGTTCCCATAGATGAAAAACCATTCTGTCGCTCCCTCTCTTCTCTATCTTCGTCCTGCTTTCCTCTTTTTTTCTTATATATACGAAATAAGGGATGTTGAAGGTGGCGGGACGTTTTCGCACGCGCCCTTGTCCGTCTCTTTTACTCTCATTTTTTTTCCTCGTTTCAGCTCCCTACTAAAACATCCACGAATAGCTTTCCCGCAGGCGGGAAAAAATATATCCCTCTCTTGTAACAACCACTACCATCACCACTGCCACCACCACTGCCACCTTCTCGCTTTTTTATTCTTCTTGGTATGTATACACCCTCCAGGATTCTATCGTATCGAAAGTCGACAGATAACTTCTTATCTACACCAAAGCAGCATTGTTATATATTGTATATACCTACTTTACTTTATATCACATGAAGTATTTTCTTGTGTGTATCGAATCATAAAAAAAACGCCATGAAAATAAGAACAAATATTATCTAATGTTTATTCTATTGTATTTGAAAATACAAATTGAAGTAATAAATTTGAGATTTTCGCTTGAGTTAGATTCAAATTGAGTTATTCACCTCAAAATTAATCCATTGAAATTAATTTGTTGGTAAATAAAATGTGCAAATTGTTCTGAATTTATAATCAAAACGTAAAAATTGATTTATATAAAATATTCGAAATTAGCCCAAGTTAATTTTCTTAATCTCATAAATAAGTGAAAGCATGACACCCTTACTCTACAACAAACTTCAAATGGGAGATTATCAATAAATCAAATACTTACAGTTCATCAAAATTTTCTTATCATCTTATCAGACTCTGATTTATCTCATCTCCCGGTATCGTTGGTCAATTCGATGGGGTGACTGGTGCGTATAAATAACTGTTAGCACTCGGTGTGACTAAATCCCGGGGGTTGGTTTACAGCGCAACGAGGGGTGCGTGAGTATGCGCGCGCGCACGCAACCAAAACCATAGTAAGACCATTACGAAATATATTTCATCCAGAGAATGAGTAAGCGAGAAAGATCTCTGTATATAAATTCAAAGTCGCATAGCAGGGGCTGCACACATTCGTCTTTACTCACTTCAACTGTGTTTGCTACTATGTATAAACCGCAAATGTCTGAGGGGTTGGTCCGTGCCAAATCGGCTAAATATATAAACCTCACGCTCGGTTTAACCAGCAAATATGTTTTGGATTCACTTGGCAATAATATATATACCACCTAATACACGCCAACTCCTTCGATTAAGTCACGATGAATAGAATGGGGAACAATTAGATATGCGCAAGGTGTTGGTGAACTGAAATGGCTAAAATTATTTCAACCATATTGAAAGAACACATTGGTAATTGATAACTTCGATTTATTGATGATCAATTTTAAATTATCATTCAAATTGTCTCATGATTTCTGTTTTTTTTTTTTCAAGTTTCCCTCTGATTTATTTCTCTTTCTCCGAATTGATTGAATATATTTGTGAAGTCTATGTTGGATGAATATTGGTTGAATATTGGGAAACGATTTAAATGTAAATAACGTAACATCTGCAGCAGGTGGTCTGTAGCTCACAATTCGAGTGTGGTGATTGTGTGATTCCAGGACAGAGACATCAAGCGCAATAGTGTACGAATAGAGGGGTCATCGTACACATTGCCATTAAATAAGTTTGATGCAATTGCACATATGTCTGCTATTGTGTGATTGGTGTGTAATGGGGTTGTGCAAATACAAACGTATCAGGAATTCTCTTGGACTCTCTCTCTACAATAGGCAGTAAATTCACTTTGTTATAAATTAATAGTAAGTGCTACTACAGTGTGGAATTAGTGATCTACTTTGCAGACTAATTCATACAAAAGAAAATAAGTACAAAAATAAACTTCATATTAATATCTCAATATATTCATACACATTTCGCATTGTAACATCTTCAATGAGAGGTGTTTAAGCGAAAAAAAAAAGAATCTTCTCAAAATTGTATACGTGTACAGTAAAAGTCGACGACACAGAGAACGACGACACATTGCAATGAACTAACCACGAACACGACACGATATGATGACGACGCGGACGACGACGACGACGAGTGTGAGGGAATGAATGGAATTAGTGAGGAAGCTAGATGAATAATATCGGCTCTATCTGCGGGAGCGAAGAGTCTCAGTCGCGTTGAAACGTATCTTTCGACGTATCTTCATAGACGGGAAAGAGAGACGCACCCGCGCGCGTTCGCTTACTCACCCGCTTGGATCTTTATACATCTACATCCATACATACATATAATATACATACCAAACACTCCTACATGTTCGTTTCACCTTTACACACATTAATCCATGAGCTTCATTCTTCCAATGACGAGAGGCGTTCATACACACTTTATGTCGTCGTAGTTCATCGTTGAAAATGGCTAGAGTGAAATAGATGACTGTAAGAAAGACGTAGTGTGTATGTATATACATTTTACAGGTACACACGATGAAAAAAGTATTTTGATGATGTATAGATGTGTTTGTATACTCAGTAGACTGGGAATATGATCAAAGAGTTTTTCGTTTTACAAATATTCGGAGGTGTATGCAAAAAAGATTCGTCCAAGTGGTCCATCCTGTTTATTATGAGTTTAGAAATATTATGAATGGCAAAAAAGATTTTGAAAGAATTTAAAAAAAAGGTTTATCAGAAATATTTTGAAATATTTGTTTCATTGACATTATTATCAGTTGACAGAGTGAAAATCTTGTCATCTTATGAAACTAGAGTAGAAATAAATTAGTTAATAATTGATGAATCAATATTGGTACTCAATTAGACAAGAAGTCTCCATCGAAGATATTTTTATTACAATAAATTTTTAGTTCCCACTCTAAATCAGACAACTTCCATTCAAACCATTTATTTTCCTAATTATCTACACACTTCACAGATAAATCAATCACTTGTGTCTCTAAAGGGAGAAGCAAAAAAAGAACCATAATCAAATTCACTGATATTTCTGTTTTTTTTTCCAACGTTTCTTCTTACCGGAAGTTTTGGTGGTTTATCTTTAATCAATTTTGAGTTATGGCTGGCAGGAGATTAGGTTATAGGATATAGCTACTGGGGGGCGAGAGCTAACGAAATAAAAGAAGAAGAAAATAGTGAGACTGTGAAAGAAGGTTGAAAGATGAAGAATGAAAAAAAATGCAAATGGACGATGAACTGGTAAATATGTCTATGGATAGAGCGAAGTGAAAGACAAATGATGAGATAGCGAGAGAGCGAGAAAATTGTGTAGAGCGATAATCTACAAGACAAGACAGGCAATCAGAGGACATCCTGTTATCCCTTTGGGAAATAAACCACAAATGGTTATATATCTATACATACGTAAATATATAAAGCGAATAGAAAGGACAGAGTCAAGTTGGTCCAATCAGTTATATCCATCACTTTGTGTGAATGAATATATATAGTAGGGATATATTTTAATATTTAGTTTAGTGGGAGTCTATTTGGCTACTGACTGCCACACCCTTTTTTTGAATTCAACCCAATGAGGGGGTCCACAATAGTCATTCACATACATAAATATGTTTATAATCACATAGATATATTTATTTATTTGAAGAATTCATCAATTCAAACGATGAATAAATGAAACTCAAGGAGTTTCCTGGGTCACTGGGGACAAGCCATTCATACATATACAAATGGGTTTGTATAGTTGAGAATATTTGACAATGTAGAATGGAAATAAAAATCTTGGGATTGGAGGAAAACATTTGATTTTTTATATTTATTTCATTTTTATCTTTTTTTTATTTTTTCGTTGGGTAGCTTGGCATGTCTAATTTTTTAACGATCGACCATTGGAATATATATATTTCTGTGTGAATGTGTCTTGGGAAGTTATTTTTTGTGGTGAATGAGTGAGAGAGAGAGAGAGAGGGAGTGGAAGAACAAAAAGAATTTAGTGTTGGGTAGTTAAAACATTCCTTTGTCTATAGATATATAACGTGGAGAAATAAAGAAGGAAAAAAATGTCTACTGTGGTCATTCATGTTTTCTTGTAACCCTGAGGAAATGTGTGTGACGAGGGTTCAATCCTGCCACACATAGTCTTGCTCGTTTGTCACTGACACTCGTGGATATATATGTATACATGTAGATATGTAGATATATATATATAAATATTGTTGGTTGGTTTTATATCGTGATGGGTGTCTTTGGAATCAATAATCGATTGATTAATTATATTTTCGGGGTATTGGAGAATTAATTTTTTGTGTTCTAGTGAAAGAATTTCATCACTTTTATTTTTCATTCCTTGGAATATTTTTTTTATAATAAATTCAATAATTCTTGGATAAACAGATAATTATGAAATTCATAAACACAATCTAGGTCAATTTGCGAAAATAATTTTGCAAGTGGGATTTTTACTGTTCCTAAGTGCTCTGTGCATTCAGCATAAATTGGACAAACATGAAAAGTCAAACAAGTCTACATCGTCATTCGAACAATTCCCCAACAAATTGTCATGTCATAATGATAAATCTCTTGATATTCTAGCAAAATATTGTGAAAGACTACTACCACAATTGATATCTTTGTTACATAAAGCTTTTCACACATCCGCCACACATTTATAAAAATGTAAAAGAAAATATATAAAATATATGAAATATAACTATAAAAAGAAAAATAAATCCATGCAGAAATAGAAAAAAATATCGTTTGTACCGTATGTTGTCACTACATAAATATCAATGTGGGGATGTTGGTGCTGCACATTTTGTCAGGATTATTGTTGCAACAATAGGTGAACACAATGGCCGCCAAATTACCAAGCGTCCCAGTCAAAATATGTTCCATAGCTATGAACAGGATAATAATCACGCCTATACCATCTATACATAAACTGGTAAGGGCAGAGGTGTAGGGCTATAGTTGTAAAGCAACACTGAAAGAGCAAATGAGAAAGATACATTTACGATGCATCAATACATGAGTTGTATAAGGATCGTGAAGAGACGTAGATTTTCAACGTTGGTGACCACAAACTGCGGGACAGCTGTATTTTGAGTTATCATAGATCGCCGATCTGCGGATTTTCAGTTTTTATGGACTAGAGGTCCTCTCTTGAGAGGGATATGAGGGAGCGAGGGCAATATATAGACTCAATGTGCGACGTTTTCACTTGTCCCGCTTATTTTTTTTTTTCTTTCTTTACCTAGTTAAGGGATGTGTGTGTGATTATCGCAAATGTAAATGCTATCTTGTGTACATGTGTGCGCATGTATCATAAATAATCACGTTTCAGTTGACGTTGATTCGTCGACGACGGCAATGAAGACATGGTGGAACGTGTTTTGATATGAGGCGCGTCGCAGCAACGGCGGGACACGAATGAATGAAGAAAGGCGAAAGAAAAAATTGTGATGAAGGAAGGAGATGATATCATGTAGAGATCTGGGGCACGTGTCTTGGATTTTTTTTTCTCTTTGGTTGTTATTGGTAGTTTTTTTTCTTCTTTTCGTTGCAATTCTCAGGACGTGGGTAGTCGATTTATCTGAGGTTTGAGACATATTCAGAAAGAGAATGATTTGAAACGGAATTTTATGATCTGTTACGAAATATATTGCAGAATATTTTTGATTTTTATTTAATAACGTGAGATTGTTGAATTTAGCAACAATAAACAAATAGTTACTTTTTCTGCGCTTTTGCGGATGTTATCACATGAATGTTTCCATATATATGAAACTATACAAATATATATATATATATATGTATATATGCGAGTTGTTACCCCTCGTTCAGAAAGTCTTCAACACACATTTCATATCCCGGAAAATTCCATACGTTCCACCGACCGCAAACGACAACTCAATTCCAACGAATTTTTTTTCCTTCTTTTTTTTTTGCCGTCCAAGCGATTATACGCGAGGGCGCGAGCGTCGGGCAGCTGTCGCCTGTTCGAGTCTATTGTCAAGCGCAATGTTTGAGTGTTCCTGAACAGAGAGGAGAACACCGGGTATTGTCCTGGTCTCAGATCAAACGATTACGCGACCACGATTACAATCTCATCTGCATCCCGCACTTCTCATGTCTCTACTCACTTTGCTTTTTCTCCTCCCTTTGACCCCCCCTGCATTTTTATTTCCCCTAAGAGGTTTATGGACTTGGTCGACTGATGATATTGGAACCGAGTTGAGTATAAATTTAAAAGAAAAATAAACACGCTGATCAAAATTTTATTTGAAATATTAATTGTTATCGTATATAAAAAAAGAATCAGAATCACTTGACATATCTTTACATAAAATTGTCGTACAAAATTTGTTTAGTTGATTTATTTCAATGATTTTAGCAATTAATTACACGAAAAATACATGAATACGAATAAACTTATCACTGTATAAAGATAAAAATAAAGTAGCATGTTTAAACGACTGTACTTTTTATACTCTTCAGAATACCATCGGTCTTTCTTTGACTCCTTAAAATTTTATGAACTGTCTGAAATAGCTGTTGAACTGCACGATGTTTTTATTCATCGTACTCGGGGGATTGACGAAGATTCGGCGCCGTGTTCTCGGCGACACTGCGACGAGACATTGGAACATGCCGCTATATATTAAAAGAAGCGATGGATATAAACGGAAGGCGAGCGGAAAAGATTTTGGGTAAACTGAATTAGCCACACAGTCAAACGACTCCGAATGACCCTACTATATCATAAATTTTTTTGAATTTTACTTAGGACACGGCTAACGAATCCAAATTACCTCTCATAAATTGCACCACTCAGGGTACGATGACAACATGACCGCCGATATGCTGCAAGTGGAGGCAACACCTCACAATTCGTGAATTCCATTGAATTAAGTCACCTGTGATCACGTCTCTTACTGAGTATTACAATGGAACAAAGTTTTATAAAAGTAGGAATAAATAAACAAATAATCTTTATATCACAATCAAATTGTCATTAAAATAACATTTCTGGAACCCAACAATAATTACACCACAAAACTTATTTGTATTTCCCCAAAATTGAATCTGATTTTCAGAAAATTGTAATCATTTTGCGAATGAATAAAAAAATTATGTTAAGATGTCATTTTAAAGATTAGACGCTCTTCTATCGTGTGGATTTCACAAATTAAACATCCGCCGATTTTTCGTCGAGTTATGAATCGAAGAGTTTAACTTCAGCCAGTCCAGAATTTTCCATTAAACTTAAATGTTGTTCGAGTGAAATTAATTCTTCTCCGACGGGTTTATATAAAAGATAAATTTTCCGTCTTCTAGTAAAGTACAACAGTGCACTTATCAACATTCTCTGTCCAATGCTGATAATTCTTGGTTCTTCAATCCCTCAGAAGAGTAAAAGACCAAATAAACTGTAATCATTGAAGCATTTTTCATGTGTCAAATTATGATTTCCCAAAGAAATAATACATCTTCATAATTCCTGCCACAGACTTTACCTACTTTAATACCATTCGTCATTTGGGTGAAAGCCTCACTGAAACTTAAATCTTGCTCTACTTTTAAGTAACGACCCATAGCAATTTGGCTCACCATTAGCGCTGTGGGATAAAAGCGACTAATCACATTGCACTTTTGCTTCACGCTTTACCTCCTCTCTATTTATTTATGTATACATTTTTTTTCTTTTTTTTTTTTGAGGACTGCTCTGCTTAACCCTCAAGGGACAGCTCATTACCTTCTGTATTTTCTCGCTTTCTCTTTATACACATATAATATTGCGTTGTGCGCACAGAAGCAGGAAATAGTGATGGAGACAACGTAGATGCGAAAACAATGGGAAGATTAAAATTCGTACGACGGACACAGAAGAGCCCAGATTATCCCTCCCATGGTGCTGCAGGAAATGGATTTCACGTTCATATAAACTCGCCGTTGTAACATACCCAGTGCAATTGTAAAAAAAAATGGATTAAGAATTAATCTTCATCGAATTTTCCATGTCTCCCTAAAATTCAGAAACTTACCAAAAATATAATACAATGCACGCAGCTTTTAAACCAACGCGCAAATTTTTTCCAATAAAAGTAAAGATACCATTCGTTAGTTCCTGCGATTTCCTATCGAACACACCTACAACAATTGCATTAATCTAATTTAGAAATGAAGAAAAAAAATGACAAAGAAAAAAAAATAGAAATAATTAAACAAGAAAAAGATGGCGAAAATGTTGGCAATGAAATAAAAATGCGGGTTAATGTGATTCTTCAACTACAGTAAATGTTCCCGTGAATAAACCAGCAGCATCAGAATAGAACAACATGAGGGATGAAGGAAAAAAAAGGGTTGCGAAAGGGAGAAGAATAAAGAGGTGAAAGAGGAGGTCGTTGGTGGAGGTTGTGCACAGAGGAGAAGACTGAGTACGTGACACAGACGTCACATTAGATTTGGAAGCGACATGTCCTCGCACAAGCGTATCGCTCGCTCATCTGGCCCTTTGCTCTCAGCATTTCTATGTGTTTATATACATACACATAAAAAGGGATAGAGACAGCGAAAAAAATAATGGGAGAGTGAGAGGAAGAGAGTGGTTTTGCTTTTCGGCGACACGCAGATACGAGATTATCTACGATCTACGCTAAACAGCGAGCCACAGAGTACAGACGAAGGCTTCGGATAATATAGATAGCATTCATAGCCTTACCCCCTTTTGCCCCATAGCCTTTCCACTCTCTTGAATTCAATAATGGCTTCCATACCATGCTAAAGGACTGAATGAGCGTATTGTTGATTCACAGGACGCCAAAACCCAGCTATATAGTTAGCATAGAGGTTTATAACGACTGCTACTGGCTCTTGTTTATGACGACGACAACAGCGACGATTTTAGCGTTGATGTGAACCAATGCGGGAGTCCAAATCATGATTTGCCAATTTCTCGTCGTTTGATCATAATTTCTGAACTGGACAAATCAGTTCTGCAAATGAATTGTTTCGTACACCACCTCAATTGCTTCGTCAATTTTATGGAATGCATCTGAGGTCGCAACTCATGAGATAAAATTGTAGATCACATTCTGGCGCGCAAAACAAGCCTATATTTATATAGGATCCCATCATTCCACATCGAGCTTTCCATGATTTTGTGTGGTGCATTTATACTGATGGATCTGGTGGGTTTCAGTCGATATTGAAACTTTTTCTTTTGGTTTAACGAAGATATATTGTCGAGTTCAGAAAGACTGTTATGGGTATTTGGAGAATTTACAAATATATCTACCTATAGGATATGCATTCACCTTGTCCGATCACGAAATTGCCCAAAGCGCTGTGCAATAAGCCATAAAGATACCGTTGTGGATATACGTCGTGCAACGCTGGATGAACCCTTCCTTATATATAAAGATATGTGTATCTTCGTACCGAGAATAATTATAGACGCGCTGCACCGCGCTGTGCACGGTTCGTAAAGCCTGCAGATTCATCCAGGAGATGTGTAATATATAGATATATATATTTGTGTGTAGGGTGCACTCTCAGCTTGCGAGTTCAAATTTGTCTTCGTTTTTCTTCACATATATTTATTCATTTATTTATTTTCGTTTATTTTCTTCCAGTTTCTATTACTTTATTTTATTTTTCTTCACATCATCACAATTATTTCTTCTTGGATCTTGAAGCATCATTGATGTAAAAAAAAAATATGGGGAATTTAATTGAAATTATTTTGAAAGTTTATATTTGATGAATATTTTTACATCCAATTTTTCGCTTTGGATAAAATTATATTGGAAAAGAATAATATATTGATATATTGGTCAGTGTGGTTATGTAATTGTGAAAATTATATTTACAGTAAGAAACACCTTGCAAATATGGTTGTTGTGTCTAAAAAATTATTTAAATGTATATTTTAACAGAGGTGTTCGTGTAGGGATGAAAAACAAAAATAAAGAATGAAAAACGGTTGATATAAAATTTATGAGATTGAAATTATCGCGGTGGCACATAATAAGAGGGACCAATACACGTGTATAAATATATATACATATATTTATATATAAATGGCAAGGTGCAAGCGATCGTGAATCGAGTGGGACGTGTCGATATGAGAAATTGGTTGTGATAATCGTTGCAGGTGCATCATATAATCGCATACCCATATATAAAACATATACATTTTTCAAACCATTTTCAGAGACACCTGAAACTCAATACTCTAGTCAATGACAAAAAAAAATGGCGCAGCTAAATGCGAAGAGAAATAAATAGAAGTAAATAGAGGAGAGCTGATATTTGAAAAGAAAAATGATCCCGTCAGTAATTTGTCACCTGTAAAAATTTTTATTGCCAATAAATCTCACTGCACTAATTACAAAATTCTGGAAATGGAAAATTTGCACTTCAATTATCGTTTTGGTTTCTTCTAACATAATAAAAATCGCTACTTTGTATTCTTCATTATTTTTCATTGAATAGTAATCGAAATTAGATTTTCGCCCGATACTCTGACCTAACTATTTATTATGAATATGAAAATGACCATAAAGCGAGAAATTGTATTGAAGAGAGTGGAAGCAAGAAAAAAAATAAGAAAAATGTAGAAAGGTAGTAGTACTGCAGTGGAAGAAGAAGGCATCGGTGTTTACAGGGATTAACAAAGTAAAGCATTGTAGCTCTCGCTTTAGGGACAATGCACTCGCATTACGATGCTCTCATTATTTCGGGCGCCAACTCTTTTTGTGTTTGGTGGGATTAAAGTTTATCCCTGGCACAGCGGGGGATAGTCCAGACATGCCTTTTTCTCATATATCCACTCTTCTTTCTCACCCTATAGATATATAAATACATGAACTATGATCCTGAGTTGTAGTTGTGAATTTTAAAAGGTGGTTTCCTTCAGTTTTAGAATGTTGAGTGAACACTATGTTGACGTGAACACAATAGTTGAGACAATGTCATG
This sequence comes from Meteorus cinctellus, assembly GCA_030523045.1. Classification (NCBI taxonomy): domain Eukaryota; kingdom Metazoa; phylum Arthropoda; class Insecta; order Hymenoptera; family Braconidae; genus Meteorus; species Meteorus cinctellus. Next base: position 442,787 of record JAPYZF010000007.1, on the reverse strand, counting down.
GGACCTCTCAAGTTTCTTACACATTTTTTCTCTTCCTTGCTTTTCTCACTAAAAATATGTATTGATATTCATGTGTCTCTGTGTCTGTATATATATATATATGTAGAAGTATATTCTTATAAAAGGTTCTACAAGAGTGTTAGAGAAAGCATTTCTTAGATTTTTAAGATCGTGAGAGATTCGTCGTTGAGTATATAAAGATGAGATTCTATTGAACGATAATATATGTTATTGGTACATTTATGTGGAGCAGAAAGAAATTTGCTACAAGATTAAGTTGGTTTGAAACACCTGAAAACATTTGTGCGGATGAATACATTTATTTTTTTTAACAATATTATATTTATCATGGCAGGAAATATGGAAGTTATAAAAAACCATTTACAAATGTAGAAGCCTTGAATATTATGTGAAGCTTTGGATGAAACTACCCTTTTGTTTGACGCATTTTTCTATTCTTCTCTGTATGATAATAATGAAAAGGAAAAAATCCAATAAACATGTCTGGCGTGACAGAACAAAAGAAGAAAAGGGATGAAGGAAATAGAAAACGAAGATGAGTATGAGAACAAGTGTTATTCCAACTTGAGGGAAAATTCGTACAAGTTTGTTTGATATAGCCAATAATAACGTGGTATATATATATGGTTATGTAGATATAGTCTATAAAATTGAAATGGCGAATGAAGGGAAGCAAACACCCGACAATTAAAACACTATGTATATACATATGTATATACCAATTCCTTTCAATTTTTTTCTATCCCATTTTCGTTGTGTATTTCGTTTGTTGAAACTGCAAAAAAAAAAGAATGGAATTAGAAGAATAAAAAATGAAACGTCGTGTGTTAATTTCTCGGTTTAATTATTTTTTAAATTAAAGCTGACTGTGGTTTCGACGATTGTCAATATAAAAGCCACATGCAGGTGAAATTGCATCGAATCCATAAATACAGAAATATAAAAAAATTTATATGAACGATATATTTATATAGGGATGTAGCCACATGAACGGTTTTGTTTTATTTCTTGTCAAAGATATATGGCGTCCGATCAGAGGCTCTATATTCAACAGAAGGGTACCAATGACAGAAGGGTTGAAAAATTTATAACAAAGGGGAAAATAAATGAACAGTTAACAAAAGGTTCATGTGTTATAAACAAAATAGAAAAATAATCTGAATTTGATAAATTTTAATTGAAATGTTTTTAATGATTGTAGTTGAATGAATGATAATAATTTTTAGGTTAATAATCATTCGTTCATTCTGTCTTATAAATAAATAATGATGACCTTTGTTTCAAATAATTCTTCTTACAGAATAGAATTATTGCAAAACAATTGAATGAAATTTTTGTTTCTGTTTTAGCTCTTGATAATCTTCGTCGTCATTGTCATGCTGATATTTGCAAGCTTCACAACCCCATCATAAATAATAAAATATGATTATATAATATTTGTCCATTCGAAAACGCCATACATTAATGTATGTTTTTGTTTGCATTTGTGTATAATTTAAAAAAAAATAGCGTTGCAAAATTTTTTTAGAAAGGGCAAAATGGGTGACGTGTGTGTATATGTGTGTACGTGAAGTGTCGCCTGCGGCCACGTTTCTCATAAAAATGAACGAGAGAGCAAGAGAGGGAGAAGGAGAGAGAGTATGTATGTTGCGTGCATGTGACTTGGTATAAAAGTAACGGCATAGCTGGGCATATATCTAGTCAAGATAACAAGCGATATCTTTGATATATTACACGATGTATAGGATACATATATATGAAATAAATGTACATGTGTGTGTGTATAAAAATATTTATATACACGTTGCGAGTATGAACGAGGACACACGCTGCAATTTTGTTTGTGTATTATTTTTTAACTATGCTACAGTTTGGAAAAAATTACTCATGAAAAAAAAATTGGGAGGATTTGTATAATTAAATTTGGAATAATCAGCAGTTCAATTGTTCTACCGATGGTTTATTTAATTTTTAATAACTATTGTTTATCAATAATTCAAGAGATTGTTGTTGAATGTTATTTATAATATTTGATTCATTCAAAAAAAGAAAGTCACGAAAATAAATATAAATAAAGTGTTGGTGTAATTCTTTCATTCAACTGATTTATATTTAGGAAAAAAGTGTAGACGTTAAGAATGTGCAAATGTTATTGCGAGGGATAGTGTGTCTCCCGGTTTCCCCTTCTCACCCTTCTCCCTTTTTTTTTATCGTCGCCAAAAAACTTCATCAGGACCGCAATGGGCTCTTGGCTTATATACGCAAAGAGAAAAGCTGACACTGACTTCTTTCTCAGTTTTCTCGCCTGCTCCCTCTTCATTCCCTTTCTTTTCCACCCACAGCCCCTCGAACATTTCACATTAGCAAGATAAGTTTTTATAAAAAGGCAGAGGGGGTTAGAAATGAAAAGAGAATAGGAAGAATAGAATAAGAAAAAATAGAAATATCCGTGTGAATACCAAAACCAGGAAATACAAACGACGAAGAGAAGTAGTGCAAGTGAGTCAAGGTACATATGTATATATACGCCATTTTTATATAGAGACGGGGGTTGAAAGAGGGTGTACGTAAGGAAAAAAGAAGAAAAAAATTCATGTACGGCGGCGAGAAATCGCCGCGCGCGACAGAGTTGCGCGGAAAAAAAAAATTTCATTTTTTTTTATTTTTGCTCTTTACTCCAATTTTTTTTCTCTTTTTTCTTTTTTTCACCCCTTTCTTGCAATAAATCTGCTCGCGGGAATTAGTTTCGAGATAAAGTATAATATCGGGCCGTGGGCGAAGTGACGTCAGAGGCTCTGAGTATTTATTACCATGATAGTGTCAGTCGTGTGCGAGCTAGCAACCCCTAACCCCCCCTTTTCACTCCTGACCACCCTGCACACTTTATCCCCCCTGCTCCCTTGTGTTTGACTGCGTACAGTCCCTCACCACCATTACCACCCTGGCGTGCAGCTTTTCCAATGCTTCTTCGTCGTTTGCCTCGTGGTGTATATGGATGTCTCGCGAACGCAGTACAACCCCAATGGTGGTAAATTATTGGAAAATAGTTGCAGGCATCGGAAAAGACAGCGCGTAGTATAGGGGGTGTTTTATATTTACGTATATACGAATATGTATATGGATAGATGTATAAAAAAAAAATTCCACCGTGAAAATCCGGCGATTCTTCTTCTATCTGTTTTGTATTCAACGATATCCCGTTTTAGTTTTCTCGTGTCTGATTTATTACTATCACGTTTTATTTCCTCTCATTTTTCCTTTTTTTACATTTGTTCACCCGCACTTTCACATCAGTCTTCTCTCTTTTCCATTAATCCTTAGAATTATATGAACAACACTTATGAAAAACAGGAAAAAACAAGAGAAAAAATACTTAAACATGAAGAAATAAATATAATAAATGGGACTACAAATTAGAAATAATTCATTCGACTTTGTGATTATTTCTCCTACATATTTTTAAAAGCCAAAAAGTCATTTGAATTTCAATGAGAATAATGCAATACATTTTAGACAATGAAGTAATAGATGTTTAATTCATACACATAGACACAGTCACACATGCCACTTAACTTGTTTGCATTGTATCAAACAAGCTCGTTGAGTTTATCAAACGATTTACCCTCCCCTACCGTTTAAGTCACTAGGGGAATATGACAAAATAATTTAATCGTCAATATATACCGCAGATATCGCTAGCAGGTTTTATTGCACAGCATGAACAATGTGACAGACATCAATGTGCGTAAACATCAATAAATATTTCACCTTATACCGGATGTGCACTTGGCAAAGTGCGATATATCGTATGGACATTGTATCTCGTTGCATCTGATCATTTTTGTTAGAACAGATGGTTGGAAACATTTGATTTGGCCAATTTGCCACAGCGGGTGGTATAGACACTGGGGTGATATTTATCCCGGACATATATCGTCACTTCTTTCATCACAGTATAAACACATTCACGCATCATTTCACATTTCACTTTTATCTAAGTGTTTTATAACAAAATCATTTTACTTAGCATATTCTATCGAAATTTTAGGATTGTTCTGTATTATCTAAGGAATTCTATCAATTTTCTCTTAATTTTGGTGATAAAAGAAGATAAAATCATCTCTTCAACTTCCAATATTTCATTTTATAATGCATAAAACTTATTAGTCTAGCTAAAAGTTCAATTGTTAGCATAGAAACATTTTATTCTTCTACAATTTCGCTCTAAAAATAATTGTTTAATGTTTCAGCATGCAGTTGATGATTTTTTTTATTCTTTCCACCATTCAACTTCACTTTATCATTCATTTTTATATTCTCATCATATAAAACAAGAACTCACCAAAAAAATCCAAATCAATTCATTTCTTTCCATACACATGAAGACAAAAATCCTAAAAAACGTCACTTTCCTCAAATAAAATGACCTGATCACTCATATCCCGATAAAGTCAAGAATAAATTCTCATCGATAGGCTGTCTACATCAAAGTGCTCCACCAATAGCAATTAACTTGAGAGTACGATCGAGAGGATCGTTGATATAATCGTAAGTGCGTTGCGGATATCGAATTATCGGTGATTATACACGACGGCATTTCCCGAAGCTTGAAATCGTCTAATTTACGCAAATTACACCATCAAACAATGCGATCGCAACTATACTACCACACCATAACGATCATGTGACTAGTGTATACGTCGTGGGTATAAACATATATTAAGTACACACGTCTACATATACATATATGAGGTCGAGAATTGCATTGAGGAGCCATTGCACAATCTATAACCAAAATCAGCGCAAACTAAGATCTAATAAAGCGACAAATCAGTGCGGTAACTGCCGTTCTCTAATACCTATACTGGCGCATTCAACATTGCTTTAACGATATGCTTGATAATATATATATATATATATATATAGAGGGGTGTATGTACGCGTACTCACCGTGTCAATAGCTATATACATCTAAATATAGGTATGTATTTCACGTGTATTCAATGTTTGAACAAGCTTTGTATAAACACAAAATATATCTGTGTATGCATTTGCATATATGGCCTCTGTTTACTCAGAATATTCACAAAACAGATACATTACTACGCGTAATGAGGTAAATGTACAAGTGGAGGTACAATAAAATAAATTCCTATAGAAAGTAAAAGAAAAAGTAGAATAAAATATTGGGAAAAATATTATGATCTCCAGTGATCTAGTTGAAATTAAATGAATTGGATTGGATAAGATTAATTTTACAATATGACATTTGCAGAATATTGTTTAGATGTATTCGTGTACATGGAGAGCGCAAGCGCACACATGTGGTCATTAGGATTTACATAGTAAGATGAACGAACGGTTGAACTTTTCATGGCACAGAAAAGAGCAATTCCTCATGCGTCTGATAGTGGAACGAACATTTAGCTCTGTCCGGGAATCAAATCCGCGACCTCGGCTACTAAAGTGCCCTTTATCAAACTTTATAATTAAACATGATTAAATGTTTATGAGAATTGTAATTTAATGTTGTGAAATAACTGAGAAGAAAAATTAGTCGCATCGTTAAATTATACACTTGGATACTTGATAGATTTATTTACGATTACTCATTTTCTATATGTGGTTAGTAATTATTTATTATCTTATCGTCCTAGTCCTACTTTATTATCTATTTTATATTCTCAACTCTGATATTTATTATTATTTTTCAATAAACCTCAAGCACTTGATCATTCTTTTCATACACTTAATAATAATTATTCAATGTAACATTTAGAATTCACTAGCAAACATCTTCCATTGTACAATCACTAGTAAATAACATAGAAGAAAAAAAAAGTTAAATTATTCTTTTGTTATATTTAATAAATCCGTTCACTTTATTGATGAGTAATTTCTCGCATGTACTTTCTAATTATCAATTATCCTTCGATCTTTATAAAATTATTCAATTACTCCAATTACTCCATTCCTCTCTTCAAACTCTAACAAAATCCAACTCCATCACCCAAAAATCCATCTAAATAATTCTCCATGAATGAAACAAAATAAAAAATAATTAATATGATCAAACAATTGTCTGAGGCATTCACCAGATTGAATTGTACAGATAATATAAAATAAATGATTGATGTTACTAACAACCCAACATCATTACTCATTATTTAAATGTGCAGGAGTCTGATCCAATGACACCACACTCACCCGTTTCCAAATGTACAAATCCTACTACAGCACATCCATCCATACCATACGCAGATACATACAAACATAGAATGAATGATGATAATCGAGAGAGTCAGAGTGAGGCAACATATATATATCCTTCGCGTTGGTATCGCACACATTATACCGGCTTGCCCGCATCCGATCGTCGCCGTCGGCGAATTAATTGCGCTGTATTTATGCTGCCATCACGTCGCAAATGCACTTGTGGATAAGACACTTTTCCACATATAGTTGGGCTTTATACCATTGTATACATATATTTATTGATAAATATACACATAGCGTATATGTTATGTATATAAACTATAATGGTCATCCTCTGTACGTGCGTATACACACAATATATGCACCTATACGCCAGGGCTAATTGAAACGCCACCGTTTGCGAGATAAGCCACGCCGATTGCCACAGCCAAGAGTTATGAGACGATATTACGATGTATATTCTCTTGCTCTCTGTCTACCCCTGATTCAATCTCTCTCATCCTCTCTCACCGTGTTGGTCTCTGGTATATGTACGTCAGCTTCAAATTAATTTGACTCTCAGTATATCCCTTTGGTATAGAGGTAGCAAGTGTACACCGCAGTGTCTACACATGTATATACACAATGTTTCGTATATGTTATTTGTGGTATAGCTATTAGAGATTATGTGGGCGTGTGTGTGTGTGTGCTGTTGCGTGACATGACAATGAGGAACAACTGAAAGCCATCGTGGAATATAATAGAACAGTATGCAGAGAAAGTATACTTGTCTATTCTTCTTCTTAGTTCTTTTACTTTAGACTTTTTATTTCTATTTTTTTCTTTTCGGTAATTGAGTTGAGTGAGGGCGTTACGTTTGTCTGAATAAAATTCTTTTGATGGATGATGTGTGTGAAGGGATATGTGTGACTGTGTTGAAGGGATTTTTAGAAGTGGCGGGTGGACTGCTTTATCGACATCTTGGCGCGATGTGAATGGATGTGAGTTATATTGAGTTAGGGTGTTGGATTGATTTTATTTTTGTTCTTAGAGATTTTTTTTTTATATTGTTAGGTTCTTGTTTTATTTTTCATTGGATTGGTGATGCTACTGGATGAAGGGGAATTGTGAAGAGGAAAAGCTTGGGGGTTTTATCATTTATGAGAATAATGGACTGAGCTTGATTTGGGTAAATTGTTGAGGTGGTTATTCGGAGTGGTATGGGTTATAATTAACGAAAGAATAATTCAGGATTGTGTTCAATGTTTATACTCAATTGGAAATATTTGTTAAGAATTCAGGAAGATAATTATAAATGAAAAAGAAATTTGTTGGTGACAGTAATATTATTAATTGAACTTGATTCGATATTTTATTATTTTTATTTTCTGTTTCTTCAAGTATAAATTTACGTTGAGACTTTTCTTGTCAATGTCTGTATCTGTATCAATCAACTTATCGATATATTGACGTTATCAAAGTTCGAAATATGATGTGTGCGCTATGAAAAAAAAATCAATGTGATAAATTCCTAAATGGAGAGTTGAAAATGTGCGTCAATCATTTATATATAGAAAGTGAGTCCTTTGTTCTTTAAAATCAGCGGTTGATTCGAAAGAATCTATGCAAGTGAAAGAGGTCGTGGCAGAGAGAAGAAAGTCACTGAAGGACATGATGGAAAATTTATATTTATTTATTTTCTTTTTTTTCTTTTCTCTTTTTTGAAAAGTGATGGTTCTGTGGAGACAGAAGCCGCTAAGGATTAGATGTATTTTTTTCTTCTACATAAGGAGTATACAATTTTTTTTTTTCCCTCCCCTCGTTTTTTTCTTTTGGGTTGTGATAATAACATAATAAGAGAGGCGTGTCATAATTTTTGAATTTTATTTTTCGTTTTGTTTTCTACCAGATAAAATTTCATGGGTTTTTCCCGCGCCTCTTCAAAAAGAATCGCGCGAGTACCGAAACATCCTCGAGAGATTTTTTTTCCCTTTCTTCGACTGTTTCGTATTATAGAGAATCGTTCTCGTGGGACTTCATGGACTTGAATTGGCTTTTTTTTCTTCCTTCTCTGGGAGTAGCGATTATTTTCTCGTCTCTCGTTCCCTTTTTTTTTTATCCAATTGAGAAATATGCAAAATCATGGTAGCGATGCGGAAGCTATTGAAGAGGATAATTTTTATATAAATGAAATGTTAGTGGGACAAAGTTCCTACTATGACGGAAAACCAAAATTTCCTCTTTGAAGTTAGAAATCGCAGTACACTTTGGCTCTGTGGCTGCAGGCTGGATATATATGTATATATATACGTGTTTATACAGGTATGGTGGTGCAAATGTATGGTCGTAAAACCATACGAAGGACACGCGGTTGAGACTGTGCAATGGGACAAAATGATTATTTATGAGCGTTGAAATCGATACAGTCCCAAAGTCCCAAAGTCGATCATGAAAATACGGCACTAGAAAGAAAAGTGTGCGCGGTGCGCCAATAGAAATAACGAACAGAAAAGAAAGGAAAAAAAAAAAAGAAAACCTATCTAATTTTGCTGCATTTCAAGACATGTCGAAGTATTTTAAGTTAATTTATTATTAAATTATCGACAATCGACAAATTTCTTCCACAAATTTTTACACAATTTTTCCTAATCATTTTTGCCCTATTGGCGCTCATGATATCCCACGAACTAACCAACTCTCCAATTTCAAAGTAGACTCATTGTATTTGTAATCCAATTTTCTATAGTCCTAACTAGAACCAAAATATTCGATCAGTAATTTCTATTTTTTTAAATATAATGTTAAAACAAAAATGAATAATGAAGGAATTCTTGTTCAGCCTAGACAATTCAATTAAAGTACATTCTCGATCATTCCGTGAAATAAATTCACACTCGTATATACATATATACAAAGAGAAAAACTTTTGCGAGAAATAATGCAAATGGAGTGTATTCCATACATACAAACATAACCCTCTCTGTTACATGTATACGAATACACATACACTAAGTAAGTATTTAAATCCTGATTTACATCCCTTATCGCAGCGTCAGTTATGCAAGATTACATGAGTTTACGTGGGAAAATTGATTTATTCCCTAATAAATTCTCCTCGTCTAATATCACATTAACGATAACAATTTAAATTATATTACATCGACAAAAAATAATAATTCAATTCCCATAATTATTCCACTCAATTCAATTCGATCTGATCAATAATCAAAAAAATAAAAAAATCTCCCACTCAACTAAATATAATTAACATAAAAAAAAAACAAAAAAATAGAAAAATACCCAATCAACTTTCCTTCAAACCAAAGAAAAAAAAAGTGGGTAACAATTTAAAAAAAAAAGAATTCCACGCCGCAAAAATTCTTTTACGTTCCGATGTCATTCCATCGTCTCTGCACCTTCAGCTATGCCATATACCGGACTCTTTTTACGGCATTTCATGGTGTTTCACCGTCCATAAATCAGTGCTGGGGTAGAGAAGCAGTAGAGAGAACCATAAAATCCGTGGCGCTTGCACACGAGTAGAGAAAACAACGAGAAGACCACGAAGACGAAGACGCGACTACAGTGGATTCCTCTTGGTGTTTGTGGATGTTTCCACGCGCGCACGCTCCTACACGTTCCACCACCATCCCTCTATATTCTCGTTACATAGAAGAACCTGTCCCAAGTGTATCCTGGCGGGGGGTTGCTTTCTTCTTCCTTCCTTCATTCTTTTTCCACCTATATTTACTTTTTGGTTCTCTCTCACATTTCATTCTGTATATATATATATAGATAATATGCATATATACTTACACCCTATGTAAACCAGAGGGTTTATACCTTCTGGCATTTTCTTTACAATGGCGACCTCGAATATATACGTAAGACATTACGACATTGTCGAGCAGAAATGACAAGAGACAAATATATTTGAGTGTATAATGCCTGATGTATTTATATATGTATTTATATGTATATATATATACATTTGCAGTGTCTCTTCTGTTCTTACCTTCGTTTCGTACCGTTTATATATGCATATATATAGTCATTTGACGAAAATCCAGGTTAAATCTGCGTGTCTGCTTGACATCCTTGAAAGATTTCAAAGAATAAAAATGTATTTGTAGTAAATTTTTGGTGAACAGGTGCATCTTTCATAATTGTTTATTTATTTTTGCATAGTAGGTATAGGTAAAGGAATTTATTTTACAGTATTGTGAAGTCTTTCTAGTTTTAATTCAATGAAAATCAATTTTCCTAGTCTCTTGTAAAAATTAGTGCTCTGTCGATGAGGAAATCGGTCCGATATTTATATAGAAATCTGTGAGAATTTTTGAGTTTGATGATATTAAATTGAAGGCGTTTTGACGCATTTGAAGATCAATAATTGTATAATCATGATATTCAGGTATATTTACAGATGGTAGACAAGAGGAAATTAAAAAAAAATTGCACAAATGCTGTGCTGTTGATGAGGGTTAAGTATTCAGAAAGATCTCATTATCAGTGTTAAAAATCAACTGGAGCAAATCCATTGCTTCTGTTCCTCTGTCACTACTGTTAACAAAGGGATGGATTCAAAGACCCTTTTTCATCATATATTTTCGTCTCTTTTGAATTCATTTAAAATTGGGTCATTGTTTTATTGTGAGGAATATTTGTTCTCATAACCTCCCATTGTGCATCACTAAATTTCCATCTTCATTATACATTACGAAATTTTTCATGGGTTCTAACTAATATAACGAAAGAAGAATAGAAACTGCTACTATATTTACCTGAGTGTAATCAAGTTGACGACAAAAAAAATGAATTCATATTGTAAAAAATATAATAATATCAGTGATTCATATATTTGATTTGTTTGTTCTCTTCCGAAACTCCTCTATTGCCTCCATCAGACGATTTCAAGCACAAAAATATACACAACAGGGATATAGTTGAGCACATGGGGTTAGTCACATAGGTAAAGATGAGCTGGCGCCTGGATGACAATAAGCCTGTAGACAAAATGGCCATGACGAGACAGGGGAGAAAATCGGTATCCACTCCAGGTAGCTGAACATCTAAAACATGTCTAAACTTTTGATATTCATAGTCACAGTCTTAGACTAAACTCAGGAGCCTTACGCATAGTTCACATATTCTCCGCATATGTGGGAGGAGTCCACGCAATAAATCCCAGGATTTTTAGTTAAAACAGGAAAAAAAAAGAATAGAAAGACAAAAATTAAGAATTTTCTTTTACGATTTGGAATTTTTTTTGGTAAAAAACTAACGAAATGAAATTGGTCGACAATTTTACGAACCGTTTTTCAGACGTGTCTACGAGTTAATAGTTTTTGTGAGTGAATTCTACAGAATTTTGGTGAGAAAATGAATTTATGTGCAAATTTTCATCGCCAGTTCTTCGAATTTTTTATAAAGAGAAAAACAATAAAGATTACTCTATTGCACAAATTCAAAGAAGAGGAAAAATAATGTAATCCTAAATAAATATTGTGAAATAAACACGAACGAATGTCATAGAATTATCTCCTTTCCCTCTAGTCCACGGAAAGCCTGTCGACAATATTCAATTGACTTTCACACGAATACCAGTGCATGTTTATCGTCAATAAAATTTAATCTCCCTCATACTTACCATCTCGACAACACATTTCTCACTATCACGATGACTGATTGACAAAAGTAACATGTGTGCAGCAGACACAACATCATCATAAATATGATATAAATCGTTTGGCCATTATCACTGTGTGGGACGTGCACCAACACGCCCTAACTGTTGCGAAGGATATTCCACTTGCGTTAAAGATAAGCACAAAAATGTGAAGATGAAGTATGAAAGAAGGGAAGTGATAATACGTTATGTTAGAGTTCCCTATCATGTGTTGAAACAAAAGAAACACAAATACAACTAAAATGTTAACGCGCAGATGAATTTTGAGAAAAGAGATAGTAAAAGAAAAGGAATTGGAAGCAGCATCATCATCTCATGTTTGACTCTGTGTCTATATAAATATGCGAGTGATTGTTGACTTGTATATCAGTGTGTGTTGGTTCGGTTCTTTCTCGCTTGCTTCGACCTTATCTTTGACACGCCCACGACATCGTGTAGATGCACGCGTATATATTTATATCTTTAGCTTCTATCCTATATACTCACTGCTACCTCGTGTCGGCACTGGTAAATACGAGATAAGTAACCGTTTAGATGATCTCTTACTGATATTGCCATGTGCCCGTTTATTTTTTCTTTATCTTTATTCATCTTCTCATTTTTCTCTCTACCTCAGCCACGTTCTTTCTCTGTCATTCCTTCATTCACTTTGACTTTGTGTAGCGATTTGGCTGCAGGCTAAAAAGTGACTTGGACAAAATTATTTTTACAGTTAGAACCACTTTCAAAGCAATGGATTTGTTTCTTTTACCATTTAGTTTTACTTTTTTTTGTAATTTATTAATGGATATGATTTAATCGTTGGCGATGTATACTCACAATTTGTTAAGAATTTAACCTTTGATTTTATATTGTTTGAGTATTGTTAAATAAATTATATTTATGAAGATGTTTAGAGAAGTTCTGATAATTCTGGTATGCTCAGGTGAGTAAGAAATGCCATTTTCAGTGACAGTGGAAAATGAAATATTGAATATTTGCTGAGTAATTCTGTTTTACAGGAAGGAACTCTGACGAATAATATTGCAATCTATCTGGCGCCCATGTCACTTGGAAATCCGTAATTAACGAATCTTCGAAAAGGTTCTCCTAAGCATAAATGCTTCTACGTGAAATAACCCTTTATAGTTACTGTGAGTAAGTTGAGTAGAAATTAAATTTCACATTCTGGGGTCTCTAAGCGCTCAACCTCTCTATCCATCGTTAATGAGCCGAGCATAACCGCAAACTATTTCGGGTATATATTTCCAAGAGTATATATTACTGGAACTTTCCGGTAGCCACATTACTACATTATTACAGCATATTGAGACACGAGGAAACAAAAAGAAAAAATCCTAATTGTTTTATTTGAAATACGATAGCCCTGTACTTGAGTGCACCGTCATTGTATTTATGTGAAAGTAATGGAGGTATTATCTTTAGTACTTCTATGTTTAGACAATTGTCATAAAATGAAGGCTCTTTTTTTTCCTCGTCTTTGAATATTTCAATTTATTTGTCCATTTATATCATCCTCTATTCACAGGGTTTCATCAGGATCGAAATTTCAGGTATTTAAGTTTCCTTTTTTTTGTCTTCCCACACTGCTATATTTACAACACTAAATCGTTTATTATCTACCACGAAAATCTTTTTACATATAGAAAAAAATTTGAATATGAATTTTGTTTTTGTCATTTTCTACCATGTACAATTTGTGTTCTCTGAAAAATGTAAAATGGTGTTTTTTCTCGTAATCCATTTCTCCATATTAAGTATAAAAATCAATTTCCACCTTCATAATATTGTAGAAAATATATTTTATATAAAGAATAATTATATCTATTCATAATTGAACACAACGGATTACATGACAGACAAATTTCTTTTCTAAACATACTCAGAGTTTTCAAAAGAACATCCTCCTTTCTCGACATAATTTTTCCTCTTAAAGAGTTCCTTTTCTCAGTTCAATTCCTTCTGAAAATACTGAAAAAAAAATTCTCAAGAATATTCCCATATAAAATTGTCAACGGAACATATAATTGACGCAAAAAAAACACCCCATCACATGAAAACATAAATGTTCATTTATTTCAACGTTCACAATCTCCTCGAGCAAATAAAAAAAATTCAAGTACTCCAAAAAATTGCTATAACAAAAAATAAAACATAAATGAAACTCAAGTGCATTTCTACCAAAGCGTTTGACGATCAAAACACACACACACACAGACATTATTGTGTATAAACCATCCAGAAATGCGTCCGTTTCCATGCCTTTGCATAGTAGTACTATCCTCCTATAAATAACCTCTCGATCCAATCATTTACGACTCGTGTGGCAAAATCGATCATTCTGGTCCAATAGAGCCCGAATAAATCGTCGCGCACTGTTATACGTCCGCATTGCACTTCTGTATAATACACCAGTGACACGTGAGACTGAATGTATAGACACTCAAGAAAAATTTGAGAGAGTGGAATGAAGAAGTAAAAGAGAAAAAAAAAATCCGTCGAATCAGCGAGAAATACTTGCGCGAGGGCGAGCGGAAGCATCCCCCTAAAGAAAGGGCGCATACAATGGCCAACTTCGGGCCATGTAGAGTTATCTTGATGAACCTTAAAGTATATATATTGCAAGAGTATAGTTGCTGTAGTCCAACAACGAAGATGGCTCGAGAGAACCTTTTTTTTGACATACGTACACACACATATAAATATATATATATATATATACATACATGTGTATGTGCATTCGTGTCGAAAAGGAGTGTAAAATGAACGTGTGGAAGTGGAGAAGGGTCGACTATCAAGAGAAGGCTAAAATATGAGTGTATAACACTACACTGTACAGTAAAAAGAAAATGGGATTTACAATTGTTACTTTTTGTTATTTTATTCATTGTGTAGATTAATGTATGTATATAAATACATCTTAGGAATAAAAATTTGATTATTATCTGCATGGGTATAGGGGAAAAAAAAGTTTGAGTAAGTGAAAAAAATTGGGAAGTGTCACAATATAATGAAATATGAACGAGGTATTTCCTCTTCAATTTGACGATGCGATTTTTTTTGATGGTGAAATTTTTCATAAGAGCTGCTCGCGTGCATTTATTTAAACATTTTTTATGATTAACATCAATACCATTTATTATATGAGAATTATCAATGAACTGTAGTAGAGCATGGGAAGAAAATTATGGTGTGCTATGTAATAGTGTTATAATATCGTGGTAGTTGCGGTGAATTAATGTAACCATTGCACACTCTCAATTTGTGTGTAAAATGCAACTTATTATTCGTCTTAATAAACGGACTTTCGGCACGCGTTTGTGTTTGAATACATCCAAGCGCTTTTGCCTCAAAGAAAGAGGAGAGAAAAATGATGAGAATGAAAATGAGAATAGGGAAAAATATTTTCTTTAATAATCAGCTCGTTACAATGCTTTATACATATATATTTACGCAATCATTTATCCTCGGGTCATAAAAAGATAAGAATTTATCAAGGCCGTTGGAATTAATCCGGCATTAATTCTAATCGCCCTCAGGATTTATTGGAGAGCGATAAATTCGCAGTTCGCCGCGGGAAAATCCAGAGAACTTTTTCCCTACATTGAGAAGTGTATTTAGAAGTGAGGGAATTAATACATGTATATCAAAGTTTGTTATATTGATGTAAACCAAGGACAAAAAGAAAGATAAAAATAAAGTCCAAATGTTTAAATCGCTTTTATCCCTATGCGACGATACTTTTAGTTCTTTACATGTCAGCATTTGAGTGATAAGAATTATTCTTCATTCCTTTGACAATAGATAACACATTGTGGTAGGTGGGAAAAAAAAATCTACACTTACAGGAAATTATTTATTTAATTTTGTCATTGTTAGTCGTGACAAAAACGCCAATGTTGCATCATTCATTTTCCCGACAAGAAAGAAATTACGTCATTATACAGTTCAACGAAATTTCCAACAGGAAAAAAAATTTATAAAGATACCGTAAGTATAATTTTCAAAAAGCCATTAACGAGCTGTGAATCGGTTAAGTCATTAAATGAAGAAGACCCAACACCTTTCTGTTGGGAAGGCAAATCTAATATTAATTGCCTATTCGTTCTAAGTATCCGTCTGTTTTCTAATACTCATTTGCACTCAATGAGTTTTTCACATTATTGAAAGAAAAAAAGAAGAATGATACACAGGACTGTAAAAACCTTTCGAAACCATCATAAACTCACAAACTCATCGGCTTCAAACATTGACAACTTTATTATTTTTTTCCAATTGCATTTCTGTCTGTCTGCTTCAACTCGAGAATATATTTGCAGAGAACAATGAAAACGAATTGTCTGTCGAGTGATTAAATACCTCTGTACGAAAGCAAACATTATATGGAAATGATTTTCTTAATGATTCTAGAAATTTCTAGAAGACAGAGGATGCCAAAAAGATTGTGTGTCGCCTCTTAATAATTAAAATGAATATTCGATCTAATTAAATATCGAAACACGTCATAAATAAACTATCCAATTGAGAATATCAAATTACGGTCTTCGTTTGAATTCAAATAGACAACATAATGTATTCTTATTGATCACTGAATAAAGGCACATAATTTAACTACAATTATCAGGACAATAACTGCCATTTTGTGAATTGCAAATGTAGCAAAATATCTGTATGATCTTTACAGTAATTCAGTCATACATCAAAACAATATCTCAGATTCATCAGAAGTACAAAGATATTGTTAATACTATCAATTACAGTTAGTCCTGATTCATCCCAACGACTCGACATATATTTCTGTTTCTACTCCAGTCCAAATGAATTATTAAATTCAGTTCAATTGAACTATCAAAATCATCAAACAGAATATTAAAATATAAATTTAACTCACCACATATCGATTCATTACAACTCGTAATAAATCTATTATATCTCCATTGTACTCTTTGACCCTGAATGATTTGTGCACATTTCAATATATCCTGACTTATTGACACGTCACGTCTTATCTTATTGAAATTCTTGGCGTGCAGTAGAATCATTCAAGACCTAGTCCTTATATAAAATGAAATTAAAGACACGTTGCTACATCTATTGTCTTTAATTTGAATAAATACTTTTGGTTAGGGATTTTTTACCTTTCCATTCTTGCACAGACTATTCATTTGAATAATAATAACTGTGTATTAACTAAAACACCACTACATACACACAAATAGTGTATTATTAATTTATTATTGTAACTTCTCTCTCATTTATAAGTTATTTTCAAAAATGTTTATTTAATGACCAGATATTCTTGCTGCGTTTTTTTAAATAATAATAAATAAAACACGTGCAAAATGTTCCTGTTTTATCGAACAATTATTTCTTATCACACGTTTGATTCTGTCAATGACAGAGGCAATACTAAGTACGTAATACGTGAATTGAAATCACGATTAGATAAAACAAGTTCGAGGGACTGCCTGAGCTCAGTAACCAGCAACTAGATTTAATCAAGGAAACTTTAGAATTTATATCCACTGGGGTAGCTCAATTTCAGCCACATCAATCACCCTCTGAATGTTGACATGAAGAGATTACACAACAATTAATATAGCCGATTAAAGATCCAAAAAAATTGTAAGATGAGCACTGGTCATGCCAATTATAACAAGCTTAATTACTCTACGAACTCAATTGCTTTAAGGATACAATATTACATATGTGTTTGTAAAATTAACCCCCATCAAAGTGTATTATAAATAATTAGACACAGAAAAGTCGAAAATCTCTTCTAGGAACAATTCGCAAAAATTCTCGGTGTATTGAGGGTTGAAGAATTCCATAAAATAATTGTCAATAATTTAATTCTACCCTTAAAATTACAATTGATCTAACCGAGATGAATTCAAACTCACCCCTGCTCTACTTCTGTACTTATCATATCCACCCCCATAAAATATCTCAAGTTCATGCGTAACATTTAATACGAACGCACAGCAGTTCTAATAAATATCCCCCATGGCTATCTGTATATAAACTATATTCACAAATAAATAAAAACCTCCATATAAACTTATACCCCTTTACGCAAAATATATCCAGATCTCTCCACAAATGGCAGCATAAAAAGTGAAAGAACAAAATGAAAAAATAAAAAATAAAATCAGCGAGACAGTGAAGTATCAGCCAATACGAACATCACGAATTAAGTGCACGTGCAACATGTACATACAGCCCTAATGTACCATCAAAGAAGGGATAAAACACACAATACTTAATATATATATATATATATATATATATATATATATATATATACAGGTATAAAGGGAAAAGGGGGGAAGCAAACAAGACCGGTAAAAAATGAATCGATAGGCGGAGTTTTTCATGACGCGCCGCAAGAGGCGCTCTAGAGAGGGGAGCGAGCAATAGGCGGAGTCAGGCTGATTTAGAGCCGCCATTTTGTGACAATGGACGAGAGGGGGTATCACTATCTGATTGGCTGATCTACGGACTTCTCTTCGTTGTGGACAAGCTTCTACAGATTGTTCAGTTGTCTCCGCCAGTATACTCCGCAGCAGCCACCCGCCAACGATCCCGTTGCTTTAACTCCCCACCCTATATGAATTCTCATCACGCTTCCTCCCCTACCTTGGTTTCTCCCCGCGTACGA
Organism: Meteorus cinctellus; assembly: GCA_030523045.1. Lineage (NCBI taxonomy): Eukaryota > Metazoa > Arthropoda > Insecta > Hymenoptera > Braconidae > Meteorus > Meteorus cinctellus. The sequence continues at coordinate 424,221 of JAPYZF010000007.1, read as the reverse complement.
CGATCGGCTGCTTACTATCCCTACTTATAGATCTGTATAAGTACATTTGTATAGAGATGTGTGATTTTTATCTGAAAATTGTGCGTGAGGCAAATTTTCGAAATAATTCATAAGAAATTTTATTTAGCAATCGATTTCCTTTTAATTTTAATTTTGAAAGAGTAGAATCGAACATTTTGGTTTTGAAATAGATTTTAACATTGGATCCTTCCTATTCTATATAAAATTACTGAGAATATTTTATTTTATACGAAAATGCAGAATATTTAATAAAATTATGTGAATCACGCGCAAGCAGGGGGTTGTAATTTACCTGAAACCGTTAAAATTATCCATATAAGGATACAGTTCTTATGGTCAATTTTTCATCCGTTCAAAAATTGCCTATAGAACAAGATGAGTCACCAAGACTTCGGTCGAAAAACATAGTAAGAGATTTAATTTTCTCACGAGATCTTTTGTCCTTGAGTTTGCTCTTAATCTAGATCTGATCTCTACTGTAGTCCAGAAGACCTCCGACAATTTGACATAATCACACCATAAATTATCATTCTAACATAACTGATTTTGTAATTCCCCATAACAACACCAATAAAATTTCCAAAACCAATTCTAAAATTCTCCTTTGATCAATTTTCTAACCATCCCCTAATCAATCATACAAAATATTTCACATTCAAAACAAACAAAATTGCTAAAATTTGTGGACACAGTGTACACATAACCTAGGTCAACCTGTAATTCAGAGCGTCACTTCCTCGGTCGCATCACACGATAGAGATTTTCGACTTGAGATTTCGTATATGAGAGGCGTATCTGGTAGGCCGTATCTCATCTAGATAGTCAGTAAAGTTATCAAGATTAACTCCTCGCGCGTTCATACATATATCTCAACGTTGATCTGGTTATAAGAGCGCGCGCGCGCACACAGGGGCACGTGGCATATAAATACATATATGTAACATTGGGTTCTCGTTTTTCCTGATCTGATCTGAATTTCGGGGGATCACATGGCACGATCACATCGGCGAATCTCTTTCTTCCCTGACACACACCGCCTTCAAAATGAAACACCATCCGCCGCAAAGTATACTATCCTATGTCTTATTATACCTATTTATATATATATATATATCAGACCACGTTACATAAACAGATATTGAGGACACGAGATGATAGAGAATAATATAGTGCATATCCCATGCATCATATCGACGCGCACCGCAAGCAGTTTAGCTATATAACCACCATACAGTATAAATGTATATATGCGCGAGAAGCGCGCGCAGTTATAGACGCGATAAAACGCGCGTTTGGCATGACAAGCGTAAAAAAAAAAAATTCGAGCCACTAAATTTACATCGGATACATTGAATTTTGCTTGGGTTGAAGCAACGGCAGGAGAAATGCTTTTGGAAGCGTTCTAACGCGCGCGTGCGCGCTGCCCCCATAAGCCCGCGGTATTTATTACGTAAATTATGAGCGCGAAGCCGGCGCGCGCCCAACATTGAGAACGAGCCGGTTGTTTATACATATGTATGGTTTTGTATGTATTTGAACGCCTCCCTTTCTATGTGCTTATATGTATTTCGAGCTGTGATATACGAGTAACACATGCCAGATTCGCTCAACGAGACGCGATCTTTACATATATTATTATACTTCTTTTCTGGGGGGATTAATCTTCTGAATGTACATTAAACTATCATGACCTCGGGGTTAGGTGCTGTATTTTATTATGGTGTATTTTTTATGTTTTTGAGCTCGTTTGCAGATCTGATAGAAATTGAGAGAATGAAAAATTGGAATTTTCGTTGGTATTTTGTTTGTTAGTTAAAAGTGTTGTTTTATATGATTTTATTAGAAATGTTTAATGGGAACTGAAGGGATTTTTATATTATTTTGAGGAGATTTTGATTCAGCAATGAGTCTACGTCAGGATAAGCTCAGCAATTCCTTTGTATTATTTGTGTCAATTTCGTAGAGTAAGAATTGTGATTGCGAAGTGATTGTTATACAGTTAAAGGTAAAGGGAAAATGTCAATGGGATGATAAGTCTTTGTTGAAACACAATTTTTTCAATAAATGTGAATTTTTCAAATTTATTGTTTGAACTGCAATAGTACTTGATAATTAAATCTACAAAATCTTCATGAAATTATGAATGTTATCTTGATCTACTTCTGAAAATTTCTAGGAGAAATAATTGTTCGTTTATTCATCACAGGTGAAAATGAAATTTCGTGAAAGTTATGGTTGTATATAACCACTGAGGATTATCAGACTGTCAAGCGTATTCTAAAGAAAAATTAGATTAATTTATTGTAGGCAATAAATGTCATCGTATTGACTTTGTCTTGTGATCAGGATAAACATTTAATTTACTCAGTAGCTACCATCTTCGTTTCATTCTTCTTGCACTTCAATTGTACAGGGAATATCCCAAGATCACCTCGATCCCGTAGTTATCACCGATCAATAAACATTTCTATTACTACAAGTGATCAATTTTTACCTGAAATCGAATCCAGGGATGAATAAGGAGATTATTTTACTTTCAACTTTTTCCCCAATCTCTCTTGAAAATCATTAAAGGGGAACAATAACTGTTCATTATCCTTACGCATACAATTACCTTTATACTTAATTTTCCATGTGTCTGAAAATATTTTGTTCGAGCACTTGATGTGCGTTGACAAGCGCTCAAGCGTGCGAAACTCGCACACGCAGTAGCAGCGCCAGAGGGGTATATATAAAACCACAGAAAGTGAAGAATATAAAAGACAAATAAAAGGGAATACCAACGACAGGAGCACACACGATGGACACAGGAGTGGGGTGAGTTGGAGTTAACGCCCGCGCGGGGGTGGGGCTCCGCGTGCCGTAGGCGTTGTCACAGCGACCCGATCATTTACGAAAGAATACCGAGTGATACCGAACGTACGGTGAACGTGGGGGACTCGAGTCGTTGGTGTTTTCGTGCGCTTTAGTTCCGCGCCGGGTGCCACGATAGTTGCATCGACGAGTTGTGTGTGCGCGCGCCCATCACATTAATAACACACCATTCAACTTTACGTATAAAATACTAATAATATTTGGTGACAATTATTAATATATCGATTGAACCATCGTCGAACGCGCGTTTTTAACAATTGTTGTTTTATGTTCTCGTTTCTTTTTTATTTCTCTTCGACCACTGTCATCTACTTTAATACTGAGAAGTTGTGACCAATAAATTAAATAATATTTACACAAGTACATCCATATGAATATCGAAACTTATTTATATGTTTATGTATGGCATTCATATTGTGAATGTAAATTATTTATTTGAATTTATCAATAAGACAGTGGCAAATCTTTGCCACTTTATCAAGTGAAGTCTCTAATTTTTCTCGGACCAAACAGATGACGTGATAATAAAAAAAAACGTGGACAACAACAAAGTTGTTAATTCCGTTTTTACATTTGAGATAAATATAATATAAGGAGATTAATTAATTAATTGATTGATTAATTAATTAATATAAACATAAAACAGCCACGATGTGTCGTGTTTGTGTTGAGTGCAGTGTGTTGGTGATAATATGGTGATAATCAATGAGAATAATATAACAGAAAAAGGGAAAGAGATAGAGAAAGAGTGAAAAATTGAGAAAAGGAGAAAGCGATACTTGGACGTTATCGCCTGGATAGCTTGAGATAAGGTAAGGGAGATTGAAGAGAATAAATTCCAAATGTTGTTGTATACTACGCGCGGTGCTGAATTTGTGTTATTCCACGAAGAGTTAGAACATCAGGATTTTTCTTCGAATAACTTACGGCTGGGGGCAGCAGTGTCGCGAGTGTGAATATTTTATTTATTATATTGTTGAGTTTAAACTGATCTTTGAATTCACGACCTTTTTAGTTTACAATGAGAAACGATAGATTCAGGTGAAAAGTGAAACGATGAAAAATTGATAAAGGAAAATCCTGGTGATTTTTTATCACTTTCAGTTCAGATATTTGACATTTTATTTTGTTGAATTTATCAACCTGTTCATTATAACGACGCGATTGAAGTCGAAGGATTCAGTTCAGCATCAATTTGTGATGTTTGGGTAATTTTTGCGTCGATTATATGAAAAAAAAAAATAATAATAATTCAACTTTAGAGACGGAAATAAAATTCCAACTTGATGATTTCAGTTTTATTGCTGTCAACATTCATTCGTTGTTGTAAACACAAACCTATATGAGAATTCAATTTCAACGATTTTATATTCAATGATTCTTCATTGTTAATTCGAATTGATTGAATGAGAGATAATATTAGAAATTCTGTTAGACCGAAAAAAAAAAGAGAAACTTCATATACTCACTTTGTATTTCAATTTACTTATAGCCAATTCTTCGCTTTTTCTTTTCTTTTTTTCTGCACATTTTTGCAATTCATTTTCACCAACTCTACGTCATGAATAGTTTTTCCATTCTATTATCTTGTACAATGGTGTTCAGATAGCAATGTATTAAAACATATCTTCGTATATAACAGATACAGTTATAACAATAATATACTCATGTATAGACAGAAAAATGCGACGACTTTTATCAGTGTATTTGTGTGTTTGTGTACAGCTGTCGCGTGCCGACGGCAACAAAATACAATACGTGTTTATCGACAAATCCATATATGAATTCTTTGACCAAACATTTTCCCACAACGATCAATATAAATATTATGAAAAAAAAAAACACGGTAGGAAAACATTTGAAAAATATCGCACAACAAATTTCGAATATTCTCCTCAGTCTCAAAATAATATTTCTCAATTGACATAATTTATTTTGTGCTATTCGACGTCTTAACTTTTATTCTATCTCATTCACTCATCTTTCACATTTGAAAACTTTAATATTGCATGAGGGAGGATGGGATTCATTCATGGTACATATACATACATTCATATGTATAATGTTTGTGCTGTCTAGTTGAGGCGGAACACGTCCATCTTGTCTCGCGATATATCCTACATACAACACAATAAACGTTCGGGTTTGTGAGGAGATTTTTCCCGGGCATTTACTTGGAGGAATAATGAAAGAGCGTGTAAGAGAAACGTGTCTGTGTATCTCAATATGGATGTAAAAATGTAGTTCTATCTAAAAAGTGTATATAAACAACAACTAACACACACGAAAATATAAAATACCTCAACAATTTATATCTATACGTATCGTTCAGACTGTGAAGGTATATAATTGGTAATTTGCAAGTATAATAATCCACACGGCTTGTGTTTTCATTTATTAACCGCGAATTGCTTCCGATCCCCTGCTTCATTCCCCTTCGTCATCGCTTATTAGTGCAGCGACGCATTTAAAATGAAAACTTTATTCTTTTTTTTTCGCCAATTGTTGTATGTCTGGTATAAATGTTAATGGTTTTATAGATAGACAACAAGAGAAGGGAATGTAATTAATAAATAAATAAATTTATATGGGAAGTAGCTATTATTTGCTCGAGCAACATTAACTGAATAAATTAATAGATAATGTGCAAGGAAAAAATTTCTTATTCATTTTGATAATCAAATGATTTCATTATTTTTCCAACGTTATTCAATTCCAAGTGAGAGAGACGAGACGAGAACTGGCGGTTTGGCAGTTAACAAATTCCAAGTGAAATATTTCAATTGTATTCACTGTGTATATTATTCACATGACAGGTGAATTTTATTGTATTTACATGATTAATAATAATTGTAATTAATTGCTGACTATTTTTGGAATAGAGGAATTTGTAGGAGTTGTAGAAGATTACAACTGTCTTTGACATTCATTTAATTGTTACGATAGACATTTGTAAATTGTTTGTAATGAGTTTATTACCGTCGTTGAATTTTTCAGTTCAACTTCCTGCGTGGGTAATTTTTCTCTTGACACTGCGACAAATAAGGTTGACAATTGTAAATATAAATTCCCCCTGCTTTTCATACCGTTCCATTGTTCCTAGGCCAATTTCACACTGGATACATGTTTGTTTTATTTCAATTTTGTTTCATTTTTAGCGTTGTATGGCTACTAAAAAAAATTATTTCAAGTGTGTTTATAGTTTGTGTTTATATTGAAGTAGGTAGAGATATTTTTTTTCTTTGAAATTGCCTTTTATTATTCGATGTTACCTCGCATAAGTTGATCGTGTTACACTTGTGTCGGGTCATCGTGTGCCTTCTCAGCGGGACGCGTGCGACGGCCCACGAAACTTTTGCCTTCGTTCATTCTAAATATTCGCTCAATTTATATCTATATTTTCATTCTCCATGGGCGCAATGCCCTACATCGACCTTCGAAACATATTTAATATTTATTTTTGTCGCTTCACGGATATTGAATTTCATGACACAATTGTCTTCCTTTATTTTTCCACTACTTTTGTCTTACGTAAATCCACCCAAGATCATTATCTGCTCATCTCTATTTTTATTCCTCTTTTGTAATCCATCAAGTCAATAAAACTGTTTAGAAGAAAAAAAAAAAACAGTGAGATACAAAAATTCTCTTAACTTTGTAAGTTCATGTGATAAATAAATTTTATATACATTGTTCATGTTTTTCTCTCCGTCGGACACTGATGATAAATATTTCATACTCTGATATTCCCACTCGCAAAATAGAATAGATTAAAATTTATATTTCTTTCTCGACAATTACTAAATGCTTTCAACAATTTTTTCGACGTGCGAATTACGGAGATATATAAATGCTGATAATAATTGAAAAAAGGTTTTTGTGAATAAAAGATACTTGGTGAGATTTCTTGTGTTCGAGTGTGTGAAAATGTTTGAGTGTCAGTTGTATTGAATTATATGATGGGTGCAGTGACGGAATTGTGGTTTTGGGTATTGGATAAGTGGTGCGTGCGAGCGATTTGCCAAGAAGCCGCATCAACTTGTGGTTGTATATAATAATGAAAGGGCCCCAAAGTTGTGGACGTCATAATGCACTCGTCCGACGGTTTGCCTTGGCAGTGTGCGCGCAGGAGAGTGGCACGGGCCCACTTTCACGCGAGGTCTTACAATATACAGCTGCAATATATGCGTCGATTATATACTCGGACTCTTGCCGTTTTACATGTTCCATCACGTATCTCTATATTATACGCATAGAAATATTTAACAAATTTATTATTAATATCGTTATTACATCTTTGAAATTTTCATTTCAGTGTGCCGATTGAATCGTTGAATGTATGAGCTTTGTTGATTCAAATATTGTACATTATAAGTTGTGTTGAAGGAAGGAACAATAGTTTTGTCATGAATTTGAGAGCAATTTATTTTATTATTTATTGGGTGGATTGTCATGAAGATGGATCAAGGGGAATTGAATAATTTGCATGGGACATGATGGAAAAGTAGAACTAAGATTTGAAAAAAATGAATAATTACAAATAACATGCGAAAAATTTACTATGTACAGTGACATTGTGTTGTTCTTTTGTAAGAATTATACTTAGAGGATCATTTTTACGTATTGTTTATGAGAAGAATAATACAAAAATGATAAAAAGTCGTCTCAGTTTATTCTACGATTTTATCATAATTCAATAATTAATATAAAAGTGCAAACTTTTTCTTACTCTTCGGTATGTTGTTAAAAGCAAGTTCTCATTCATTATTCTCTATGTCCAGTTGTACTTTTCAATATTTATCTATTTTTTTTCTAATCTACTTAACGACATAATATCAAATAAAATCAACTGCGTCACTTTTGATCAATAATTAAATTATTGACAGCTTCATTAATGTAATGAGTGTTCAATCATCATAGTAAGCGACACTAAATCATAATCTGAGAACTAAATTATACTGCATATTAATACCATCTGTCAATTTGCATGAGTATATTTTACATAGTGTAATAAAAAAATGTAGGATAAAATAAATATTCATTACAATATAAATAATTTGAAGGCGCTCGTATTTGTTACTGAGCGTAATAAAATTCATACATTGAGATATCGCGTATCGATGGATGACATTTTACACCTGACTGTACAACGATTTTATGTATCGTGTGAAACCAAGTTGTTTTCCCAAAAAGATTCTCAAGATTATTATCAAAATATAACGATAAGATTGACTCTCACAAAAGATAATCGTGAAATGTCGTTTTTTTTTTCCTCTTACCAATATTTAATCTCAATGTAAAATTCATCGAATGTATTTCTTATTTTTTCCCCTTATTTTTTTTTTCTCTTTCATCTACTGCCACATCTTTTCTGTCTTACTTATACTGTATAATACCCATATGATCACCATATGTAGAAACGCCTGCGGCTATGGATTATACAGTGTCATTAATTATATTCAAATCACTCTGTGGGGAATTGACATTTTAATATGAACTTGATTGTTTGTGTTAATTTATTAAACGACTATTATCTACTACTGAATGTTAATAATACTAGAGGAATAATTAATTCATAATTAATCTAAAACAGAAATTATATCGAGTATCATTACGATGATATTAATAAATTTGAGACCAGAAATCGAATAATATCGATTTGTATTTGTATACTCAATTGATCTTAATTGTTGGTCATCGAAACAGAGATTATTTCTGAGAATTCATCAGTACAATTTTTTTCTTTGTATTTATATTTATATCAAACAGATGAACACACACACATACTATTTATACTAAGGTATATATACCTTTGATCGATATCGCAATTTTAGGATAGAGTAGTTATAGATTATCACGACACGAAAATCAGGTGACCTGAACTCCCCTATGAGAGATAATAATTCTTATATAAATACTCTGGCCACTCCATGTTAAAGATATACTCACTATCTCCGAATATTTTTCTTTAATCAGTTGCAAATTGGCGCTAGTCGTGAACAGATATAGATTGTATCGTTAATAACTTGTAACATCTATTTTGACTACCAATTTTTGTATAAATTTGTCGTGAAGATTTTCATTTCGATATTTTATTTGAGCTCTTCAATTTTTGTTTTAATCTTTTTTTTTCTTGGTTTTATCATTTTTAGAATTGAAATTTAATTGTATTGAGCGTGAAATATTTTTAAGGATTATTGACTTCTGTGGTATGTGAATGAAAAACATATTTCTCAATTTTTACTAATTATAGATAGTTATAATGATTGGAATAATGGAAAAAATATTGTCGCAGTCTCTGAAAAATTTCGAAAGTGCTAATAGTGTTTTCAATTATTGGTGGTATCTCAGAGATGTATTGGTTGATATTCGGGGTTAAACCACTTCCAACACTTAATGAGTAGTTGTTTTTGGGTTCAATTGTAAATTTGTTATCTATTTTTCACGTATCAGAACAGAAATGATTCATGAATTAGAAATTTTTTTACACCATATCGGTCGTTCCACTATTGAAATTAATAGCCATAGAAAATTTTGTTGTGTAAGTCACAGTCTTATCGGCGCCATATTTTAGATAATTTATGAAAAATATTCAGAAAGTCGATGTGAAATCGGTTAATAAACTTTAGAAAGATAAAATAATGCAGTAATTAACATTCCAATTAGTAATGTCACACTTTATTCTGTATTTGAACAAAGATTTATTTCTGTGATTTTGTTCTTTCCATTAGAAAATGTATCGACCGTTTATTGTCGACTTGAATTTGTCGATATCATCATTCTCGGAGAGCATAATCTTATCGTGATATTTTTTGGATATCTTATCGATTATTGTTTTTGACTATATTTCGTTTGTTGAGGGTCGAAGGCTGTTGGAGGCACCAATTTTAGTCACTTGAGTTCAATAACGCAGTGACTGCTGTAGGAGACTGAACACCAATAAATTGGTTTCTTTTATTTGAAGAAGACAGAAAAAAAAAATATATTAATTCAACACATTTTGTGCAGTGGAAAAAGTTATAAAGTAAAAATAATTTTTAATCATATAAATTGATAAATCTTTATTAATAAACATTCAACTTATTCAATTTTTCCTTTTATTTTGGTTTTATTTTTGCTGAATTTAGCGGTCGTTACCGATGACTTTGATAGACATGAGCGAGTACAGTGTTGATAAATATATTTCAAGATTATCAGTCCGCATACAAAACCAAAATGAATCTTGCACATCCCTCCACTCTCAATTGATATCAGATATCGAATTGAAACAGCAATCGAAATTCGCTTATCTTATATACCACACGAAGTTTCATTATTAGTCGTGGCATTTCAATACAATCCAATCGCTATTAATCCTTCTGCATCGTTCATTCTGATAAAATAAATGAAATAATAAATAATTCTGATTGCTATTTTACCAATTATTAAAGAAATTCAAATAAAATGTAATCAACATCATTCAATAGTGGAATAAAAATCTTTTTCATTTTCACTACAAACTAAATACAGATAATAAAATTAATTCTGTTATTTTTTCTCATTCCAGATTGAACGGTTGTGGCTTATCAACAACTTTGAAAAGTAATCGTCCAATTACTCGACCTTATGATATAATCAGCATTAAAATTAACAAGTGACGACAATTCTCCCGGATTTTAACTTCATTCTGTTATCAATAATTCAAATTGTTCGATTCTTTTAATTTTTATCAATTTATATTCGGTTGATAATTAAAAAAATTAGAACAAGCACAGTGTGCGTGAATTATCGAACGCACACGTTGCACAACTCATTGTTCTAGTCTTATTAAAGTTGAAAATAAATAATTTTTCACTCTGAAATCGGACGGGGCGCTTTGAAGCGCACGGTGCAAGGCTACGAAAATTCTCGACATAATGGACATGAGCAGTGAATCGAGCGCGGCGCGGTGGTATGAGCCGCCGAGAACGAGCCTCGAGCCACCGTCGGGGGCGGGTAGTGCCGGGGTCGTTGGCAACCCCGACTATAGAAGTTACTACCCCCACGCGGGACCAACGCCTCATCACCCAGCAGCAGCCGCCCACTATGCTCACAGTAAGTACAAGTATGAAATAAATACACACAGGAACATACACTTGGATATATAAAAATAGACGCGTATAGTCTCGTGCCAAGTACGTAAACTTCTCACATCCAATCCTTAGATAGAAAGATATGTGAGTTATGTCTCTGCAATTTTTTTTTCTCTTCAATGCCCAGACATCTTAATAATTAATGTCGACCTTTCATTCAATTCCCAAATGAATCCGTCTCGTTCACGACTAGACCATAAAATGATTTTTTGCTATATTTACTGTCTCGTGCGACTCATCCTTTTTTTTTCTTCTACTTGGGCTTATTTTAACTCTTTTCGGATTGTGAAAAAAATTTTGATGACGAGAAAAATTTTGTTGGGTGAATGTTAGATCGCTTTGAATGTGAGTAAAAAAAAACAGAATTTCTATGGTGGGAGAGAAATTTTGGCTTTGAGTGAAATTTTAGACAGTGAATTACTCGAGAAATACAACAGAATTTCTGAATTTTTTTAGATTAAGAATAAATAAATACTGAGGAATAAATCCCTAATTTAATAAATGAATAGAAAAAAAAATTCATTAGGTCAATCACCCAAGTTGAATTTTCTAAGATTTCTTAAGTTGGCATGTGCCAACTATTTAACACGCTTGGCCGTAACAAGAACAGCATCAATGTTATCGCATTTTCACATCCAACTGCGCGTAGAGCGGTCTATACAGTGGAAGGCTTCTTGCGTGCGCGTCTTCAATCGTGGCTGTCGGTAAAATACGGTCGAGCGAGAAGAGACATAAAGAGAAAGAATAAGTATTAAAAGCTAAGAAGAGAAGAGCGTGATTTAATTCCTGGTGTTACGATTCGTAGAAACTGAGTTGACCATCAAGAACATTTCAATGTAGCAGTTGTGACGTCGGGGGATGCGTCGAAATAAACGAAACCGCAATCATTCTATATGAAAGTAATAAAGAGAAAGTGAGATGGAATTAGAAGAGAAGAAGGAAGACGAATAATGATGAAGTTACGCATTGTATACAGAAGATGATCGTCTTTGAAGGAAAAAAGAGTAACTCGATATAGCTCTTGCAACGCGATATCCCTGATTCTTGCCGACGTGCGTAGATCATATCCATGCCACTGTTAGCTATAGCTCGTGGCTCCTCTTTGCCTTCATGCGAACAATAACGAATAAAGAAAAAAAAAGGACGAATGAAAAAAGAATAAGAAAAAAAAATATGAAAGAACCAGCACCGACGACGACCTTAATCGGAATCAAATCTTTACAGTTGCTCATTGAGAGTCTGCTGCAACATTTCTTGCCATTGCCAATTTTTTATTTCGCAGTTTATACAGTCATCATCTGGATTGAAAACCAACTGATACTTTTCACAGGATATGCCAGAGAATTATTAGTATTAGTGCTGTGGTGTTGATGGGGAATTGAAATTTTTGATAGATTCCAGCGCTTATTGTTCATATGAATTTAGCAGAATTAGTCGAATCTTTAGCGAGAAGTTTCTGATTAGATTTAATTCTAGGCAATGAAATTTGAACTGCGTGACTGACCTAGGAGGATAATAACTACTTTACTGGTGGACGAATTTTGGGAATCGATACATTTCAATTAAAATTATTGGGTCGTGTGATATATCAACGACCAAAAAATAATTCCCTGGCTCAATCTTTCTACATATTTAGGTCATAATTTTAAGTAACAACGGTTCGCTGCGACCCAAACTCGGGAAGTCTTTATCCCTTTAATTATTCAAGCCACAAACCGGAGGTTATAGTTCACCAATCATACTCAACACCATTCCTGCTATAAAAAATTCATTATCAACAGGAACGTTAGTAATTCCCATACACCCTGTACATGAATATGCACCATTGTCAATGCATTATAATCAGCAGAGGAATTGCAATAAAAGAAGAAAAAAGAGGAAAACAGTTCTGACCAAAAAAGAAAATAAAGAAAAAAAATAGGAATCCATAATAAAAATAATAATCGTCATAAAAGTCCATTTAGACAATTGATGAGAAATAAGTTTCGCATGAAAAATAATTCTGAGACAATGCAAAAATAAAAATATGTAAACGTGTGTAAAACAAGAGAATGTTGCGTGCGTGATGAGATGGCAGAGAGACTTTGAGTTTGAAAATTGAGAGAATGTAGGAGGTAAAAAGACTAAGAGAGAGAGAGAAGTGAGGTCGCATAAGAGTAGACGAGGCAACAGTCTCGCAGTTGGACAAGGATGATGAGGTCGAAGTGGATAAGGATGAGAGACGCGAAGGGGAAACAAGGAGTAAAGGAGGCGTATGTATATATACGTACATGTAATATCCACTATACGGCGCAGTGGTTGCGGCAGACAGGAAGGAAGCGCAACCAACCGAGAAGCCACGGGGTCTGAGAGAGGTGCATACATAATTGCAGGCCACAGGGAGTATAAGGCGGCTCTCTCGCTTCTGGCATGATGCCTTTATGCCTCCGCTTTTCGTTTTATAGATTACATGTTTTCCGCTCTCCTTTTCAAAAACATATTTATATATTAATGGATAAATATATTGTGGTAGGGTTGATGAAACTATACAAAAGGAAAGAATTATTTAAATATTGTGAAGAGATATTTAATTTAATCGAAAAGGGAAGATGAAGAATTTTTACGACAAATTGTTTGAATTGAGATTATTTATTTTTGGAATTTAGATGAGTGATTTTCATTTGGTTTCTGCTGATTGGAGATAAGTGAATGATTTATTTTAGTTCTAGTCAGTTACGATTAGATTATTTTTTACAGTTTTTTTTTTAATTTTCATGTGAAATTCTGGATTTGGGTAATAGAATTTAGTTTAAGTTTGCAAGTTCCAATATATTCATAATTTTTATATCTTTTCTTATCTGATTGAATCAGTTCGAAGATTATGATTCTTCACTTTCAATAATCTCAGAATTATTCTTCCAGTGATATTAAATTATATTAATTTGACACAATATTTATCCAGAAATGAAATTTAACATATTCCAAGTAAGATTATTTTTTATTACAATTAAAACTTTGATAAATAAATTGGAAGTATTTGTAGATGTGAATTGAATCAACGAGCTTTTATCAGTCGGATAAAAATAATTTTTTGCTGCACTTCAAGTGTTCAAATCACTTCAAATCAAATTCATAATCTTTAATCCAAATAATTCTCTTTTTTTTTTATTTCACTCCTACAAATATCTCATCACGCGAATAAAACTGATAATTATTTTAACGTGCAAATAAAAATGTACAAATAAAATAATGATTCCAAACAAAACTTCAGTTGATTCGACAAATATAAAACACAAAAAATAATTGATGAAATAAATCTGAAGTTTCAATATAAATACAGAGATTGGATAAGTGCGAGATGAAGAGAGGTAGAAAAATTGAAAGAGTTAAAACACGGTGGATTCTCGTGAACTTGGACGACGCCATCTTGCGCAAATGCACACGCCAACCGAAGGCGGAGCCAAGAGTGGACTCCCGAAGGGGTCATCTCTCTTACATATATTCTATCTCTCTTGTATTTCGCTGTTTATCTCCTTCACAGTGGTCCACGAATCTTCGAATGCAAACGTCTTTTATTGTGCATTTTTAGCCATAGTCTGAGCATTTATACAGTACCACCTGCGTGCGGCGTTGCATGGCACAATGGTCCTTATCCAAGAACACTTATTAACCATGCAGGAACAAAAATGCATAAATGAACATAAAGAAACCCTTGACGGAACAATAATCCAGCAATTATTGACCATACAATACATATGATTGATTATCAAATAGAACAATTAATATTTAATTCGTATTACTTTCATTTATTATTCAGTTTCACTTATTTATTTATTTTTCATATTTTTAATGCTCTTTCTAATTGTGCATTGAGCTAAGAGCGGAGATTGCGCGTGCACAGACGTGAAAATGAGAACGAGCTATTGAATAGTTTTATTCACATCCCGGTGATTCGTCAGGTGGCAAGTAAATGATTCCGAGAAACTCTCGCGCCTGCGTTCACGTGTATGTATATCCAGGCGCGTTCAACAGCGTGAGTAATTGTAATTTGTTATTCTCTGTGCGCATATACACATATATAAATGTTTATATATATTTATATAAATGGATATGCATGTGAGTTAAGCGAGAGGCGCGCAAAAGTGAGAGCAAGTCGGAGAATTTGATCAGTGACCGTATTATGAACATTGTAAGATGATGCATCATGTGTATAAGTAGTCTCAGCCACCATATGTGTATTGATCAGACGAAACATGATAGAAAAATGATTTTTAATCGATTATAATATTTTTCTTTCTATCGAAATTATTCGTTTCGGTTGAAATGTTTTTTTTTTATTCCCATATTGTCGCATTATCACTTTTCCAACGTGTATACATATTTATTTATTTGATTTTTTCTTCACCAACGATTGATTATCCTGAGAAGGTGTCCGCGGAAGCGGCACGGAAATCGCACGTCCATGCTACGTGATCGATTCCTCCGTCATCTAAAGATGTGATACGAAGTTATAGAGAGTCGGCAAAGTTGCAAACGCTTTTATATACGTTTTCGTCCTCTATGCATGTACATACGACGCAAGATGCATCCAGATTAATTCCACGTGAAGAATATAAGTCGAATAGGAAAACCCGCATAGTGCATATAAGATACGAACATATTTTTCTTCATTTTTCCTTTGTCTCATTTGACGTAGTCCTTTTTTTTTTCATTATTCTTTCTCACTTGCTCTCTTTTGCCTTCTGGTTCTTGCGCGCCCATCAGGATTATGTTCACCTGAAGGATCGTTGACGCCCAGGAATGCGGACCCCTCTGCTCTCGTTAGCGCTTGCGCGTGCTGGATATATATACTTTCAGTGATGCACATATTATTTACGCTGCTACGTATTACTTTGAGCGTAAAATTGCTGTAGAGAGAGCGTTGGTTCAGATTATTTGTTTTTATATATCATCTATTGCATCAAATAATTGTTCTACAATAAAATATATATTCACAGAGAAATTTTTATATTTGTAATTATTATAGTTGAGTTATAACAAGTAGATTGAATAGCAATTGCAATAGAAATATCAAATGAATTTTTTAAATAAAGAATTGGCATTCGAGTGATTATGAAAAGTAAGAAATAATGACGGAGGTACTTTGATACCTCTGGAAGTGATGCACTTGAGTGTCTATTCCTATACTGGTGAAAATTCTAGAATAAATTTTTACTCTTTGACAATAGTCTAATTTTTCTAATTAAATTGACTAAAGTACGTTAGTAAATTCGATATGATCTATTTATAAATTAAAAACAAGTGATTATAACTTCCACTATCGATGGTAGTAAAAATTCGTCACATTCCAGATAAATATCCTGTACTTTTATTCAACCAAAACTTCATCGCGTTTATCATTTTCTATAAATTGTATATAGAAATATCCTTGACCCTGAAAATATACCATAGATTTTTTTTTTATCAGTCCAGTAACTGGAAGTCGAATAACTGGACCAAGGACTAGACACACCGGTCCTGCGAGACGCCCGATCGATTAGCATACCAAATTGTCGCCCAACCGTACACCGCGCCCCTATATACATCCACATAAACACACATGTGTGTACATATACCCTATAACTATATACGAATCGATGTAATCGCCACGATTTTATGACCACACACGCTAGCAGCGAAATAATACACGTGTAAGGACAACTTTATTCTCAGTGCCATGTGTATATACACCTAATACATGCAATCTCCGTGTCCATTAAATCAAGAAGAAAAAGAAAATAGTTGAATTCAAAGTGATGGTAAAATAAATAAAATAAATTTTATTATCATGTAAAAAAAACGTGTTGAAACAAGCAAAGGTGAATTTGGGTTTATTGAAAGAAGGGAGAGAAAAATGATTATTTGAAGATTCTTTCTCTCACGGGGGCCGGATGTGCTATCCGCCGCCATCTTGATCTCCTCGTTCGTGATATAATGGCGACCATCTACATTTTTCATGAATATTCATTGGGGATACACTCTCGTCGTCGTCGTCCATGTCTCGTCGTCTCTCTTCACTTGCTCACTCACTTGCTCTTTCTCTATTGCCGATGTTACTTCTCTTCACGATCCTGTGTGCCCTTCTGTATAAAAGCACACTGAGGATATATTCGACTCGACAATTATCTAGGAGCTGAAACACACAGACTCGCTATATAATGTGCTACCGTTGCGAAATATACAGTCGAGAGATAAACTCAGAAGAAATCGAGTAATTCTGCAAGTAAAAGAGGAAAAGAAAGGATTTGAAAGGAGAAAAAAAAATACAATCGATTATAAAATAGTTTTTAAGTTAAATTCAATACCCTTAAGAATTGAATTTCGAATTCAATGACTTTAAAACGACTGTACATGGCTTGAATTTCACGTGGATTATGTAGAGCGTTTATTCCTTTTGCTATATTCTCTGGAGACTGGTAAAAGATGCGGCGAAAAGAATGAAAAATAAAATGAAATACAAATAAAATAAAGAAAGACAAAACGTAGTCGTAGAGCCGTCAAGGAAAAGCGGCGCCGTATAGGACGCCAACTCGTTTCTAATATGGCGTGCCACGAGAATTCTCTCTTTTAACCACTTGGCTTTTTACGCTGCAGTGATTCTGCAAACGAGATCACCGCTCGTCTTTTCTCCCTTTCTCATCTGCTCTTTCTTTCACTTGTTCTTCTTCGTCTCATCTGCTATACGAATATATATATCTATATATATACAATCGTGAACACACATACGTATCCACTATACACACTCAATGGATTATTTCCCGGCAATGGATGCTTACAAGTGGCTCCTGTGGAATCTCACGACATTTGTCACTGCAACGAGACACCACAATTCAAGTGCGCGCGCGTGTCTTGCACTCATTTTTATCGATGAGTTTGTATGAAGAATCATGTGGGAGCGACCGTTGCATTCGCAATGTCCGGGCAAGTTTTTTTCCAAATTGCCATATTTATATCGGGAGCAATGACTCCATTTAGTACAATGTCATCACAAAATGGTATTCAAAAATTTCGTGGAATGATCGAGCAATTGTATCAAAAAGTTACGAGGTGACAGTGTGCTATGCTCACTTGACGGTGGCGCTATCTTCGTTACGTGTGCGCATGTTTCAGCAACTAAAGATAAAATTCTTGAATCCCAAACACATAATCAAGATCAAGTACACTGCCGCGACTTATGTAAGCTCAAACCTTGTGTGAAATTATGTATACACAAAAAAGGCCGACAGTTTTGTCGGATGCTAAAGTGGAAAAAAAAAGAAGGAGAATGGAAAAAATGCGGCAGCTCTATTGAAGTTTCTTTTTTTTTTACTTCCCTTCGTCGTGTGTGCGCATGCTCTGTCACTTCCTCGCTACATTTTTCATCCACTGAGGTTTTAACCTCGGTACAATGAATCATTCTTGGCGTACGTATATATTCACAAAGAGTGTAAAAGCCCAACGAATAAATTTGTTCACCGGACATTTTTTATTCTTCCTTTTCTTCGTGCTTTAGTATTACTATTATTTTTTTTTCTTTCGCGCTACGATGAACGTTCCACAAAATTAATGTGACCATAACTCGTCTAGAGGTTGGGTTATTGTTATAACGTCGCTATAGAGCAGAAAACCACAAAGATAGTATTCTACGTGCGCACATCGCGCGAAGGTGGTGGACTCGACCCGGCAAGAAACGCTCGATATATCGATCCTGCACGCTCGCGCCTCCGTGCCAGGTGAGCTCATGGTAATGCGAGCCGCGTGCCCGAGTCGACGCGAAACGAGAAAGAAATCCTTTCCATTCGAATGCTTCTCTTTCTCACTTTATTTCGTTCAATTTATCCAACTCGCTCTCACACAAATGATAAAAAAAAGAAAGCAAGTGAGAGAAACGAAGAGAGTTGAAATAAAAACAAAAATGAAGAGGTAAAAAAAGTATAATAAAAAGAAAAAAAAACGACATCACAAACACGAAGAGAAGAAAATGCTGAACCTTGGAATTTGAAATCACGCGATACATAGAATACATATTGTATACAACGGGCTACGTCGCGACGCCTTTCTGCGCGCATGCAGTTCATCAAAATAATTGCATTCAATAATATATATCACATTGTCCATTTTTCAGTCAACACAAAGTGGAATTTCATTAATCAATCAGCAATTTTTCAAAGTATAACATATTTCGCCATGTGCACATACCTTTTGACGTTATCATGCAATTGTGATCGCACCTTGGAACAGAACAAAGATGTCGTGACAGTGCCGCGGGTGATGAAACGAAGGAAGGTGCACACATTAACGAACGCCTAATTACCCGCGTAAGCGCACGTAGAGTGCGATGAATGTGCGCAGTAAATACTTATATGGCAGTGGAGAATCCTCAGGAATGTGTGTTTGCACTGAGATTGATACTTATTGCTTGTGCCGCTCGCTCATATATAATTCGAGACACAACGAATAGGTATACATAATCCTTCACGTTCCTCTCTCGGTCCACTTAATTAAGACGTGTGGCAATTAGCCTTACCCCTGCTGCTCACCAACTATAGACATTAATAAAAGAAAAAGATAAAAACAAAATTGTAGCGGCAATTATTTCAAACACGCAGTCATATTGCAATTGCCACTCGCACGAATTCCATATATGTCTATCATACCAATCATTTTTTCCATCTTTATTGTTCACAGGTAGAATGTCAGGAAGTGGAGTTTCGAATGGTCCAGTGAGTCAAGTGTGTCGTCCACATTTCCACGGTCTTCATCCGTGGCTGTCTGGTACGAGTGGTGATACCAAACCATGGGGATTCCCAGCGACAACAGCATCAACTGGCGCCGCTGAAGACAAACCTCAAAGCCCATTGGGTTCATCGTTACCGCCAACGAGCGGTAGTTTATCGAGTCATGCTGGTGGAAATGGTGCGACAGGTGGACATCATTTATTTTCCTTTCCACCAACGCCACCAAAGGACGCAACACCGGATAGCATCACAACTAGCACAAACTCCAGCACAAATAACAATAATAACAGTTCGGCAAGCAATAATAACAACAATAGCACGAACAACAACAATGGCAGTAGCAATGCGTTGGGTCTTGGAGGTGGTAACAGTGATTACCAAGCAGCAGTTGCTCATGCCGCAGTCATGGGTGCATTTATGCATCATCAGGATGCTTTGGGTGCATCATCAGGTGGTTCTTGCGATGTCAAACCGTCAGTAATGCTTGGACATCATCATGGTGCACCATCGCCGCCACATCAACACAATGGTAATGGTAATGGCGGTGGTTCCGGTCAGGTGAAACAACGCGAAGGTAATAACCAAACGGGGACGACGTCTGGCGGCAACGCGGTGGTGAATGGCCAACAAACGGCGAACCAGCAAGCGAACGCCAACCAGCAACAGCAACAGGATTACCAGAATCCTGTCGGCGCAACATCGCCATCATGCAGGGATTCCTATCATCCTGCATCCCATCACCATCATCATCATCATCATGCAACCTCAAGTTCCCAATATGATCCCACTGCGAGCGCTTATAATATGTATCAACATCTACAATATCCCACCCATCATGCTCACAATCCGCACAATGGTTCCTCGTTATTCTCCAGCTCGCATCATTCTACTACCGGTGTACCTGGTGTCAGTCCCGAATCTAAACTCCTTGGTTCCTCTCACGGAAATACCCCAAATTCACCCGGTTCCCAACAACAGCAGCAGCAAAAGCCGAGGAACAAGTCCAGAACGTCCGCCGGTAAGCGGCATTTCATTTTTTTTATTCATTTATTCCCCTAATTTATCTTTATTTCTTCACTTTATTATTTCCTTTCATTTTTTCATCTTTTTATTTATTCTGCTTGGTTTATTGTTTATTATTAACTATTTTATTGGTTGTGGCTTTTTTCATTGATATTCATTTGGTCAATTTATCTCTCATCACACTCGTTTTTTTTTCATTTTTTCTAATATTTTCTTTTATTGTTTTTGATTAATGTCATGTTGAATCATTAGTGGCATTTCACTATAATTGGTTTATTCATTTGATTATTAATTTCACTATTTTTTCTTCTGTTGGTTTATGTTATTAGATTTATTGTTTTGTTTAAAAAAAAAATGGACGTTATCGGACGACACCACGATTTTTGTATTTTGCCTCACACATTGACCTGTTTTTTGAGTGGCACCCCACAAATTGCGCGCGCACCGTACGTGATATGACGTGAAAAAAAGAAAGAAGTATTGATTAATAAATGATGGAAAAAAAAATTGATAATTGTGAGAAAATATTGAAGTAATACAAAACACACACGAGAGCACTTTTTTTTTCGATCTGGTGTGGCTAAAGTATGTACACACGCAAATTTTCCACGAAGTTCGATATATATATACATAAATATTTATAAACTATTTCAATCTTATATATATTGAATTATATATATTTTTTAATCTTCATTTTGTTTACCGTCCTATAAGCAATGGCTGTTAGAGTCAGCATTTCCTGAATAAGAACAAAATTATATGGAATAAATCATTAAACGTTCATAGTAAATGAAAAATTATTAGAAATGAAAAAATATAAATAAATAAATTTGGAATATGGATAATTCACTTTGTTGAGAAACAAAGTACTT
This sequence comes from Meteorus cinctellus, assembly GCA_030523045.1. NCBI lineage: Eukaryota > Metazoa > Arthropoda > Insecta > Hymenoptera > Braconidae > Meteorus > Meteorus cinctellus. Next base: position 402,585 of record JAPYZF010000007.1, on the reverse strand, counting down.
AAAAATTTTCATAGACACGCGATTGCCACAGGTATGGCAATTACATGAGTAGGTCAGTTCCGACGGGTTCAATGTAGAAAAAGAAAAAATTATAAGAAGGAAAAACCATCCCCAATTTCGCGAACAATGGACTAACAATTGCGGTAGCACGCTAATTAAACTCTCTTGCGACACAGACACACATATACACTTCGTGCGTAGTCGTTCTGCCGTAGCGAAATGAAAATGAAGACGGTGCAGAAATATATATACATATAAATATAGATGTAGAAATATATAAAGTGAAAAAGAATGGAGGATTGAACAAAAAAGGTGAGGGAAAAAAAAATGTCTATTCCACTTTGCCTTGTCCGACGCGTGAGAGGTTGAGGGAACTCGCGCATGGTTGGGGCAACTGACAAAGAAAAATAAAGATAAAAGAAAAAGAAAAGGAGAAGAGAAAAGTTAGTCGATTGCAAAATGATTTAATTGCTTCCCACGGTGCGTTTAATCAATTGCTTCTCAATTACATTTGGAAAATGAAGTGGAAGAAAAAATATTTTGATTGATTTAAATGTCAATAAATAAATTTATGTATTCTGTATTTTTAATTAGATTAAATTGCAATTCGTTTAATTAAATTTATCACGTTCGGTATTTAATTCCATTGGGAAAAGACGAAAGACTGAAAATATATCATTGGTGTTTATCAATGTCTTACTCACACTCTGTGTGATTTTATCACCCTTTCAATCTCGAATGTACTAAAATCCCCAAATCAAATCACATCCCCAGTTGATGTAATTGTGGAAAAGTAATATTCTCACGATTAAGTTTTGATCTTGTTTAAATAATTTTCATTACACTTGAAACAATTGCAGAATCACATTTTGCGTAATCTCAGTAAGAAATTTTTTTATTCCAAATCATTATTTATATTGTATATGTGATAAACATTGAAAACAACAAATGTTTAATGTTTTTTTTTGACGACGCTGCGTATTTTATGGCGAGGATGGACAGCACACAGGAGCTGCAGCTAACGGTTTGGCAAAAAAAGAAACGATAGAAAAAGTATTAAAAACAGATCTTGTGGCAGCGAGAAAAAAACATTTTTAATTGCTGAAGGAACTGAAATTTTCCGATTAATTAAATATCCAAATATATTTATCACTCATTTCCCTTTCTCTATTCAATCCCAATTCGTCTTTATCTCTCTATCAAAACCCCGTCCCTATTATGAAGACACAATTTTAATCTAAAATTAAATTTCCTGTTGACTTATCGTCATGAGAGAAGAAAAAAGAATAAACAAACTTGTAATAGTTTGAATTGAAAATTAAAACTAAAACAAAATAAAAATATCCATATCCTGCTTTTGCTCTGGTAATCGCTTATTGGTATGTCTCGGCAATGCATGAAAATTATTAATAATTATTGTCTCATAAAGACAATGAAATGTCTCTTTATTTCAATTAATTCGTTTGCAATCATAAAATCAAACAATTAACAAAATCACAATGCACTTATTATAGAGATTTTTCATTGTCTATCCAAAAATGTATTTGATAAAATTAAAAACAAAAATAGCATCCAAGTCTGATAAATTGTTATTTATACAACAATGTATAAGACTTGAAATGAAATCTATTTTTCTTTACCATACAAAATACATGTCCAAAGTTTGTTTCCGAATAAATTAATAAATAATATTTTGTCGGGGTTTAATCCTCGTAGAGGGTCGCGAGTGCGTCAACTGTGGAGCTACCTCGACACCACTGTGGAGAAGGGACGGTACTGGACATTATCTGTGCAATGCCTGTGGACTTTACTACAAAATGAATGGACAAAACCGGCCGTTGATAAAACCCAAGAGACGTTTGGTAAGTAAATGAACAAAAATTTAAATAAATTAATCTCTATAAATATTAATATTTAATTAACCTCGATCTGATTCATATGAAAAACACCCAACAGCATAAAACAAATTGGATTAAAACAAAAATTATACCATGACAATTTAGTTTCCCTGTTTTTTTCTTTTATATATAATATTTTTTTTTTTCCTTCTCTTTTTGTGTGAGTAATAAGAAATTTGTCAAGACCCAAAATACAAATATTGTGACGTGACGATGAGAACTGTGCCACGCCCATCCATCCGTCACTCGACCACGAGGGTTCCTCGCACCTCGATCAAATTATTTCCTTGTGTATATATATATATGGTTTACACATATACCTGCATAGATATATATATATATATATATATATATTATACGTGATGTGATGGATATTGGAATCAGAGTGTGTGTAAGTGCGTTACACCGCAGCTAATAAAATATGTATCGGTTCAAAGTGGCGGTTGTCGCACGGTGAAACGCACACGTCATGGGTACACATATATATGCAGCCTATAATTTTCATCACCACACTCGATGAATTTTATACGTAGTATTGTGCATGTGTATTCATACGAAAATAAATGTGCACAGGACACTGATCTATCGTCATTTTTACATTGACATGTTGCAATTCTTTTTTTTTCATACCCACACGAAAAGAGAAAGGACGAACTGAAAAACTGAAATTTTGTCTGAAAATGAGTAAATTGTTTCCCCAAGTACATCGATAATTTTTTATCTCGTGACGATATTGTTTATTGAATGTGTAATTATGGAAATTTCAATTAATTGAAATTGATTTAAGTGAAATTGAAGCTGTGGGATCAATCAAATTTTATACTGAGCTAATTATGTATCAGTTTATTAGCGATGATAAAGAATATTTGAACGATAAATAGTATAAAATAAATTTCATTTTCTTGATGGTTTTTAATTAAAATTAATTCGTTATGGATTTTTTTTAATGAAAATTGAATGAATATGATATTCAGTGAATTAATTTCTCCAATGGTTTATTCAGATCGAAATATTATTTATGAGTCTTGTTCATATAATTTTTATTCTATACATATAGTAGTGCACTTATATCCCCATCAAAAGACAGTGAGTGATGTAAAAAAGTGGTGCTAAACCTCATACATAATTAATATTGATGGATAGAGCAATTTTTCTTTTTCCTTCCTTTTTTTTTCATTCTATTACGCTTCGATAATCACAACAATCTACACAGTCATTTTCTTATGACATTGAGCTTCGATATTGGTATATTAATGTCATGAAAAAATTGATGTATGCTTTGACAATTGTGATATATCAAAGGGAGTGAAAAAAGAGAAAACAAAAAGAAATAAAATAAAAATGAATGAATGAAATGTTACATCGTACGTGTATTAAATTTAACAAACTCGATGAGAAACAAAAAACTCAACAATAAAATAATAGCATAGAAATGGAGAAATTATCTATTTATTTTTTATATTGTAAATAATTATAGAAAAATGAAGGGGAAAAAAGAAATGAGAGCAGCAATTCACTGGAAATATCATTTGAACAAAAATGTGCTCTTACTTTTTACACTTTCATATTAATTTATTCGTCCGCAAAATAATCGCGTGTTTAATAATGTTTTTCGCTCCAGCGAGTAAAAAGTAAAATCCCGCGTGCAAACGACACAGTTTGTCGTTATACAAAGTGAGAACACTCTCGCGTGTGTTTATTAAAATGAATAATAAAAAGTAAAAAATATGAAAAACAGAAAACAGTATGGAATATACATATATAAATAAATAAAGAGATAAATGAAACAAAATATAAAATAAAGCCATAGGTTAGTGAGAATATTTCTTCGTAATTCTTCATCGCCCCGCCTGTACACCAACAAAAATGACAAAAATGAAATAATGAAAAAGAATTTATTTCTTTTTCATTTTTACCTGCGTGCAACGATTGAACCGGTGGCCACCACCCCTCGATCGTAGAGATAGCAAGGGTTGAAACGCAAACCTCCCCTCATATACTGTCCTCTGTTGTCAATATACGTATACATATAACCATTCGCCATATTTGATTTAACGCAAAGATAAAACGACAGCAGCTGGGAAATTTTCCATCTCTCCAACTGCTTTCTCTCTAACTATCTCCCTCACTCACATTATAATAAATATAGACAGAAAAACACAGACACAGCCATATTTATACACATTATAATGCACATGCTTTTTTATTTATTATTTTTGTTTTGCTCAGCCCCATTTTTATTCACCACAGGGGTAGTGGCACAGTACATTTTATTATGAAGGGCCGGACCGTTATACTCCACCTTTTCACCCTAAACTATAAAATGGCGTCTGAAAAAACAATAAAAATAAAATCATTCACCAAAACACAAATGAATCCAAGAAAAACATTTTTCCAATTTCAATCATTTCATAAAGTTCTAATTATTTCAATTTTCCTTCATTCCCTCACTCTCGATTAATTACCTCCCATCACTACTCTTGTCTTTCTTTATTTTTTCAATACAGAATTTTTATTATTTTATTTAAATATGCAGTCTGGCCTGTACGCGCATTCTCTACTTTCTCCTCTCTCCTGTGCACCCTCGCGCGCGCGCGATCTTTATCGATGTTATACCTCCTGGGCCAAGTTACGGTCCTTTCCACCGCGCACCAGGCATTCCGTTCCTCACCGTTATATGTTTATATATATGTATACATTCGCATATGGTCCCTTTGGATACCACGGGTGTAACTCGCATCGTTAGCGAATGCACATCACAGAGCTGTTTCTTATATGCGCCAACGTTAAATGTCTCTTTATATTCCTTAAACCTTTTCACATACCCATCATTAAATTCACGAAAGAAAGAAAGGAAGGAATGATAATGATAATAATTATTTTAATAATAATAATGATAATAATAATAACGAAATATATCCGGAAAATAAAATATAGTAACGAATATTTTTGTATTTATCCACATCGATTTGATGGGTGTAAATGTTACAATGTTGTGTTGTGTTGTGTTATTTTTTTTAAATTGACATTTATATTGCATTTAAAGTGGCGCTAAAGATTCAAGTTGATAATGAGAATTATTGAATGATATTGAATAGATGTTGTAGATGTATGTGTGTGTATGGATGTAGTGTTTGAGAATGTTTGATTGAAATGGAGAAAATGTGAGAGGATGTAAATATAAATGTATATATTTTTATATATTGGGTTTACATACACATATTGTAGGTTTTCTTTTTTTATCTCCTTGTCGGTGTAACTTTTTTATTCTTCTTCCTTCTGCATCTTGTTGCCTATAAGCGAGGGAAAAGTAAAGGTCTCGACCGTGACATATTATATTTGCGCGCGTGCGAGACTAACGCGTTTGGTTTATATCAAAAAAGATTTTCTACGCTTTGTTCATGTTGAAGCGGCAGAATATTATTGAATTTATATGTTTGTAGAGTTGAGTTTGCGTATTTGGTGAGGAATAATTGAGTGTGTATGTTTAATGATTGATAATGAAATAATTTGATTGGAAATATTGAATTGTGAAGTTGAACTTAGCTAGGACGATGATGAATAATTTTCAATTGCACTGGAAATATTTTTAAGAATTTAATTCATTTTTTTTGTTTACATTTTTATTATTGAGATATTTAATAATTATTTATTAAACTTCAACTTCCAGTATTTTTCCATGTGAAGATGAAATAAATATTCACCAAATAAGGCATTTGTATGTGTGTGCGTAACGCATAGGGCACACACGTAATATCGTTGCTACACCAACGAGGTCGCAACCAACAAATAAATATATATTTCAAATGGAAAATGCCACTCTGTAAACATATAAATACACATCCCATATTGCTGTCTCTTTTTCTCTTATTCCCTCACACATTCTCTCAAATAAACACATGTACAATTATGTACATAAATATGTAGGTAATTCCACGTGGCTGTTTCGCGAATCTTGTTAAAATTTATAACATACATTTCACCATGGGCGCGTGTGCAAAAATAAAGAAAAAATCACAACCACAAAAAACCTTCCAAAAAACGTGAAATGAAATATTCAAATATATGACCGAAATAAAAGTTTGTGTTCGTGTCCCAACACAACGTACAATTTCAACGCGCAATCCAGAAAATCCATAATAATGAAATAAGTGATAATAAAAAATATTCAAAGAGTGAAAAAAAATATTTTCATTTTTTTTTTTCATTTATTTCATCTCATAAAGTTCAAAGTTACATTTTAAATATATTAAAAGAAGGCTGTCGAGTAGAGGCGCGAGAGCAGATATTATCGTACTCCTCAGGTAGCCATACACACAACAACACACACAAACTTACACATATATTCATATACATGTAAATATAAAGTGAGTGTATATATGGTTCGGAGTAGAGGTTATCTTCGACATCGACGCTCCGGAAAATGAATAGTTGCTACCCCGCTCTCAAAAGCATTGTCCAGCAAACAAATACTAGCGCGCGCACGTTTTAACGCACACTATGATGTACATGTGTACCCACACATATAATCATATAGATATAAGAGGAGGCGCTACCCTATCGCATTGTCCAAGGCGCTAAAGGCTTCATATGTGTACATATGAATACTATAATACATAAACGGTGCCAGTGCATTATGAATTGTCTTTGCCTTCCTCTAGGTATTCTCATTTTTATTTAATTCTGATATAAATTTCTCTTATGTATTTATAATTCATACATTTATTTATTTCATGTTGTATTATTATCAGTAACACTATGAAGAAAAGAAAAAGTTTAATTAGTGGTTTTGGATAAAAATAATTTTGTTTATATCCCCATGGTGTATATTGGTAAAATAATACATAATGGATATTTAATAATAATTGTATGTGGCAATGGAAGTTTTCACTTTCGATTAATATTACATCGCTTGTATAGTGCACGCGCGCAATAACAAATTTTTTTTTTTACTTTTCCTTGAACTCAAGCGCAACTCTGTGTCCGATCGTGTGTGTTAAACGTTCGATTGTGTTTCGTTCAAGGCTTTATATGTGGATATTCATACACATATATGATGGCATTCCTCGTGCTGTGAATACTCTTCTCACACCTTTCATTGTCCCTTATTTTTTTTTATGTTTTCAATATTATATATTATTATTTATTTTATTTTATCATTTTTTCTATTTCACGCCTTTACTTCTTCTTGATATTAAATTTTTTCTTCTTTCGTTTTGTTGAGCTTCTTATGGAGAACAGGAACAAATTGTGCATTATCCACTGGCTATTTTTACAGATGTTTATGTGTGCGAGTCTTTCTACCTTTATACTCTATAGTTGAAGCAACAAAATTGATAATCGATTCTTCGCGGAGAAGCGAGACCGGTGAACGCCTACCCTCTGGTATCCGCCCTCTGATCACCTCTTTCTATATATAAAGCTCTAACACAATTCACCTCTTGCGCGGAATCTTTGCCTTGAGACAAATTCACATTCTCAACCTTTGGTAGATTTATTTTTCATTTATTTATTTATATTTTCTGCAATTCTTCATTTTTTTTGCTTTGAAATCTTTGACGTAGCTCTGATTTGTTGATGATATTAAATCATATAAAATAAACCTGGAGAAAATTATGTAGCAGTAGATATTACATGCAAATGTCCTGACTTTAATGTTCGATATTTTGTCTTTGAGAGAAGTAGTAGAGTAAAAAAAATATTTTTTTAATGGAAAAATATGATTTTCTGTTGTTTTATTTTTGCCAATGACTCGGATTGATCTTGAACAGAGGCGAGAAGTGGCGCGCGAGCCAATTAGATGGGCGTGTCACACAAGCGAGGAGGAAGCCTCTGACCGAAATAAATCCTGACTTCTCTCACAGCCTTTATGTATATATGTAGGGATACATTTATATATATTTAGTATATATGTGTATTGTAAAACAGAGAGAGAGAAAAGTGAGAAGTGGAGAAGCCACGAAACGAATCGTGGTATAACCTATTAACTTGTAAATTGCTTCCGACTGTGGGCGATGCGAGCGCATAAATTTGCCAAATAAAACGGTCGCGCCATCGTCTGTGTGTCTGTGTATTTGCTATGTATAAATGTGTGCATGAAAATTCCCATGCACATCGACCCAAATAAATAAATCGTACAATTCAAAATTGGATGAATGTAGAATTGTGAATTTGTCAATTGAAAACTGTCACGTAAATTTTCAATGTCAATTTCAACAATTTGTAACACGAATATTTGATAGGTGAATTTATTTATTCCTTTCCATAAAAATAAATAAATATTTGTCTGTTAGATAGAATGCCGATGAATAATAATTTAAATGATGCAAACGGTGAATTGGTCCGTGATGTATTGGATATACTGAAAGTGTGTGCGTGTGTGGCGTGTGTAATCGATCAATCAATAGAGAAAAATTTTTATCCGACAGCAGAAACTGTATATGGATATTTCAACGTTCAAATAATTCATTTCCCAACTGCGACTGCGAGAATTCTAAACGTGTTAACGCCTGATGCTGAATGATCATGTCGTCAGTTGAAATGGGAAGAAAAAAAATAGACGAAAGAGATGATGGATAGAAAAAAAAATTCTTCTATTACATAATTATCGTATATAGGAATTGATTAATGTGTAAAATTCACAGGGAACTTCCAAATTGAGACGATAGAATTTTTTTTTTCTTATTTCCTTTATCAAATGAGATTCCTCCCACAAGCACGAAAGTGTACAATTTTGTGATGGGGGTTTTGGTGTAACTTGTGAAGAAAGATAAAGTGTATATCTACCTATTTTTTTTTCATTTTGAAGAACAATGCAACGAATTGCTTGGGGAACTTTTAGATTTTATTATGCATTCAAAAATGTGGGAGGAATGCTTTTTCCCCCTTCTTTTGGAGTGGATAATAATGTGTTAGTGTAGAAGTATATGTAAATGTAATTTGGCGCAATGAAGTTGTCTGTCAGCGCGCAGTACAACGCCTGTTGTACTTGCCTGATGCAATAGTTGAAGAAGTTTTTGTATGTTGTTATGAGATTACATCAATGAAGTTTACAATTGTAGAGATGAAAAGTATGAAGTTTAATTATTTTTATTGCATTGTTGAAACGAAGAATTTTTACAATAAAAATTCTCGTCAAGATTGTCAAAATTGTTGCAAATTTACAAAATTTTTGTCAGGTGGTCTATTAAACAGGACTTTATTCTATCTCCATTCTATAAAACCATACATATTCAACCCTTCAGAATATATTCATCCCCTCCCTATTCAGAATTATTATTGTCCACTTGAATCATCTCTGCATGAGCTAAAGGACAATAAATATAAATTATGTACACTGTATATACCCCATCATCCAAATATAATAATGATAATCCTCTCTGCTTCAATTCCACTCGTTTTTTTTTCATTCATTTCCATGTAGAAGTGTCTTTCTCTTGCCGTAGTTCCCTGACCCCTTTTACTGCGTGTGAGTTCTGGATAATGTTCCATTGGGGACGTTTGCGCGCTATGGCATCAGGGGTTGGTCTATTTCCCCTTGGGAAGAAATGAGAAAGGGCGAGAAAGAGCTAGAGGGAGAGAGAGAGAGAGAGGGAGAGGGAAAAAATTGTATGTACATATACGTAGAAGAAGATGGGAAGAGAATGCGCACAGAAGGTTTTATAAGCGACGGGTGTGCGACGCGCTCAGAGGGAGGGAGCCAGCTGCGCTTCACTATCATTGGCTGCGATCTCTCTCGCCATCCTATTCCCCCATTGACTTGGGTGAAACAACACCCTCCCAAACAATCACATGAGGACCAATCCGTGTAGCCCGTTGCTTATTTAATGGGGAGAGAAGGAAGGGTAGTTTCATTTTTACTACCCGCATTTGTATATAAAAACCTACCACTAAAAATGAAACCAACGAAAAACATTTCTGTTGTCTTTCATTCTATTCGTTTTTATTTATTTTTTCGTTGAAATAAAATAGAAATGATTAATATTTATTGTTTTTTGTGAGGGTGAGTTTATGGTGGATGTATAGTAGATAAGGGATAATTTCAAACGATGAAAATTAAAGGGAAATTAAGAATAGTTGGAAAATGTGATGAAAATTAATTAGGGACAGTTTGGAAATTAATTTTAGTGTTTGTATTTTATTATTAGTTTAGAGTTATTGTGTTTGAGCAATTTCTTGGGAATATATTTCTTTATATTCTCATATTACCCTTCCTTCTTTTTTATTTATGTGCAATTGTGTATATAATAATGTCTGTTCATGTCTAGTTTCTCTATGTTCATTTTAGTTTTTTATTTTTTTCATTTGTCTTTGTTTTACTTCTCTTTGTGTAATAATATAACTTTGTTTTCTTCGTGTCCTTGTTCGTCCTCTACAATTTTCACATGCATATGTATATGTTTGTATATCTATATATGCAAGAATTGCGTTGATACTACCTCTCTTCTGTTCCCTTCTTCATTGCTGGGTTGATAGGTAGGGGAATGAGAGCAAAGTCAATACGCTCGCGCAGACGCGCAAGTCTGCCAATGCCCTTTCGTCTTCTTGCGCATGACAAAATATTTGTGTGTGTGTGTGTGGTATAATGTGGAGTACTGTTTGCTTCATCCATATGGACACTGTGTGATCTTCTTATACTATTCATATGTATGGTATATAGCACGCCCTATATAATTTATAAAAGCGCGATCATTCATCATTCAGAGAAATAATTGAATTCACTCACAATTTTCTTGGCGATTTCTTTTTTCGTGGGGTGATAAAAATAAAAATATGGAAATTTTGTAGGAAGATAATTAATTTTGTAATTTAGAATAGGAAGGGACTTTTTTTCTGTTGATACTATAAAAGAATAAGGGATGAAAGACAGTGAAATAGGAAATTCATAGTGGGCAGTGGCACAGATGGTCGATTTTTTTATTGCAGAACAATTAAAATTCTACTTTCGATTGATGAAATTTAGTAGATTGTGAGAAATGAGGGAAAAAAATAATTCTATTGAGTAAGTTATAAAAATCCAACAAATTAGTCGTTTTTCATTAACTTTTATTGTATAGGGGAATATAAACTGTGACAATTTAGTAGCTAATCAACATTTTTCTTCTAACTATCCTCGTGCTAAAGTTCATTAATTTCCCTGGAGAAAAAAAATTCTTACACTCATAATTATAATTATAATATAATAATGATTGTATTCTCATTATTCATTAGTATCATAATTATAATTACCCACATATTATCATAATCATATATATATGTACATTCCTTAAGAATAATTTTCAAAGTAGAACACTCAATTTAATAATTACCACAACATTCATAATGTAGAATGAAAAAATATCAGCAAAATTCTATTTTAGGATGTCGTTGCAGGATCACAAATCACAACTCACCCACATGTCATTTCACGTCACCATCGTCATATAAACTTTTATATATTTTTTTTTAAATATCATTTCCCTTCGCCACTGCGCCACGTCATTGTCGCATTCGTGGTTACTGAACCGAAGGTGCAATTTTGCGTGTCATTTACACCCACGCGTAATACCAACTAAGTACCGATTAGTCTTGACCTGAGTGAACGCCTTCACTGTGCGTCTATATTCACTGCAGTAGTTTTATTATCACGTACAATCATATTATCATCTGTCTACCAATCCAATAAATTCCAACTCTACTTCTATATTTATATACTTAATCAAAAGAAAGGAAAAAAAATATGAATGTCCTGGAAGTATCACAAGATAAATAATAAATCTACATCTCGCGAATATAAAATACAGCGGATATAAATGAATATTCATAAAATCTTCCATGCTGCATTAAATATTTTTTATTTATTTCTATTCGCATTGTAATAAATATATCTATTGTATCAATGTCAATTATAAACATTTGTTTAATATTATGAATAATATTACAATGATGATTTTATAAAAATTCATTTATCACTAATTAGTCACGAGTTCTCTAACGAGTATTTGACCTCATAAAATATTCATACATACTTATACATATGAATTTATATGCTCGTATATAACATACACTAAGCCAACAATCTTACACACATATATATATATATATATATATATATATATTTATATATTTATTGAATTACTTTTATAATAATAAAAATCATATATATCTATATGGAATATTTATTCATGAAAAGAAGGAATGACATTCGAATGCTGAGAATGTTCAAAGTTACGCATTGGCTGTTGTGTCGCAGTTATGAGTGTTCGTGTGTATAGGTAGTAGCCACGCGGCTCGATTAAGATTCAAACGAGGCGCCTCGGTGGAACGGCATAAATCTCAAAACACCCGAGCGTGAATATTAGAAGGCGGGGTGGTCTTCTCATCGAGAAAACACGGAGAATAAAATAAAAGAGAAAAAAAATATGAAAGAGAAACATGAAATAAGTAAAAAGCAACAATTTGATTTCGTCTTCAGATGCATATTATCAATTTTTTTTTTTAATCTCTTCATCTTTACAAATGTTCATTTACATTCAGGAAAATGAAGGGGAGACAGTGCTGTTGACAATATAATGACGCTATAAATAAATAAATAATACTACAGTGAATTAAATACAAAGAAAAATTGTTAATATGAATTTGTTGATATTTTTTTCCTTTTTATGTGTCAAATGTATTTGTTATTATTGTAATTGACACTTTATATGTGAGATTGATGGATTGTGATCTGAATTTATACATTAGAAATTGGTTTATGTTTGTAATTGTGTAGTAGAAACAGCCACGCGACTATCGATGAATTTTATTGCACAGTTCTCTGTTATTATTGCTCTGCATTTTATTTTTCTCTCGACGTTATATTTTCTTTGAGATCTCATCCTGTTTTTTTTTTCCTTGCCGCTTCTATTCTCGTTTTACTAGTACACAGATATCTACACTCGCGTCGCAAACCAGCCACGGTCAAACGATAATTTATACGCTTGCAAGTTATAGCCAACATTAACATGAATTACACTATATCGCCAGGTGAGCTATTGCCATTAGTCGCACCGCCACAACTTGGTATATAAACTTGGATAAATACACATATACTCAATATAACTGTACATGCTATTTTAGTACGTGCCATTTTCCGTCATGTATATGAACATAAATACAATGTATGGATTTGTATGATATACTTACTCCTGAATTCGTGTAACATTGCATGATATCTATTTATTCAGTTGAAAAAATTTGTGAAATATTGTTTCAATTATATATTTTTAGGCGATTTTGTTATTTTTGGATTTATGTGTATGATCTGATCGAGTAACCAAAGAAAATAATGAAAATGGAATAATCAAAGATTTATTATCATCTCTTTATAACATAATAATTCATTTGATTGATGTCAAATGTTTTTTCATATTCATTTTTTCTCGCAATTACTCACAAATATTGATGGACTAATTTTTGATTACTCAAGTTTTAGATACTTTTAAAGATAAATAGAAAGTTGAGAATTTTCTTGCGAAGTATAAAAGTATTTTGCTTTTACAGTGAATTCAAATCAAATATTTTAAAGTGACTTTTGAAATATTTAAAACCTTTTATTTGTTAATGAGAGATTGAACATAAAAAAGTTTTTATTATTGTTCGGATCGTGAAAACAATTATTACAATATTTTAAATGTGGCAATGAAACGTTTAGAGTCAGCTCACAATTATAATAATTCTCTTAACATCAACAAAAATATTCTTCATTCAATTTTTCCCACAAAGTTCAGCCATAAACCAATCTTCAAATGTTGTTTCGAATAAATACCACTCCAAGTAAACTTAATACTTCAAATTTCTCCTCTCGCAATAGAACCACCATTGAAATCTCAACACCACCTTACGCAAATCCACATATTGGCACATACATAAACATATACGTAAAAGCGTTCATTGTCCCTCATAAACAAGCCTTCAACACGTTTGAAAATACACGTAAAGTGATTGCACAACAAATCTTTCCATACTATATCTACTTGCACACATTCACAAGCATACATACGCATTGTTTGAGTAGTAAAAAAATTTTGCATCGTCACGATTTATAGAAATGAATAATGGGAAATTAAAAAAAAAAATATCTCCCAATTTTCAACATTTATAACATCAAATAATGGAAAATGTGACTTTTTAATTATTGAACTAATTTAATACAACTAAAATTTCCATAGTATCTGTTTATTTGATATTGTATATCTACTTGAGGTGTCAAGGTGTCTTTATATATGTGGGTGGGTGCGTAAAAGGTCCAATACATAGACATGCGTGCAACTATTATAGCCTTCATACAGATCCGAGGCTCATGGGTTGGGTGTGGCCATGACTAAAAGTTCACTGGAGCACACTATACGGATTTACTTTGCGTCTCAATATTCTGAACATTCATTTTATACCACGTAATATATTTATTCAAGATCCGCCATGAGAATTATTCTCATCTTTTTATTTTTCTATTTAATAAAAAGAAGTTACATAGAATTTAATTGAATTATTACTGTATGTTATATACATATCTGTGTAGTAAAACTTCACAGGTTGAGTTCAACAATTACGTTAATGCTGAGTACGATTTAATACAGAGAAAAAAAAAATTATTTATTACAAAATAATTACAATTATCCATTTGAATACATCACTTGACATCGATGCAAATAATTTAATGCCTTTTCAATGAGCACAATTATTATTCCATCAGTATTCCATTTATATACATAAATTTGTTTGCACAATAATATTTATTTATTTAAACGAGTATTGTTAGTGCCTTAGTCATTTTGCCCTCAGCAAAAAAGGAGAGCGTGCATTCAATCATATGAAAAAGAGTTGAAGAAAAAAATCTGTGGATATGTTGATTGGTGTTCGTGTATTCGAATGAATAGATATCTGTGTGTGTTTATGTTATTTATAGAATTATGTTGCCACCCACAATCGTTAGAATGTTGGGAAAAAAAAAGAGTTAAATGAAATAATACTCATGAGAGATAATAACAGATGCAATAAAATAAATATTATATGCATTATTATATGTGTGTGCATGAATTTCTCTCACTGGATGCATTCAATGGTGTATTAAATCGATAGTATTGCGTATTACAAATGTAATTACTCATGGTAGCTTAAATAGTTGTAATAGTTAATGTGTAATTACACGTTTAGTATTATGGATTATGAATAAAGGTCGAGGAGTGATATTTATTTTAATTTATTATGTAATTTAAAAGGAAAAATTCGGGCCAAGTGATAATAATATTTGAAGGCGTATGGGAAATAAAACTAGAGGCCATTCCTAATGATTAATTTACCCACATTCATATTAAAATTGTCATTAGTATTGTTATAGAATATTTTGAATACTAATTGTGTCTTTAAATATTTTTATTCCATTGATTCTATTAGAACGTCGTTTAAAGTAAGTTTATTGCCATCATTATTCCACAAATTGAGAAATTCTAAACTATTAAGAAACACATTTATGGAATTGTAACAGGTTTTTACATTAGTTTTAGCATTGAAATATAAATTCAGTATAAAGTCAATAGATTTCTTCACTACAGGCATTGAAATATTATTCACTAAACTCAAACACTCAGTTCTCTTCACGTCTCGATCGACAATTCTCAAAAGGATCCTATTTTTTTTTTCGCACGATTTAAATATCTGACACTCTAAATAAAAGCAAAATGTATATTACACAAGAGTGGAGGAAAAAAAAAATAACAGGAAACGAAGTAGAGAATATTTCTGTACTGAACAGAATCACGAGGACAGTGATCTGCGACTGAAATCATTTCACTTTATAATCTCGTGTAACATTCGTACAGTCACACGTCTCACGAAACACCCTAGCCATTCTCAATACATAGTAATTCCAACTGGAACGAAGAAAAAAATGACACGAACGAAAAAAAAAAGCAAAAGAAAAACATTCGAGGCAAAAAAATCTGACATGGTTTCTATATTCAAATTCGATTGCTCCTTCATTCCATCAATATCATTTTATTGTATTTCTATTCTACTTCCGCTATAGAAATAGTGTTTGAGAGTTGAAGTGTTTTTTTAAAAGTAAAATGAATAACACTAATGAAGTAGATAAAAAAATTAATTTAACGTTTTCGCAATAGGATAAATAAATATAGAAATTTATTGCAAATATTTTTCACATCAAATGTTTCATTCAAAGCAACACTACGGATGTATCGATTAATAATCGACATACCAAATGCATAACTTTATCTATTTTCTCGCATGTTTTCACATGACAGGGAGTGAGAATAAAAAATAAAAAATTCTTATATATTAATGCAGTAATAGAAAGACATATATGCACGCGAAGTAACAATACTCGAAGGGAAAATGAAACTGCTTATGCATATTCATAAAAGTACATGTCAAAGTTGTACATAAATATATATGTTTGTATGTACGTATGGATGTATGCAATAGGTGCGTCATGTCGTCTCGAGTCCTCGCAAATAAATTGCCATAGACACACATATAAATATATATTACAGTGTGTTTCCCTGATCACGATTAAATCGATAATAAATCGTGAAAATCGTTTATTCCAAGTCTGAAATTACTACAACAGCTATAATACACTGAAGTATACTATTTTATGTCATTGTAACGTCTATTAATCCTCACAATATCCTTCAATCAATTCTCAATACTGTTATTATCAGTTTAGAGGTGAGAAAAAAAATCCAATAGGGATTTATCTATTGTTTTTTGTATTATTTTTTACCCTTAAACAACACTATGATATGTTAATGATATTCAAACGTTTTTCATTGATCTCTTTATTATTTATTTGATTATTTATTCATTTATTCAATTTTCTTCTTTTTATTTGCTTTACTTTGTAAATAATTTCGGTAGCATGAGCGTGAAATAAATTTTATTTATATTCTATTGAAAACGAGGAGCGAAAGCGATTCACAATCCACTCATTTCTT
This sequence comes from Meteorus cinctellus, assembly GCA_030523045.1. NCBI lineage: Eukaryota > Metazoa > Arthropoda > Insecta > Hymenoptera > Braconidae > Meteorus > Meteorus cinctellus. The sequence goes on along the minus strand of JAPYZF010000007.1, from coordinate 385,715 downwards.
TTGCAAAATGCCCGGGGGGTGCAACTCGTAATTCACTACCCACACAAAACAGTTCCTTCTTTTCTTACTTTCGTCTTTTATAGTGACAGGAATAACAGAGTACTAGTGAAAAGCTATATCAATTAAGTTCTCCTTTTCTTTTTACTATTTATTCTTATCGATCGATAAATAGAATGAAAGAAATGAACAAAGAGATAGCCAAATAAAAATTGTTGACGAAGAAAAATAATGAAAATTTTATTGAACATTATATTGACGTTATTTATATAATATAAACCGTTAGTACACAATCATGTTGAAGTAACAACGTACTTCCTTATAATTCTCATGAAAATAATTGCCAACATATATACATACATGAAGAAAGTAACACAACTATAAACACTCGCAAACATTCAAACACTCAAATGATTTACGAACTCTCTCAAACATTTCATTTTATATCTATTTATTTTCCATACACATTTTTTTTCTTCTCTTACACAACATCAAAATTTGCTGACATTGCTAACAATTTCTTCCGCTTCTTTTTTTTTTTGGTCATTACTATAAACATTTATACACGTACTCAGTTGTCACTTGTATTCAATTGTAAAAATAATAATCGTGTCGTGTATATTGTAGTGATGAATAATAAAGGCGAATAAATTAAAAAACATTACGAATAAATTCTTCAGTCACGACTTCTTAACGGTTTAGTGACACGAATTCGACGTATGATCAAGACAAAGTCGATCTAGTATACATACACACATACATCACATGTATTCTCAGTATATTCACAATATAATTCAGCTATTTATCATATAGATTGGCCCATGTTAGTAACACCAGAAGAATGAATGGAAAAAAAAAAGTTTCAATCTTTAAAAAATAAAAATATTCAAGTGCCTCCTACCAATTGACTGCCGGATGAATTCAAGGAGTCAAATATCTACAAATATACTTTCATATATATGTGTATATGTATGTATGTATGTTGTGAATAAAAAAAAAATTTTGGAGATGTCGAAAGACGATTTTACTTTGACTTTTGAATGTGCTCGGTCAGGGTTCTTATCCCTCGCTACATCAAATCCTTGTGCGTGCGGGATAAAGCGAACATGAAAGAGAGAGAGAGGTAGTGAAAGAGAGGGAGAAGAGGAGAGAAAATGATCGTGGCTGGCTGCTGTGTGCACCGAGCGGGCGGCCCAAGCGAGCTAGTGTTAGGAATGTGGTACCACTGCTTGTCACAGTCGTGCACACTTACTACCACACATCTCTATAAATATATATAAACTTTATATAAATAATATATATGTGTGTGTGTAGAAATTATTTTCCCTTTTTTCATTAACATCGTGAATGTATGACGGTGAATTAATAATAGATTAATAATTGTTTATGCATGTGCTTTTGATAAATATTTTTTTAAAGCATTGAATATTATTTGTAGCTTTTTTTCTACAATGTCTGCTATTTGTATTGGTAGTTATTGTTTACTGATATATAAATAAATGAATTAGTGTGTCGGGATAATAATTAAGATTAGTTTATTTTATATTACTATCGAATTGAAACATTATTGTTGCAATATTTTTTATTGTTGTTTAGCAGTCGAATGAAATTTCACGATTTAACATTTACATGGGGAAGAAAAAAAGGTGCAATGAATAGTAAATAAATAAAATATTGACAAGTTATATTGAAATGTTGAATGATAAAATCAATTCTCTTATTTTAATATTATTTCAAATGAATTTTACAGATGAAAAAAAAAGAAATAGAAAGACCAATTTAGTTTTATTAATTTTGTAGAATGAAAAAGATTAGAAATTTATTTTCTCTATTGAAAATTTACATTTTGACATTAATGTACATTCAATAGTATTTGATTTTTATATATTTTCTTAAATATTATCTATATGTATATATTACAAATGCTTATGTCTGTGTGGACACACATTGGTCGGAGAGGGCTTCTAGTCACGATTTAGTCAAGGATATAGTGAGATACTTATCTTTCATCTGGCGCGCGCGAGCGCATTACGGCCTCGCTCGCGTATAACCGCTCGTTTAATTCAACGCGTACACATTTTATATAAACTTACTCGAAGAAAAAGAGGGAGGAGAGAGTGCGATGAGAATGAAGAGAGGGAGGAGAGTAAGAGTAAATTGGAAAAAAATAAAGAAATCTACATTCATTTATACCTGAATATATATTTATATATTTGTCTTTGATAGATTTTTCTTTTTTCTTTCTTTTTGTTTCTGTTTCGTTTTTTCTCGCATCACCATATGCAAACAAACATTTACAAAGAATTCAAGATATACAGACTAATTATTGCTACTCGGTGGTTTTTAATTGCCAATGCAAATTATACAGACTCCTACACACGTATTTATGTATCAATGTAATTGTAATTGTATTTTATTTTCCACACTTGCATTTGTATTAATTCTTGTCGTAGATAAAGTTTGTTTAAATGAGTTTTAAGTATTCATATATTGCGTGTATAAATAAATTAAATGAGATTTATTTAGAGTTAATTTGACATTAATTCTTTTTATTTAAAATTCGATTAAAGCTCGTGAATGGAGTGATTTGTTTATTTTTCTTCATATCGATTAGTCATTGCAGGCAATTAATAATCAGAGGAGTAATATTTCTGTTTTTTTTTTCACTTTGACTTCTCATTATTTTTGTTTGGCTCAAACGGTATGTACAAGATTGGCAGCAGTGAGTCGATTAATCGATTTTTCTCATCATCTTATTCACGTACAATTTCTATATATTATTACCAAGCTCATTAAATGAAACAAAAATAAATAAACAAAACATTCATTATTTCTGCTTTTTAATTATTGTTTCATTATTTGTCTTGCATTGGATATGAATGATTTAGCGGAGATATTTAAAATGTATTTAAAATTTCACCAATCGTTGGGTGGTCAGATTCATTAATCAAAAAAAGTGTATAATTAATAATCGGTAAAATCATTTATTCGCACCTTAAAAATATTTTCATTATTTTATGTAACAAATAAGAATGAATGAGAACTCATTTCGTTATTTTAAGTCTTATTTTTTTTTTTATCTTTTTTAATTGTTATAGTGTAGGATTAGTGAATGTATGAAGTTGTGGAGTTTCCATTTGATGTAAATGAACTAAAATGAAATGTGTGTTTGTATGAGAGGAGGAAAAAAAAATGATTCAAGACATGAAATGATTGAAGAGAGAAGAGTAAAAGAGGACGTGAGCGCGTCACAAATGTCATATTCTTGGTGGTATATAGAGTGTATGTATGAGTTTAATATGTCTGGGAGGCCGCCGCCCTCGTGGTCAATACAACCGGTTTCATCGTGTGTCCACCGCGTGCGCTTACTATATATATTTATATATATTGTATGTATATATTTATATGGTTGTATATAAATTGTATATATATCCCATTCAAGTATTGGTAACCGTGTATACCGGGAGCAATTACCGTGAGGCCCCTCGTGATTGCACCCGATCGTTCGCTTGCTCGCTCTTGCACTGGTAAATAGCAAACGATCTGCATAATAAATCGTTGCTCTTATAACACAGAACTGCCGCAACTTTGTACAAGTTTAAACATGAAGGAAAAAGAAAAAAATGGCAAACGAAAGAAAAAAAAAAGGACGAGAAATTGAGTCAAATGTATATTTTATTTAATGGTTAAATCATTGAGTTGATGCCAGAGAGATTAGAATAAATAATTTCTAGTTTATGTTTGTTTTTCAATATTTTCTTCAACAGATTTGATTTAATATGATTGAGAACTGTGACAATTTAAATGACATGACTGATGATATCAATTAAAGTGTTAAGTAGGAAATTTAATCAAAGTCTGATAATATATTAAATATTTATTTTTCACTTGCCTTCATTTTCATACGAAACTTCACACTGGATTCAATTCTGAATGCATTTTTTTTCCTAGCTGATACGTTGCCTATTTTTATTCATTGGGTATTCAAATAGTTGCAACGCATTGAATTTAATAACCATTAGTACAAGGGAGGTGGCGGAGTGGAAGATGAAGAGTGAAAATGAGAGAGCGGTGGAGAGCATCAGGGGTTAAATGATTTTCAGGGTGTCAAAGATCTGGAGCAAGATAAAACTTGGTTATATTGATGAGGTAGCACTCGCGTATTGATTTGGGCTTTGGTAACCCTCTATTCACCTCCTTCACCCCCTTCATCCTCTTATTCCTATAGACTTTTTCGAATTCTTTTGTATGTGCCACCTCTTTTTATCTGTGTACGTTCTTTATATATATATTTTTCTTTTATATTGCACCGCAACCTTCGACGCTTGTCCTCTAGAACCCCTTTCAGTCCCACATCCAACTACTATCCATCCATCGTCCAACAACTACCCCATCCATTCGTCACTCTTACACACACTCAAAGTGTGATAAGATCGTAGCGATAAGACATGATTACACACGACAACGTTTGCAATCCCTTGGCCAATCGCATGTTAACTTATATTCGTTCTACGCTTCTGTTCTCATCCTTTGGTTCCTCTTTTTTGTATAACAACAAGAGACAAGTGAAGTGAAATGTCGAGGATACTTCAATGTATATTTTATATCTTTTATATAAATACATTCATAACATTGTGAGAAAAATAAAAAAGAAAAAACCGCTGATACTGTGGCAATAGAAAAGCGAATAATAATTGAACTGTCAAAATTTTAATCATTAATTTTTTTCGTTACATAATAAACCAATAAGTATAAAGAATAGACACAAAATGTTACACTGTAAAAATTGACAAAGTTTATAAATGCATTGCGCTCAATCATCATTTCATCATATATTTACTCACAACAATTTAAACTTCTTCTCTCTCACTACAAAACTGAACGAGAATTTGAAAGTAATAAAATCTTTTGATGCACACCGTTACAATGGCACTCAATAAAATACCAATAACTTCTGAGTGAACGTGTAGTGTGTATCAAACAGACAGCTCAAACGAAGGTCGCATTCACTCGACAATAGGGATCTGAGACATGAGGGAGAGTGGTTTCACATATATTCTTACAAACACATAACCACATACACAAGAGGAAGATCAGATACATATATATACAATATGCGCTTATAGAAATACATTGTGACACAGGGAGAACGCGTTTTTACAAGCATGAGGAGTGTGCGTCGTGCGGCATCTTCTTCTCCATCATCTTCGTACACTCCCCATCATTCTCCTTTCTCTTCATCATCATATTCGTTGTAACCTCTCCTTGTCTTATCGTATACAGTCGCTCAAATCGCATTGGAATGTGTGTTCAGATCGCTATATACAAATGTAGCATGTCATCATGAGGGTTAAGTGGTCCAAGGGGCGCCTTCACTTCACTCTCTTTCTCTTTTATCGTTTATTCTTTTTTGCTTTCTTTTAATGTTTGATATAAGTGGAAAAGTGGCCCAGGTATTCGGGCGCGTGGTCCTTTGCTCCCTTACTTTTTAAAAAAATATTCCATATATTAAATTTATTAGTATGTGTATATATGTGTGAGAAAGAAACGGTAAATAAGCTATATAGTTATGATTTGAAGAGGGATATAATAGACCTTTTCAGTTAAGTGTTTGCCACTCTGGGCTCCGCGATTGGTGGCACAGGTGTCAGAATGATTCTTTTTTTTTCCTTTAATCTCTCTTTCTTCGTTTGAAAGTCCCGCGGGGCATTTGGGAAAGCAATGCGCGCACGCCCGTGTGTCTGTCCTTCGTCTTCGGTTTTTTTTTTTACGATTCGTTTTATTTGTTCTTTTCTTCCATCCACTTTCGTTGGTGGAAGGATTAAGAGTAGTGAGACTGCGAGGCACCGACAGAAGACGAGAGAAGAAGAAGAGAGTCTCTTTGGATAGACGTCACTTTGACTTGGCAAGTCTTACCAATCCCTATCGATATAATCCATCTTCTTTCGATTTTTTTTTCTTTCCCTTTTACATTTCTTTTTTTTTTCTTGTGGAATATTTGAGGAATGTGTGCGTATGTGCGCGGCAAAGTATCGACGACGTCATCAAGGAGAGGATATGTTTTTTTTATGTCAATGAACTCATGTGAAGTTTTTTCGATTTTTTCTTATTTTGCTTGGAGAATGTTTGAGTGTTGGTTGTTTGAGATGAATCAGTTGAGGAAACAATGAATATTAAATATTTATTTTGTCGTTTGATTTGAGATAATTCATTGGTATATTATCTATTTATTCATTTATTGATATTTTTATTATTTTTTGTTGCAGTCATTACAAAGTGCAGCAAGAAGAGCAGGAACAAGTTGTGCAAACTGTAAAACCGCAACTACCACCCTGTGGCGGAGAAATCAAGCGGGCGAACCTGTGTGCAATGCGTGCGGTCTCTACTACAAATTACACAACGTAAGTAAAATATTTTTTGTCTATTTATAGAAACATTGGGAATAATGGAAAAAACAAATTGATATATTAATAGATAGAAAGTGAATAATTGAAATTGAATATGAAATACTTGGCGTCCGTTTCTCTTATGATATACAAATTGGTCGTGGTGAAATACAGTTTGTTAGTGTACAATGTGTAAGAGGGTAGGTGAATTATTATGTCAATGGATATTTCCTTATTGTTGGATCAACAATTGAAACATAGGGTGATACTGAATGAATTCGCTGACGATATATTGAAAGACAAAAGTGCACGAGGGTGAACACGGACGTGTTCAACGGCGTGTGACACAGGAAGTACCGGAAGTGAGGTCCACAATATTCTCGAGAGTTCATCTATACCGTCTAAAAGATACAGTAGAGAAAATAAAAAAATAAATACAATATAAATATAAATAGGTAAAACAACGTTTGAAGAAAAAAATAGTACTCAGAGATAACTAAATTGCTACAAGATAATTATCAATTACTGTGATAATACAAAGCAGATTTTTTTCATCCTTAAAGTCTAATGCAGAATAATCTTTTGATCCGCAATACCATGAAAAAAGAAAAAAAGGAAAAAATAAATCCCTTCATAAGGAAAAACAAATTTTCTCAGATCAAGAAGATCAGTGTCTGGGATTAAATCTCAATCACATTCCCCAATCCAACAAATGAAAGCTCTGACCCTAAACAAATAGTAATCGACCCTTAACGACAAATTCAGTGTTTCTGATGCATCACGTCTACGAAAAGAAAAACATACAAAATACAATAACAATTACTTTTCGCTTATTCACCAAACACAGTTCGTTGTCTGTACAAAGAGAAATTCTCGTATCCTCTTGATGTCATTTGGAATACCCAGTTTACAAATACCAAACAGGAAAAAATAAGTATCGAAATGTAAAAGAGGAAGCGAGAAAGCAAGATTGGCGGCAAGAATTAGGTTCCCATCAGCTCTAAAGCAACAATAACGCAACTAAAAGGTTCTCCTTGTATATAAACGAGTGTGCGCCCTTGGATCACAATGGCAACCCGATATTTCGTTACTGAACCAACGTACGACAAACTCTCGAGTATCCTCCCTCCTATTTTATTTTCCTTTTTTTTTGTGTGTGTCTTACCCAATGGATACTCACGGATACATCTATATATTCATATAATAGGTAGTTTGTAGGCCTTGAAAGTAGACCGACACGACAATTTTCTTCTATATAACTCATGCAGGGTAATGACACCACTGAAATTCTTTTTTTTTTCTCCAGTATTAAATTTTAAAAGACCGCCTGAACGCGCGCGCGCTTTTCAACTTTGTATTATTAGTATATACAGGGTGTGTAATGCATGAATAACCACCCCTGAGTGTAACCGACGGTAAATATATCCATTGCCTCTTATCATTTTTTCAATCCACATTTTATCTTCTTTCATATACTCCAGACACAAATTTATTCATTCATTTAATATATTTTTTTTCTTTTAATGCAATTTTTTCTTCCACTACACTTGGACTTGTTGATTAATTTAGTAATTAGCGTTTTATTTTTATACCAACTGTAACGAGAATTGAAAACATTTGTCTCTCGTTGATATAGAAAGTTAAAAGAGGAATAAAAAAAATCTTTTAGGGTTGAATGTGTGCTATTTATTTATTTCTGTCTTTTCTTTTTTTTTAATGTTGACTGATACTTCTTCTTTTTTTTTCTTTTTCATTAGTTGTCTTAAAAAGGGGGTTATATATTTCAAGAGCGCGTGCGCCAGTAGCTTGAGGATTAATTATCGGCCATCGCTAATTGGCTCAGAGATACTCTTCTCAACCGACGCGCCTCGACGCGGAACGCATTCGTCAAGTACTCTCTTACTCTCTCAGCTATTTCACTCCCTCTCAGTTTGGATCAGCTCATACGAGAGTTTGTTGAGAGAATTCTTTCGTCCTCCTTTTCTTGGCGAGTGCTCGCACACAGAATGAGCTTTATTATATACACTATGTGTACTCTTCAGTTTTACTTATTCTGTTTTTATCTTTCTTGCTGCTCTCACTGCATCACTTGTAATTGCAAGTGTAGCGTGATGGTAATACAGTGAATTGCTCTGTTTTATCACTGGCAATGGCTTTCATAATCGCTGTAGAAATCTCACGCGTTAGTCCGAAATTCTTATAATTTTGCCACTCCCTATTAATTATTTCTTTTTTTTCTCATTCATTTTTCTTTTTTTATTTCGTGTGTCTGCGCTCTGTCCTCTTATCTAATAACTGTCTCAACGATCTTCATTTCATTTAGACATTTTTCCAAAGAATATGTAGAGGGTGAAGGAGAAAAAAAAACCGAAAACATTTCCCGTTTTTATTTTTATAGGACAATTAAACGAGATTATAAAATGTAAAGAGATGAATAAAAGAAAAAGGAATATTAAGTGAATTGAAATAAAAAATACAAATGTGGAATAAAATTGAAAGCATGGTGGAAAGAGGGTGGGAGGAAGGGAATAAGAGAGGGAGTGAGGTTGCAAAGCAAAGGCCAACCCAGACACGTTTCCCGGTAATCATTAATTAAGCGAGAGAGGGTCGGCCCGTCGCTAAATACTCGCGACACGGAGAGAGAATAAGAGTGAGGGAGAGAGAGACATGCCGACGAGGAATAAATTGTCCGTAGCACGATGGTCTCTTGCTCCACACTGTATATAATGCTTTGCGAAAAGAAAAAAAAGGAACGAGAGAGAGAATGAGTGAGAAAGGAATAATGGCGAATTTATATACACGAGAAAAGAGGCCACTCCTGGATAAAAATTCACTACTTAACACAATATACATGGTGTGTCGCGTTTCGTGACACGCGGTGATATTTGATTTGCAAAAATGCAGAAACCCCTTTTATACTTCACAGGAAATGGATATAAATATATTTTTTTTACTCCCTGCGTCTTTTATACTATTTTTTTTTTTGTACTTTTCTGTAACTCTCAATAAATTTACGTCTGCGTGTTGATACTTGGTCATTCCATTCTTATTTCGTTACATTCTGTGTTCGTTCTTTTTCTTTTGTGAGAATATTTTGGGTATGGTGAGTCAGGTGTAGAGAGTTGCTAATGAAAAATGTCGTTAAAATTGTAGGAGATTACCAATGAGTTAATGGTATCGTGCTTTGGAACAGTTTGGAGGGAAGAAAAAGGGATGAGAATTGATGAGTAACAGCAGCATTGGACTGAGAAAATATTATTACAATTTTTAGTGAAATAGTTTTACTTGTCAGTGTTCTGTGATGTTTTGATATAATGGAAAGTTGTGAGCCAACATTTTATCCCATCTCATAATCATTTTATTTCTTCTTTAATATTCTTGGAAGAACTTCTGGAAAAATAGGAAAAATTCTGCATAACGATTCTCTTACAGATACTCGATTTTCCTTTTCGCTATTTCTTCAGGATCCCTTTGCTTTTCTTCACCACCCTTAACATACAAAGTAGCACCAAGATGTCGACTTTTTTCTTCTCTCAGCTCACAAGATCTCAGATAGACCACGTGTGTTCCTCCTCTCGAGACTGTAGAGAAGTCGAGAGTTAGCGCGACCAACAGCGAATAAAGAGAAAAAAAATACAAAAGTAAAAGAAGAAAAGAAGAGTAAAAAGAAACTAAGAGAAATAGTAAGAGGAAGGGGTGAGAGGGTGAGAAGCAGAAGAGGACGAATCTTGGATCGTTAAGATAGAGCAATGCGATAACAGCAACCAAACTTTTTTTTTCTCCACTCCCTCTGCTTCTCTCTCACACATACACACACACTCAAATATAAAAATGCAATTTGGATATAAAACCCAAAATTATTTCATCCGCATGTAAAAATATTGCCGAAAATAAAACAATACAAACTATTAAAAGAGAAAAAAATTAGAAAGAGTTTTTCAAATAAAAAATAATGAGACTTGAATTAATTTTCTTAGAAATATCTTCGCTTCGTTTTTTTTTTCTTTTATTTTTATTTTCAATCTCAGGCTCTGATTTCCGTCGTTGGCATTTTTGTTTCGGGTCTTCTAACATTACCAACTTCAACATTGCTCATTCCCTCTATATTTTATACTCATACATATACATATATATTTATATGTTGTCTACAAACTAATATAAAGATCGTAGCGCAGCCGATCGTGTGACCCATGAAATATTTCCAAGAATTTTTAAACCCGCACGATATGGTATGTGGGATAACTTGTGTGCGTTATGTGTCTTCTCTTTTGATCCTCACGGATCGATCAAGGCCGTTCGCACACTCAAGATCTATCTCGCACGAATGATCCTGTAGAATATTATAATGACCTTCATATATCGTATCCGAGGATGAAAACAACAGTGAAAAACAAGAAAAAATTACGCGAAGTGGAAGAAAAAATTATTTCTTCTACAAAATATATTTTTCCTAATTTTTTTTTTGCTCCTCTCGTCGCGATCTTTATTTTAGGTTACATGAAATATACGCGATAGATAATGAGAGTGACACATTGCATTTTCAAACAGAGAAGTCTTTGCACACGCGTTTGCATTTGTTGTATTTTTTTTTCCCATTTATTCTTCTCTGTTTCGTTTATAGCGGACGACGAGTTCAAGCGAGTGCGCACATATGTAGCCACTGCACCACACCACCGATATCATCTCAATCGCGATGCTTCCTGTCTTGATCTTTAGCTTCGGCGCGCGAACTCAAGAGTAAAACTATAAATATATCTCTAACATTACCAAGAATCGTATATACACTTTTGTAACTCTCTGATTGAACGATAAAACGCATAATTTTAGGACCTTCTGCACTTTGGTTAAGATCTCGACATAACGATCGCAAACATCATCGCAACTTATTTATTTGTTCATCATGCTCGCCGGTTTGTCTTTATATTTATCCTACTGTGGTAAATTTTAGAAGTTTCTTGTTTTATTTTATGATATTGTAACATTATTATTAAAAATTGTGTTAATTAGACATTTCGCGAAATGAACACTCCGAAAATTCGCCTGGAAATCATTTTTTCCCCGAAATTTCACACCTGTCCCATTCTCAATGAAATTCACAGAATAAACCAATAAATAATTCGGAATTCCTTACATTTATCCATTCTCAACATCGACAATATTTCCAACTTGAAGGAAGTCGTCAACGATAGACATACGCGGAACAAACATTAAATATCGAATTTGTATTCGCAAGTATGCGCTGCAAGTGAAATAATATGACATTCTAGTCGCGCGTATATGCGTGAAGCGAAAGTCTCAGAAAGTATTCCTCCCACTCTTCACACTTCTTCATCACGATTTTCCTCCCAATCGCCGCAGTGCAACACATAAATCACTGGCCACAAAAAAAAACAGGAAAAGAAGAAAAAAAACTGCCAAACGATGAAAACAAAAAAATAAAAGGAAACAAAAATCGTTATCACCCGACAAAAAAAATTTCCAATCAATCAACTCAACCAATAACAAAAAAAAAATATGAAAGAGAGAAAAAAATATTAAAATCCTATTGTTTGCGTGAATCTATACGCGTTGGAGCTCACTATCCACACAAACACACATGAGGGTGCACAAATAGTAGGGAGATGGCAGAGTTGCAATGAATTGCGTATGCGAACGGCGTGCGGTTGCATCGTGTGTGACCACATCAATCGTCCGGCTCTCGAATATTTTATCTCCTTTCTCCTCTCATCCCTCTCAAACCCTATAGTGTATATCTTTTCTACTCTCGTCTCTCTGTATCTCTTCACAACGACCTCCCTTTTCGTTTGCACCTCACACTTTTGGGACACCCGCGCGCTCTGACTCAATGCGCTTTTACCTTCCCATTAAAATCCATTCTCATTGTATTCAAATTATTTTGTTAAATCCGTGGGAAATGCCTCAATCAAAATATCCAATTGAATATAAAAAGTTTAACCTACCTAAAACGAATATATATATACATATTTAAACCCTGTATACTTTATTTTAAGATCCCTATACGACCGGACAATGCATTCGCTCTTTATAATGCCGCTAATTTGACAAATTTGGACAATTGCATAATTCAAAAGAAAAAGAAATGGACGAAAAATAATAATAAACAAGTCATTGACCGTCTGGACAGTTGCAGTGGTTAAAGAATGCGACGAAAAATTGAAAAATAAAAAGAATTACAATGTATGACAGCACGTGCGAGAGAAAGGAGCGAATATGGTTGATGCGTATATAAAGATGGTGCAGCAAAAGAAAAAAAAAGGAAGAAGGAAAAATTAAAGAATAAAAATAAAAAATAAGGGAATGATATAAGACAAACGCATACACTCGCGCATCCTCTTGTCCTTGTCTCTTTTATATTACCGGGAACCTTTTTCCCCAAGTTGGCAGTTGCGTCACGTCGCGGCTGACTACAAAGTCCCGCCGAGAGAGACTCTCTTTCGTTTATTTCAATCCTCCCCGCACCTTGTTACTGCTACAATGTATTGCATGCTTTTACTCACTTCACTCTGTTTTACTTCTATATTCCAATTTACGTATCTATTTATTATTTTGTCAAGTATTGCACGTGGAATTTGTATTATGTGGCGCACGCGTAACTTTTATGAGTCATTTATATGACTTCAGTGAAGTGTAGATAAAATTTATTGTTACGATTTATGGTAGATTGATGGTGGTCAATGTTGCACAAAAGCAACTGATCATCTGCATACAAAAGTAGAAAAATTAGTATGAAGAATTTTTTAGCGTTTAAATCCCTATAAGAAAAAAGATTTCTGACACTTTTTTTATATTCATAAAATACGAAGAGTTGAATTTAAAAAAAAATAGATATTGTTCAATACTCAAATCTTTTTCTTATTATTTCGAAATTGAATTTATTATAATTACAATTTTTCAACGTTTTATAAATTGTTGAGGGCGTTAGCGAATTAATTGCACAAATTGTGAGACTTCTTCGGATAAAGAGGAAAGCGCCGGCTGTCTCGCCGACGGAAAGGGTCCGAGAGTTGAGCAGTAGTATAGTTGCATCTCAAGTGCATGATATATTACACATGCTACCCATTTTAATGCATTTATACACACTAACCAACACACACACACACACACACACATATATATATATATAATGTAAAAGTTGAAAGAGAGAAAGAGCGCGAGAATTGTATAACAAGCGATTGCCGGTGACGCAGTCAACGCAACGACGAATTGCGAGGGTTGTCGATTTGCTAAATTGTGTTCAACAATGCGTCTGTCACAATGCAACCAACTGCACTCACTACCAAGAATCTGAAAGATTTTTATTAATTGACAGATTAAATGTGAGTGTATGTGTGACAATATGCATCGAATTATTTTCTCTTTCATCCGTTGTGTATAATTCAATTCTCACCATTCTCTGTCATTCAACATCATCGCCATTATACTTTAAACATTAAAAATACAACAGTGAATGAAAATTTATGTTTTTCATCGTATAATATATTTTATTCATTGTCATTTGTAAATATATCTGCAGATATATTTGCGAATTGAATGACTGGTAATTAATACAAACAGGATAGTACACATAGATGTGAATGTAAATATCGATTGTCAGGATTGGATTTATTGCTACCGAATAGCGAGTGGATATATTCAATCACATGGACATTGTGTTACGTCGTTGTATTTGCCCTTCGTGCGGATAAATGTACATGACAATCACGCTTCGTTCATTGTTTCCAACTGATTACTCTTCGCTGTATATTCTGTATCCTTGATGACTTCGCTTACATATCCTCTTCTATTTATTATTTTTTATCTTTCATTCGTGATGAACAATTGTAGAATTATATTTTTGATGGTGTAGATAAGTTTGTTGATGATTTTTATTTGTTCTTGGTGATATGGATTATAATTGTACAGTTTTTTTCCTTCCCCCTCTTTTTCATTGTTTTAATTTATTTGTTTATGATGTTCTAACACTTTTACCTCCTAAGTTTAATTGCCTAACGAATTGTTGTCTCCGAATGTTTCAGGTTAACCGACCGCTAACGATGAAGAAGGAGGGAATACAGACGCGAAATCGCAAACTTTCATCGAAGAGTAAAAAGAAAAAAGCCGGCAGCTGTTTGGGTATTAGTGGTGTCATGGGCGATATGATTAAAGCGAGTGGACATTTGGATCTCGATAACAAACCATTCCATTCTGGATTTGGTTCGCCTATGGGTGAGTTTTCAATTTGATATGGATTTAATGAATTTTTTAGTGTTGACGAATTTTAATGAAGAGGATCTATAATAGGACCAAATTTTTTTACTGCAAAAAAAAAGAAACAAATAGAATCCATTCTAAATCAAAATACAAATAAATTTTCTGGCCTTCCTTTTTAATAAATAAAATAGCTGAAGTTTCACATCAATTTGTTCTATCTTCAACTATTCTTCAATTAATAATTTATACTTCTTCCTTGAATCAAAAAAATACATATCAACTTAACTAATTTATTATTTTATTTTTCTCTATATTTGCAGCAACATCCCAACATCATCATACGATGCATCCAGCGGTACAGCATTACATGTATCACTCAGGAGTTGGTATGGCAGGTGGTCTACATCAAGGATTTGCACCACCAGCACCGCCACCAATGCATCCACATTCCCATCCCCATTCGCACTCACATCATATGACAAGTCTTCAGGGTCTTCAACTCGCTGCCACGACGAATGCCATGGTGAGTCTCTCTTGCAACTTCTCCAAATCCAAAGTCAACCAAAAGGAAAAAAAAAGAAATATATATTAAACAACCACCTAATAACTACTCTCTGACAAACAAAAATATCAAAACCATTTGCCATAAACACGATTAAATGAATCCTGATAATTCATACCAAATCGTCTACAACATAACTGGTGAAAAAGAAATGACAAATAATACAAAGACTATAATTATATGTACAGAGTATATCGTTATTCTCCATGATTATAAACGTATACATATACTCATGTATAAATACAAAAAAGTCAAAGAATTGGATTAAAAATAAATACGACGTTTTTTTTTCTTTTCTGTTACAGACCGGTTGGCGATCCGAGTATACATGAATGAGTTCTTATGACCATCATCAACAGTAGCAGTAGCAGCGGCACCAGCAGCTGAGGACACATCCCACCATACTGTCATAAGCTTCACTTATCAAAGCTCGCGTTATATTCAATGGTATTCGTTGTACATATATTCGTATATTTATATATAAACAGAAAAAGCTAAAAAAAAAAAATAAACAAAAATGTGAACAAAAAAAAAATTCTTGTGCGTATATATGGTAAAAAAAAATGCACGTAAGTCGTCAGATTTCTTTTTTTTTTCAATTATTAAAGACACGAGTCTATACATGATTCGTTTATAGAGGATCATAATTATTATATATATAAATATATAAATATATATATGCAGATGATATATAATGATGTCGTGTAAACGCGAGATTCCCTGTAAATATGTAAAGTATACCGTAGGGTGATTTAAACGCCCCCCGGTCCCAAGTACAAACGAAGTCATCTATCTTTATCGAGTCGTTATGTTACTGTAAATATACGTGAGTTGAGGAAGGAAGAGGAGGAAAAAGATTGAGGTGAATGCTGGAGGAGGAAATGTAGATGGAAAAGAAAGATAAATAAATAAATGATACATGAATAATAATGAAATGAAAACAAACACACAATAGAATATATTTAAGTGATTGATATAGCAATTTCAGAACGCGTTCTTTTTTTTTCAGTGGCATTTGTTGTTCTGGTGGAATTATATATTGCCATATATTGCAGAAGAATAAAATAGATTCATAAACAGAGAGGTGAAATGATACAGAGAATAATCTGCTGCGAAATTTGAAATATTTTAGCATCGATCCAGCTTGCTCGTTGACTTGTGGTATCAAATCCTTTTTTTTCTCATTGAAATTGAATTTCTCCTGTTTTCAGCATTGATAGAGTCACACAGTTACACATTTATACACACCCAGACCACAGCCTCACTTGTGTGGATATTTGCGAGGGAAATGGAAAGGAATTTATGGGAAAATATGTGGGATATTAAGGAAAAATTAATAGGAAGATAATAATATTCTCTTATTCCATTTATTTTTCTCGTCCTTTCTCACACTGATCCCCCTTCTCACTCCCCACTGTTGCTACACGTTTTATCGATCAATTATCGTGCAATTTAAAGTAACGAACAGAGATTTTTATTGACAACGCAACGTGGCTGTTGTGCTTCACTCAATTTTAATATTTTCAGAGTTAGAAATGACTTTCCCTTGTCGTTTTCTTTTTTCCCTTTCATGACTCAGATAATAATTTTATTATTGTTGATGGTTGAAAGGGAGAGTCTTTGAAGTATTATCCAGAGCAGTATGAGAACTAACATTATATTGATTTTGAAAATTAATATATTCGTTTCAGTCGTCGGAATTAAAATAATGAAAATAAGGAGCAATATTTAATTGTCATTCATTTTATACTGCAGCCAAGTCGCGTTGATTTTTCGTGTGTTTTTATCGGTTAACAATTAACAAATGGAAACAAAAGCAAACAAAATAAGATAAAATAAAAACACATATGAATTATATCGACTATTCCTCAGTGGTTATCATACAAAATTTGTGAGGATTTTTGCAATGATTAATCACTGAGATTTTCTTAAGCTTAAATGGTAAATATAGTCAGACACATACGGGGAAGAAAGGAGTGAACAAATTAGCTCACTGAAATACATGAATAAAATAATGAATGGTCACGCAAGAAAAAATTCAACACACACAAACATACGCACACGTGAACAAAAAAATATATCTTTACATAAATTTTTCTAATTAAAATTCAGTTCTACCTATAAATGTGCATATTCCAAAAGATCCTTCAAAAAAGGAAACTCAACAAACTCATCTACATTGAAATTTTATATCTTTCGAAATTTGTGTAACGTCCTCTCTTTTTTTTTCTTTTTTTTCCATTAAAACAAGACGAAAAATGAAAGAACAATATTAAAAAAAAAAGGAATATTCCTATATATGAAAATATAAATATATATTATACGATAGTTCATATCGTATGGTAATTAACCAATGGAAAATAAGTGATTGTGCATAATTTTCTTAGTGACTAATCAAGATACATTTAATATAGATAGTCAAAGTATTTAAATAAATGGATGGAAGGTCATTAAAAGTTTTATCAAACGAATAAAAAAGGACGAATTGTTTAATACACAACAAAAATTCCGAGTTTAATGTGGAATGAGATGGCGAAATGAAAATAGAATGGGCGAGAAATATGGAAATACACGTGTGAAAGAGTGAACGTGAGAGAGAGATGAGACCACATTGTGATTTTTTATTATAGACGTTATTTGTTCTAGATTAATTAATAAAATTACCGTGTGCTTTGAGCGATTCAATGCGATTGAAAAAATGATTTTTCTCATTGCCACGTGGTCAATGAAGAAATAAAAAAAAAGAGAATAAATTCTCGGAGAATAGCGAAAAGAAAACCACAGGTAAACAAGGGAAAATTTCGCCGGGGATAAATTTTAAGCAAAAGGAAAATCGCTAAATCGCTAAATTTTCTTGAGACTTGAAATGAATTTCCGTGACAATGAATTCATACGACACGAAAGAAAAAAAAATCAATTTATTTATCGTATATCAACATTGTCACGAAAATATCATGAACACGGTGATTTTTTTTGCAAACACGAGTCTATAAATATTAGTAAAGAAAAAGAATAAATAAATAAATGATGGAATAAATAAATAAATAATAAATAAATGAATATCTATTATATAGAGTATTATTAGGGATTGTAGATTGTAGCTGTGTAAAATATAATTTTTAAGCGTAAACGAACAAAAAAAAACATTAATAACAATAAAAAAAAATACAGTTTAAAATATAAACGATAACGAGACACAGGAAAGAACGAGAAAAACAGAAGGTGGTGAGAAAGAAAAATATTCTCCACTCGTTTGCGGGTTCCTGGCATGGAAATCGAAGAACAAACAAACAAAAAACATTATGAATAATAAATAAACAATGAGTGTCGTCGCCATTGAAGCACGTCACAATGCTGTATAAAAAAAAATGAATGTAAGATATTATTGTAAAAAAAAAACCACGTTTTAACTTAAAATAAATTAAATGATAAATCATAAAACGACCTGCAATCTTTCTCATCAATTCTTTTCCACATCCCCACACAATTAAAGATAATAGTTTTAAAAGAGTCTTCTCCATTGAATTGAGAATAAATTTATCACACAGACACCATTCAAGACATCATCATTGCAACTTGATAAAGCCATTTCAACCACCATACATTTATTTATATACCTACATATAAACCCATATTCATGTCGAGAATTATTTATTGAATCAATTAATCATAAATTATCAAAGCAAAAGTCTCGCAGGTTTTCTCCATAGTCGTAAATCAATTTGTTCATACACACGCACTTTCCCCAGTTTTTCTTTTTCACCATTTTATTATTTTATTTATTTATTCATCCATTGCTGTGATTTTTTTTCTTCTTCCATCAACAATCTATCCACAACCACGCATACATATCCACAAACACCTATACAGTATATATTTAATCTTTCTCTGCATCTTTCATTCTCTTTTATCTCTTTCTCGACGTGCGCAACATACTCCTCCTCGAGACTTGGCTGATCGACGATGTGCGAAAACAAAGTGGGCAGCGATCGTATCGATTGCCACGCGGTATATTAATTAGCCTTGCTAACTTAATTAAAACCCTTATCACCTTATTGTACATATATACACAAATACACACACATTTATGGACAATATAATGTTTACATGCAAATCAAAATGCTCCCCGAGGTGTGGATAACGCGTGCGTTTGCATTTCGTTATGCATTTGAGGTTATTAATAAAATTGCTGATATGATTATAATCGCATATTGTGAAATAAATATGTTTAATAATTTTATGGGAACTGCAACAGTTTCACTGCAACACATTATATTCAACTGTTTGCTACCCTATAAAATTTTATCCGATATGGGCCAGGATTATATCTATACTCAGTAGTTCATCCATATGTGTATGTATATTTGCTTGAAGATTGAAATTGATTCTGTATATTTTTTTTCTTTTTTCTTTTTTTTTGGGCATTGGTATACATTACTATTTAAAATTGAATGTATTTGTGTGTATGGTGGGGAGGGATGTGCATCCACATGTGAGGTTTAAAGTTGTATGGTTGGATAGGGAGAAGTGAATTCGCCGCAAAATCCATCCACGTAAATCCCCGCGAGTCCATTGTCATTGTAGCACAAGTCGGTTTCATTTCACGGTGAATTTAATTCCGATGCGAAGTTAAGTCTTCGGGCCAGCTGTCGTAAGTCGGGGGCGAGACCCTTTTTACGTTGCGCGATACAACTGGGAAAGAACCAAGGCAGATATGTGAATGTGTATTTGTGAATGTGCAGAGTAAGAAACGACGTCCCACCACGAGATATTGGATGATGGGCTTCCTATAAAAGTGACCGGGATTACGCAAATCCCATTTTAGATTTGTGGATGTCTATGTATGTGGTGGTATGTGTAATTTTTTTTATTTTGGTTATAAAAAAAGTCGATGCACAAAAGCTTCTCACGATCATCCACCGTTTCCACATCAGTTGATAAATTTAGGAACGATAAAGTACATTTTGTTTAAAATACTGAAATGAAATTTGTCGTTCTGATACTTTATGAATTTTGCTTTATTGTTTTGTCCTGTTACTTCAATTTATTTATAATTTACATAATAATAGATACTTTTTTTTTTATCCTTCTCTCTTGTGGGTCTTTATAAAAAATATTAAGACCTTGGTCATAATAATTTTTCACAGTTTTCGTATGGAAATAATGAAAATAATCCGGTTGAATATTTTTCTTAAACACAATATTGATAAAAAAATCAGTTTCGTAGTCGTAACGTAAATAGTTCAAGATTGCGACCCCTATCGACAATTTTTCTTCATGTTCCCAATGATCCAATGTGTCATTAGGTCAAGTGACCCCTAGATATGAGGGTCAGCGTGACATCAAGTGTGAAAATGGAGCTTTACTTTTTCACCCTCGTAAACTTATACGCACTTTTGCAACAAAAAAGAAAAGAATAATAGGAAAATAAATTTCGAATTGATCGTCATAGGATTTAGAAGTCAGAAAACGTTATCGGGTATAAGTAAGATTCTTTTTTATATCCCAACAAATAAATTTATATCCAATAGAATTTTATTTATAGAAAAATCACTCGAATCGAAACAAATCATCTCCATAAAATTCCTCATTAATTTATCAATCACAAAAGGGCAGAGTTTAAAGAACAATTAAAAAGACCTACGTTCATCAAGTGAACAGTCCGGATTCCTTTTATGTTCTATATATAAAATTCTTATTTTTCTTTAATTTTAAACATTGAAACCTACATTAAGTTAAATTAATATCAGCACGCGACTCTATTCTGATTGACAGACACTGTGAAAATGTATAATAATTTCAAGATTGAACCAACAACAACCAGTTTTATATTTATATTAAAAATGATTTTCCTTTTTTCTTTCCGCTCCGTTTCAATTAGTTTCATCTCCTGATTGCCACAATTTTCATTGTGACCCCAAAGCCATCCAAACAATCAAGACTCAATCTCCGGTAATTTCAAATAATTACAACACATTTTTCTATATATATATATATATTTATATGGATAGGTATATGTGGACGTGTAAATACAGAGAGTGAAAGACACGCGATCATGTTGTTGTGGTTGCTGTTGTTGCTGCTGCTGTTGTTCTTGATTTTTTTTTAATTTCAATAAAATGGCAATTTACTTTCTCTCTTGATATATTGTTTAGACATTATTTACCACATGAGTGTTATTAATATCGTTATAATGTGGTCACGAGCGCGAGTTAATGGCAATTAAAAGCTTGAAATGAAAATTATTTCGAACAGAAAGTGAATCGAAATTTTTTCATATTATTTTTACTCATTAGTTATCAGATAAATGGACAAATTGCATCAATGAGTTGTTGGAAAAAAAAGAAAATGAAACAATAAACATTTGAGTAGTTCTGTAGAGTACAATAAATATAGACAAAAATTACAGAGATATTTTATTAATTCTATCGGCTTTTGATAGCTCTATCTATTAGAAATTCTCTTTTGCACATTTTTATTATTAATTACGAATTTTAATAACGAAAATATTCGAATATTGGTCAATAAATAAAAGCTTTCTGTGCAAATCCCCGTCAATGTCTTCGTATAAAATCCGCAACCGATTAATCGTGTCTGAAAGTTGGGTGCAACATAAAAAACTTTTCTCGCACAAACATTGTTGGGCGTGTTTGCAATGGTTTTCTGGGTCATGAAAAAATCATAAAGATAAAAAAAAACGTTATTATACTTACTCACACACACACAAACAAACACATGCATACAACTGTATTGGATGAATCGATATTGAACCATAGGATTAATCACATCACCTCGGTTGATCGGATCGTTTGGAGTTAATCTAATTCCACCTCTAAAACACGAAGACAAAAGAAAATAAAAATGAAGAGCAAGACAAGGGGGAAGAAGTAAGAGGAAGAATTGAAAGTAAGTGTAAGAGAGATAGTGAGAATAAGGAGAAGGCGGAGGAGAAGAAAGGGCCTCGGTAGGGCGCCCCGCCTCAGGTGCTAAAGCGTTGATACGTTGGATATGATCGAGCCAGCGCATCGTGAGAAGGGAATTCTTCACTTGGTTTCATGTATATATACATATATATATATGTGTATATATGTATGTATGTGTATGTGAGAGCGCCGGCCAACGAAGGAAGATTGAACGACTTCAATATCATCTAGCTCAGCAATCTGTAAAAAAAAAATATATATGTATATATAATAATAATATAATAAAAAGAAAATTTCTTTTTTCTTTCATCGTCTTTTCTTCTTTTTTTTATTCTACATTTTATCGACAGGCGAGCACGAGTGATGTTCATAACCAGGATGGATAAGAAGAGTTTTTTGAATCTGGTTTTTCGGTGTATTTTATTTTTCCAATTATTTATGACTTCTTTTTTTTTGTGAGAGTTACAATGACTAAACATTTTCCAGACATTGGATGCTTTATGTGTAAGAGTGCAGGTCTGCCAAGCTAATGATCCAGCTAATTTGTCCGTTGATATATTGTAATTTGTTTTGGGTTGCAGACAAAGGGAATGAAAATTTTTTCGAATCATCGATTCTATGGTGAAAAAGAAAATGGATAGGAAAATTTGGTGGAAGGAGAGAGAGGAAGTAAGGAAGAAGAACAGATGCGAATAGTAAAAGTGAGTTTATAAAAGGAAACGAGAATGAAAAAAAGGAAAATAATAGAAAAAAAATAAAAATGAAAATAAAAATAAAACTGTCCCAAAAAGCAGTTGACAATGGTGAGATTACCAGAGAGAACACTCGAGAAAACGAATTCAGGGGTGGCATTCACGTAACAGGATCGAAGACGAAGAAAAGGAAAAAAATAATATATGTGTATTTGTGTATAGATATATGTGGTAGGTACTTGGGGAAATTATAGGTGGTGAAAATCTGTAGGGCAAACAGGAAGACCCGAGGGATAAATTCTCTCTCTGTGGATCGAGTCAATCCATGCAGGAAATCGCATTTTTTTTCTCTTCTACTGTTATACAGTTGAGGACCTTTTTTGTCATTGTCATCTTTTGGCGAAAGTGGTTTGACCTATTGAGCGCATTTTTATATGTTCTACCTAAATACATAACAACTACTTGAAAGAAATTCATGCGAGCAGAAGAAAAAATGGAATTTAATGTGTGGAAAGAATTTATTTTCATTTGGGAAAGTATTTCAACTATGTCTTGATAGCGATGCATTTAATAAATTTTGATTGCTCTTTTTGTCGTCCTATATGTTTGATGTTGATTATAAATATCTAATATTATAGAATGCTTGTGATATCTTTCATTTCCAAAAACAATTCCTGACCATGAATTTAATTATCACGATAATTAGATTGGATATGAAAGATAAAATGATTAATCATCACTGAGAATTCTTGAGCAAGAATAAAGAACAATAATAAAGACGTTGACTATGTTTCGAAGTGTACATGGGCAACGTCGACTCAAATATTCCATACGTACATAACTGAGTTAATGCACTTGTATTAGTACACACAAAAGTGCTTGTGCACTCTCGCAACTCTATACTACACCCGCTAGTTAGTCTCTCATAAATGCCGCGACATAAATTATCCAAAAAGGGCTTTGCAACTCACGTGTTCTCGTGCGCGCATATCTGGGAGTGTTTGCATGATGGTCCACCTCCCGTCAACGCCCTCAACGTAATAAAAAAGTGAATGAGCAAGTGCAAAAGAGAAACAGAAAAAAAAAAGTTTATTTCTTCTATTTCCTTTTTTTTTTCGTTTATTTTTCTTTTTATTCTTCGTTCTTTACTTCTCTTCCTTCATTTCGAACGCATAAAAAACATTTATGATGAAGGGCGTCTTTGGCTTGTGATCTTTCGAAGGGTCATCACACGCTCACTCGGTAAATATTGTTTATTGAGACGTCAACGAATATGTATTAATGTATTGTGTGTACACTGACAAGTACCGCCCATACAACATATTATTCATAAATACAATATTCAAAAATAACTTTACCTTTATCTTTATTCTTCATTAAAAGAATATGAAACTCAATATGATAACAAATTTATTGAGAAAGAGAATTATTTGAATATCGTAAAAATTTTAATGGGTTCTCAATAGAATTTCAAACATTTTTATCATTAATAATATTCATTCTCAATTGTATTCACTAAATTGTTCACATTCACCACATCATCATTTTATTTTTTGACTTTTCGTTTCACTATAATTTCACTTTCTCTCTTATATACATTTCATTATATTCTTCTCGCTTCTCTTTCTCTTCCTTTATATTCGATATATATGACTTTTGTTTCGTTTCGCCAGGCCTTTTTTTCGCCCATCATGGAATAATCGAATAAGATTGATGAGGACAGCATGACTGGTTGAGTTCACGGTCCAATGCTGGGCGCAAAGAAACCAACACACACTGCCTTTACATATATTTTTATATACCAGTTAGTATATAACTTTAAATATGTATTTAAACTCTGTGAAGGTGATTCATTATAAAGACACGCCGATTATTGAACAGCGTAACATTGCATATTATATGGATAATTATTGTTGAGCAACTAAATATTAATTTTCTACTCACTAAAAATATCAACCAATACACAAAAAATTATCTCGTATTTATATTTATAAGATAATGAAATACCCGACAATGATAACGAAACAAACTAATTATTTCTTTCATTGCAAGAGGAATTTTAGATTTACTTGAATGAATAACGATTAGATAATCTGTTGTATTGCTGGTGGAATTTTCCATTCATTTATATTAAGGTGTAAATTGATAGGAAATATTGGATACCAGAAGCTGCCAAGTCACGCGCACTTACACGAAGTATTTCACGAGTGTATTTAGTTCGATGATTATTATAAATATCTATTTTATTTATTTTCTTCTGGTTTTACTATTTTTTTTCATGTTTTTATTTAAGAATGAGCTCTTGTGCGCATGGACCCCTGGCGTGAAACAACGAGCAGTCAGAAAAATGGATGGGCTGCTAACCGTTGCCACCCATGGCGCTGACCATCTCTTTAATTTTCTCCATTTACTCCACGATCATTTGCAATCACACACATATACACACATGTACATATTTACAAATATATATCAGATACACTGAGATAATATTTTAATAAGTATTTGCCTCAATTACCCTCGCTCATTTGCCCATCATTCTTGTGTGCATGCTTTTATGAAATGTATACAAGAATATGTAGAGCAAAATTAATAGATAATTTACATACATAAAGTATTACAGATATATTTAATAAGTATGAAGTTTAAAAATGAAAACGTTATTCATCATTTTTTTTTATGTTGCTGAGGAAAATTGTGAAGGGATAACCGGAAGAAATCTTTATTAATGTAAGAATGAATTATTCATATATAATTGCTAGTAAGTGGCTACATAATAATTATAGATTGAAGTGAAGAGAAATTATTATTAAAATTGAGGTAAACAATTTTGATAAAGCATGAAATGATTCTAAGCCTATAATTATTGTATTGAGAACTGTAAAAAATTTACCAACGAATTAGTTAATCAAATTTTCTATTCAATAAGTTGTCAAAAAAAAAATTATCTTCACTAAGCTTACAACATAAATACAAATTTATAAATGAGACTGTTGTACTTAGTAATAAGTTTGTAATATTCAAAACTCATTCGACTTATCATTACAATGCACAAACTCAAAGATACTATCAATGATTACCTTAATTATTGTCTAAAACGTTGTCTATAAATTGTCAAAAAATAAAGACAATTACCTTAATCATAGACACAAGTCTAATTGCAGCAAGGGACATTCCGGTAACATCAAGACTTCATTGCATCATCCACTCATTATTCGACACTTAAAAGATAATATATCAATACCAGTTATCAGTAAACTTTGGAATATTTCCAAATGACTATTCAATTTTATTATCGTCTACAGCAGAAAGTGAAAGAAGAAAAAGTAATAGAAAATAATAATAAATTTGACATAAGTAAAAGAAAGAATCTGTGGAAAGTACCACACCCCTTGTACGGAATGTATTTATTTACCCCTCATGAACATTAAATGAACACATATATATCAGTGTTGCTAAACTTACATACTCTCTTCAAGGCTAAGACGCATTACTTCCACTTCTGGTATCCGGACATTTGTCCAACACGACACGTTCAGGAACTGGTCAACTGGAGAAACTGCCTGCGCGATACAATGAGGGGTGTGTATACTGTATAAGGACGACACAATATCCTTTCGTCTCTCTATTCCTCTTTCATTTCTCTCTGTCTTTCGTCTCTCCTTCGCCATGTAGGATTTAGTAGTGATATATATTATCCCCCAACTCTCGTATGCTGCTCGCGCGCTCTCTATCTCTCTTGTCCCGGCTCACAGTTAGACTGATTGTCGATTACCCAGATCCAGATCTATCGCTGCATGCATGCACACCAAACCAACCACTTCCTGCTTCATACAAATTTCCCTATTCACCTTCGAATGAGAAATTGTTCCCACACACGAATTCATTCCATCGTGTCATCAAGTCCAATGACGAAATGATGTATTTGCAAAGGAAGAAAATAATTACTACAGAGATTTATCGGGATGAATTTTATTTTATTTATGAAATTTTTCTTTTTCTATTGATTTGTTTTTCTTTTTGTTTCTTTTGACGATTGGGCATTTGGATTATTTAACTGACCGTGAAAGTGGATGTATATAAGGCAGAGGAAAAGTTCTGGGAATAGAGGATCAAGTTGATGTTGATGTTCTTCATCACCTTAAAAGACAAATCCCAAATGTCCATCTTGTGATTTTATTTATGTGAAAAGATCGATGGGGAGAAATGAATTTTCTTCAGGGAGATTGAGACTTTAGTTTGGGATCAAGTGAATAATGTAAAGATATATATTGCTTGAGCTTGAGTTGTGTGTGACGAGTGGAAAATTTCTATGGGAAATTCTCATTTCATTCTAGGAAATGATGAAATAAAGTTATTTTTATATTCATTGTCGAGTATTTAAATATCTTATCAAGTGTTGCATTATTCAAATCTTCTACAGAACACTTCAAGGTTCACATTGTTAATAAAAACAAGAAATATTGATGGCTAACAATTCCACAATTCTACTGAAAAAAAAAAATAATTTTCCTTTCCCTGAATGCTGAGTGTAGAAATAAAGTTCATAAATAAATAATAAACTTGAAAATGTTTCAAGTAAAATATAAATAAAGAAATCCACTATGTAAAGACTGGAAAAGAGAAAAAAAAGCAAATTAAAGGAAAAAAAAAAATAGTAGAGGGATATATATAGGCATATTGTAAAAGGTTCATAGCAATAAATTTTATTCGACAACATTTACGGCCGATGTAAGACAATGGGGCGTTCTGTAAGTTTAACCGAAACAGTTACGCTCGCGTGCAAGAACAAACGATAACCATATACATATACATATATGAGTGTATGTATATGGTTTGTATATATAGGTGCAGCATTGATGCAGTCTCTTGGCGTGCATGGTGAACGAGAGAGAATGGTGGAGGAAACACAGGTGGATCGTGGATATTTATTACGCAATAATCGTTAAACCTGAGACATAGGAGAATATACCTCGAAGATCATGGCACAAGCTTCTCTCTCAACTTCCTACCACCATAAAAAAAAAGTGAGAAACGTTTTTCAAACAATTGGAAAAATTGAAAGAAAAAATTCTCCACACACTAATTTTCACCTTTAATGGTTTTTTAGTTATTGCTGATAATTAATTGTGGAAGAACATCTGGATGATGACTTGATAAATTCAGTTGAAATTTTAAATAAGAAAATTGTTGAAGGGAAAAAATTGATGAATAGTCAGAAATTTCTGCTATATAAATTTCAGAAGAGAATTTTGATAGAATTCTGTTTTGAAGTATTTAATACTGTGAAAATGAGAGAGTTTCTAGAGATTTCCACAAAAGATATAAATTCAATCTCTTTAAAATTTGTTTCTGATGTCCGTTTTCAAGTCAACAAAAAAATATTCCAAATGATGTTGAATGAATTATTCATTTTCAAATAGCATCATTTTATTTGTAAACGTCTACCTTCAACAGTGATGGAAAGGGACAAGGTGGTGAAGTGCAAAGTCCTGTGGTACAATCAGCAGGATTGTGTCGGTTCCATTCCTACATTTTTTTTGGCCACATTTTTTAGTTCATCTTTGCCAACGGTGTTCGTTGGACGTGCACACTTTGGCATATACAAGAATGGAAGCAGTTCGTGTATGATATCTGCTCACGTTGGTATAAATACATACATACATAACGTCATGCATCACTATAAATACATATATATATATCTATATATAAAGAAAGCACCTGCCGATGAGTGAAGAACACGCGAGAAGGGCGCCAAAGACACACCAGGCGATTTTAAATGGATGGAAGACGAAAAACAAGAAACTTTTTTTTTCTTTCCTTCTCTCGAATATGCACACGGACCATTTCGAAATTACAATGGTTGAGGCAACAATTTTTTTTAACGTCTAGTTATAAAATTAACTGCTGATTCTTTTGAAGCAGATGTTGATATTCTATAACAAATACACAAACTATTTAATACCCAAAAAATAATAAATAAACTAACAATCCAAAATAGATAAATTCTAAAAGGCGAAGGGAAGTTTTATCTTTTCTTCTTCTTTTCTGGTATTCTGTAAATTATATTAAATCAATGCATAGTGGCGAGTAGTATTTAATAAATTCAATGTCTCTTATGCATGTAAGTACACATGTAACATGTCTATGTGTTATTTTTTTGGTATAATTAGTTCAGGTGCAGCGGCAAAATGTGGACGTGAGTCGTCGCTTATAAAAGCGAAGCTAAGAGCGCGTGCCATTGCACCTGCACATACTTAGGTCGTCTCTCTCGTCGCCTCTCTAACCGCAATCGACAATCGCTCGTGCGAGTCCACACACAAACTATTACATATCCATAAATATCCATCTACCAAAATTTAAATATATACAAATATATGTTTTTTTTTGCTCGTCAAATGTAATTGTTTGTATGATCTGTTGCTTGAGGTTTGAGTGTATATTTATGGGTAATATAACTATCAGTATGAACGTGTAAAGAGTGTCAATGTAGAGTTTACTGTTAAGTATATCCACTTATGTTCATATATGTGTTTATGTTCATGCACTAAAGGGTCGCCCTTATCATCCTTTCAACGTGATGCGAAGCAATGGCATTCAAACATTACGTGGAAGAATGAAAATAAAGGAGGGAAAATAAATAAATATGGATAACTTTGAGGTTTTTTTTTTCAGAATGTTTCTTTTTTTTCTTTCATGTAAGGACACACATCTGCTTCCGCATCTTATTCGTCGCGTCACCCGAAACAGTTTTTAAAATTGATGAAACACGCGGCCGCAAATATTGAAGGGAAGAGAAATGGAGGGGTAAAAAAACACAACACCGGTTTGATTTTGTTAGGAATTAACTTGTCAAGTGGTGAAGTATTTTCTGAGACAGCGGGAGATGAGTTAGAATACGAGGAGGAAGATGAAAAAGGTGTGAGAAAATTTTTGGGAACACTGGAAAATTTTGAATGAATGATTTTATATTCAACGGATTGTTATGTCTTTTTTTTCTTCATTTTCCGGTTCTTCACTCGAGTATTTCATGATTGTTTCACCTGTCGGGCGTTAATATCCATTTTATATTGCTCGAATTTACTTTCCTAATCACTTTTATCACAATATGTCGCCCACCTGGTTCATTATATACAATTAACACCCAACTATCATTACTCTCTGATTTTATTTATACCAAATTGAATTTTACTCGAGTTAATAAAAACGAATGTAACATTTCCTAACAAACTTATTTGTTCCTCTACAATTCTACTCAATGAATTCCAAATACCTCAATAATAATTGAAACTATAAATTCCATTCATTACAGTCGAATGACTAGTGAAGTAAAATTTCATGATAAAGTGATAATAATAATTGACTCGAAATGTAGCACAGCGCGATCAAAATATTTTGATTGATTATATTATTGCATGTTCATTTGTTATATTCACGCTCAGTTATAAACTCGAACACATCAACAAAGTCCATTTATTATTCTCAAGTCATTCAAATAAATATAATATAAAAATAAACAGTGAACAAAACAAGAGAGAAATATTTTTCATTCCACACATTAATAAACTCGAAAATCAATCAGTGTAAATAAATTTTCCATTATTTATTTATTCATTTATTTATTTTATTTGTGATTAAGATTACTCACACGTGCGTTAATGTATCCTATGTAAAATATCAGTGTGTGTTCAACAGAATACAATACTGCGGTCACGGTGAACGAGTCCTTTATCTAGCCAGAAGTAAATTAGATTAGTTGAGACGTGTGTTAAGCACATGTATATGCATATGAGCGGTGTTGGGTGTTACGTTCCTTCACTCACTCTTTCAAATGATGTGTGTACGCACATTTGTATATGTATTTTATGCCCGTATGCATTTATACAAGACAGTTCTTCCTGCGCGTGAAAACATAATAAGGATGAAAATAAAAATAGCAAAAGAAAAAAAAGAAAGAAAATGAAAGAGGTGGAAAAATAATAAAATAAAAAGATCGAGCCGTTGGCACATGCAATACGTTTATACACGCTTCTTCCGTTTTCTTCTGCCTACGCTTTTGCGATAAACTACTGAGTCAGTATGTGTCTGTGTCTGTATCTGTGTCTGTGTGCATTATATATTTTATATCTCTCTGGACAATTTACAAGTCACTTCCGCTTGATGATGTGTATTCCTGCAAACATAAATGAGATCACAACAGAGATCACACAACAAATATTATATCATATATGTGTAGATATTATTTTTTTCCTGTAAGTTAACAATAATATATGTGCACGTCTAGACATTGTGCTAATGAGTGCATGGAAATGTATGAAATAAACTGACATGGTTTATGTGTTTTCATTTTTTTTTCTTTCTACTTCTGGGTTTTATTTATTTTTCAATTTTTTAATATTCAATGGAAAGAGTTTGGTGCAATGTCGAGGTAATTGTATTTAAATTTCTATTCATTAAGTCAAGAGAATCATAAACAAATAGTTTTTAGTCTAATTTTGTGAATGTAATGAAGAAATATTTAATAAAATATTTTGTATATTTCTATAACATTTCCCAATTTTTTTCTATGGTTATTTTTATTATTTTTGTTATATCTATTCTTTGACTCGTCAATCTAATTCGTGAAACAACATAATTTACACGAATTATGTAAACACTGCAGATAAATCTACAACAAAATAAATATTTGTATTGAATTTAGAAATCGTACAGCAATTGGTATCTCTTCACAACAGTGTAAACTAGATTAATCTCTTCCCTTCTATCTCATTCTTCTCTCTCTTTATCGCTTACATTCATAGGTTTCACTATATATAATAATGAAGAACCTAATGGGACGTGCGCCGAGTCTATAATTACAAAGATTGCCCAATTATAAGTGCCAATGCAGAGGCAATATCCTCCTAATATATAAACATATCGATTTTGATAAATTGCAAAAATAATCTATAGACTTTTGATTGGATGGATAACAATTTTTATTTATCAATGAGATGGTGATTGGATCAAAATGAAAATAAGAAATTCTTCAACATATTTTAATATTAATTCAATTATATCTTATTGAAATGTTTTCATTTTCTTAGTGTTTATTATTGTTGTCAATTAATTTAATATTTGAATATTAATATTTGAATCATTTATATTATGGATATGAGATTAAAATACTCACACGATTGTGGTATCACCTGCTTGTATATAAAAGACACTTTTCCTTGATGGTGAGAAGGACTGTGTGGTTGTTGATGTCGATTAAGTGAAAGAATATATATGAGGATGAGCAAGAGGGAATGACAGAATGAGAGAGGTCGAGAAAGATAGTAAAGGAGAAGGGATAGATCAGGTGAGCACAGTGAAGATTCACCTGCCAGCACAAAGGCAGCTGTGCAGGTGTAATTCACTCGGTTTTGTGGACGCTGTTACGTGCCGGGTGATCTCAATCCGTGTTTCTCTTTCTTTCTTTTCCACCCTCCTTACCATTTCGCTCTTACCCTTTCTATTTTTCATTCCCTCTTAACATTTTTAGCTTATTTATAATATGCATATCACTCTCAGATTAACTGCACGCAAACGATATTGCACTCATATTCCAAATTGAAAATGGATTTATTGTAGAGAAACGATTTCAATTTAGTCCAGGAAATGTTGGAGGGAATTATTTATTTTACTGGCAGAAAAAAAGAAGAATTGTTATGAAAAAGTTCACAGGTTTTAGTTAAAGATTGAATGAAAAAGTTTATCTGACAATAATTAACTGAATCAGAATCGTTTTGATTTTATTGAATTGGATTTTATCACTCAATTTGCATTGAAAGAATTTTTCTATCTGTTGCATTTGTTTCTGTTATTCGAATATTCAGTAGAATCGATAGGAAAATTTGTATTTAATCGAAATAATTTGTTCAGGGACAAAATTGCAACAGGGGATATTTATATTACTTGTTTCTTTTGATCAAGTGAAGAATTGTCGTGACAATGATTATTAATGAAAGTTTAATCATCTTTTTCATTATGGTCATACATTGTAATCGCAATTATTAAACTTGAACTTCTCATTCGTTATTTGTACATTCACCTGCAGAATAAAAAAGTAGATTGCACATAAAACAATAATCATATATGTGAATGCCAATTGGTAACGATTATTCTTTATTACTTCTTTAATTTTATTTATTTTTTCTTTCTTTTTTAATTTTACGATTCTCAGAGTTGGATACGCAATTTCCTGAACAAACTACCTGAGTGCATTGACTAAACGTGTTGAATATTCAATGCAATGCGTATAAGGTTGTAATAGGCAGCCAACATTTAGCGAAAGGGCGCGCACGCGTGTGTATAAGGTGCTTTGGCTTTTGTCAGACAGGTGTAACTTACTCTTTTCCTTTTTTTTTTAGTTCCTCCTTTTATCTTGCCCTCTTCTTCCCGTTCTTATCCTCTATTTTCTGTCTGCAATGATGAGGAAACCATTTGCGGTGAAGTTGTGTCTTTGATCTCAGACAATTGGTAATCATTTACTATTCTCCAATTTTGATGCAGTTAAAACTATTTTTTCCATTTACAATTCAACAAATTCCAAATCAGGTGAGAATAAAATTATACATCGACAGGTGAAAAAAACCTGAATGAAGAAAGGGTGAAGCAAACGTGTACAATTGATTGCGAACGTTTTGCATTGATATAAAATAAGAGAGAGTACAAAAATGTGTTTCATGAACAATGAAGAAATTATCATTTAAATATTTAACTAAATTATATACTTTAGGGTGTTTAT
This sequence comes from Meteorus cinctellus, assembly GCA_030523045.1. Classification (NCBI taxonomy): domain Eukaryota; kingdom Metazoa; phylum Arthropoda; class Insecta; order Hymenoptera; family Braconidae; genus Meteorus; species Meteorus cinctellus. The sequence continues at coordinate 352,176 of JAPYZF010000007.1, read as the reverse complement.
ATGGGTTCCTTTTAATTTTTTTCGATTTTCGAGGGTTTTGGGCAAGGTCGTAGATTTGATTATTCTTTTTTTTTATAATAGAAATCACGATAATAATATTTTTTTTCAGACCTTGGGAATTGATTTAATGAATTTCTTGGTATAAAACCTCCAGGTAAAAGGAGAACGTTCTCTCTGGATATGCCACCCGCATGTCCCAATAATAAAATCTGGTGGTTTGTCTTTCACGTGTATCTATACATATATATATATACAGAAATAATGTGAGAGACGCGCGCGACGTCTCAATAAATAAGGTGTTAATTAAATGGGCATTTTGTTGAATTTATTTTGGTCTCTCGCGCGCGCGGGAGTTTTTGTTCTGTTCGTAAATTAAATGATATTTATAGCTCTTGGCGTGCGCGCACTTCCAACACTGAAATAAAATAAAAAGAAAATTAATAGAAGTGAAAAAAGTTAATAGGTAAAAATTTATATTCATTCATTTACGCTATTTATATTTTTGACATGAATGTATACACAAAGTTTGAAGAGCTTTATGAGAATGGAAGTTGATGCAATGGTTGACACATTGATATGTTTCAATTTTATCTTTAATAATGATAGTGAGAAATTATTTGAATTCTTCCTTAGAAAATTATTTATTGAGGAGGCTCAAATTAAACATTGACCATATGAATTCACATTTCGCACATAATTTCTATGGAAATACTCAAAAATACAAAAATTATTCATTCAATTCACATACACATTGACTTCTTCAAGAGTGTAATGAACTGAGTTTAATACAATTCTTAGAATTAAAATGAATAAGTTAAAAAATTTCTAAGTATTTATTATATTGTTTCCGAAAAAATAAATCATCAAATGATGAACAATTATCTGCTTTGATTGTGCCACTTCAATTTAATTTTGTCTAATTCATTCAAAGAAATTTCAGTGAAATATAAAACCAATGGAATTCCATAGCGTTTCAGCGAACGAGGTCAATACAATGAATGATAAGACAATTTTCCACGTATTGATTTTCTACGAATAGAAATCCAATCGAATATTTCAATATGATATTGCGACTCATATTTGAGGGAGAATAAAATAGCTTACTCGATATTCCCTTACATTATAATTTAAGAACAATGGTTTACAGTGTAATGTGTTTACACATCAAAGTCACATTAGTGTTTTAATGTCAATTCTACAATTGATTTTATTACTAATTCCCAAAATCGTATGTCATAGTAAGTTTAATGAAGAAACAAAAATATGTGATGTGGCAATTGAAATATCAGACAGAAAAAAGCAAAATTATGTTATAACGAAAATAAAAAAAATATATAAAATAACAAAATGTGAAACTCGTAGTATAAACGTTCGATATTGTGTGAATTTGTTAAAATCCACTTTGCAAAAAGTAACCAAAGAAAATAATTTTTATCTGATGGTTATGTAAACGATCTGAAGAGGTCGCGCGTTCACGTTCACGTTCAAAGAAAGGCAATATAAGAAGAAAGTATCACTATATACCATTCTCTCTTCGCTATACATCTCTTTCTATCTTTCTCGTTCAACGACGCCATGGTATTTAATTGGTTGCAGAACCTTCGTGGAATTGTGTGACACACGGTGCGGTATATAAGAACAAAATAAAAAGTATAAAAGAAAAAAAGATTGAACAAATAATACAAAAAAAATGAAGAATAAATAAAATACAAAAACACGCACAAACACACTCTATCGTGTCTTGAAATCTCTCATTCTCGCCCCAATCCTTGAATTTAATTATCAGAAAAAGTAACAGAACGAAAAATAAAAAAGAAATAATTAATTTATTATTCTTTGCTTTTGTGTGTTTGCAAGTTCTCTGAAGTAATTAAACAAAACAAGGAATGAATTGGAAATAAATAAATAGAATTTTTAGAATGTGCAAATTGAATACAAGTGCGATGAGTAATTTAAAGATTATTTCATTGTTATATTATATGATAACAATTTTTCAATATTTTTATTTCAGTTTGATTCATATTGATGCACTTTATTGAGAATATATCAAGCTAGAGGCGAATCCATATGTTTTACACCGTAATTTGGCATTATTGGCATATTATTATTCTTAATTTGAGTGACGGAAGGATGGAATCTCGTTAAGGTAGGCGGAATCGATCTCTTCTCTCAACTTTCTTCCTCATCTTCCTCTTTCATTCTCTTCCATCGAGTGTACATGCGAATCCTCACCATAAATATATATGCACACATATATACAATATTTTATTCTCCTTACACATTCTCAACTTCATCTTCGTCCTCGTCTTAGTCGATAGCCTTCGATCCCGGCATCAATCTCGCGAAAAAATTAATCTTATACATAAAGGCTCGCTTTTCATATTTGGCTATAATTACAGCCCGTCGATGTATTTTAGCTCTGCCGATATCCCGTGATCCATCCCAAGTGCGGAACGATCATCGCAGGCCAAACGAAGTGATCCTCCTTCTCATCCTCCACTATATACGTTCTGCAGCACAAACCCCACTTCATCTTTTTATTCTTTTTGTTAATTTTATTTTTCGCCTCACCGAGAAACGAGACGTTTTTATAGCGCTCATCCACATTTTAATACACTTTCGCACGAATCTAATATTTCTCATATATAAATTATCGGTAATTAAATTTTTGTGGGGTAGAAATAATTAAAAAAGAAAAAGAAAGAGCCTGAGATAAAAAAAAATTCAAAGAACGTGGAAAGTTTATGGAATAATGGAATAGATGAGAAATTACAATAATGGGTTGAGGGATGAAAAAAAAAGGATGCCGAAAATAATAATACTCATAAATAGACATCGGAAGTGTCTGGGAATTTGATTCGAGAAATAAAACGATAATAAAGTGCATCAGAAATATTAAAGCTTGTATTATATTAATTCTGTTGTAAATTTAGATATTGAACGAGAAAAAAATTGTTACATTTGTTGAAATAACGCAATGGATATTGTATTGGCATTTAAATATATATGGACTTTGGCGAACACAGCAGACATAAATCCCAGCACCACATACACTTGCACGCCTCCACAACACGCCCCCCATTAACTTTTTAATCTCTTGCCACGGTGAGGATGAAACGCGCGCTGACCATAACACACAGACTCTTCGTACACACGACGGTCAGCATAAAATATCTGGTTAGCGTGTCTCTCACAACGAGTCGCTGCAGCTGCATTCATTGCGACACACATTTTCATTCCGCATTATCATGAGGAACAAAAGTATTATTCAGACACCATTCAGATAAACATATAAATATATTTGACTGCAATTTAAATCCTGGATGGAAATTATTGTGATTAGAAAAGCTATGAAAATAAATATCTCATGAGCGAGCATTTTTAGTATCGAATGCTTTAGGTAAGAAAAGTGCATTCAAGGTTGCAGATTGAAGAGCGTGCGAACTCATCGTTAGAAGGTTAATTAGTCACGATGATATTTTTGTCATTCGAGCATAGCACGGATTACAAGGAATATAAAATTGGGATAGAACATTGATATAAGAAGAGACTAAATGAATTATTCAACGAAACGGAATTATGTGCACCACCTGCATAGTTCACTCACACGCGATTGAGACCGCTTACGAAATTAATTGAGATATGAAGAAAATCGCATGCAACTCAATTCTTCTTCCAAAAATTCAATCGTTGTGTCACATAATGTCCTCATTTTACCAATTATTCTGCAACGATTGCAATCGCATCAATCAAAACATCTATATCAAAATATTAATGCAAATTAGTAGACAAAATAACCAAAAAGATCCAATTCAACACATCAACTGCAGCGATAATCATCAACATTATCAATAGCATCTAAAATTTGACACAGGGCCCAATGTGTAGCATGTAAATTACATCAGATCCACAAAAACACCTCACATTTTTTCACGCATAAAATATGTGTCAAAAAACATCCGCAAACTATAATTATCCACGCAAATTGCAATGACAGCTGATGCATTTTATTAGCAGCATGAGATATAATGAATGAAATTTATCTTATCGCTCGAGAAGGCGAAAAAAAAGAACAACCAAGACAAGAAAAAATATTAGGCTGGCACGAGGACAATATATTAGCATAAGTGTGCCCATGGTTGGTGCACTCCTGCATCATATACGACTTTTATAAGTATTGTATATGATGCATCACACAGTTTGGCACAAAATTCGCAGCGCACGCTTGTTGCGACAAAGACAGTGAACTTAACTGTAGCAATTCAATATGAAGAGATACGAGTGATGGAAAGAAACAGCGAGAGGATGTGATATAGCTCATGAGAGCGTGAGTCGCGCGTCGAATTAGAGAAAATTACAGAACACCTCGTAAATACATCGTCGGCTAAGTGGTTGATTGGAGATCGTAGAGAACGGGGACTACCGCTAAATTATATCCCAACGTTGTTTTATCTTCGAAAGATCACGATCGCTCTTGTAAATTAAGCCAACGATATATATAAAGCTCCCATTCTTTCTCTTTTTCACTTCTTCTTTCACATTTTCTCAATGTTTGTGCAGCTCTCTTTATACCGGTAATGTAGAGCACTGATGACAGCAGTGTGGCATGCGCTATAACTGGAATCTTGATCAGTAAATCTGCTTGTAATCTTTCACTCATAATCTATTTATCTTTTCAAGTTATCTGTTGAAAATCAGGTCCACTTCGACATTTCAATGTTAAGTAACAATAAAATCCGATGTTAAAGTGTTTTTCTATCATGATATTAAGGGTTTACAAAAGGGAAATATACGAATATGAAATATATAAAAATACAAACGTGTTGTGTACAAGAGTGCGTAGAGGTTAAGCATGTAGGAGGTGCGGGAATGAGTGCGAGACAGAGTCTTACAGTCTCCCGCGGGAATAAGACAGACTTTTGCATCTCTCCTACTCTCATACAAAAAGTCTTATGCCTCCCTTCATCCTCTTGCACACCCTACTCACCGCCCCATATGCACTCTAACCCATCATTATCGACAATTTATCAATAGCCAATAATATTATATTAAAACGCCACTACAAGAGCCCGACTCCCATCGGCGTTGGGAAGCCTACTGGAGCCCACAAGCAAAATGCATCTCTCTACCTACCTACTACATCGTCGCGTCTTTCATTTCTCTTTCCATTGCGGCTTTTTTTATCACTCGTTCTCTTTCTCGCCTGCATGTTCTGCTTCTGCCCGAAGAGAATCGGCGTGCACAAGTCTCAGATATATTTATGTTGGTCCCGATCATAATGTTTACGTTCTCTTTCTCTTTCCACTGCTCGATCTCCTTTCTTTTCTCTCTCCTTTCTCTTCCTCACTGTGGCATCATGCAAAAAAAATATATTTCTGCCTAATCAGATTATGCGGTGGGAGGGCGCGAGAATTCGAACGCTGCAACGATGATGCAGTCGGGGCCTTATTATGCCGCGAGGATATTCAAAAAAGGGGTTGCTCTTGTAAGCTACACACATATATATATATATATATACAGTCGATAATTATAACACGAGTTGAATTAAAAAACAAATTGCTTTGTAGTTTTTATTTTTCAACTTTTTTCCCGGTTTGGTTTTTCATCTAACTTTATACATTCGATTCGTGAGGTGAGAAATATAATTCAGGTATTTGCAAATGAATATTCTTCTGAAAATCATTTGCAGTTTCACCGTTTCTTATATTTTTTTTCTGAATTAAATATAAATATGAATTATTTCTTCTTTTTTTTCTCCCTAGTTATGAAATTATCATCTTATTGGATAACCTGAATGTTGTGAACATGGTGGAAAAGTTTTTAAGTATCGATACACACTGAATTTAATCGACAATAATGAGCTTGTTAACTCTCATCGTCACGTTCGACATTAAATTCACTGCGCCTCATATATTGTAATATATAGAGATATGTACGTAAAAGATGGAATTTCACGTGTTGAAAAAAATTAATTCCGTAATGTAGTACAGTTTACAAGATTAAAAAATATCAAATCTTCCTGCCTTTCACCCCATCAAATGTTGACGTGCCTGATATATTTTATTTCCTCACACTTAAAATACCACAGAGAGGTGAAGTATTTATAGACGTGAAATTAATTTACATAAATATCAACAGCAAACGTTGCAATGCGTGAAATAGATATATATTTATCCCCATGCATATGTGCAGTGATATAGAAAATATACGCAAAAGATACTGTACAATCCAAACAATGCGATGGATAATTATGTAATCCATATTTAAATATACATGTGAAGTAGAAAAAAAAAATGTGCACTGAATTTTCTCGTTGAATTCTTCAACCCTATACATTAAAAACACATACGCTTGCTTCTTTCTTATATCCTCCAGTAAATTTATTCTCAAGCATTTTTCAACTCGATCCGACATTTAATTACACCGGAAATATAACGCGCAGACGACCAAGTCGAATTTTATACTCCATGAACGTGAACACATAAATGTACACTACAACGCATGTTGCAAAAAAAAAATGTCTTGAATGAAATATTCATTTTAAATTGACTCATTTTCTCAAAGAATATATGAAAATAAAAATAAATCACACATTAATGTATAATAATGACAATTTACTTTTTTGTTATTCCATCGTTGACATTAAAATATATATTATAATTAACAAATTAAACATGCAAGCGAATTTTATTTATAAAATACTCAAAAAATGTCAAGGCCCAATGGAATGAATTATATTTATATTTTTATACATTCTCGAATTGTTTTTTTTCTTTATTTTTCTTAATGAACCGCTGACATATTTCATAATTCGCATGCACGACAGCAAAGGTGAACACCAACAATATAAATAAAATGCCACCATTTCATTTATTATATATGTATCCATGGGTATAAGAGCTTAGGAGAATGACGAGAGAAGAAAAAAAGATTGAGCGAGAGAACGAAAGCTCAAACCATCCGGGGAGGGTTGTGCCTACGCGCGTCCGGCGGATAGAGTGGTGTAGAAGAGGCAGAGGAGAAAGGGCGTAGGTAAGTTATGACTTAACGAGGGGTTGGCGTGATCGTGTTGTAGACGTCGCTTTTGTTGTGCGCGTGAAAGCTCACTAGTGCGGTTTACTCGCACCCTTTAAATGGCCGACTTTGATTCTTACCATCAACTACTATTATAGACTTTGAATGTGTACATGTCCTTTACTATTCTGTTTTGCCAAACCTGTGCCTTGTGGTTTCATTTCGTTTGTCCTCTATTCTAATCGGACCTTTATGTTTTGTATTTCGTTATCCAAAATATGTCACAGGCGCACATTTTAATAAAATGAAGATGACATAATGAGAAGTTGTGAATAATTCAAATTTTTTATGGACCATTACGAGCTAGGCATAGAAAGGTTTTATCTAATACTCGCCCACCCTTATTCATAACTATTTTCATATTGAAATAGGGCGGCTAGTTTGAAAGTGGACGCAAGTGCAAGGTGCACTGTATTTGAAATGTTTTAGAGGGTGTAATAAAGTGGGAAGAAAAAAGAAAAGAAGTAACAAATGCCAACTAAATATTCGACTGATGGCTTAACAATACCAGAACAGACAAAAAAATATGTAACTTAGATTTAGGAAAGGATATAGTTTTTACTTTTAGGGTTATATAGGTGCCATATAAATCACCAGTTGTCTTTCCGCATTGAAGGGACAATTCTTTCCTTGGGATCGTTTTATTTTTTTTTTTTCACCCTCCGACAACGATATCCGTAGCAAAAAAAAAATCTACTACAGGACACTGGCGCCAATGGTCGTACGCGAGACAATGCGACTAATCGACGCGGCGTTTTTTTTTTCCCCGCTCCTCTTCTCGTTCGTTCCGAACCCCTCCGGCGGAAAGTCCACCATGAGATAGCTCTGGGATTGCTGAAGAAAAAAAAAATTTTGCGGCATATTGTATAACACAAAGCTTCACCGCGAGCGGTGACTTTCACTGACTCTCTCAATTTAGAACGAAAGTATATCAGACTATTTACTATTGTTTTCTTTCGTTTCATTTCCTCAGAGTAAATCCGAAAAAAATCTATTCCCGATTACAATTAATTCTACACCACCCAGCAACTGAAAGATATTAGCAGTATTCAAACGACATGAGAAAATACTTGAAGTAATTAAATAACGCAGCCTTTTTATCTCTCAAACTTCCCAACAATTTTTCAACGGACATGAAAGTTAAATTTTTTTCATGCCCATAGCACACTACTACCACCTATGGTTTCTAATCACGCGAACAATTGAATGCCATTATCGGATTTTTTTTATTCATTAAAATATCAAGATTTAACCAATTAAAATTGTTTTTAGTTTATCGCTACTAGTAAAGCTTTATTTAACCAATTAAAACTTTCAACTTGTGACGATTTTCTATCCAGATTGAAAAATGTATAATTCCCTATGCAACGTGTACTATTATTTTAATATTTACTAATAAATAATTACCAAACAGCGAATTAGTTTGCAGTTAAAGTGATTACCTTACTTATTCAATATCGTAAAATTTTGGAGAATGAAGACATATTGTTTATAATTAATAAATACTCTTCTCAAGACAATAATTCCGACTATTAGACTCGTCAATTGTGCCTTGGGGATTACGCTTGTATATAATGAATAATTTAGGCGAGAAAGCGCCCACGAGTGAGGGCCACGGCTCGGCACACGCCATCCGCCAAGCAAAAACTAATGCTTGCCCCCGATAAATTACCGATAAACCAGTGAGATAATCATCTAGATAACTAACCATACATATGCAATACGTATATACTGCATATATATTGTGCGGTGAACAGCGTGGGTGTCTCACGCGATCCACCAACGGTCGGTAATAGCGATTTATCTACGACGCTATCTATTAGGCGGTGTAGAGGAGATAGTACTACTCACTAGATTATCTTGAGATAGACGCGCGCAAGATCGATTGGCTCAACCCCATCAAAATAAACCTTCTCAACTTCACCTCTTAGTTCTTTAATCACACAATTCATAACTTGCGATTAAATTAATTTACGTGCAGATAAATATCCGAGTGACTCCCAACATCATGACAAAAACAAGTGTACGCGACCGTGAAAAATCCAGCCCAGAACCTCAGAGATATAACGATACTGTAGCATTTATCGTTGGATTAAGGATGATTAATTTGTCTAATTACTGTACAGTCAAAAGTGTGTGAACTGTAGAAAATTTAGATATCAGTGCATTTTTTTTTGGGGTAGCATTTCAATGAAAATCTAATCGAAACGGGAACAAAAGAATATGACGAACAGAAAGAAATAGAATGAAATGTAAACGATAATGTCAGTGACAGGCGACCATCGATGGTGGAGTGAGCAGGCTTTAGAGATTTGATCGGGAATAAATCGTAGAGATAAGGTATTTTTTTTTTTAGGTGGGTGGCTCAACAGTGGCTTTTGTTATAGAGCCACGGAATTATCTGTAAATCGTATTGTTCAGATTGGATGAAGCGTTACGCGAGTGATTTTGAAAGCCGAGATACTGCACATGTGAATATGACAAAAAATAAAACATTTGGATATTTAAAATGAAATTGGGGGGTTGATTTTTCTTGTGGAATGGAGTACAGAGTAGACAAAGTATAAATTTAATTTGTTCTCAAAAAGCTTTGTCTATTAAAGTATCTGTAATCACACTGCGGTTCTGTACAAGAGTTAGTGAATGTGTCAGCGTCAAGGCACAACGAAATCTCATTAATTCTACCGGAAGACTATCCGGGGATATCCCCTCTTATCTCCAACGCGCAATGCAAGCGCCACGGCGGGACATTCAAACCATATCATCTACATTTATAAAATGTAATAGATCGGTAGCGAAAGAGGACCAGTTTTCTTTTTAAAATATAGATGGAACAACAATGCGAACGAAAGTAATAATTACATTTTATAATGACAGGGATATTGTGACTTTGAAGAATGACAAGTCATGAGTATACTATATTCTATAGAACTGATGTGATTCAACAGATTGGAATGTCTCGAGAATTATTATATTATAGTTTCGAGACAGTGTACCCATACACGTACACAGAACTCGTTTGATATATACGTTTATGTATGTATGAAATATATTTATGTACGTGAAAGATCGATCGCCGATGTGAATAGTTATTAAATCGCTACCACATACATATCAAGATATGTTCATCCATATTATATTCATATCGCGGATCATTGTCCCAAGTCATTGATTGTCATTGACATTGACCGATGCTGTAATAGATTTTTTTTCTATTGGTATTATTAATCAATAAATATTTATTAGTTTTAATCTCAGATATAAGTAAAGTAACTTCTGTAATGAATTCACGAGCAGTAGGATTAAAAATCATTTATACTCATGGCGAAAAAGTAATATCTTTGTTTTTTTTCTTACACAAAAGATGATTCAACGTAAATTTGAAACTCAAAATTATTTGAACGTTTGAATTTCGTCTGTTGAATGCATAATTAAAAAATATGAAAGAGGAACACAACGAAATTGTGACGAGGGTAAAAAGGGTGGGAATGGGGTACGTGTGTATGAAAAAAAAAGTGGGAGAAGAGTGCAGAGAAATGCAGGAGGGGGCGGGTGGGCGCGGAGGGTTTACTAGAGCGTTGAAAATTGAAAATTCAAAATGGCCGGATATTTCCGCTCGAAGGAATTAAAACAAAAAGTCGCCCCGACGTTCATTATGACATGCATCGCTGTACTCGCACTGTGATTTGCGCTCTTTCGTTGCAGAACGCATATACACAAGCATTGTGTGTCCCATACCGAACCTGTCCAACACAAAAAGCGGACGCGCACACGTATCATCAACACATTTATATATTCATATATGTACATAAATGTTTTGTCGCATTCGTTACATTTTATATATGTATACACGCGAATATCTGGTATTATTTACCTCGCAGGATGTCCGCTCATATGCACTGACTCTCCATCTGTGTATGAATGCAAATCACAAGTCACCAATAATTTTGCTATCATTTTTTTCTCCATCAACCAATTTTCAATACCAATCACCATTTTTTGATATTTAAAAATTGAAAGACATTTATTACAACTCTATTTTTCCCAATTAATCTTTCAAAACCATCAGAATTCGCCTCATTTAATCCTACAACACACACCAGAACAACCAAAACAATTTTATTATCATTGATTAAATTGCTGGAACAATTTTCCTGAAGAACCAGAAATTTATTCAATATAAAAATCCAGTTATTTAAAATCTACAAGTTTATATAAAAGAAAAAAATTATCCAACATGGAATAAATATAATTTTTCTTGTAAATTAACCAACCCGTATATTTCATAGCATCCAACAGCCCGCACTGTATCTATGTGTTCTCGGTGATTTTTGCACAATGCTCACCCGCGGCTCTTTTGTTTCAAAATTATCAACGCGTCACACAATCGGAAAACAAAGACAGAGCTCTAAACATATATATATGTATATATATTTATATAAATGTATACATTCACAAAGTGTATTCACATGGACCTCTGTGCGGATTATTCGACCGGGAACACAAAGAATATGATGCCTCGATGCATGGACAAGGACTCGGCCTATATGTACATCAGGTTGCAACACATTGCGTTTACCAGTTGCAAGATAAAACCTGCGTCACTCTATCCAATTGTATATATAGATATGAACGTGAATACGCATTTTACTATATAAAATACATAGACATTTGTATATAGATATACAGTCAGCAACACAGATAATTATGAACAAACAAAAACGTCCGAGCATTACAGTACTTCTCTCTCTCTGAAGTTCTCTGCACAATGCCACGATTTTATTTGCACATATACGCATACGCGATTATTATTATCACTCTTGCTATTTGGCGCAATATATTTTGCGTGCGTATCTGTTGTTCTCAATGTTGCCATTTTCAATCAGTGTGAATTGAAAAGATTATTACGAAATCGAGGAAATTGTTGTGTGAAAATCAAATGGATTGAATTAATTAATTTGATTGTTAGGGGAATATTATTATGCTCGCTTGGGAGATTCTCTGTTTTTAAATTCTCTTTTTTATTTTATGCAGCAGTTATACCTCTGAAATAAAGGATTGTCAAAAAAAAATACGTAGGAATAATATCAATTAATTATTTGGTAAACAGATGAACGAAAAACAGAATAGGGAAATGTTAGACCTGAATTGTCACATCAAAATTTTCTCTTCAACATAATCTTACATTTCAAATTGATTAAATTTCTTAACATTCATTCATCTTCCTTGACCAATTTATTTCGGATCTTTTTTCCAACATTAAAATGATTAGAAACGTCTGCGATATTTTAACGATGTCTCGTTAGTCCAAGCGAGCTACCGTAAAGTTCAACAATTTGCCATACACGATTGTATCTAAAATACCGAGAGTATATGGCCCACAGAATGACCGCTGTGCCGTGTGTAACACTGTCGTCCATATATGTACATTTCAACATATATATATGTGTAGCAGGTGAACATTGGCGTGTTCTTCAAACTTGTGACTTAAAAAACGAATGAGCAACAGAAAAAAAAACAATAAAATGTCATGTGGAAAAAGAAATATTTATGATATTTGCCAAGTACAAACATAAATGGTGAACAAACGTAATGAAGACTTCACTTCATCATTGCCACATTTACATGTAAGTGTTTTTTACAATTCTATATTTGTATTAAATTTACGCATAAACAACAGTCACAGGTAAATATATTCTTCCATTAACCCCGCAAGAAAAAAAAAATAATTAAATATGCATATTCTCAATATCCTTATAAGTATTTGAACAATTATCATATTAATGACAAGAACGTCAGTGTTAAAATAAAAGAATATATAAATATGTATATGAATAAATAAATAAAAAAAAAATACAATAAATTGAATATTTTGTTGGCATTATTTGCAGGTGAAGAATAAAACTTTTAACTCCCCTCACATCATCCTCTTCTTTTTCCATCACCTCTACTTCATTTTTTTTCTTTTTCCTCCATTCTCTTCTTGTTCCTTTTCTTTTGGTTTTGGAATAATTCGTAAGGGAACGGAGTGCGCGTGCCTGAGACGTACCACCAGACGAATTAATATACGGTTGTATATGTATATAAACGTGGCGAGTCGAAACGCAAGCATTAGCATGCCTCGTTATATGAACATTTAAGAAGCAAGATTGTTCCGGTCATCAGCTGCTGTATGGGCTACTGACTAATAAGTGCCTAAAATACTTATGAACATGTTATTTTATTCGTTCAATTTTGTTACATTTATTTTTCTTTTTCTTCACAGTAGTAAATGATTTTAGGGAAAAGACCTTAAGCTATCACGCAACAAATACAGTTTATATATAATTTTCAAAACCAAATTCGCACATTTAATATTAAACGTTTGCAAACACGCAAGAAAGATGAAAAATAAGAAAAATACAACACAATAAACAGGATATTTATCTTGAACTTGGTGAATTCATTGTTCAAATGTATTCATCACTTGAATAAATATTGTATAGTAATGAGAATAAATATTAATATTCAACCATATCATGAAAGAAATAAATAGAGTAATTGTGAAACGATGATTTATTATGCATATTAATACAAAAAAAACTCTTCGGGTTGGGTGATAATTAATAGACTCGTAATGAATGACTTTACATTTTCAGTCATAAATATCATAAACATCACCATAGCCATATCCTGTTATTAATAACTACATTGAAACAAAAAAAAAATCATGAATAAATAAAAAATAATAAGAATATTTTATTTGTTAGTCTGTTAATTTTATTTCTATGGGAATAAAGCGAACGCCATGATGCGGTTACAATTAAATAATTATTTTTGTTTGTCAATTGATGAGCCATATTGGCATCCATATTGTTTCACAGACATATGTACATGTAATTTATCTTTAGATACATTGTGTATTTATATATATATATGTGAATATGTGTGAGGACAAGGGAGGATACTCGTGCTCGCGTGACCGACGGTCGCGGCTGGCTAGTTCGCATCGCGCCATCCTGACTCTTCGTCCTCCTGTAGAAATATACAATATATTCTTTCTCTTGCCTCCTCTTCACCCTATCGCTTTGCACCGCCTCGCCGATCTTTCCGTTTTCACGTCTCGGTGCCTGTTACTCCATGAAATAAAATATATATATATATATATATTTATGTATAACTATAAATATATTTTTTTAATATGTACGTTAGCGTTTCCTTCGTAACAAAGGTGATAATTCAAAATAAAATATTGTTGAATTATTCTTAGTAATAAGAATTCGCGTTAAGAATTAAAGAAGAATCCAGTTATTAAATTTAATTCAATGAATTCAATTACACTTTCATGTTGTATATTTGTTTGATATTATAAAAAATATATATAACATTTTGTATTAATATATATATATTGTGGATGTAATGCGTGTTCTTTATATTGAGAATTTTTCCAATTAAAATTCTTCACAGTGATTATATTAATTTTTATGTTGTTATTGTATTGTTTTTCATTTTTATTTTACATACTTCTCGTTCATTCATATGTTAAGTCATATTTTTTTTCCCCTCCGTTCCTTTTCTGACAGTATTATGATAAATTATGAGTTTATTGCGCGTATGTTTGTTTATCACGAGTAGCAGGATGATTTAGAGGACAAGAAAATATGAGGTTTTTCCTTCATTAGAGAGTTCCATGTGATGAATTTGATTTTTAATTATGAAAATTAATTTTCGTCAGTGAAATAAGCTGCCATATCTTGCACTGTACCTCTATCAATATTTCATCAAAATTTATCTGATAAATTATCTATACATAATAAATTATATTTGTTAATTTGATTAAACGAATTTTAGAAATAAAATTCCGCCTCTTATCGAATTACAATCGTATAAATAGATAATTTGACACAAAACTATTGTCCATTCGTTTCCAAATTTCTCTCAATTCAAATTCAAATAACAAACTACCCCCTCGAAAATATTCAACCCGCACAAAAAAATAAATATCCAACAAAATAGCTAAACCCACATCCATAAATTCGTCTGTCATTTTCAAAGTACTTTTTAACGAGTGGAAACAAAACCAACAGACCAAACACGAGCTTTGTAGAATATTTTCACCCCCTTCTTCTTTTTCTTTTTCACCAGTATTTTTTTACTGCCCATTTTTTTTTTGTTCCCACTATTCACAAAAATATGACTTATTACCAAACGACTCGTACAAACACACACGGAAGCTCTGCATATTTTTTTTATGTAGGTACACATTCACATATATGTATACAATACATATATATATATAAATATACATATATACATAGTTATCTCATATTATTGTTCATATATTCATCGTTGTGTTGTTAACGTGATGGCAAGGGCTCCCGCGGCAATATCTACAAGAACAAGAGAGTGAGAGTGAGTGAGCAAAAAGAGAGAGAAACGGTTGGCTCGCAGCATGCGCATTATGTAAAATGTGCGACGGTTTATTTTGGCACGAGACTTTTGCCTCGCCTAGGCGTTTCGTTATCAGATCGCGTGTTCTCGGGCCCTACAACAGTGCACACATGGTAGGTATAACACATCCAAACGCGAGCGAACGATGTAGGCCACAAACTTATTGTAACATGAGCCATTTGTATATACATATGTGTTTTCTGACTCCTCACCGCCTCCATTTTTGCCTTGAGCTCTCCAACTTCCTCTACCACCACTTCGTCCTTTAACTTCAACTCCTGCTGCCACTCACAAATACACAACTGCGCGCAAACTACCCTTCTCTTTCATTCTGATTAACTCTACTTGGGGGCATTTTTCTAATGTACTCCGTGACGTTGGAAAACTTGATCTTTATATGGTTTTAAGTCTTTATTTCAATCTTGATATGAAATATATTATACATATTTTTGATTAATTACCATGTTAATTTTCACCTCCTGCGAACACGGATTAGTTGCACAAAGATAATTCGACTTGGTGTTTGTATAGACATTTAATATACATTTTGATGTGAGATTATTCAATTTAAATAAATTATCGAGGTATTAATAAATAATTTTAATTATTGTAATTTTTATTTTTTTCATCACTTGTGATAAATACATTATTGTGCGTATGATTATACAGTGTGGTAACGATCATTTACATTTGTGTTGTGTACACATTTATATCTCGATTCATAATAAGAAGATAAATTTCTGTATATTTATTTTAATGTATTTTTTTATGTTTTCATTTTATTTTTCTTTGTGAATTAAAATATTTGATGTCAAGTAAATCCTTGATGAAATGCACTTATATAGTTTTCGCCACATATATCCGCTTGTGGCGGACATTTTGTATAGTTATACAAATATATGGTTTCATATATAGTGGTTTTTACTACAAAGTCAAGTCTCGTGCTATGTAATTTTCATTGTCGTGTCGACATGGCCACTATATGTATAGCTTAAAAGTATATTTCCAAACAACGTGGCCTTCAACAATATAATTACCAATGTGCAGGTCGCTCCATTTATTTTCGGAGTAAACCCATACATAAATGAAGTAAAAAATAAGAAATAAAAGAAAAAAACATTTAAAATATTCACAGTAGTTATTTTTTTTTGGTTTCTTATGTGCATATTCAAATCAGTTGAATTTCATTTTAGAGAAACGGTGGGCGGGAAAAAAATGTTACTGGAAGAAATAAAACAACTGGAAAAAATATCACACGAAATTATATCAAAAATAGAAAGAAATATGATGAAGATTAGAAACAATTTGTAAGTCTGCTGTAATTACAGCTCGATAAAGAATAAAAGTTTCATTGAGTTTTTAGTTATTTGAATACTACTTTTGAATGGTAGACGAATTAACTGATTCATTCGATTAAATATTCTCAGATATTTTAATTTTCATATCAATGACAGATCAAAGACTCGTTGTAGCTTGATCTATATCACTGAATAATTTATACGCCCTCAAATGAATCGCACTAAACGTCAGAAATTGTTTTGTTTTGTTTTGGTAGTTTATAATACCAAGTGAGTAAACAAATAATCAAAGGTATAGTTATTGTGTTTGTTGTGTCGTTGCTTTGGAAATGTTTCTTTCCCCATAACATCCAGCCATCCTTTCTGAAAAAATATAATTGCGAAATGCAAAAAATTTTCATGCATATGTATAATGCAAAGAAAAAAACATTATAAATAATATAAATATTGTGCAAGAGAGGATGAGCCTTGGGCTCTTTCCCAGGGTGAAATTGCGTTGCAATTCTGCTTGCAAATCGTGAACAATATTGCTACACAATTAAGTAAATATATACATAGATATATGTATACAACAATATAAATGGCGAATATGTATAAGTACAACTACATTAATACTTAAATATCACCATGAGCAAAGGGGTTGTGTTGCATGTTTGTACTTATTCTGTATATTTGTGTGTTTGAACAACACAGTTGATGTATACGCGCTGAAGCGAAACTTCGCGCGCGGAAATGCGAACGAGGTTTGCAATACATATACAAATATGTATGTGCGTGCAATGGCCGCACCTATCGTGTGTGCGCTGTGTTCCTAATGTCTGTATACATATATATATATACACAGAACGAATTCGTTTGTGGTTTAACGGAAACGCCTAATCCATTCGCAGATAATTGCTCAATCTCAATCAAGATCGTGCGCAGGCAAAATTATATTGTGGAATTTTGTATTTTACATTATTACTTTCTATAAATATCTGAACTATTATTTATATATTGCAACATATTGATTATACTTATTAAGTCGAATGAAAAATGAGAAAAAAATTGTATGAATTGAAATATTTTAAGAATTAATTTTCTTATTGATTTTCTCACACATTTTGCAGGGATTTGAAAAAAGATTTCTCTTATTAAATTCGTGGATTGTAAAGGGGGAAAATTATTTCTTATTGACAATTGTATTATTGATCGTAATAAATATTAGTCACCACTTTTACGATCATAATTAATTACCGATATATCTATCATTTATATTTATCCACAATTTAAATCATATTCAAGCGACAAATTAATTTTTTCTCATCAATACAATATTATCATTGTAATAAAAAATCGCACAGCTACAAATTTTACAGTACAATTTAATTACCCATATATCACTCACAATCAATTGCAACCACATTTCACAAATAAAACAAAATCATATTCACCATCACAATTCCAACTGATCAAACGTCTGATTGAATAACAATAAATCACCTGAATTAAGACATCACACTTCACAATTACATACATCACTCATCAATAATACAATAAAAAAAAGAATGACAAACAGGTAAATAAAAGAATCAGTTGTCAATTTTACGACACAATTTAACAGTCCATATATCCATCACTCATATCAAATCCCGACATATTATACAACACTAAATTACATCCAATAAAATTACAAATTAATTTACAATCATGTGAAAATAAATTGAATGAAGATGTTATGTGCGACGAGTACATAGATCAGGTAAAACAAAGAAAATAAATTGAAGAAAATAATGAAAAGAATGATGAGGTTATATACATTGTGTATGTACAATTCGTACATATAATACAAGCTCGGGGGCGCTAAATAAAATCTCGCGGGCGCTCGTGAACGTGCACACAATATCTATGTATTTGTATATCTTCATATGTATATATTTGTGTACATATATATAAACGTACATATATGTTTATGTGTGTACGCCAATCGGCGCCTCGTTTCACAGGACACACAAGCGACTGGATTGCTTGAATTATGGATGGCCGGCCTCTTTGTCGGTGGCCACAGCACGCCCGCGCGCGTATCCTTCTCTCTCTTTTTCTCGCTCTTATATACACATACACAAGAACATATATACCTTCTTCATGAGGATCTCAACGCATGCGATCACACGCGACTGATAATTTTCGTTCTTGCCGCATGTATGTCCACAGTGAGTGAGAAATACTTCAACTTCATATATATTCACTGATAAAAACTCGCGTAATAAATTACGTGCCAATTATATTTGGATGGTTTTTTTTATTTGTTGTACTTTAGTTATTGAAAATTAGGAAAAAGCGATAAAAATTCTTTGGCTTAATTATGTCTGTGTAAATAATCAAGAAAAATAATCCACAGAATGCATCAATTATTCTGAATTTTACTTTATTCGTTAACAGAGAATGTGAATTTATTTTTTGAGGAATTTGTAGAGTCAGAACAGTTTTTATTTTCTTTTTTTTCGGTAGCTTGACAATGTGATTCGTTGCTAATATGTGGGTTTGGTAATTTCACAGTGAAGATTTCTTCATATTAGTATATTCTCGCATCCTCTCAAGACTTCTTTGTTCAAGTATTTTTGTATAATATATTTATATACATTGAATTTATAATATATTCTGAATAAACCAAAAATTTATATGCTAATCGCAGATACACAACGGTAATTAGCTGCTTGTATAATCAATTCATAGGTGTTGTCCACCTAAACATCTATGTATGTGTGTGTATAAATATGCAGATAAAATATATTTATTTGTTGCTTGAACCGCCACTCGTCTTCCTGTGTCGGCCCATTGTCCCCCCTCATTTTTTATGATTGTGTGATTGAATGAAGAAATATACAGCTATGCTCATCAATTTTATACAATTGTATAAATAATATGAAAAAAGTAAATATAAAATTATGAGAACTTCATGGTTTGGTACAAATATAAAAACAAATAGACATGACTTTTAAATCACCAGAATAATCTCAACAGTTGATATAAATAATTAAAACAGAAATTAAACTATTCGAAAAACCCAATACATTAAGTTCATAATTCCTTAGGCTTCTTTTTACCAGGGAAACTTGGAATTAATTCATGAATTAACTGGTCACAAAACTTAACGCGACGAACAAAGGGATAAGAATCGCTAAGGGGAAAAAAAGAAAGCGAAAAAATAAAATAAGCCAAGATTTATATCCACATATAAATATGTACCACGCGATTGGAAAACAAAACTATCGTGCGACAAAATTCCTCATTTGGCAACGACAAATCGTCGTAGAATGAAAAAATGGTAGAAATAAACATTTTTGAAACAAAATAAAATAAATATATATATATATATATATATATATAG
Source organism: Meteorus cinctellus (assembly GCA_030523045.1). NCBI lineage: Eukaryota > Metazoa > Arthropoda > Insecta > Hymenoptera > Braconidae > Meteorus > Meteorus cinctellus. The sequence goes on along the minus strand of JAPYZF010000007.1, from coordinate 332,004 downwards.
ATGTATGAGTAAAAATAAAACCAAAATAATTTAAAGAATGGAAGAAGACATATAGTAACCTGTGTGTGCGTTTATAGTGTGTTGTGTATATAAGGGAGGAGATAATATAGTGTGAGGTGAACGCGAACGTTCCGGCAATGCGGTTAGGAACAAAGCTAACGATTATTTTCGCACTCTTTTCCCCACTACTACTACCATACACACACACAATATTCCATCACCATATCTGTGTATACTATATATGTGAAAAATAAAAAACATAAACACGCGCTCGCAAATATTTATATGTAAACCCTTAACTCTCAGTCTTCTTTTGCTCCAAGTCTCACACACGTGACTTTTTTTTTATTTCTCTCTCACGAAAGGATTTAAAGTCTTGAGACACCTTCATTCCACAAATACCAAATGGACTTTATGTATAGATATATACATATATATATGTGGCTGTAGCATTATTTCTTCATGTTATTTCCAATGTTTTAAATGTTTCAGTAACAGTTGTGTGTTTATGTATAATGATTGGGGACAATATAATTTGATAAATTTATTTTGTAGTCATTATACGAAATATTGAACAAGTTTTTTGGATGATAATAAATTTTTGTTCTTCATCTAGATTAATTTTAGGGCTTATTGAAATCCTATCGAAATTCAGACAATGATTTACTATTTTATAACATCCCTGACTTGTCTTAAATAAAAAATTCTATTTTCCCAAAGCATATTGAGTAACCGTTCTTACAATTCTCATATCACATCTCAAATAACATATCTTATTGCAAAATCAAATAGTAATATTAATAATAATTGCGCATATGAAACACGAATTAATATTCCGCAACTCATAATATATTCACAGAGCTGATGAAATAATTTCCTAATAGGTCATAACTTGATGTGATTTATATCATTGAAATTCCCCTCCTCACATACAACCATAGTACAATAATAGGAATTAATCCATTGAAATATATAATCACAAAATAGATTCCACAAAATGAAAATGAAACAAAAAATAAAATTCAGCGCATGGGAATGAAGCATTAGAATCTTATTATTCCCTTTTTTCTTTCATTCTCTTTTTTTTTTGTGTGAGCGACGGGGCCAAAGCTCCCAGCCCCGCGGCTTCAACCGAACACCGAGCATCTGCTCTTTCAACGTCTGTCTCACTCACACTCACCCTTATTCTCTCTTGCTCACTCTCCCATCGCGTAATATGCGTGCCCGATATCAACGCAAAGATCTCAGATGCGTTGCCCGCGATATCACGCACTCGTGCACGCGTGGCTCCGCGTCTCGGCCATAGACGTTGGGCTTGTGAACCCGCGCGTCTATAAAGCCCAAGTGAAAGAGAGCGAACAAGATAAAGGAAGAGAGAAAGAGAGAATATGGGCAAACTGCCGCCGACGGAACGTAGGTACTACTGGCTTTGCACTTAAATTCGTGTCATATTCTTATCTTCAACTATTCATTTAAAATTACTACTGTGGAATTTTTCTCTTCATTACTATAAATGTCTCACTATTTTTCTTCCTTCTTTTCCTACATTTAAACTTAAACATGAATGTATATATAGCGTTAATGAAGAATAATTGAATGAATTGAGTGAATAGAAAATAAATCTGGATTGGTTGATATTTTTGTCCTATAAAATGATGATGAATTAAGCAGACGAATTGTATTGAAAAAAATTGAAATTAAAATACAGGCGACGATTAGGATTGATAAATTCCATCTAACAACCGTTATTAATATTTTTTAATGATAATTATTATGATTGTTAAGTTTTCTATTCTAGTTTTTAATTTACTGACGATTTACACGTTTTTGCATTGAAGAGCTGATACGTCTCGCTGTATTTTATGATTAATAACGGTATATTCCATGAACACGTTGTGACCCTTAATTAGTAACGTACTTGTATGAATCTATAGGTATATTCATGTGTGTTTATGCATTAAAGAGGGCGCTGTTGATTGTGTATACGTATATTACACTGCTGACCACCGTCACCCGTCGGCCTACTTCCGTCGCGAATACATTAGCGGGGTGGTCATTTCTTTTTTCTCGACATTTATTTTTTTATTCTCTTTTTTTTTCTTTCGTTTGCTTCGTTATTGTTGTCGCACGACAACGAGAAAAAATAGTGAAGCGATATAAACCGCTTCGGGAGAGAGTTGACTGAATGTGTAACGTATAAGTTTTCAGTAGAGTATTTTAATTATTGTCATGACTTTTTAATTTCGCATATGTGGAAGCCAAATGGCTTTATTTATTTTCTTCATACGATGTCGGACCATAATTGGATAATTTTATTTAGGTTGATTTATTTATTGATATCATTACAATCCCAATTGATTTATTGAGAAATTTAATTGATTAATTACTTTAACACACACGAAAATGACTTCATTTATTTTTCATTCCAATTTCAATGAAGATAGCTTTTTTATTACTTCATTAATTCTTTCCTTATTCTACAACTTCAGTTCACGATTATATCAACTTTTCGTGAAGAAAAAAAGACTGTATTGAAGGGTTAACACAATTAACGCTATGCAATAAATAATTAAGGCATAGCACATTGTGGAAAATATTAAAACGACCATGAATTGTCCATCGAATAAATAAACAAAAAAAATTGAAGTATGCTGAAAAACAGTAGATATAAGCGATGTAATATTTTTATTCAACCTCGATCTTTATTCATATCATAGTAGGAATTTTGCATTGAGAAGTATTATATAGTGCGGCGAAATATGCGTCTCATCATATATATAAACGCCTGAGGAGTGAACTGCAATTCACAATATAGGAGTAGAGACTCTTTCTCTTCTCTCTCGCATGTCTTCCCTGTTATTAGGGACAATTTCCAATTGGCCCCGGGCTCCCTATAAGCGTCTCGTCCCTATAACCAAGCAAGAGAAAAGGTGTCGAGTGAGGAGGAGAGAAGAAGGAAGACAAGATGAGAAAAGTATATGAGATCGTATATACATTCTCTCTCTTCCTCTTATATTTGTTGTTTTTCTCTTTTTTCATCCTTTTTTTTTTAAATAAGTCTTTTTTTATACGACACACATATACAACAAGTATTGAGGAAGCATATAATGTTATGTGGCACCCGCGGGGGGTTGCGTCCGCTCTCTGAAATTTTCTCTTGCACTACTCGGTATATATATATATATATATATACATATATATATGTATAGGTATAGTTGTGTGTCCAAAGGAATACGAGAGGGAGAAAAAATAATAATAATTGCGTTGTCTCTTTACTGGCGGCGTTATTATGGTATGGCAAGCATATTTTATGATAAGCAGCAAATATATAATGTAGAAATACACCCGAGAAAATAATAATTTGAATCCAAATTATTTAAGTTTCATCATTGTGTATCGTTCATTCCTCGAATCACAACAATTTCAATTAAAATTCGTTGAAATCCTTCTGAATATTCTCCCTAACTCCGAAAAATAAACAGAACCAATCGGAAAGTCAAATACAGAAATTAAATACACACATCAAAATGAAAATCAAATACGTCACAAATATTCAGAGAAGAATAAGAATGTGCCGCAAGCGATTGTGTGCATTAGCTTAACCCCCTACAAAATTAACGAAAACACAACACACGTATATGCAATACCAAACACACTTCTCCATCCTATAGAACCCAAATAAAATGAAAAAAAAAGAAACAAACCAAAAAAATACCTAATAAAAATAATATCGAAATGATCAGAGAAGTGGGTGTGTGTATATAATCATTGTTATTATAATATATTAAGTATCGACTGCAGATTTACATGATATTACCTGTATACATACAGTCGAGGGAAAGATTTATCCCCCCTCTTATATACCAAAAGGACAGCAAAAAATTACATAGAAAAATAATAATAATAATAATAATAAAATATATCTTGAGCATTTTTTTCTCTGATCTCTCAGGTATAACAATAAAAATAGAATTAAAATGGAAAACAAAACAACAAGATCCATATAAGTTAACAGATTAATTAGAGCACTTACGTTTCGCTCTAAAATGTTTCTCAAACATCAAAAGAAAGAAAAAAAAAACAACATTATAAAAGTGTTTTGTCAAGCTTCCCCAAGCACAACTAAATATTTATCTGTATTCACTACAAACACATAATTTCCATTTCAAAATCTGTCAATAAAACAATAACAATTCCTACTCATCAGATAATAAATAAAAATTCTTTTTTTTCCTATACATAAATGCATAAATGTCAATGACACAACCCGAACAATCTGCTAATTATATTTATAAGGTCGACGGTTTGGAATTTTTTAACTGAGAAACAAAAAAGAAATAATGATAAAATAAACTGAGAATGTGGATGAGCAAAAGTATGAGTGAGAGAGAATACCAGGTGAGACGGTATTGCAGCAAACGATGCATGAACGTCCAACCCGTAAGATAACGATCCCCTTTTTTTTCCATATATACCGATCTGGATCACACAACGCATCGCAGTCGCGTTCCCTCCAAACTACGCATGCATTTACACTTATACTTTCCTTTATATTCATTCACGTTTACACGTGTATACATATTATTATATTGGTACTTTACCATAGCACACATACAGTTAGAATGATATTTAGTCGTGAATATTAACGTGTGTATGTGTATGGTATGTATATACATAAATGAACGACAGAATTATTTTTTAAGTTAGCTGTGTTATGTTCATCGTTACACGTGGAAAGCACTGAGTGAGATTTTAATCTCATCGTACGGCATATGGGGACGAAACAACGACGAAGAAAGTGGTGGTGTTTGTAGTGGTAGTAGTAGTTGTGCTGCTCGTCGTGGGACCACATCGTCATTTGGCCGAGACTTGCTAATTACCGGGTTCGCGCGAGCGTGAACCCAATTTCTATGCTGTATATGCGAGACTGTAACGATGACGACAACGACAGCAGGCAGGACGCAGTTATACTTTTGGACATATATTTATTCACCACAGGCACTCGGAAATATTTATTTGGATTACTGAGTTATAGTCTGGCTTTTTTTGTTCTATATAATTCAGCAATTGGAGAGAGGAAATAAGTGGGTGATAGAAATTGGATTTAGATAATTTTGAAGAACTTATTCAACGTTATTTAATGGTTTGTTTTTGATATATTCAGAGGTTATAAATTATCGGTGTCTTATTCATTGTATATTCTTGACGTTGGTGTGTTACTGTAGAACAGACTCAAGCGCACAATATGACACTGTGTTTACTTATAATTTCAATTTCCTAACGAGAACTGTGAGCAATTGTGTATACAAGATATTGAATAATATCATTTTATTGTAGTCATTTTTCTTGTGATCAATTCACTGAACGCAGTGGTATTTGAAAAAAAAAAACGGATCAGTTATTTATGTCAATTATTTATTGTGAACATTTAAACGTCATTACATGGAAAAAAGTAATTTTAATAATGTTTAGTAGGAAATGAAACTGAATTGAATGAGTGGACAGAAATTAGGAGAATTGATTTCTAATCTTCATCGCTTCAATCGTCTCTGAAATATAACAAAGAAATACTCTCACCCTATGTATGTTTTAACAAAAAAAGATGATTATGATAAGCAGGAAAATTAAATGTGCGTACGAACTTTATTGCTATTAAAAATAAATTTGTTCTCTATTGAATGCTGTGACGAAATCAAATTTAAAATCATTCTCAATCTAAAAATACTTTTCTCTCAGTGACATTCACCCCATCAATCAAATTTATATAAATATAAGAATTTTCATATCATTAAATTTTTGTAGGTAAAAAATGATTCAAGGACACAAAGTAACTGCCATCAGTTTATAATCTATCGTGCCTGGCGGGCTGCCGTCGGAGTAGGGTGTTGTTTCATCGACGTGCACACATTCCGTACATACAACGGTGTGGTATCGTGGAGCGACTCGAGTTGAAGTTCGTGGAGGTACCAAGTTGAACGAGGAAGAGATACATTTATATATACACATGCATATACGTATAAATGTACAGGGTTATATATAAGAGGCTTAGAGAGCGGAGAGATGCACCCGGAGGGAGTTGAGACAACTGCAGCAGTGGGAAAAAGTGAAAAAAGGAAAAGGTGAAGGAGGAAGAAAGGAACAGAGAGTTTCCTTGTCTATACGAGATCGCGATTCACGTTGAGAGTAGCTAATGCAAGCAACCATTACTCGAATGGTGAACCAATGGAGAGAATCCCCACGCCCCCTGCATCGACTCACAGCTCTGGACTCTCTCAGTAAATACGTATATACCATGCAAATATTTATATATTCATGATAAATATTTCAGTCAAAAAGAGAAAATTATTCCAATAAAAATTACGTGGATTTGTTTGAGAAAATTTAGTTGAAATATTTGGGGAGATAGAAAGAGTGAATTTGATTCAGGATAGGTTTTGTGGTTAATTGAAAATTGTTTATTCAATCTGAGAAAAGGTTACAAATTAATTATTTCGAATCAAGATAATTGATGATCATCTAACATGACATTCATATTGATATTGAAACTTGGAATTGTGTTTTGATCCGATGGATTCTTTCACAATTCACATTGAAAAATTATGTGGCAAAAATTCAAATATAAATGGATGATATTTCCAATATTTATTGTCCTTCTGGACAATAAGGATCTTCAGGTAAAGATTCCACTGCATACTCGTTGCATGTTCCATCAGGATTCAATCCAAAGCATTGCTGTTTTCCATCGCAGAAACGATTTGATGGACAATCAGCACATGCAAAACTACCAGTTGATAATTGTTCTATGTACTGGGTTGAGGTACAATTTAAATTGAGCACAAACACCACAGGCTCAGGCTGTTCTGTGTTATGACGAATTATGTAACCATTCGCCATGTAATTTAATGTGATGTAGAATATCAGGAAGAATGAAAGACACATTTTTTGTGAGTTCATTTTTTCAATGTTTGTTGCTGAGGAAGAAAAAATTATTCTATAGAAAGACTCACAGTGATATTAAAAGTTGTAAAAACCAAATTTATGTAAAACTGAATTTATCTACATTTTGATGCTTCATCAAAATTAATTTGATTTATCAGTGCTCTATGTACTTACTCGATCGCTGACTTTTATAATATCTTCAACCAGTTCACAGCACCTTATGAAGAATATTTTCAGCGCAGCTCTTTATATACGTGTGACTAAATCGAACGATATTCCATTTCTGAAAATTGGTTTGTCAAGGCTAAACACTACTTGAGCGCTACATTATTGGATTAAAAATAAAACGTTCATTTTACGATCGCATTAATGGCATCGGGGTAAAAAAATTCTTTGTAAGATAATTCGTGTCACCATGAAATTGCGTCAATCTTATCTGTAGCGGAAAACCAAATAATACGAATGTGTTCCAATAGATTAAAATGATTGTTCAATCATTGTTCTTCCAGAACTATGAAATTCAAATTTTACTTCATAAATTTTTTTATTTGCTTAGATGAAATTACATTCTCGTTTTACACCTGCCAATACATTTAGAAATATATCATTAACATATCTTAAAGAATTTTACATTTGGTCCAAAATTCACAGTTACACCGAAAGCCAAAAAAAAAAATATTATTCTCTTCGCTTGAAAGAAAAATATCTACAATTTTTATTCCCCTAATTCCCTCACTAAAATTTACGTTCATTCAAAATTCACAACAACTTCCCCTCACCTCAGTAAAACGTTCACGAATAAAAAAATTGCATTGGAATTAAATTGTTGATAAAATATTTTAACACTGACATATTTATGGTTTAAAATTTTGTATTGGGGTCATGAGAAACATCCCCTCACATATACAACAAGCAACATCGCGCCCTCTCCAACATATACATACAGTCACATACAAAATTCGAGAAGTTATGCACAACGGCGAGCGCACGAGGATGTCACCTCGCATTGTTTCAAGAATTCCTCAAGAAAAGGGGCATAGGGGATAAGAAGGGAGAAAAATATATACGTGTGTAGTTGTAGTAAAGAGAGAAGGAAAGGCCCCGGGGTTGCACGCCTCTCACATATATACATACAAAAATAAATACATATGAATGTATATAAATATATATGGGCCCACATTCAGGTATATAAAAGACGACTTTTACGAGCTTTGACCCCTCGTGTCTCGTCTCTCGACATTCGGATTTATTTTTTAACATCATTTCAAATAGATAAATTGTCTTTAATATTTTTATTACAAAATAAAAAAACAAAAACAATGAAGAAATAAATAAAACAATTGAATTGAATAAAAACATTGATGACGATTGTTTGTATTTCCCAAACATAAAATATTTTATTTGTTTTCTTTTAATATTTCTCGTTTTGTGTTGTATTCAAAAAAAAATTTGTGGTTTTTATCTTCTATGTCCATTTCGAGTTTATTTATTTTTTAATCGCTCTCCCCATGTGTGCGATATGACTGCAAAAAGACTCGTTGATCATTATGCGACTTCCCGTTGCAGGTAATAATTAGAAGCGTCAGGATCAGCCATGCAGAACAATTCACAAATCATGTCCCGTCGTCATATCGTCGCCTCGTCTTCTTCGTTTGTATATATATTTAGTGGCGTCGTTGGTAAAGGCATTGGATAAAAGTATGGGACAAAATGCGTGAGAGACTGACAAAGAGGTCAATACCAAAGAGAAATGTGAACAAGAAATGGAAGAAGAAGAGCAGGAAGAGAAAAAGGAGAAAAAAAAAGGTGCGTTAACGTCGAGAAGTCCTGCGGGTGATTGTGAACGCCTGAACTAAATCTTCTTGACGTTTTTCTCTGTTATATACATAAAATACTTTTGTTCTTCTTTGTTTCACTTCACTGATACGTCTATTTTTTTGTCTCTTTTATTTTTTCTTCTATATTTCTCTCTGCCCCTTTTTGTCTTCCCTAGAAAAAACACGGCACGAATACGAAAGCAGGTATGGCCTCTGAGAGAAAATAAAGTTTCCACTTTATTTCGTGGAAATATGTAGACACTCACGAATCTCCTTTTCAGTCATTCATATTTTTTTTATCTCACTTCTCTTGTAGGAAATAACATATCACTGTTGAGAGACATGAAGATGTGGATTGGAAGAGATGTTTGACAATATTTTCTAATTAAATATTGGAGTTGATTGTGGCAATTACTAATTTTAGTTTATGACAATTTTAATGCTATTTTTTACTTCTATTGTGACTACTGAATTGAACGGGATGTGTACAAGGATTTGGTGGTTGATTTCTTGGAAATAACAAATTCCAAAATGCCAGAAGACACGAGAAAAATACCTGAATGGGTCTACGATTCTCTTATTTCTTATCTGCTGGTATTTTAAGGACCCAAGATAATAATCCAATCGTGTCACATCTTGTTAAATTCTACCTCGTCGTAGAATATATTTAGATAGTAGAAATTAACAAACGACACCAATCACTTTTGCGATTTGTCGATTTGTATATGGGTGTGTCATCATGAATGTGACATATCTCCCACTGATATTCATCAGAAGAATTGATAAAGTGAAACATAATAATATATTTGACTGTTTCGATGATTGATTTGGAATAATTTTGCAAATTAGTTTGGATATTTTATCCTCTTTTTTTCTTCTCTCTTTTTATTCCATTCAAACAATTTCCGTATATAAAACTCACTGGAACTGTCTGTTGAAATTTATCGATGTTAATAAAATATTCTGTATACTTTGGATCCAACAATGTGAAACATTTTCGTCTATGCCATGAGGTCGTTTCAAGGTAAACTGGGCAATTAAAAAATTAAGGAGATTTTTAAGAGACACATAAAAACTGATATTAAATATTTATATAAAAAGTGCAATGCTGAATAAATCCATTGATGCATTTATTATTTATCGAGTGATATCAGTAATAAATTATGTCAACATTTTAAAGAATAAAAAAAAAGAAACAAATTATCGTGACATTATGAATTCATCCGTTAAATTAAAAGGGAAAAAAAAACAGAACAAATCACTGCAAAAATCGTTTTATGGATGACGAATTTCATATATATAATGCTCGAGTTAAATAATTCATGCAAACATTCTCATTTTAATTGACGCGATTTAACGCCACCATTAATCTTCTGCATAAAAGAAAAAAAAATACACAAGCCAGAGGCTTAAGAAAAAAAAAAATAATCAAGAAATCCCAAACAGTTTCAATAAAATGAGGTCATAACTATTTTTTCCCAATGAAAAATTCATTGACATTAATATATAAACATGCTACACTTTATAATTTATATTTTATTTAATGTCAAACTCTGTCATGTAGACAATACGCTCCCAGGACCCGCAGCGAACACGTCACCCAATACTCCATGGGAGGTCGTAGACCGAAATGAAAAAAAAAAGATAATAACAAGGAAAAAAAAACAATGATCAACTAAAAAGAGTCTACCAATCATTTCCAGCGACAAATTGTAATATATTGACCAGTATGTTGTTGAGTTATTAAAGAGCATTCATTTTCTCACATACACAGAGCTCCCATAAACACAAATACACTCATAAAACATTCTGAAATATCACTTGCATACAACCATTAAACACATTTACATAAAAGTACTTGAAAAGAAAGAAGCAAAAATTAATAATTGCTAATAACAATTAATATATATTAATGTTCCAAGTGTTTCTCTCTTACCATCAACCTCACAACCAGACATATAATGTTCAAAGGTGTAATTATGACATTGCTAAAATTTCATACGACACTAAATAATGCCGATAAGACATTTAGTTATATATATATATAGAGCAGGTGTTAATTTGGTAATTGCACTCTGGAGCAATTACAAACGAGTTGAGTGATGATTGCAAGAACGAGTGTGCTATGCAATGCTCTCTACCTGCAACGAGTATAGAGTACTTAACGCATTCCAACACGTACACAATACATATACATTATACATACAGATATATATATGAAGATATATATGTGCAGTTTACTTTGTGCTCTGCCGACGTCGTCCCTTTAACCAACGACGACTTGATATGGAGAGCTATGCATCCAAGTAAGTCTCTCGCACCGCTATACATCCACATCCTTTCAACTAGAACCTTTCATTATCCACCGTACATTATTTTCAACTTCCACCAAACAAAAATTCAAAACAAAAATTTATATCAAAGCATTGAACGAGAAAAAAGAGCACAAAAATTTTCTTATTCATTCTTTCATGTGTTTATTCATTTGTTTATTTATTTAATTATTTAATAGTTGAGTTTATTGACAATATAAACGAAGAAGTATAGCGAAAAAAAATACGCACAGTCTTATCGACGATAATGTGTCTGAACTAATTTAAAGACGTCTTTCCGCGCGTTCCGTTTCCACTTGGCAATGGAGAGTGAAGAATATATGTGTATATATATATATATTTGTTTGTGTATAGTTAGCGATGGCATTCTGAGTGGCGTCCGATGCTCAACGAGAGGCCCGCTAACGAGGTCCTGCCACACGAGCGACGTATACGCTCGCGACCCAGGTCCCTGTCAATTAAGAACACACTGGACTGTACCCCAAGCAACATTTCTATGGCTCTGCCTCTTCTGCCAGTTTCTCTCCGCCTTCATCCTCCGCCCTCTTTTCTTTACTTCTTCTTCTTATTTATCCACATGTAGGTATAGATATATGTACGTTATTATACAACCCTTCATTTTTATCCGTCCTTTAATAATTTTTTTTAATAACATTATCTTCAGTTTCCTTATTTCATCTATACAGTAAAAAAAAATTTTATTGTATATAATTTTATATCATTCGTATAATTATAATTCCTAATTGAAGAATTGCCAGTACTTCGGTCTTGAGATTTTATCGATGCTGCAGTACTCGGCTTGTGGTTGATGGATTCTCATTTATTTTTTTTTTCTGTTTGTTAATGAGAGGATCGCAAACCGGAAGTTGGGAAAAACACATGAATGTGCAAGTCTGACAATTCTGTTTACTTCATGGGGGGTCTATTTAACATTGATGTGAAGTGCGTGGATGTTAAAAAATAAGAAAAATCGAGACGACAGTTGTGAGCAAGAAGAAAAGAGTTTGATGTAAATGTGTGTCTGTGTAAGTAGATACATTATAATGTGTAAAGTTTGCACGTGAACGTGGAATAAGGCGATGAGACACGACGAATTATTATCGCAATTCAGCAATCTCTCATTATCATTCCCAACACTTCTTTTACACCTCTGTTGTATTTATTTTCCCCTTCTTTTAAGCACAAAACTTTTTTTTTCATACCTTCTTTCCATTTTACTATTTTCTGTATTATCCCATTTATTATCATCCAATCTCAATGATGAGTTTGAATTCACAGTCTCACTTGTTAATTAATGAGAGCTGGAAAAAAACATTCACAGTCTAGATTTATGTGAAGGAATTTTATTTATATTGAGACATTGAAATTGAGAAAATAAGACTTGAATGAAATAATAAGAGTTATCATGATAAATAGGACAGATAATTGGAAAAAAATTATCATTTGAAAATGGATCTAAATTAAAATTGATTGAATAGAGAAGTTAAGATGGAAAATCATGAAAATTTCTTTCTCCACACTTGGCATTCCTGCACGAAGGTGAAATCGGATTAAACTCCGTGCTAAGCTACTTAGCAATGTATATCACTACACGTTTGTACTAGTCTGTTGTCATATATGTGATTGCCATTTACTGATAGATCAAATTCATTGCCTCATTAATAATCATACGATGACAATAAAATAAATACGAGAATGGCTATTTGCCAATTGTGCCAACGCCATTATTAATTATTTTACTTCAAATACATCATTAATTATGTTTATTGATTGGATATTGATGGAAATATATTTATTGTTAATAGATTTTGAATTATACGTTGTGTACAATACAATTTTACATAAATACAATAAGATTTATTTACTATGCAAAATCTATTGAATTGCGTGTGGTCAATTATATTATGTTAAGTAGAGCGTGCGCTTCGTCGTCAGACATATCGACTTGTAGGATCTCACACAGATCTTCGCTCCCCTATACCCTCCACTCACTTTATTTTTTTCTTTTGCACTCTTCTATTCCTCATTGTAACTCTCCTGATCTTTCTCTTTTTATATTTATTATTCCCATTCCTATATTTATATTTATTTATTTGTCTCATTTTTTCTTTAACTCCGTCTGTTTTTATTTCTTGATTCATTCTTCTACAGCTCTTTTCTATATACATTCTTCACCTTAATAACGCATTGTGTTTCTGGCATATTAGGTTTATGCTAATGCAGTAGCAGAAGACGATTCTCGCTTTCATGATTGAATGTGTTTGTATGTATATTTAAGATTTCGCTTGACGAGCGATGTCTTTTTTTTTAAGTGAGTGACAATGTGGGCGCGACCACATCCAGAGCACTTGTCAAATATTTATATTCAATGATTTATGTTGGGCATTTTTTTTTCATTTTATGAATGAGTGTGTAACAGGATCAGAGACGGTTCTATTTTATTTTTGATCGTGGAAACAATTTTAATATTTGATGGAAAGGTTTAGGTGTTCTCTTACATTCTAAATAACTCAGTTCATTATATCAACAACATACCAACACTTCAATCTAACTAAATATGAAAAAAAATCAGAAATCCTCCATAATTTCCCATCGTATCAAACATGAAATCTCAGTACAAGTTAACTAAACCACCAATCGTATGTTAATACAGACGAAAAATCAAACAAGTAATTTCCAAATGAAGAGCAAGCGAAAAAAGATAAAGCAAGATTAAAAATAAGAAAAGAATCCACATGAGTATAGGGTATAAGGTCGTGATGATTTTGATATCCCAAGTCTACCTCACTATCCACAAAAAAATTAGCATATAACGCTCCTGGCTGTGTATGGCCATAAAAATAATTCCCTCGACGCGGAGAGAACGTCTCGCATTGGGCTTTTTCATGGAAATAGAAACAAAAAAAATATGGGAGAGAAAAAAAAAATTACATTCGTGAAACCCGAATCTCCAACAGTCGTGCGTCCAATGTATACATATATATATATACATATTTCGACGCATTCTCATATACATAAACACATTCACTTAGATATATATATATATATTTAAAGGTGAGTGTATTCATATCAAAAATATTCTCACGTTTTCTCACGTTTCCCGCGCTGAGAATTAATTTTATTCCACTTTTCATTGTTCAATATTTTATTTTAATTTCATCAGTTCTTTTTATTTTCAGTGGGTGTAAGAATTTATGTGTATATATATATATTTATGTTTAATTTTTTTTCTCATCATCTGACGTGTTTGAGTGATTTCAAAGAAGCCAACGAATAGACACAGAGGACCATACATCACATTTCACCAATAACGAGAGTGAAATGTGCTGAGACGTGTTTGAGAGATCATTTTTGTCGGAGGACTAATGGAAAGTTGCAGAGTTGAAGAAAGGAATGAAAAAAAAGTGAGACATGATGATTCGTATATAAACTCAACGGGTGGGTTTTCAATAATAGTGTACGCATTGATTTGTAATTATTAATGAGACTTGTTTTTTTGTTTTTTTTCATTGATCATCACGCAGAGAGGTGAGAAATGGACTTTAATGATTATTGTATACGTCCAAACTACTTTTTTATTTCTGCATTTTTTTCATTTTTGCTCTTGTGGTTTTGCAGGTCAAACGTCTGGACAATTATCGTGTATACGTCATTAACTCACCATCATTATTCTCATGTGTTTGACGTAATGATGGATGTTTTTGGCATTTAATTTCATATCACCTTCTACTATGATGATGATGATGATGATCGGTTCATGCGTTTATGTATTGAAAGATTCTCAAACAAATAACAATAAAAAATATTGGCTTTTAATTTTTTTTCTTTTCGTACCAGGTCAAGTGTGTTTTAAATATATAGTGCGTTTTTTTATCATGGATTAGTATCTTGAATAACTAGGATAGAAATGTCGCGTGGCTAAAATTGTTTACACATTTGAATACCACTTGAGTAGAGATGAAAAAGAAAAATGAAACGAAAGGTTAAACATTACATAAAAAATTGTTATTTTATTTATCCTTCTTTCGCCTTTTCTGAGGGCTGAATATAAATTTCTCACGATAAGCTATTTGACAGGTGTATGAATGTACAAATTGTTACACACGACATCTAACTTTGTGTGACTGAAATATTGGATAATAAATTGGTAAGAAATAAGTGAAAGTAGGTGAGTAAATAAGAGTTATTGACATTAAATTCTGTCCGAATCCAACTCATCATATTCTTATCGCCATTGTTGCTTCATTTATTTTCATTTATATTGAAATGAACCAGGTAAATTCCATGAGTTGATAATTCTTGATTAACATTTTTCAGAATTGTAAAACAAATGGAACAAAAATATTCTCCCAATGATTATTATCTATTAGAATTTTTCTGTGACATTGTCCGACTCCTGTTTTCAATATATTCCAATTCAAATGCAAATATCTTTTCATAGATTCTATAAATGAAACAACATTTGTCGGACATAACCCCGACATTTGAATGCGCCACAACGCCACCTCACACATCTACAAACAAACAAACAAAAAAAAATAAAACAACAATCTCCAATATTTAAAACTCTGCAATGAATGAAATCAAAAGCTAAAGAAACAAGGGCATCACATCCATATAAATATATACATCAAAATGTTTTTCACATGATATGTCGATTTGAATAGTCATCAGGCGTCAAACGCCGGCGAATTGGACTGATATTACGCATGTGTGTATCAACATTACACATTTATAAACCTCTATACATATTGAACAGGGGATGAAAAGTTCTTCTTTTCATCCGAGAGAGTTTCACGCGCAATGAATAGCCTTTTATATTATATTTTATCATTGGCGGCTTGAAATAAAAGGTCGCGTCCACTCATTGGCGTTTCTCTATCTATATAAAACATACACATTCACAATAAACACAGGTATACAAAATTCATATACCTGTATTTACGTGTTTTGCAGCAGCATATTGGAGTATATTCTGTTTACTGTTCACTCGACATTGCGATAGCCAAGGCTCGCGTCATGTATATCTTCGTTTTTTCTCTATGTGCACGCGTACTACGGTTCAAAAACTCGCGGTTTATTATTTCGTTTGGTTGATGCTGTCCTGTTAGCGATTGTATGTGTGTGGAGCAACCAATGGAAGGCGTACTCCAATAAACGCCCCACCGGAATAACAACGTCCAATCGCGTCGTTGCACACTGCCAACATGCTACATCGCGTGTCGACGAGCACCTCCTCCTGGCGCGTCGCATCGCCACGAGAGACGCGACGTTTGCGTGTTCCTCGGCTTTAAAAAAAAAATATCTGGTAAAAAAAAAGAAGTGAAAGAAAAAAAATTATTTTGGTTCTCTCGTTCCTTTTTTTTTGTTCCTCACCCGCCAGCGCCTACTCGGGCCATGCCCATCAGTTTCACATATGTGAACTCTCCACACACAGCCTCATATTTTTATTCCCTTTATTTTTTCTCACCGTCTGTTTTTTTTTTTCGTTTTCATTTGGTTGTATTCTTTTTCGTTTTTTTTGCAATGTTAATTTTTTTTCTGTTAATCAGGGGACAGCAGTAAATCACTCGATCAACGCGACAGTAGTTGGCGCCCACGCATCAACCTTTTACCACCCCATGTTCCCCTTCAATGGGGAATGTTGGAATGCAACAGATTTCAGTGTGAGATATCCATTTGTGTGTATATAGATATATACACGCAATTGATTTGAGGGGTCGTGTGAAGTGAAATGAACCAATTGACGGATTGTGTTTTCTTTTCTTTCTTTTTTTTGACGTTTGTGTATTGTTAGCGTTATCACGACTACAATTTACATTCTACCTTTTGGTATATGTAAATAAAAATGTAGAACAGATTATGACACACGAAAAGGACAGTAAATATGAATAGACTTCAGTGATTCTGTGAAGAATTACGCGCGATAAAGTGCAGGGTTTTAGTACATGAGTTTTTTCCCTCATTTCTATCAACCACAATTAATTGTCGATTCAACTCGAGCTGTAACCACTTACAGCGTTCTCTCATTCAATGTCATCCATTCATTCATATATATATATTTATTCGCGCTTCATCCGTAGCACGTGTCAACACTGAAGAGTACATTCGTCGAGTTTAATCATGAATGCGTGAATAAGTTGTCGCTGTTGGTGGTCCGGACGATTAAGTGCTGAATTTTCAACTCTATCACATCATCAAACACTTCATCATTAAATCGAAGCACAAACACACATTATACATACAATCATGTGGGTACAACGATATCTCTGAGTGTATTTAACCATTTACAATCAACATTTTTCCATGGATTCATGAGGGATGTCATTAATTTTATTAAATAGAACTTTTATAGCTTTTACATTTCACATCAATATTCTATAAATTGTGATCTGTTTGATAGATTGAAATAAATCTGTTAGCTTCCAGATGGCGATTTTGTGTTTACGCCGTTTATGTTGAGTGTCGATTCCATACTATGTATATATGTATGTATATGTATGCGCATGTATATATGGTGTATGGTGAAGTATAGACGGTGTGGTGAGATGAGTAGATAGTTACCTGCTCGACAGAGAATCCAAGCACATGTTTCGGGGAAGATGGCAATTAACATAATTCCATGGAAATCGTCTCTCCCACGAGGTAGAGCGTATGGAGAACGACGTAGAAGATGAAGTGGAGGAAGAAGAAGTGGTGTGATGGGGACAGCGGTGCGCGGCAGTGTGTCTCACACCCTGAAACCAAAGACAATTTACGCTCATTTCTCTTTTTATTTTTGTCTTTTATTTCTCTTCTTGCTTTTTTATTCTGAGGAAGTTGACAATTTACGACAGAGTTCCAACCTGTGTATATCTCATTATTCGAGAACATCACTTTTCCTTTTTTATTACACGAAATTGACTTTTTTTACTGTTAATTAGTGGTTAATTGTTGTGTTGGATGGAAAAAGAATGTCTTGTAAATTAAATGTAAATAGTTGGGTTTGTAATGTTATCATTATCGGGATTCGAATTTTTTTATTCACATTTATATTAATTCAGGGTTGTAAGGGAGAAGTTGAGAATGGAATTTAGTTGTTGACATGATGCTGTGTGGAGTTGTATTTATTTAAACAAAAATCGTGGGAATTTTATCGCTGATGTTTTTGAGGGATTTCAATTAGTATTTGGGTCTTGTATTTAAGAGATTCTGACATTTCTCTAGATAGAAACTTGACAACTAAATTAGAAAGTTTGGATTGTTGAAAGAATGATATGAATATTATTGTCAGTCGTCAGAATTATCAATATGTTTATAATTATAATTAAAAATAGTATCATCTCTTGTTTGACTCATTGAATGCTTCTTATTCATCTACAAAATAGCAGACGTTGTTTTCAATGACACACTCAATCATATTAAATTGTTCGTTTCAACTGTACAAAAATTTCATACAATACGTGAACGAAAAAGAAAGAATATATAAAATGTTCCATTTTACTACAACAACAAATAAAATACAACATCATATGTGCGATCTCGCGCGTGACAATGCCATTCCGAATGGCCACAAATGTATCTTTTATATACAAAAAAAAAAATACATGAAACTAAAAAACATATAAAACAAATCGATGGATTAAAGCCATAATTTTTTTCATACTGTATACAAGGGCGGAACTAACCACCACATTCCCCACACGACCATTCAACAGTGGACAATTTACCCTGCGATATCGTTTTTATTTACAAACACACCCACAAACTCACAAACACATTTGTATTTTTTTCTTCCTTATTCCACTGCATGATATCATATGACCAGTGCATTCATATTTAAGCGAGTTCAAACATATAAGCATGGTATGCATGGGTGTGGATAGCCACATAAAAAAAGAAACAACGAAAAATATAGAGGGATGAATGCAATGATGGAGGGTGATGATAGACTTCTATTATTTCATTGTGGCTTATGGAAACGCGTGAATACCGATCTATTACTCTTCATCATGCACTTTAAATGTAGATGCATGTGAATAAGTGAAATAATTCGTTCAAATTTTAATATCCAGAGATCAAAGAAAAAACTTTTAGTATACATAGAGATCATATTATCATTTAAATAAATATTAAATGTAGTTTATCCTTTCATATGATCATTAATTAGTTGAATTAATTTTACAATCAAGCAAGAAAAAATTTTCAAATTGAAAATAATTATATTGAACATGATATTTGTAAATTATCAATTATTTCTAACACAAAAATCATCATTTATAGAAAAATAATCGTTCAATTGATTATTTTATAGTACAAAACAACCCCAAAACTCAAAAAAAATATGCAATGACAAATAGCAGATAAACATACGATTCTTATCACTTCATATAACTCACAAACGAAACAAATAAAATTTAATTCAATCACTTAGTTAAATGCCCACTATTTTGTAGATTAATGTACAGATATAAGTCATACTTGATGGAAATATTCCGCTTCTAGTAAACACACAGATGAAGGAAAGCAGATAACAAAACAAAAATAAATTCCAAAATCGACAAACACACACACATTGTATATAATCCAATCTAACAATAGAATGACAATATCAATATCTCGATTATATCAAACTAAACACAATTTGACCAAGCGATTTAATTACATCAAAGAGTGAATAATACAAAATTGAAGTTATATTGAATATTCATTAATAAATACCTAAAATTACCATCTATAACATCCCTTGCATTTATCCATCCAATTATTTGTGTATATTCTTTCGAACGAACAATTATGATAATTATACGAAGTAAATAAAGTAACCTTAAAATATCACTTGTATCGAATGCTCTCGTGCATAATTGTTCTTGTTCTCACTCTTTCACTCCCCTCTCACTCGTTCTCGTTACGCTCGTCACGAAATAAATGTCCAGTCTATTCTCATGAAATTCATCCTGCATGTCACCCCGCTCCCTCTCCCCACCTCACCATATTCCTGATGGCGTTATCGATTCAAATTAATGTCTCACGCGAACCGCAATGTCCAGCACGATATGGTATTTCGATTTTTAATGTCGTGTCCCCGCACAAGCCTCATCCAATATACACCAACTCTATATTCTTAATATACACCCATAAAAAATAACAAAAAAAGTATAAACATATTCGCATACGTATTGTATCCTGTCTCTTTGTCGTACAAATAACCGGCTTTCGCGATGACAATATCATCCGCGGTTTTACTCCGTTCCCATTTTCAGTGAGTCGCGCGCACACGAAGGGGGGCGATTCATAGCAGCCGATAAGCCAAAGGGGAATAAATAAACCCATTATAGTCAGATAGCATTTAGCATATATACGTGTATATATATTTTATATATACATAAGTCCAAAGCGTATTTCGCGAATCGGTTAATTAATTAATTAATTGCAAAGCGTCTTATCGACTGATTTGGTCGCACGACTTTGGGTCGCCCTCTGCCGCAACAATTGCTTTTGCATGACCAATTTCGTGTGCTTTGTATATAGTCCTTTGCCCTCAATTGTCTCTGTCTCACTATCTACCACTCGAGAATCGAGACATTAAAACAATAGATGTATCTATATTGCGAAATCTCACTTACCGCATCCTATAACAATTCTCGTATATATTATTCTTTATGTGTAATTATCATTTCTTTTTTACAATATAAATTATGAATGGATTGAATTGTTAAATGTAAATTAGTTCGTGTGTTTGTTTGAGTGTATGAAAATATAATAGAATTACTCTGTTATATGATGCGAAAATTATTTCGTACAGCTGATAATTACTGGGTTCGGACTTGTGGAATAATTTGTGTAACATTTACTTATTTATTTTGTTTTTTTCTCTTTCTTTTTTCTTCGTTTCTTTTTTTATACATTATTTGTCGTTATTTCTTTTCTTTACTCGCATCGTTCGTGTTACATACAACTGAAAACAAAGATGCCTTTAGCATAGAGTCATTTTCATAAACACCCGACGCCATTAAATGCTTCCGGCTTTCCGGGAATTCGCCAAGTCACGCGAATTACATTTTTACTCACACGATCAATTCACACTCTTATTCTCTCTCAATCACATTTTATGCTTAATATGTATGCATATGTATGTAGAAAACACCTCATTTGGATTTATATAAATGTGAAATGGGGACAGGTGAATTAATAGCGTTGTCATTAGTGGTTTAATAAGTTTATCCGGGTGGTGAAATTTCTCATTCATTTCAATACTGAAATACTTGGATGTGATTGGAGAAATGGCTGCGTTTCTTTCAACACACATATTCAAACCGGACAATCGTCACGCAGAGTTAATGACGTTGACAATTTTCAAATCTGTAATCGCAACGCTGTGCTAACTTGATCTTGGTAAATTGTTAGTGTAGGAAACTCTGTCCTCGATTGTTTTCCTCGATTTTCCATTACGTTTCATAAATTTATGTCTGGCAATGCACATACATGTATACCCAATATATACAAAACTAATTAAAATCGCACATAACAAACACAAATTGCAATGATTCTCTTTGTAGTTTCACTTCAAATTTAATCGACACAACTTCACATACAAATATGCATGTATATGTATGGATAATTACCTATGTAGCCTTCATTGAAATGTATAGCGAGCAATGGATGACACTCTCCCAGGACCTCGCGTGCATTAATTCACAACGGACATAATGTAATTCTGGTCACACACACACACATATATATATAAATATATATGTATATATATAAACGCAGCCAAGAACCAAGAGATTTTTATCAGTGACTCTTCATGGTGTCTTTCACCGACGCCCTCCATACGGTTATGCTCGCGTTGGTCGCTGCTATTCTGTAGTTTTTTCCTCTTAGTCCTTTTTTGTGCGTTATCACACTTTTCTTCAAAAATATTCAGCAGTGAATTAATGAACATTCGGAGCTTTAGTTTGATCGATCATGTCCCGTATGATATTTCATAAACAAATTAACATATGGCGATGGAAATCGTTAATTCTAACGATTTCTTGGTTTGCTTTTTCCAATGATTCACTTGTTCCAATCTAAATATGCAAAAAATAATAAATAAACTTAAGTTTTTGGATTTATCTTTGTCTTGCAACGTGGATTATTGTTCATCATGCCAATCCAACTGCTTCTCTTCTGTTCTATTAGTTGTTCTGATACTAACAGCAATTTTCGTAAATTTATACTTACGTAGTTGAAGTAGGCACGAGTCTGGTGTAGAGATCAAATAGATGGCGCGCGCGTGCTGTTTCCCGAAATCACGGAACGTTACGAGTCTGTGTCGGCTCGAGTGTGGAATGACAATTTTGCTGAGGATTTTTAACGTGCCATCACGTAATGTTGCATGTGATGGCCCGACGACGTGTGGCGCAGGATTTTCGTTAGCATTTTTACTACACATGTATGTCTAAAATTTCTCTTGGTACTTCCTTAATTCCTGCCGACTCTGTGCGATGCTTTATGTGTCGACCTCGCACTGCGGTGCCAAGAGACGCATAGCAATTTAGAAAGACGTGAGGAAATAATTCTTCTCTTTTTTTTTTATATGGAGAACTGGGGAAAGAAATAAAAAGGGAAACATAGGAAAGAACGTGATTAAGAAACGGCTGTATCTGTTGAACCATCAAAACTCGAATCAAGTGTTGACCTATTTAGGTAATTCAATACGACTTTTCCCAGGACGATGATTTTCGTCATGATGTATAAAGTACATATTTATTTCTACTATAAAACTCAGTCTTCAATGTATCACTCTTAAAGCATCGATCTCTTTGCCCACTTGTACACTCGGGAAGCTCTGTTTGACAGCCGCAGACAGCGTGGGATAGTGACTGTGTCGCGCGTTCGCGGCAGGTCAGTAACGAGACAGATTTTTTGCACAATTTTCTTTTTTCCATTCGCTGAAACGAAACGCCCCGCCGATTTACTTTCATATCTTTAAATACAAATCACGTACTTTCATGATGGTTCAGAAACAGAAAAGAAAATAAGTACATATAAAAGACAACAAAGAGTTCTCTCTCTGCATATACGCCTGTATGCGTTCTTTATATATGTATACACATATATATCGTTTCAGTGAAGAGATAAAATAAAAAGAGAAGAGCGCGAGACTCCCAGGCTAGGGAGGGCCTTGCCGGAACGCATGTCCTCCGGTTGTTCGACCATTTGCTCGCTACCCGTGTGGTCCATCGATGTCCCATTGTTTTTGGTTCGTGGGGGAAGCCCGCGCGAGAGTGCGCACCGTATTCAAATCGCGCTCGTTTCGAATTGGCAAGGAACGGGTGAACGGGCCCTCATGTAAGGCCGCTTAGTCTTTCAGCTTAGGTGAGGGTAGGCCCGTGAAGCCACTGAATAGAAAGAGGACGTTGTACAGTTTTCAAAGCGGTATATGAGTAAGAACGGAAGGTGAGAGAGATAAAGAGTGGATGAACGAAGATAAAATGTAATAGTGAATCCAGAGCTGTTGCATCCACGTTAAATGTACGTTGAAATGTTGCGCGTGGTAAAACGCAACGCGGCTCCCCATCGTATTCCACCTTACATTCTACCTTTCTTTCACCTTCTTCCACTCTCTCACCCTCTCTGCTGCTTTCTGTCTATACTTGCCGCATTGCCAATGGGCGCAAGAGAAACGACAGGAGAATAAAATATTCACAGCCGCATGGCCCGAGCCCAGGGCCTTAATTGCGATCAGACGCGATCTCGGATTCCTCCGGCCGGTGGGCCATACGATTATACGTATTCACGAACACACGAATCAGACTGAGAAGTCAGAGAGAAAGAAGGATTAAGGTAGATGGGTAGGGATAAAACGAAAAAAAAATATTGTCAGCGTGTCCTTCGAGATTCCTTCTGGTCTCTCCCTTCATTTCCTTTATATCGTTTCACATATATACAGATTTTTACAGATACTTACATCCATATGTATACATATGAACCGACATATACTCACGTGCTTGTCTCTGTATCGCTAATGTTTGGCGTTCTTTTTTTTTCCAACGTCTTATGTCGCGGAACTCACTCCCACCTTTTCACGAGCCGGCGCGACTCCTGTTTACCCTGTTAGTACGAGATGTATCGACCTGTTCACCATCCACATCTCCCGAATACGTCCACGAGGGGATTGTTTAATTAGCTATTCGGCGACGAGAACTCGCCTCACTCCTACTTTTCTCTTTCTCTTTTTCCTCATTCTCCATTCTTTTCCACTATTCCTTTATTCGCATGTGGATTTATGGATTTATACTCAATGGAACAATTTCACCGAGAAATTAGAAGAGACGCATGAATGCCGCTACACTTTGGATGTATACCCTCCGTAATTGTTTTTTTCTTCCTTTTTTTATAGAAAACTTCTTCCGTGTTCGCACCCATCATGCCCATGAGTTTTCATTTCACTACTGCGCACACAAAGTACTTATGGAAATACATGTATAGAGAAATACATTTATGTACATTGACTCACCATGTGGATCCTGGGAATTTCGCATTTTTTCAGCACTGTTATTCCGCTTTCTCTTCATCCGTTTCTCCGCTTCATCGCGGATGTGAACACAACGATAGGGTGTTGTACTGAGCACATACAGACACACATGTAGCACACGCATCCACGCGTCACTCACTCATACAAACTATACATATTAAATCCACTTACCTGGCTTGTCTATGTGCATTCACCTACACGCCATACTCACGGTTCTTTACCTTACCCATATACTTACGTCGTGCAATCTTTACAGTGCGCACGGTATATTACATTGTTGCGCAAAGGAATTTGTTGCTTTAGAGTTGGTAGGTACCGCATGCTGCAGCTCTAACAATGTCCTTACCAACTGCACACTGAAACAATTGTTATCTCAAAGATCGGTGACGGCCACTGAAAAACTGTGAGTGGGGAGTGCCATCTTGATTCTCTACGCCAAGGATATTCCAAGTTCATCGTAGTCATCATGATTGTGAGTTCAACAATGATATGAAGTTGATACCCTTGGTCATTGTCCTCTGCCTTGACATTAGAAAATAAAATGTATTTATTTTTAATTACATATTTTTCTTTCACTTACCGTAGCAAATTCTTTGTTTGTTACCTGTGTATCTAGATTTGAACCACTGATACCTAAACAAAACTGCATTCCACTCTTTCAATCTATCAGATCATTTCTCGCGGTTAAATAAATTGTCGCAGACAGCTAATATCATTTTGATCAGTTTACTCATTGATTTTCAGTTCTTTTTCTTTTATTCTTTTGTTTAGTTCACTTTTCTTTTCTTCAATTCTTCTTTTCGTTTTCTTCACATCTGCGTGTAATGGATTATATCACAAGGATTTTTAATTGCCACACTAATTGGATTAGTCGTTAAAAATGATAGTGAAAATAATCATGCATACAATATACCTGGGTACAGTTGATTTTTGCCAAAATGAATAGAAAAAGTTTTTGGTGATGTTAGTCTGACCATATATACATATATAGAAGCCATCAGATGAGGGGAGAATCTCTGGTGAAATCGATACCAGAAAGATGGTATCGGTGAGGATCCAAACACGTGTAACGTACTACCGCACACCGGGACAAAATCGAATTTATTCCACTGGTATTTACATCGATACACTACGCGATGCTTTTGGACAACGTTTGTATGTGTATTTATGTATATTCATGTATACATGTGGAAACGGGCGCCGTTCGAGTGAGTAATCGGCGGACTAATGTCGTTAGGATGGACGCGACTGGTTTTAGAGTTCTTTTCTCATCGTCATTTTGATCCCTAATATCGAAATCGCAACGCCAATAGAGTAAACATTTCCACTGAATAATTTTTTGAATTTTCCCACGGCTACAACTGATTCATTCAAACATTCTTAGAGGTTCAGTTAATTATCCTGTATAACCGCATGTGGGAACACAATGCTTTTAGCAAATACTTAGCCGGTGATGATGAAATGACAGTGATGCCACATTTCTATCCCACGAATGAGAAACAGACGATTACATAAATTTATTTGCGGTTGAATTCTATCTCTCGACGCATCCATGACAATATATATCATTTTGGTGGAAAACCCATAAGTTACAAGCAAAATGAGATAGGAATAGATGAAGAGAGAAATAGTTCTCCACGCAGTTACGAATACTGCGTGGCAGGCGGCGTGACGGACGAGAATACCTGTCGTGTTCATAGGGTGGTCCTACCGTCATTGAGGGGGGGAATCCTTTCGCTATATAACTCACCGTTGTTGAGAGTGAACAAGAATATAAGGATGAAAGGGTAGAACGATAGAGAAAGAAATTAGGGATCTCTACTACAAAAAGGAAAGGATGAAGGGACCACAAGAGTGAAGACAACTCATGCGGAATCGCTAACGAGGCTCCAGAGCACTTGGACACCCAAACGATGGATGATGGTTTAGTCCTGGTTCGATGTCGATGCGACCATCATTTGGGTGGCAGAATAAACAGTCGATCAGGGTCTACAGAAAACTAAGAACAAAAAAAATGGAATTTATTCCATCGATGTGATAATTGAATACGTTGAATTTTTATTATGATTGAGAGAAATTATTATCATATAATTGAACATCCAAAAACAGAAGCCAAAAAGATGAAACTGGTTGATGGGTCAGTGTTACCCATGAATTATAGCCTACTGGGATGCAGTTGTCCCTGCCACTGGCATTCAATGATGGATCGACTGGCACAAGTCACAAACTGCATTCGCGTTATCTCAGTTAAACTTTGCATTCGGGATTGATGTCAAAATGCTCCCTGTTTCACTTATCTCAAGGGCCAAGCAATATTACATCAATAAACTCATTAATAAGGCTGGAAATTTATTGCATGTCGGTATCAATCAATTTAACAATGACAACGTCAATGATAAAGGGATTATAATGAAGGATGGAGAATTGGATGACACAAAAGAGTGATGGATTACTCAGAAAATGTGGTCGAGGTTTCTTTTATGATTTTCACTACTTGAAAGTGCATTAAGTGAATTCATATTTCTGTCATTGAATCTAAATCTGTGAAATGAAAATTTTATTGCTAATAAAAATGAAGTGGAGTAACACATTCTCGAATCGTAATGTAATGATCGTTGTGTAGAGTGTTGAAACATAATGTAGAATTCGTGCGACAAAATGGAGAGTACTGAAACCTCGCGGTGTAATTGTTTTTACTCTATATTATTCCTGGCTGATTATGTAGCGCTTTCATTGGAACAAAAAAACAGTTGCGGAATACACACTGCGATACAGTTGATCAGAATGAGGATGAGAGAAGGGAAAAAAATATGGAGGAACCAATGGAAAGAATATAGCCAAGAAGATAGTTAGAGAAACAATGGGTCATATGATTTCTCGTGTGCTATAACTGCAACACGATATGCATTATGCATCACGTTGTTTGTGCACACGCGGTTTTATTCTTCTCGACAGTGCCACGAGTGGGAGTGTCATCGTATCAACGCCCCTTGTGGCCTGTCCTTCGCGCCTTGCCCGGCAGTCCCTGCTTTTTTACCATTTCCATCCGGAATAATTATTGATGAACAACCCAAGTGGAACACGATTGACTTTTTTATTTATATCTCATTGATTTTGCTGGGCATTATGACATTCCAAATCAATTGCTAAAGTGATTCATTTCTTGATTACATGAAATTTTATTATTTTTTATTTGTGCTCGTCAGAAAGAGTTACATGAATACCTCCGTGAGAAATTCGAAGTCATTAGAATCTACTATTTAGTTTCATGGTTACGCAACCACGCACCATTAGAGCCATTTGTGGAAGTTATTACAACAGTGACTTTGAATACGTCAAGTCTCATCATGCACGGCGGGAGATGGCGGTCTTGACCGCTGCTAAACGGTCGAATTACAAGTTGAACACAGAAAACGAGTCGAAAAAGTGCCGAGGTTATTTCCTAGAGTCTACTTACCATATATCAATGAATATTTTTTTTTATAACATCTCATTAACATAAAAACAATGCAACAATGACGAGCGAGAACGTCTATCAAATTCTTATGTTACCGAAAAATCAACCTGCTACCAAACATTCATCGATGAGGAAAGGCCTCATGCAAAAAAAGTAGTAAGAGTAAGAAATTCATTTCAGTTAAAACTAATATAACTTTTATTTACACTGCAAACATTCTTATTCATCGCGTTTCATGAAGCACTGATTGAATATATTTGATGTACCAAACCAGTTGTAACGAAGAGCTGAAAAAAAAGGTTTGAATAAAACATTTTCAAATTAATTCTGCAATTTTTATAATTCGATATCTCGACGATCTAGATGCGCGCAAAAATATTTATATGTACGTGATCGACTTTCTTATTCGTACATACATGTATATATACATGTGTGTGTCAGTTGCACTGGGTAAAAGAAAGCAATGATGAGGAGAAGAAGTGAGGCGGGGCGCCCCGAATAACGAGGCACCCCCTGTGGCCGAACTAATTCCCCCGGATGACTCGCGAGCCAGTTCCCCGCGGGGGTCTGAAACAATGCGCGAGAAGCTCCGGCTCTATACATACTCGCGTGTTTGAGCCATCGACACAGAGAAAGAGACGCGCGCCGACGGCCGCCGCCGACGTTCCTTTTACGCGCTCGTCTTTCGGCCACCGACTCGGTTGTTTTGCTGATTCATCCACGCGGTAATGTAAGAGTATAAGATGGACAAAGAGAGTAGGAGAATACACTCTCATCCTCATCAGTCTACCATCGCTTAATCTTCATATTCATTCACATTCGATATTTCTTGATGCAGAAATTTATTTTCAAAAATTACCCCGGAAGATTTCCACAAGGAGAAATTATTCCCAAATAGAACCTCGATTTCAAATAAACATAAAACTCTCACAACAAATCTCCTTGTTTGTGCCGATAGATTTACTATACGTGGACAATGTGAACAAGAGAAAAAAAATATATAAATTTATACATAGTAACTCATGTGGTTTTTTAATGAAATTTCGACGCCTCAGATGATGAACCTACACACAAGGAATGAATGTCGGTCCATTACGATGACTCTTCGCTTTCTCACCAGCCAATCTTTTATATATGTATATAGATATGTATATGTACGAACAATCGTCATGTCATCGTGTTATTACGCCCCTGTCGAGCAATATACTCATACGCGCTGCATCCAACCAATCAACCTGTATATAACAACAATAATAAATTATCATTTCCTTTTAATAATACATTTTATATGAATGTGCATATGTAGATATATATACATATATAAATGCGTATATAGATAAATAAATACCTTTATGAAAACTTCAAGAGCTGTAAATGTTCATATATACCTCCTAGAAGACAACCCGAGGGCACGTCCAACCGCAATATTTCGTCGATGTAAGCGCAAACGATGAAACCAGAAACCCTATACACTATGAGAGTTCTTGCTACGTCTCCACCTACAAATTAATCGTAGATTCAACTCACGTCCGAGCCTCAAGATCCGTCGTCGTATCGTTAAACATACTCCCTCCAACATGCACCGTTACGATCTCTTGTCTCTTTCTCTTCGCCATCGTCATCTTTCGTCTCTTCCACTAGCGCTCACTATCAAGCTATAGAGTTGGGATATATACAAACAACAGAACGTATCTGTCGGTGAAATCTAGACCCGTGTCCGAAGTATATATAGATTCCAGTTTTTGGTGGTGCATTTCCTCCTTTCTTCCCAGTACATTCACATGTCCAAACATATATAAAAATAAATGTACACAGTTGAGCCGTTTTCTCTTGCAGTTGACAACTCGATGAATGGAAAATAAGAAGAGAAATAAGCGCAGCAGTAAAGAGAGTAGCCATCGCGGCAAACTACGCTTGGCGTCATGTAAATCGTGTCCACTGCTCACAGCTCACCCGCGTAGGACGTTAATGTATGGCGAGCTCGCATTATACTGCCTTGTACAAGCTGCAACAGCAGCACGTCATTGAACGAAGCGTTGAAGCAACAACAGGCACTTGAGACAGCGAGGTAGACCTGTCGTCGGCAACGGTTCCTTTTCGGCCGCCCAAACGTCAGGAATGTGGAAAACTTGGATGGCCGACGTGTGTTCAACAGCGATGTTTCGCGGCGCCCGAGTTTACCTGACGACAAAAACAAAAAAACTGAATGAGAATATGTAGGAGATGTGGAAGATGTAGACGATGGAGAAAGGAGGATTCGACATCAAATGAAAGAGAAGACAGGCATTTTATATTCTTTCTTCAAGTTCATTTCAAGTCGTCTTCTTTCACTCACTCTTCCATCTTACGAATGTTAGACTCGTGTTGGCTTTTTTTTTGCTCGGAAGTTACGGTGAGATTTTGATGATAAGACATTGGATACGCCAAGTCACTTGCCCCGTCAACGATCCATAAATCCAACAATTTGTCGCTGATTCCCGTCTACCGTTTTGATTTCGCTCGGATTCGATTCACGGTCATCCGACTTTTTACATAATTATGCAGGATTGTTGTATGTCGATATCGCGCCGACTAACATGATTGGAATTGCACCAGAACTTATGCGAAGATTTCCCCAATACACGAATCCAACAGCGACTGTCATTACCAAGAGTTTAGAATTGAACTAATCAAAAAAACACTTTTAACTGTGATACCTATAACAGATCACTATGCGACATGAACAACTTCAAATATTTTGACTCACGACTGGAATTATTTAGAAAAAAAAAAGTTAACGTTCTATACTCTCGTGCTAGATCATTTGCCGAAGAGAAATAGCGCCGTTTAACAACCTGATGCGGCGCCTTTGTCGTTGGCTCGGAGAATTTTAGCAGCGAAAACTCACTCCCTCATTCGTTATATAGCATAACTATCTATACACGCGTGTTTGTAGGTACATATATATATATATATATATATATATATATATATATATGTGCCTGATACTCACATTGTAGGACGGTTAACAGTGGATGAGAGAGAGTCGAATCGAGTCTTGCAAGTATTTTATTAGGAGCTAAGAACTCGCGCGGCATAGCCGGCGCGTTTCGAACAACCTCCGCGGATCGCATACGAAATAAAGTGTTGTCCACCTCTTATTCCTCCCTCTTTTTTTTTCCTGCATAATACAATGATTTAATAACTCGCCTAATTAATTGTATACCAATTGGTAGAACTTTTTTATATTAATTATGAGCAATTTAATGAATGATAATGATTCGTTTGTGAGAGGGCGATAATCAATCGGAAAAATTGACATTACGTTTGCAATGCTTGCAAATTAAGTTGATTCAAGTTGGACGTTTTATGCCGCGGATATTCATCACTCATGCATTCGTCAAGAAGAGACAAGACAGACGAGTGTTTTATTGCGAGTTAAGTTCCCGCAGACATTGCCTGCGTGTTTCGATGAACACCGCGGACCGCATACGAAATCAAATGTGACTTATATATACTTTATATACTATGTATGTATTCCAACATCAAATATTATGGTTTGATGTGCAAATATAATACTGTAAACACATCAGAGTTTCACATATGATATTGGATCTCGTCAAATCTACATATCATTACGTCTGAATCAACAAAATATATTAATTAAATGAATCTCTTACCTGGATATAGCGATGATGGTACGAGAGGTGCGATAGAAAACGACAGTGTCAGTCTAGGTGTGACTTGTATTGCAATATAGATGTGTTTATCTATGAAATTTAATATCACATCCTCAGTTTACAATTATTTTTCTACATCTTTAATTTATTCATTCATAACATAAATTGGAGAGCGGAATAAATTCACATCTATTCATTTCGTCCTTACACTCTTCCACACCGGTTCAACACATGTTCTGCGCACGCTCCAATTTTTTTTTCATCCTTTGTTTATTCACTCCAACAATTTACTATATGAGTAGAGCTTCCTGGCCGCTCTACGCATTACATTTTCTTGTAAGTATCTCTCAACGCTGCAAATGAATAAAACTTCCATTCAACTCCACCTATCCAGTTACAACTACGAAAACTAATGCACACGAGTTGTTGTTACATAGTCATGATTACGTGTACACAATCCATCCGGTGAAATTAACGAAGATACACTGTAATATTCAACTTTCAGAATATTATATGCACATATACATGTGCCCATGTGAATTTGCATTAACAGTATTCGAAACGGTAAATTCAATCCAAAGATAATAATCTGCAAAGTTAATATACCCTGTCTAATTTTCTGAAAATGATACAAAAAAAATAATAATATAGAGAACAAAAAGGAAAACAATAAATAAATTTAGTGATAATATTGCGGTTGAGAAGTGTGCAAAGTGCGGACAATGCGTGAAACGATTATCGACAAAGGAAGCTAATAAAAAATGAATGAATATACCTATTGGTAGGAACATAAGCCGTATATATGCAAAATTATAACGAAATCGCGATGGTCGAAGCACGAAGAGAGAACGTGTCCCGCTCAATCTCCCTCTCTCTTTCTCTGGCAGTGCCTTCACGATCACAACTCCTCGATTCGTATATACGTACATGTATATAAATATATATACAAGCTAAAACAGCAACCGGAGAATATCCCACGTATTCGAATGGTGCGGGGCCCGGGCGTTTAATGCATAAATATGTAAATAATGCACAGCCGCGGGTATTTTTCATCGGGTCCGCGGCCCGGACGGTGGCACCTAACTTATGGTCGTGGCTTCGGCAGGACCGGCTTCATGCCACATACGCCAAGAGAGAACCAACGGCCACTCTCGGTCTTTCGAGCAGACGTCGTCCTTCTCTCAACTGCGAATCTATCGTCGAGAAACTATATATGCATATATATTCTCACAAACACACATTTAAACCTGCATTCATACTTACACAGTTATATTCGATCAGTTGTATACATGCATTCACTTCTCGGCAATACATAAGCTTTAGAATATTTGATCTTGAGTTGATATCAGAATTCTCTCGCTTGCACGTGTTGGCTGTCTCACATTCATAACACTTGAAACTTCGCACACTCCATCACTATCTACTGATACAAATTCATTTTGTTTAGAATAGTAACTTATATGAATGGATACGTTTGTCTATTGTCAAACTAATTTGAAGAAATTCTATCAGTACAAATATCCAATGTCACATTATAAGAATTTCTTCGGCGTTCCGTTGTGACAAAAATGAATTGTTATATTGTTTTAACAAATGATGGAGTCGCCGCAGCGGTTTCATACCCCAAATTTACCTTTCATCGTATCCTCTCCTTGACTTCTTTTTAGTCTTCTTCGTATTTATTTATTTATTATTTTTTTTCTTAAGAACTACACTGTCCAACCAGCGGCATATTATGTATCTTGAGATGCTCTACACTCTCTTTTCTCTCTCATTCTTTGCCCTTCCCTTCACATTCAGTGTTTTTGCAGCGGTGCGAAGCACGTGTTTTGCCAGTTCCTATTGTTTCCTGTATGATAAATGGCGCGCGGCATCTCTCACGGGTACACCGAGCTACGAAAATGCGCGCCTGTGCGCGCGCGCGATATAAACCGCAAAAGACGTTATGTATACATGGTCACAAAACGCACCAGATATAGAATTTCTTTATTTTTCCGTTCTCCACGATTATCTTGCATTATTTCGTGCAGTTGAACCGCAATCGATTACAACCAAGTGAAATCGAATAAATACCTAGAAAAATGATGGGAAATAAACTCACGACTGTATACTTCAGTGATTCTGAATGAGAGAAGTAATATTGGTGACATTAAGGAATCAGTCACAGTACAGCCACTCTTTTTTCTTCAGAATGCACGACTGAGTCTGTGTACGCGAGCTCGCGCGCGATACCACACCAGGGGGTCGGATAAATACTCGGCACACATAAGCATAAACATATAAACACTTAAATATAAGTTGGTAGCTTCTGAAATCCGTGGCTGATCCAGGGACGATAGTGTTGGGATACCCAGCGGGCAGTCCCTCTTTCTCGCTTTTTCCCTTCTTGAATATAACCCTACCAGCATTTATATACATATATAGTTACTGAACAATCTCGCACGGGGGCGCTCGTGACTGTGATTCTCCTCGAGAGAGGGCAGAGCGCGCGTGCAACGCCATTATGTTTATCTCCCTAACCTATAAATATATGCAATATTATGTCGTGTGAGTGGTGATATTTCGCGAGATATGGGACCAATTTCGAGATGGCAATAACAAGACGCGTGACCTACGTGTGGCAGAAACGGTTGGATGTGAGATAAAATACAGATCATATAGCCTAATTTCTGAAGAATAGGGTTAAGAAGTAATATATTTCATCATCAGTTCATACCATCTCTATCCCCAACTCTCATGGAATTTTGTCACTACCTTATTGTCCCTTTGGAGAATGTTTAGGTGGCCACTTCTCTCAATCATTCTTATCGTTCCACTGTAATCTTCAGTTGAAGAATGGTAAAGAAAAATACAACCATGATCATAGCAGACAGTAGCTCACTCAGGGATAAGAGTGATAGAAAAGTGGGTTTCAATCGACGTAGAGTGATTTATATTGAGCCTAAGATGATTTTTTAATGATAATATAGGTACTGAAATTTTTCTCGGAAATTAAGGAAACGCGGAACTGAATGCAAGAATACTATTTCAAGAATATCACGATTAAAACTGCAGTGGTGTGGAAGAGAGCACTGTACGATGCGATAATATTCTGCTTTATGGTGTGTATTCCCACTTGCGTGTACGTGGGCTGAATTTACTGACTCGCGACGCAGAATGAACACTGGCAGTACCACCATCGCGAGTAGAACAGATACATAGTATGCGTGGGTCATGAAGAAGTAAAAGTAAGTGTAGGGTGGCACACGGAAGCGGCAGATTGATTGGCACACGGTGGTCCAGCAGTACCACAGTGGAAACTTCTTGAAAAATCATTGGCTTTTTTTCGGAATGGTAGTGGGATCCGACAACAGAGGGATGCCCCCATCTTATTTAGACACGATAAATCTACTGGGGAATTAATTGCCGTTCGGCCCTTGTCCGAGTCCGGGTTCTGGTCCCATGGTCTCCAGCATACTCTTAGAGGATCTTTTTTTTCCTCCATCTTCGTCACTCCTCCGCCTTGGTAATGAGAAAGAAACAAAACTGAGAAAAAGAAAGAGAACTTGGGTATTCGATCTGGTGTATTTCCCTTTCCGAACCACTCATAGCGTCCAGTATAGCCACTGCTTTAACTGGTTGACAACCTCCAAATAAAATCAAGTCCAGGAATGCTCGTCGACGACACGGGGCCCTGTAGGATTTCTCTGTGGACCTCCTTTTCCCCTATCTTACGAGTGCTCTTTAAAGGAACCAACGACAGAGCACACACGATGTAAGACATCTGATGCAGTTGTAGCGAAACAAAGATGCGAAGAGTACGAGAGTTGGACCAAAGGTGGAGGGATATATCGACGCGCGCATAAGGGAAGAGAGAACAGGAACCGAAAAGAAGAAGAGAAAAGGCATAATATATGGTAGCCTTAAAACAACAGTTCAGTATATATACCTGAACAGAAGTGCAGGGTGAATCTGGCGTGTATAACTTCACTCCAGCTTAGTCAGCAACACTTGGAGCTTCCCAAGCAACTTCATGCATCTACATTGCCATTATGTTTATATAGAGCATGTCCGAATGATCGTCAAGATAAAAAAAAACATGGCACACGAATCTATGTGATATTCTTAATCAACTATATCAATTCTCAAACCAATACATGTATAATATGTGGATTAGCTGGTCTTGATTAGACATATTTCATTCCCTTGTAGGTCTCTCGATTAATTAATCGTATCAGGGTTTCAGATAAGAAAAGTTTACTCTGCTTGACCTGAAATCAGTAAGGGTCAGCCTATACTTATAGTTGATTTAGAGGATTTCGAAGAAAAAAAAAATTTTTTTTAGATAAATTTTCGGACCCTCAACGAGACAAAAGGGTATTTATGTATATTCTGTGTGGCTCGGGCGAGAAAGAAATGGCAGCAGAAAAAAAAGATACCGTGCGCGAAGTTGAGAATGTTGTTCGCCCGTAGAGTTTGTCACCATGGAACAAACGCGTCGTACATAAAACCATAGAGGTCTAACGGGGCGCATACGGTTCTGTGGAAAGAACGCATGGGAAACAATGGAGACAATATAGACGGTAAAATACATATACACACACATGGCAAATCTTTTTTACGGAGTAGTTTTCGTATATTTCTCCTCAGAATTTTGGTAATTATCAAACTATAGATGACTCAGGACAAGACAAGGTAACAAATTTTCATTAATATACATGTTTAAACGATATAATAGAAGATTATTTTGCAGACGGACGTTTCCTTAGATGGTAATGTCTCCAACAAGGCAGTTTAGCAACACACGTGTCTGTGCTAAACGTGTCTGTGACTGGAACAATATTGAATGCTGTAGACAAAAAGGCGGCGGGTCCGAGTCCTTCAATTGGGAGAGAAGTTGCAAAGCCACCGGCGTCGCGGCATCCACGTCGGCATCATCGCAGGTAACATCACCAACCACACTACTCAATATTACAAGCAAAATGTCTCATCCATATTTTTTATATCGTTCACTGGCACACACATCTCCGCAAAAAATCCATCATAGCCGGCAAATGTGTTGTGCCGACAGCCACTCCTTATCCTATTGGTGGGCACTAATACATAACCAATTATTATAAAACGTTCCAGATGCGTCCGCGTGCGCGGTTGCGGTGGCTCCCTCAAGTCTGTCATGAAATCCCCTCTGGCCTTCGTCAGGCAGTTTGTTTCTTCGCGCCGATCGTCCCTCTCTCCTGACTGACTAAAAATGTTTCTCCCAAGTTTCTTACAACTCCCAACTTCTCCACATTCACCCTTCGTATTTTGAATCAATGTGAATTTCCACATGAGCCTTCATTGTGTATCCTGAAACAAAAATAATATCCATGTATATGTATTCGGTAGGCAGATTGAACGTGAAGAACAAAGAGGATGACATTGGTATTTGAAATTGTCAGGGAATAATAGATTGTATTGTTTGTAATAAAAAGAAATAAAGAATGAAGATGGTCGGATTGTCCAAGACTTAACCAGAATATCGACTCCCAGCGAAGGTGAACGCAATAGCTATATAAAATACATGTATATATACTATCCAAATGTGTACATATATATGTATAAATGTATAAGTTGCTGATACACGCACGTGTTTGTACAGAAGCTCTAAAGACTATACGAAGAGAGTCGATACTTAAATCACTCTGGTCACTCAGTCTAGCGGCGCAGATTGATGTAAAGCCGTGTTTTACATTCAATTCAATTGGACAAAAAACTGCTATCTGTTTGGGTGCGCGAGGGAGCGTTTGGTACTGCGTTTTGCCAAAGCCAACGAACACCGCGCGTTCAACTTGTGCTGCTATACAGCTTGCACATCGTGCCGGGCGAGGGGTCGCATTGTGTTTGCAGTGGCGATTCTTTCGGCCAATGCGCGCGCCTCCACTCTTTCACTTTATATACTTTTAGCCCGCGTGCACAACACACTCACACTCTTCTTTTTCTCATCCTTGAGTACCTCACTTTTATTTTACGTTTTATTTTTATTATTACAAAACCGTTCCGAACAGAACCGCATCGTCGTCTGTGAAAAGAAAAAGTTTATCCTCGTTATTAATATACCACTATTATTAGTATTACAATTATGAGGATAATTGTCACACAAGAAGTGGTAAAAATTTTCTTTGTACTATAATTAACTTGAATTTGTATTGGAATTGATGATTATTCATCTTTGACTCTTCCATCTTTTTTATTTTTCTCTGCCTTAATTCTTTCTGCAGTTGAGGTGCCGTACGTGCTCGGCAGCCTGGTGTACCGCGACGCCATTTGACGCAAATTGCTAGGGACCGCTATCGCGCGGTAGTCACGTTTCTGCTTTATTCTGTAGTATGCCCGCGCGCGCTTCAACGAGCGCCCCCCATTGGAGACATTCCACTACTGTCACTTACGCGCATCTACTTGAAGACATTTCCAGACGTGTATACGGCATGCAAGTGACTATAGATCTCCATACATGTGTATTCTATCACTATATACATTATAAAACGTGCAGCCGATACTCACTCGAATCAGCCGCTAACTCTTCAACTTGTCGCAACGATGAGAATCCAAGTGACCGCATCAGCGAAGTTGTTACCGCTCTTCACTACGTTGTCATATATCTTCAAATGGTTGATCAACAGAATGAAATTCCCACGAGAATATGTAGCTGAAAAAAATGTGTTGTATTGAAGACACAATTATTCATCATAAATCTCAATTTGTTCCATGACTATAAACATCAATAAAAATCTACACTTGGAAGATACAATATGCGATAAACATAAACGTTTGCGAACACTTTTTTATACTTAATTCTAGTGCGAGCGAAAGAAAGAAAACAGTGAAAAAAGTTTATGCGCTCCCTATTGTCTTGTTTCGGTATTTTACGAGGTGCTGAGGTGACAACGATTGATTCCGGAAATGATTCGTCATTACCGAGAATTGAATCGATGGAGCTATCCTGCAAAACGACTTAGCCGCGCCACTTTTTTCCCCGTACCATTCTCCTTATCCACAGTTTCGTTTTAAGTGTTGTGCGTGCGCCGTTGGGGAACGCGCGAGTTGCGGCACTCCTGTTGAGATAAACGGCAAAAAGAAATGGGGAATCGTCATTCGAAGGCGTCGATCTGTCTCTGCGCTATACGGAGAAAGAAAAAGGAAGAAATGAATAAACAAACAAAAGGAGAAAGGGGAACGTGAAGAAAGAAGGATGATATGATAGCGGGAAGGGATACGCAACAAATCTCAGAAGGTGCGCGCAAAGTGGGCCCGAGCTCGTCTCTCGACTTCTCGACAGACCCCGAATGCCTTCCCTTTTCACCATTCTGTCTCTTCGGGTATGCCCCGTACACTCTTACTAACCACACGATTTTTAAACTGGACCAGGCAGAGAATAAAACAAGAGGGACACTAATTAGTGATTCCAGGAACTGAGAACACGACCCGTACCGTGCGGTCGTCTCGTTCGTGAGCGTGTATTGGCGGGTGCAGGGCCCGTCCCCATCCGAATGGTGGAAACCAATGGAGCAAGCAAGAAGAAAACATAACAGTGGGAGAATGGAGATGGTGGCGGTAAATAGAAGAAGTAATGACAATTAATAATCATTATTCGTAAAATTATTACGCTACTCAGATGATCAATAATGGAATATTCATTGTCTATGGTGAAGTATGATAATCTTATCAGAAGAGAACCATGTTGGACACGATGTGTTTTCGATACGACGTTGGGGCTACTACCTGGATCCGTGGACGGAAAAGAAGTATTCGTGTGTGCGCTCGGAGAAAAAGAAGAGAAGAATAAAAAAGTACAAAGGTATTCATTTATTTTTCATTCTTCTTTCGTTTTTTCTTGTTTTGTCTCTTTGGTATCGATCTTTCACTTATTTTTATTCTTTACTCTCTCACAACAAACGCATCGTGTAAATGCAAAGTCTACCGAATCTGTTAATCTACCGGGGAAACTATTGACCATGTGTATATATATATATATCTATATCTATACATTCCCTGACGAGACGATCGTTTAATTTAATTAAGACTTGTTTTTATTTTTGGTCAACTCGTTTGGGATATTTTAGGAAGCGAGAACCAGCTGGAGTCCATGAAATTAATTTATCCATTCAAGTCAACATATACTCAATTATATGAAGTTTATTTTCATATGAAACACATAATATTAAGTTGATAAAATAAAAATGACATCAAAGGGAAGATGTCACGAGTCTGTAACATTTTCTCTTCTTCTTTATGTCTAATATGATGAATTGAAGAAAAAAAACATTAACAAATTTCATTTCATCCAATGAGGTGTGGGTGAAGGGCGCCTATGCAATCACCATTGGAGATAGGTATATATATATGCCTTGTGAGATGTTCTATAGCTAGGATTTCATATTCAAGCATTTGATCGATCAATATAGGGCACATATAATCTCACTAATGCAACATATGAACGATGTCAAACACGTCGATACGTATTTACTTTGAATAAGATACTAACGATGTGTGATTACAGCGCGTGCAAGATAGTTGGACAGATCAACATGCTGACGTTTGTCTGTTATATACAATATCCCATTGGGTGCGACGTCGATAAAGTGTATATAAACTATTATTTCCTTTTTTTACCTCTCGCGTTAGAACGTGAAAGAGTCCATCAATCCTCGTAGTAGACACTGGAGAATACACAACGACCTCCCGCGACGTTTCTCATCTTCTCACCATTCTTCGGCTTACCAAACAGGCCCACAGTCACTACCAATGAATAACTATCGATCCAACACCCAACAGAACCCGTTATAACATACTTTTGGTGAGAAAAAAAGAATAAAAATCAAAAACATAATGTCTATGTTTATTATTTCTATTTTTCTTCTCACCAATTGTTTCACAACATCATCCGAAAATTAAATATTTTTTTATGGCCTTCGGCTTAATTTATACTGAATATTCATGACGTTTTTTTTCTCGGTCAAGTTAACGGAATATTATTTGTTGTCATAAAGTGAGAAAATTGCCGTCAATAACTTCAACCAACAACGTGCATATAACACTAAAGGCTGCATAATATATATTGTTGGTTCGTATATATCTGAAGACAGTGAGATAGAACGAGATAGAGAGAATAAAACAGAGAACAACGTGCTACAGACAATGGACACTTACCGACGGATAGTGCGCGATAACTCTATATCCAGCCGGCGCGCGCGATGAAGAGGGAAAAAAATGGCGAGTGCAAGAGAGCTGAGAGAATGTTTTTTCAGAGGACGCGAGAACGGTAGGCGTGGAAGATCACGACTTTTACCCATACAAAATACATCGGCCGCACATTCACGACGATAATCAAACCCGTAAATCCGTGGTGTACAACCATACCGAGAGTTCGGCTCGTGGCAGATTTATTTTTATTTCACAATTTTTCATTTTATTTCATTTATTTTTCATATTTTTGTTACGCGAGATGCACGCCAAACGAATTACAATGAATGAGAAAAGTATCTTTGATTCGAAGGCTTCCTCCTGCACTCCTAATCGCCTTCCTGTTTTCTTATTCCACAATATTTTCGTATGTCTTATCATAAAAAATCACAATCGATTTCAGTTTCCTGGTAAACCATTGAAATGCTGATATTTTTATTAATCAAGAGCAATCTTGAATCAGAAGCATCGTGATTTGTATCAGTCTTATTATTACAATCAAAATTCAAGTGATGGTGCGAACGTCAAAAATGTCAATTGCAATTCATTCATCAATTGGCGAAACAATTCAGTTTTTTTTTCTTCGTATTTATTCTGATATAAGCAAAAGATTCGAACTCCAGACTTTATCACCGGTGTAGTCTCGAATAGTCGATGAAACACAGAAAATGTACAGACAATAAATATATTTTCAACGAAAATTAGTGTACATTGTAATAAACTAATAAATAAGTGTTGGCTATTGTAATTAATGTGTGTTATTGCAACTTACGTTCAATACATATACTATTGCAGTAGTGGCGCGGTGGTTGGTTATGGTGTTTGCTGCAGTTTCTTCGCGATTGTGGGCGGAGTAATGCACGAGCAGTTATCGAACCTTGCCAATAAATCTACGCCTCAACTAGAATTCGCCTCGAGTTAAAAGCGATCGTGGACTCTTGCACCGAGAGAAACGAAGAAAGACAAAACGAAAGAAAGGAAAAAAAGAGTGCGTTAGCCTTAACTGCTTTAACGCTCACATCGAAGGCAAGAGGGCGTGTTGTTTCCTCACGCTTTCGTTGCTGAAAAATATGTACATATGTACACACACATATATATATATATATATATATACATGTAATTTTATATTTTTATTTTCAATTAATAACTTTCGACAATGGAGTAGAATAAGTTCAGGAAAGATAATTATTTATCTTGAGGTTAAAAAGGAAATATGAATTGTAACAAAATTATTAAACGAAAAATTCTTATTGATAAAAAAAAATTCAATTTATTTAATCTTATCATGGAATCCTTCTTCTGAAGGACTCAATCTAATTTTCCAACAGTTTTTCACTCCTTGTCGCTCTAACTGGTCGTTTTCTTTATCAATAAAACGAAAACATTGAAGAAAAAAAATTTAGTAATAAATTACTAAAATAAATTCATTTTTCTCTCAAATGTAGTATCAATAATTAGGTCACCTACATAATTAATAAATATTCTACCTCAGAACAAGAAAATCGCTATCAATCTATAATCATGCATATAATAACACATTGCATGCCTCATTCCCGTTAGGTTTGTCATTGATTCTTAGCAGTCTATGATGCAGGGTAACATATAAGCTAGGAAGTGGCTTGCGAGCGTTTCAATTCAGGACATCAATACTTGCGGCTCTTGAGAGACGACACTATTTCTCTCCCTCGCACATCAGTATTTCGCTCTTTTTTTCTTCCCACATTCACCATTGACCGTGACGACGAAGAAAAAAAAAATGTGCCATACTAAATTTATCATACATCGTTCGAATAGTTATCAAACAAATATCTAAAAAAAAACTGCACAAATATACACCTCACCTTTAAACTTGAATAAAAAAGTAAGTTTGTCTTATATCTCTGCCTTTTTTTTTTTATTATTTGTTTTTGTATCTTTAAACCAGACAAAATGTTCATGCGCGTATATAGCAATCACAGAGTGTGCAATAACAACTGTTGTTTCGATCGCGTCTATGCGGAACTTTGGTGATTGCTAGTATAGAGCCAATGTAATTGGATAACTGTCCGCTCGTACAGGAAATTGAGCGTAACTTCTTTACCGGCATCAATATACTTATATATATTATATACACAACATAATATATCGTATGGATATAAAGTTTTATGCGTGATATATCGATTTTATTTAGTTGAAACAATTTCATCAA
Organism: Meteorus cinctellus; assembly: GCA_030523045.1. NCBI lineage: Eukaryota > Metazoa > Arthropoda > Insecta > Hymenoptera > Braconidae > Meteorus > Meteorus cinctellus. The sequence goes on along the minus strand of JAPYZF010000007.1, from coordinate 288,912 downwards.
TAAAACTTGTAAAAAAACAAATAAAATATTTATCCACTTCATTACATATTTTAGATTTCGTGTTAAACGATAAAATTAACAACTTAATGTTTCATCTCATTGTTTTCTCTGTATATGATGCACGTGAAAATATTTTTTCTGTAACCTGTACCAATAAAATGAGATAGCGGGAGTATATATATAAAGAGAGAAGAGAGGCATCGACGCGATCCTGAAACAACTATACTTATCGTGGATCGTGCCTCGAAGGTCTGCAGGCTGCGAGCTTCAGCCAGAATATCGTTCTTTCTCCTCTACTGCATTCTCTTCCTTTCTTTCTTTCTTTAGTCCCGCTTCTGTAATTACTATCTTCTTGTAGCCTTTCGATGTACTCCAGTTCGAGGATTAAAAGCCAGATCGATATAACATATATGTTATACACCCAATAACATCGTTATCTTAAGGTTGAAAAATTTTATGCATTGTTCTTTCGAAAAGAATTTTCGATACACAAATAAACATAAATCTACATTGTATCATTTTTTTTTCTTATCTCTTCTCAATTTGGTTATTATTTTTTGTCTGTAAACTTATGTCACTGATAAAAAAAAAATTTTAAATGGATTTTATTTGTATTTGGAACCATGTTGGAGATTATTATCGGAAATATATACAGCTAAGGTCCATGCACATCGTGGGATCCACGCATTATTCGTGTCCGTATGCACACATTGACGATGAGTAGAAGAAAGAAGAGTGAAAGAGGAAAATATGCATTTAGATATGTATATATACATAAGATATATATGAAAGAAGGTAAGAAGAACTCACAAAATTGCTTCTGGTTTCATAATGATGCCTTCTGTCTCACGTGGTGATGGATGATACTCGTAGTATCTTGTATCGTTCGCCAAGTACCGGCGACTACTGCGCTTGCTTATTAAACTGTTTCGTATTTCACGTCGACGCGCAACACGCCGAGATAATACTGAGTGTATATATATATATAAATATGCATATGTGTATATGTGATAAATGTGACGGTGTCGTGGTTGGTTGCAGTATGCAGCATCTTCGTACATTTGCCGTATTAACCTCATGGAAGATCGATGTATGGTCAAACTTTTAATAAGTGTCATCTTATTGCTACCACACAACGCATTTCATATGAATTTATATACATACATTATTGTCTGTGTGTATTATTTTTATATGGTTGAGATAAGTTTGATTATTTTTCATCCATTTCGGAATGCAGATTCAATAACGATCGATTATTATTCCGGATAAATAATTTCCACGATATACTCTGAGTTCGTCACATTCTCAAACAAATCCACAAAGGGAAACACTAAAAAAAATTTTCCCTCACAAAAATCGCACACCCTACATTGATCTATGTCAACACAAACAACTTTGACAACTCAAAAATTCTCCAAAAAATTTTCTATCGACCTTTATCAAACGATTCAATGATATAAATTTGAATTTTATACCGACCACCCGGTAGACATGATGAACGAGGCGCACGCTCTTGCACCCAACCGTCCACGAACACTTCTCAAATAAACGTACATCCACACACACATATACACATCACTATATAAAAGAATACTTCGCGCATGCTATTATTTCAGCTATAGTTATCGAATTAGATGTTGGCTTAACGGATATTTCTCATACTCATAACCATCAAACGCAATTCCACACATAATATATATATTCATACATATACACCAGTCTATACACAGATAAATAAGCGCACTTAAAGTTGTTAAAACATTCTTGATAAATGTTTTTTTTTTTCTTTCATATTCATATATAAATTACCAAGCATCTTTCGAGTATATATTTTCCTTGTTATAAGAAAAATCATTTCCCTTTTTTTTTCTCTTTTCTTTCCCTCAATTTATTTTAGTCATTGGATCACTCTATTGTGCGAGTAAATCGCAGTTAAGTTTCGATGGAAGACACACAATTTGTCTATAATATATATTATAGCCCGCATGCAATTTTACAAGGGCCAATGATGCATATATATATAAGTATATATGCGTGTGTATTATGGTAAAGTAAGTTTTGCTATTACTAACCCTCCGATACCCCCTGTTCGCAAACTTCATGTATAGATTATGTATGTATTACCTATTGTACATGAGTGTGTATGAGCGTTGGTCGTTGTTTGTTGGAACCGATTACGTTTCACTCGTTACTACCTACAACGTACTTATGTTACTTTTAAAACTGCTTATTACTGTGATTACCGGCGCATAATGCAGCCGTATACGTATATAGCGTTGTACAATTTATTATTGAATCGGTATAATGGTGGTCATCGGTTTTGTTCGTTGTTTTTGAATGGTCATGAGCTTATTTATACGAATATAACTGACGGAAGAGAAATTTCCCATGTGTTTTTTTTTCTTCATTTAATAATATTTTTATGTGTATTAAAGTGCATATTGTTTATGAAGATTTCAATGAAGTTTTGTTCAATAATAGAAGATGTTCTTCAGTAATTTTAATCTATGATAAAAAAACATAATTGATATTCGGAATTAATAAATAGTTTGATAGTTTTATTTATTTATGGACAATTAGTCGATGCGATTTTTAAATTTAAAATTGTTGTAATCGTCACACTAGTGTCATCTTTCAGTTGATATATCAATTGGAATTCTCTTGTTGTGAAAGAATGAGGTATTTAAATCATAGATCGGTAACACATTGACATAGCTGTAATAGTTGGCTGTACCGACCGATGACAAATCACGCCAAATCATCACGAAATGCCAAATTTGAATTTGCCGCCCAAGTAAATTGTTCATCACACTCTACCAACCACACACTATTTCCACGACGGCGTTTTACTAGCCACTTTCAAAATTCTCTCCATTCATCATCCCACTTTCACTCTCTATTACTCCAACTCACTTCAACTTCCCCAATCACAACTCGACCAAGTAGAGCAGAAGAAAAAAAATTAGAAAAAAAACGTAAAAACACCACAAAAAAATAGAAGGAAACGAAATAAATAAGAGAATAATAATATTTCAATACAAACGTTTGACGATTTCTTGTTGGGTTGCAATTATAAACGGACGAAAATAAACATAAATTTGTGTTTTTGTTGATGTTACAATTACAAAGCAATTTATTGTGGTATACGAATTTGGAACAATAGAGAGGACAGAGAAAAATTTAAGAGAAACGAAGAATAAAAGTATTGGGATTAGATTGAATTTATTATCAATTAATTGATATAAACAGAGATAACAAAATTGTCAAAATGAAAGTGACAGTAACAACACTTGGTGATGATATTTTTGTTTTGGATGTAAGCGAAGATTTAGAATTGGAGAATTTCAAAGCATTTTGTGAAATTGAATGTGGTGTACCAGCACCAGAGATTGTTATTGCCTTTAATGGTAGGCCTTTGATGGACGATAAAAAGTCATTGAAAGATCATGGTATTGGTGATGGTGATGCTGTTATTTTACAACACATGCATCAGAGTGGTGTTGATATGAATGTTCCACCAACCAATGGAGGTAAGAAATTATCAAATATTATTTGTTATATTTCATCATTGATTGGGCGCAGCAGAGTATTTTTTATGTGGCTAGTTTTGGTTTTTCTATGGTTTTTGTATCAATGTTATATTTAATTTACAGCGGTACCACGACTGGACTTCAGTTCGATTAGAGTTCCAGGCGCATCATCACCATCGGGATCAGTGAGTAATCCTGGTGCTATGGCTGCTGCTGCTGCTGTCCAACGAGCCGCACAAAATCCACGAAACGAAGACGACCCGGCAATTATTAGAGATATGTTCCTTGCAAACCCTGATCAAGTGGCTTTGCTCAAACAAAATAATCCTAGACTTGCTGATGCATTGTTATCTGGGAATCTTGGTGAGTTCTGAGAAGAAGGAGAATTTGGACGATAAAGCTTTGTATCCATTTCGAAGTATATTTATTATTGGCTGGATATTGATTGGGCAATTGAAATTCAGACAGATTTTCAACGGTGTTGAAAGAGCAGATCAAAGTACGTGAGGAACGTCAAACTCAACGCTTGAGAATGATGAATGCAGATCCATTTGATACTGAAGCGCAGAGACTTATTGCTGAGGAAATAAGGCAGAAAAATATCGAAGCAAATATGGAAGCAGCAATGGAATATAATCCTGAAACATTTGGTACTGTTGTTATGCTTTACATCAATTGTAAAGTCAATGGCTTTCCGGTGAAAGCCTTTATTGATTCAGGTAATTGGTAATTCATTCACAAATTTCTTCAGATGAATAGTAAACGATAAATCTATGCTTTGGAATATTTTTTATTTCGAAACATCTATTTTTAAATTTTGTGGGTGTCTGGACACCCGCCTGAACATTCAAGAATTCTCCAATGTCATGCAAAACAAACTGTTGAAATCAGCGTTATTTTTGTACTCGAAAAAAAAAAGAGTGCAAGGTTAAAAACATGATACGTTCCCTCTTTCTTATTTCTCGTTTTTTGCAAAATAATTTCAGGCGCCCAAACAACAATAATGTCCGCTGCTTGTGCCGAAAGATGTCACATAATGCGATTAGTTGATACAAGATGGGCTGGCGTTGCAAAAGGTGTGGGCGTTCAACGCATAATCGGTCGAATTCATATGGTACAAATACAGATCGGAAACGATCATTTAACAACATCATTCAGTGTACTTGAGGAACAACCGATGGATATGTTATTGGGATTGGATATGCTTAAAAGACACCAATGTTGCATAGATTTGAAGAAAAATATATTGAAAATAGGTACAACTGGAACTGAGACATCATTTCTAGCAGAAGGTACGTTAGAAAATTATCTTGAAAGAATTTTCTTTATATCACTCATGGGATATTATATTTCAGGAGATCTACCAGAGTGTGCACGACTTAGTGGTAACAATGATGGTGCCATGGATGATCGTGATTACCAGAGAGCATTAGAGGACAGTGCGAGTGAAGCAAAGAAATTGAGGCAGCAGCATGGTAAGTACGTATCTGTCCAGGCCATCCTGTGTAATTCCAAATCCCTCTACACCCTACGCACTTCACAGCAAAAATTCCCATCAACATTATTGTCACAACTATCAAATCACGTATATAAGTAATCACAAGAATTCCTTCCTTCTGTTGCCTGGACGTCATTTCATTTATCGAGTTATTCTCTATTTTTTCAGTAGAGTGATTTTATTGACCAAAAATATTTTTCACTCATCCACTGTGATCTTCATGTTATTATTTTAGTGTTTTTATCAATTGCAGAAGGCCAAGGAATAAATAGTTTATTGACAAATGCTTCCACGGCCTCAGCAAATTCCACAACGAATAATCTAGAAACGACGATTTCGTCTAGTGATCCATTCACCGAAGCAAATGTTAAAGCTATTGAGACACTTGGATTTTCACGGGCTCAAGTCATTGCAGAATTGCGCAGATTCAATGGTGATGGAATTCAAGCGACCGCTGCACTTTATGCTAAATCATTGAAATTTTGAACCCGAGGACAAATGATAACATTATTTATGTATGTAAAAGGTTGATGCGCAATTTTTGGGAGAAGTGAATGTGATTGAGGTAAGAGAGTAAAGAAGAGATGAATGAATGTTGCAGTAATTTTTCTGATGCATTTTTCATCAACTAAGTGACTGAATGATTTTTTCAACACTTTATTTTTCTATTTTGTTGGAGTTTTTCTCTTTTTTTTTTCGTAAAAAGGGCAACGGGATTATTTTGATTCACACTTTTTCATTAAAGTAGTAGCGTTCGGGGGACGCAAAGCGCTCAATAAATATGGATGACTGATAGGTATTTTGATTGGACGTATTTTTTTGATTTATATTGAATGACGGAAAGTTTAATTATTCATTACTATTGATATTAATGTTGAATTAATGTTATTATTTTCTCGTTCTATTATGAATCATTTAAATTGATTCCCAAAACATAGAACTGATCATTATCAGTAATATGGTTTGCATTTTGCCAGATACTTTCAGTTCTTTGACTAAGAAATGCCAGTTTTTTGTTTTTTTTCTTTATACGTTAATACGTAAGCAGATTATTCTATATAAATATACATATGTATATAACACATATAAACTATTTGAAGTAATAACATGTTCTTATGTTTTCCGATTACTGAAAGCAACTAGGACATGAGGAAGACATAGAACAATTACGGTGAAGAGATAATAAGAAGGATAAAAAGGATTTTGTTGCTTTCTACTTGTAATTACTTTATTATTCGAGGAAGAATAAGCCGTTTATACGTTTTTGTAGACGAGATTATATAATTAACCAACTGACGAGAAAATTCATATACAGTCATTCGAAACGACCCATCAAACATTGAGCGCAAAGAAATTATTCAATTTCTGGAAGTTCACCGGTGGCCCATCGTAATTCCACCATTTTCCCGGTGCGTGAAGATTCCTCACAAGCTGCCGCAATTTTACTGACAGCCAATGTTTCTTTTGGTTTAACAATCGTCTGGCATTTACCCAGTACAATATCCATAAAGTGATCCATCTCGTGTTGATATGCCAATCTAAATCGACTAGCGAATGAATACCAAATGGGTGCGGTATTCGGGCCACGATAGCCATACATTGTTTCAACACAGTGAATTGGTTGCTCATTTTCAGCACGTACCATTCCTTTTGGTCCGAAAGCTTCAAGACGCATATCATAACCATAACAGGCATTACGAGACAGATTAATCATTCCCAATGTGCCCGAAGGGAACTTGAGTGTCGCAACAACTGTGTCAACATCATTTATCGCTTTTATTTCGGGAACATTCGCAGTCGCTTGAACTGCGACCTGAAAAAGAAGACGGCGAGAATATAGAATGAAACAAGATTTAATGGGTAATAATCTTACTAATTATTTATTAATTTACTCACGGTCGTAGGATATTCTCCAAGCACCCAAGTCATCAGATCAATGTCATGTACCATACAATCATGGAAAATACCACCAGATATACGTAAATAATCGATAGTTGGCATTGGAGAGTCCCTAGAGACGATTTTGAGTGTATGGACATGTCCAACTTCACCGTTCCTTACACGTTGTCTCAATGCACCATAACTTGGATCGAAACGACGATTGAAGGCTGTGAATAATGGCTTGCCAGTTTTTTTCGCTACCTCGAAACATTTCTCAGTATTTTGACGCGTTTCAGCTACAGGTTTTTCACAAAAAACAGCTTTTTTTGACATCAATGCTTTTGTTACAATTTCTTCATGAGTATATGTTGGTGATGCAACAACTACCGCCTCAACTCTACGACAGAAATACATTTATATCGAAAATCCGTTTGCACAGAAAAAGAATTCCATACTCTCAACATGTTCATGAAACTTACTTTGGATCTTTGAAAACTTTTTCAGACTGTTTGCTGTTTAAGAAAATAACGTCATTCAATCGAAAACGATTCTTCATTTTCGGCCAATTGGCTTCAACATCATCAACGATATACAACAATTTACATCGCGGATTACGCACAATATTTCCTAAATGAATCGTCCCCGCACGTCCAACACCAAATATAGCGAAATTGATTATAACATCATCTGCAGTATCACATTTCAATGATAAATCATCTTCATGCCTGTAAATCGATTTTACAAAGACGATTAAAAAATGATTAATTCAGGTATGGCGAATTTATCATAATTATAACTTTTATAAATACAATTTATAAAGATAATCCTCTGGTGGTGGCCGTGGCCTTGGCTTTGTATAAGGTGAAGCTTCTTTGAATTTTAGTGTTGCCATTATTATACAAGTTGAAAATTTTTCTTTTTGTTAAAATTTACTGATGAGATATTTTCGCGGCGACAAATAACTTTCGCACAATGACAAGAGTGATTCCTAACTCTTACTTATATACGATAGGGTTAGTGATAAGAAAGAATCAAAACATTCTGGATGTCTAAGTTCATTCATGAAGAAAGTTACATAATGTGTGAAAAAAAAATCATCACATTCACATAAACAAAACAACCTAAGTTTCCTTTTTATCTGAAATACGAACATACGAAATAATCGAATTCACTCAATTTATAATCATTTTTTTCTCCCATGAACATGACTACTAAAAAATAGTTATTAATTCTGGAATTTATTAAGTTATTACAGAGTGGTTTTGGTAATTCGGTGTTTTCATTATGAATCACGTGTTATGGGTTATCACTACCAAGTTTATATTATTATATAAATATAATAATGACGATGCAATAATACTTATGTATTATTTTGCCCCCCGGTACATCATTATGAAATATAATGATAATTTAATTTTCTTCTATTCTTCACATGTTGTTTTCATATCAAGGTCCATAAAATAGGAGTCAGCATCTGGCTTCAGTCAACAACAATTTACATAATATTGTTTCTACCCTGAAATAGAAGGAAGAAAAAGAAAGAAGAAAGAGAAGAAAAAAAAGTGGCAGACATGAAATTGTAAACTTTCATAGCTCGTCCTTTCCCTTACGATGGTTATTCGGGATAAATGTCACTTCATCAGTATCACTTTGTACAAAAGCTGCTCTTTTTCGTCGGTCACGTCCTGGATCAGCATCCAATAGTGCAATACTTGCTCTTGCCGATCTGAATTTGATAAAACAATCCAATAACATCATTCAACATAAATGAATTTTGTTTCATTCTTATTTGTTTTACAACTCAATATTACTTTTTGTCCATTCCATTCAAATCAGCAGTCACTGTCAAATCTCTTGGCTTTGAAAAATCACATTCTAAATTAAATGCAGCATCACCTGGTGTTACCAATTCATCATCATGTTGAATAACAATTACATTACTGAACCTATCACCATCCTGTTGGATTGAAAAGCAATATATGAAAATGAGATATAATGCAAAGGGAAAAAATATTGAAATTAAAAATACCTGCTCTGTTTCACATTTATGCAGTGGAATATTCATTGTGAAACTTCTACCGCGTACAGGATCAATAAAACACGGTGATTTCCTTGAATGAAAACTTCCCTGTGTGTAAATAACTCCAGAAAAATTATCGGTTGTTTTTAATTCAATTGTCATACTTTCAGCACCGCATCTCAGACCAACACGATCGTAACCCTCTGTTGATGCACCGATTTCCATTTCTTTTGACAGATCTTGTTCCCAAATTTCTTCTGAATGAGCAAATAAAATTCATCTGTTTACTAATGTTCCTGATATTCAATAATGTACAATAAATTGTGATAAGATGTGATTATTTACCAGCGAAAAATGGTGAAACTGTGATAAAAAAAATTATGAATAATCGTGAATTAAATAATCTTAAGAGCATGATTATGATTAAAAAGATGATAGCAATGAGGATGAAGCTAACACCTGTAAGATGTGATTCAGAACTGATTCAAGTTCAAACTGCTTTCGAAAGACTGTCTCGATATAGAATCCCTTCCACTGATTTTTTCCCAGGTTACTCTTTGTCATCGTATTCCCTTTCACTTCAGCAGTTCAATGAACTTCTGCCGCATCATCTTCCTCACAGTCACGTCCCAATATTTTATTTTCCTCATCATAGCGGTGATATTCAACTGGTTATAGACATTTCTAATAGCTGATACGATTGCCGCGTCACTTTGAACCAAAATAATGTATCGGCTGTGTAGCTATGGCATTTGTGATTCGAAAATCTACGCGCCTAATTTCGAATCCCCTAAAAATATTGAACAAATTCATCGACCTCTTTAAAATTGTATTGGCAATTTTTCCAACATTTCCTACTTGTTGAATGCACTCCTATATTCATTATTCAACTATTAATTGTTATGCAGTCATTCTCGTGTGATAAAGCAGACATTACCTAGTGGTGATGTTGAATTCTGAAAAGATGGCGCAAGGATGCTAACGCTATTCAAATAAAAAGAAGTCATACATATGGAGAAGATTTTTTTTTGTCTGTTTGTCAAGACAGTGTAGCGGTGCTTTTTATCACTGATACTGTAAGGCTCTCATTCATTTACGAATTGAATATTGTCGAAGCATAACAGCATAATGGCCACTGTTCATATTTCACGTTTTTTATTTACACGAACACCGAAAACTCTCAACAGTGCCAGACATTTTCCATCGGCGATTAAATTGTATTCTGGTAAATATCATCATTTCTTGTACATGTATATATCTATATTTTTATCCAGTGTAAGAACTGGTTATATTTATTATTATGAATCGATTAATTGTTGGAGTACAAATTCAGTATCAAGTATTCAATCAATATCACTTATGCTACATATATTCAATATTTAATTACAAAATTGAAATGAATATGATTTTGTATTTTATAAATTAAATTATGTGTAAGATATTTATAAATTATTTGATGTAAGTTTCACCGTTTTATGTATTTAAAAACAAGAAGAAGCGATAGGTTTTTTTTTGCAACTGTTTAATCAGTCCGTTCTTATTTGCGCCAGTACAAAGAATCATTGAATAATGATAATAGTGTTATCACTTCATTGGTAGTTTCTGGAGAGCAGTTCAATCCCAAATGAAGATGAAAAAATTATATGATCAATTTGTTGAATATTCCTGAAATGTTTTTTGAACGACTAAACCAGAGAGACAAATGTTTTTCTCTCGATGAATGAATCACTTGAATTTGCCTTTCATCTGATTAAATTATGAGCAAATAGGTTTTTATAACTTGAGCGAAGTCCATTGTGAATTTTAGAGTAGTTGTAATTGTAAAGTAGATGAAATTTTGTCCACATAAATGAGAACTTTTATTTGAAAAAGTATCGGTTGCTTTTAATCATGTCAGAGTTGAAAAAACAGTTCGTATTATCATGATTATTGAGAGTTACGAAACTGAAGAAATGGAATATGGAACAGTGATAATATATAATTTAGTCGAGCATTTACTTTGTGAACATAAGTAATAACGATATTGCCACGTTTTTAAAAAGTCATTGCTGATAAAGTAGTTTCTGCCAGGTTGAATAAATTAATATTTATACATAATCATTGGATACATTTATGCATACGTATAGGAAGTTGATTTATGAAAATGGAAAAAAAAATTAATTTTATACAGTTCAAGCGTCCAATTATGAATTTATCAAAGTTGAGAAATGTGGTGAGAAGAAGAATGTTGGAATGATCACCCTGAATCGACCAAAAGCCCTCAATGCTCTTTGCAATAAACTCATGCATGAAGTCAATCACGCTGTCCAAAGCTTTGATAATGATGACAGTGTTGGTGCTGTCATACTCACAGGCAACGAACGAGCTTTCGCTGCAGGTAACATCATAAGATATTCCATGAGTTATTGTTTTAGTGGAGAGAGTCTAATTATCAAAATAATTCTATATCGTAGGTGCTGATATAAAAGAAATGGCCAACAATACGTTTTCACAGAATATGAAAGGACATTTTCTTGAACACTGGAATCAACTGACTAAAGCTAAAAAACCAATAATTGCTGCCGTGAATGGTTTTGCTGTAATAATCCGAATTGATATTGAAGATTATAATTAAAGTTTCATGAAATGAGACTGAATGGAATGTCAAATTTGATTAATTATTTTGGGATTATTTATTTTTCAGTTGGGTGGTGGATGTGAAGTGGCAATGATGTGCGATATCATTTATGCAGGTGACAAAGCTAAGTTTGGTCAACCTGAAATTGCTATCGGAACGATTCCCGGTGGTGGTGGCACCCAAAGACTAACTCGTGCTGTTGGTAAAAGTAAAGCCATGGAAATTGTACTAACAGGCAATCAAATAACTGCTGTAGAAGCAGAGAAAATGGGTTTGATAAGTAAAGTTGTACCAGCTGATCAACTTTTAAATGAGGCAATTAAACTCGGTGAAAAAATTTCATCACATTCTCAATTAATTGTTGGTATTGCTAAAGAAGCTGTCAATAAAGCATATGAGACGACACTCCAAGAGGGACTTCATTATGAGAAGAGAATGTTCCAAGCGACCTTTGCAACGGTAAAAAGAAATAATTGCAAGAAAAAACCAAACTATTTTAGGATAATTATAATGACGATTTACATTCCTCTTCTGTCTTTGGTTTATAGAAAGATCAGAAGGAAGGTATGGCAGCATTTACAGAGAAACGTCCGCCCAAATTTACCAATGAATAAAATGACGTCAAGTAAATGAAGTTGAAACAAGATTAATCTTCTAACTCTGCTTTGGTTTACTATTCTCTACTGAGATGTGATGTATATATTTATCTTACAAATTTGGTAAAGATATTTTCATACAATTTTTCTACGGTTAGTAACGAATTCTATTCACTGTTGAGCAAGAGAATAAAAGTTTATCAACACATTAAAGTTCATTGTTTTTTTCTTTATTCTATACATTATCTTCGACAGCTTTTGTTCAGACAATTGATTATTCGCGATAGACAAATAGTCACAATAATAATATTATGATACACACTTAATTGATTTAGTTAAACATCCTAGCTGTTTCATTATTACTAAGAGGAACGGCAAAGCGTTATAGTCGTATTCAAAAACAATGAAAGATTCAAAAGATGAATTATAATCGGCTATTAAACAAATAATTATCATGTAAACGAATTCCATGTTTTATGTATGCGAGGAAGAGAGAATGTTTTAAGCATTTTCTCGTGACAGCGAATCAATTTTTCTCGCATTTTATTCTATTCTGTTGATGATAACCGGTCTCAAACTCGTTGATGGATATACATAAGCACGTTGACTAGCTAATACTAATTAAGTACAGCTTAATTATGAAGGACAAAAAATGAATATAAAATTTTATTCATCGCTGAATTCGACATGATATAATATATATAACACAAAATAAACTTCAAGACAACTATGCATTAGCAAACACATCTTTCATATACAAGATACATTAATATATATGCTCCAGTATTTAATGACATTACTTTTATAATTTCTCGGCGCAATTTCAGCCATTTAAATACGTGAGTACGATTATTGTTTATTTTCTCAATTCTTACATATATATTTATATTTATTCATAAACTATGATTGTATAGATTTCGGGATAAAGTATTATTTCAAATTTGTTTTTGTCTTGCGTAAACATTATAAACTCGATAGTATGTTTTGTGAAAATTCGCAAAGTTCAGTATATTTAGTTATATCTAAATTCATGGGTCTATATACAATTGAAGGAAAAACAAATGTAACAAAAAAAGAGATGGATAAAAGAGTCCCAGAAAAATTCTCGCTCGTATAGAAAATAATTGATATCAGTTACAACGATGATACGTCAAAAATACATTTGTATTTATCATATCATCGTCATTATTATTAATATTATTATCATTCATCAAATGCTTATAAGATATGCGCCATGAAGTTATACTTGGAATTTGTACAAATTTTTTATTGACTCGAGAGAAAACCAGATTGAATTTATTTCTTTCACGACTTTTTTCTCAAGTTTTGTTCCATCAAGATATGCGAATTCATTTTATGACTTCTTGTTTTTTCGTATACATATATTGTCATTGGAATTGATTAATTGAACGAATGTGTGTCTGAAAAATTTCTTAATACATATTGATATACAGTTGGTTATAATTTTTGGACCCCTTGGATATATAAATAATAAACACAGTCAGCAAAGTATGTACTTCATATCCCGTTAATAAGAAAAAAAACGTATATATTTATACGAATAGTATTAAAAAAAAATTAGAAGTACGGAGACATGGGTTCTTCATTTACGTATATCACAGTCATAAGCTCTGCTGCAAGACTACACGTTTTTTTTTGTTTTTTCATTGGACAGCGATGTTCGTAAAATTGGGATTGTGAAGATTGAAAAACATATACGTGTAAGTTCATAAATGAAATTAATTCAAGTATATCAGTGCGTTGGAATCAAAAGATGAAATATAACTCCCTTATTTCCTATCCCCAATTTGTTTTCCTTCTTTTTTCAGAACTACATTCACATGATGAACCTTTCTCGCTCAATAATATAGAAATATATATATGGATTTATATATATCAAATACATTATCATTTACCGCTTATTACGATTCTTCATTGTGAAACGCCTCCAGAAGTTGCCACCTTTTTTTGTTGGTGTTACAGCTGGTGTGTCATAAGAATAACTTGACTCATCATCAGTATCTTGAGTACCAGCTGGTTCCCTCGTCGGTGATCCACCATGACCAGAATCTCTATCTCCATCAGTTGCTTCTTTATCAAAACCTACAGCAATAATAAAGAATAAATGGAAACCACTCAATATCAATAGTCTTTGAGAATTTGAGATATTTCCAGAGGAGTAACAGAATGAAATTTAGAAGGAATGTTATTTCATCATGAACTTCTTGATGAATCATTCTGAAATTTCCTTCTGGAAATATGTAAATAATTTTTTTCTTACCTCCACCTGCTCGCAACATATCTAAAAATGTACTCTCTGTATTTCCACGAGTACGTCCCTGTTTTTGTCCTGGTGTTCCAAAACTCAAACTCTGAATATTTATTTCAGCTTTTAATTGTTCTGGTGGTATATCATCAACACGAAATTCATTGGGATCTTCAACAAACGCTTGTTGCAAATCACGCATTATTTTCTTCCGTATTGTCTTCTTCATCGACAGGTGACGCTCTAAATGCTTTACGTCGCTCTCTGTTAGAGTTTTGCTGTTGTCGCGTCGACGAGATTTCTTCTTCTTGTTGTTCTTGGGGCTCTCCTCTTCGCCGCTCGTCGATCCCACTGACACTGCACTGTCGTGACCCAACGCCTTCTCCTCCAATTGTCCACGTTGGTGTTGATGTTGGCCGCCCTCCCATTTGTTGCCGAAACCAAAGATGTCCCTCAGATGAGGGATGTTTCGATCTGTTGTCTGTTGTCTCGCCATTATTTTCACAAGTATGATTTATTGACACTTCCAGCTTTTCTATCGTGAATATGTTGCGTGATCTGTAACAAAAATAATGTGGGAATAGAAATTAATTATCAAAGCAAATTAAATTCTTTATAGAAAACAATATTATTCACCACAAAATTTTCTTTCCAACAAAGACTAATTTATCTATGAATTATTCATTTCAAACTATCCACAAATTTGTATGAAGAATAATTATACACATTTGAATTTACGCATTTCGTTATAAGACTTTTCTTTTTCAGGGAAAAGAAGAAAAGTTATTTACACAAGAATATAATTTGTTAATGAGAAAGTCCCACTCGGAAGTGTGTGCACGAATATTTCTTATCTCTTTCATCATCATTGAATTTGATTCAATTTAAAAATAAATATACACCTGAATAATGAATGAAATTTTTTTCTTCAATGATAGCAATTAATTTTGCAAAAAGCTTTGGGACGAAAATCAATTAAAATATAATTAGTTTATGTGTCTAATCAATTTTTTACAGAGTCCCGACATATTCTCAGTGTGCCTTTGCTACCATTATCATGATTGTTATTATTTTTATTACTATTATTATTTACGTAAGCATCGCCACAAATAATATATAACTTTCAGCGAAGGTTTTGTCTTTCTTATTTCTCTTTTCGTTGTCTTTCTTTTTGTGTCTTAACCGAGATTTATGTGCGGTAAATAATATTTATCCAGGTGGTAAATATATGTATACCATGGGCGTTGCCGTCTTTGTGGACAACAAATGTGGATTTAAATAGCCATATATTTTTTGTCATTATCTCAAAATTGATTTTCCAACATTTCCTTCTCAATTTTGTCCTCAATTTCCCGCACATAATAAAATGAACTATGGAACATAAAAAAAATATCGTTCACCCACGTGTAAACTGAAATTATGTAATAGTTACATAATTATTAACTTGTATTAAATAAATTCGAAAAATTGCGAAGGAGTGTGGTGTTGGTTATGCTAATTTTATAACTGTGTATTACATATTATGTTCAGTGACACGAAAATAAAAAAAATTATTTATGGTAGTAAAAATTGGTCGTGATGGGAAAAATAAAGTGAATAACATTCTGTCATAAAAATAGAAGAAAAATGGTGATGGCCACAAGACAGACAAATACAAAAGAATAAATTAAACCTTCATGACATGTTTTTATGTAAACGTTTGAGAAAATTTATATTTTATGTCAAACACAAATGTAATTCTATATTATTCCATCATCCGCGTTCCAGTGCAACAAGAATTGTAAACAACAAATAAAAGAGTATCCTGGATTTGCCAGTAAATAATTCTGTTTTATTTACTTCATCCATTCTATTTGTTTACTCTCGTTGCATCCTTCATCGAACGATAACTTGAGTTAGTGCACGACGACACGACGTTGCAAGTACACTCACATTGCATTATATTGAGATTGGATACATATTTCTCAACTTGCAACGCGGAATCGACACACAACGACCTTCGATGCCGTTCACTCGCTGCAATCTCGAGGGCAACATACGAGATTTAATGTATAACGTTACTTTGAACAAAATAAATATATATGCGTTTGATTGTCGAATGGGCTAGAGAAATTATTACGATAATGGATTTTAAAGGTTTAGCGTTACGAATTGAAACCGATAAATTACATACAGGGATCTTTTAATGTATAATTAAGAGAATAGCATCAGATTTAATTTTAATCGAGAAAATAAAGATATAGGACGAGGAAAAAAAAATCGAAAACGCCAGTTTAATGAACAATAGCTGAATATCTGGGTTAGAAATATCAAATAAACAGTGAACTGAAACTAGATTGACTTTGCGTAATTAATTATTGAGTTTATAGTGAAATTTTTCTATCTTTTATGGTAATATTGTGGTAAGAAAGTAATTTTCATATTTATTTAATGAAACAGTAAATGTAAAAGTTTTACTACTCATATTGAAAGCGATAAAATAAAGAACTTCTACACACGATAATATTTTCATATATTCCCTAAAAATAAGTTTGATCACGAAAATATTCCCTTTTCGAATCCCTCACTGGAATAATAATCAGTACAAAAAAAAACTCATTGGATTACTCATCTACACTGCAGTGAAAAACAATAAAACCAATTGACATTTATATATAGCAAACAGATGAAATAATATTCTATTAATAATTCAAGAATATTTTATTGTCAGAACTAAAAATAAATCGATGACAAAAACAAGAAAATTTATTCCCCATTTAATGATATATATATAATCGAAGATAAAATTATTCTCTATCTAAAAAAGCATTTTTTTCTGATGTACTTTACTAACCAAAAAAATATTATTCACAAGTTAAAAGGTAAAGTGATTAATTGATTATACTCAAAGTTCCTTCATCTATTTATCATTCCACTATTCATTAAATATCTTTTTTTAATTCAGACATTCATGCATTATTTTCTAAATTCAACTATTCATTATTTCAGTCCAAATATAACACAAAAAAATATTAATGTTTCGCCAAATTTTTTTGCAATCTTTCTACCCATACAAAGCATTGTGTATTCAAAACATTCAATTGAAACGATAATAATATTTAATAAAAATAAGTATAATAATAAATATAATAATGAAGTGAATCATCAATTGACCATTGTGAATTGCGCGAATTGCGAAATATTGCACACAGGTTATAATACAGACATTTCAAATAAATCTTCATTACGTCAAGTTAAATTTATACTTATTGTATATTTCGAATATATCTATATATAATACTGAAATAATGATAATATATAACTTAGTAAATAATTATATTCACAAATAAACAATTAATTTATCTAACAATCAGTTAATTTATTTTCAGTATGTTGCAATATATATATGTGAGGATAATTAACGCCACCATGTATATGTAATGATTTTTCATTGAGCAACGGGAGCATCAATGTGTGGAAAAGAGAGTTCGAACTTCCGTTTATGTATATGTGTATGTAACCTCAATGTTTGTAGTGATGGTGCACGTCTGCTCGATAATGGACTTGATTCCCTCATTTTTATGTAGACAATTTCTTCATTTGTTTGTATATATATATATTTTTTTCTCTCTCTCTATTTGTAATGAATCTTTTTTCGTCTCTTTGACCACACGGCATTGACGCAATGAAATGTTGTAGTATGAGGTCAAGGATAATGCTCTAGGGGTATATCATTGTGCGCATCATTCGAGTCACGATGAACAAAGAAAATAAATGTATATGGATATCGTCAACATAATCGCGAAACCGAGTCCTTACTGCGGGTCTTCGAGGTCTCCTTTAATAGCGAGGTCTTTCAGAGTCATACGGCTCGATTCACGTTTGATATATAACTGTAGATAAATGTGTACGCAAAATATGTTAATTGATTTTTGTTTCGTAATTTTTGTGGAATTTGTTTGGAGCAAACCTCAATGTGGTTTCACGAAATTTCATATTGCTATTAGAAAATTGAGAATATTTTTCGCGGCGATATTTTGTGGTATAAAAAGTTTGGCAATTTAATTAATTTATAGAAAAAATTATTGGTTTAGTTAATAATATTTAGATGAATTGGATTTTGAGCAAAGTTTTTGTTATTTTCTTTTTTTATTCATTCCTTATAGTGCTGAAGGTTTAATTTATAAATTGTAAGGATTATTTATTATTGATATCTTTATAGTTGGAAATTTGAATTATTTTCATTATTTGCAGTGCTTTCATAAGACCTGATGATTTTTTAAATCCTTTTTTATTTATCTCATCACAAATCTAAGAGAATTGCAGATCTGAAAGTTCTTTTTCTTTCCATAAAATCTAAAATATCAAGAGCATGTTAATAAATAAATTCTTCATGCCATAATTGTTTATAAAAGAGGAAGTTTGAATTAAAGTCGAAGATTTTTTATCCGATATTAAATCGCACCATCATGAGATGGGTAATTGATGTCGAAAAAAAATTCAGTTGCTGATGTAAAGATTGTTAGATATACAAACTATTCATTGCTGTAATTATTATTTCCGGGCGATGCTCCTGAATGTTTTTTATTTTTTTTCGACATTTTTTCCTCCTGATTATATGAAGAGAGGCCACGAAGTGTTTATATGGTTCGAGAGAATGTATCTCGTCGAGTGTGTTCTGAGAATTGGCATATAGACATGAAGTGGAAGTAACAAAAGCGGCAATGAGGAACTGGTTCGTTGTTCAGTTCGTATATATATCTACTCTGCCCACGGTAAAAATACATATGTCTATATATTGCATTACAAACTAAACAAACTTGATTAAAAACACGAGCAAACACACGAACCAGACCTTTCACGTTCTCGCATCAATCGATCAAGTATTATTCAATAATAGTAATGATCAATTTGATTTTAAATGTGATGTAAAAATGATAAAAAAAAATAAATAAAAGAAGAATAAAGTGAGAAATTCATCAAACCATTTGTAATCGCAATTGTAAATACATTGGCCATAAATTATATTTTGTTTTAGAATAAAAAGTAAAAGAAGTCATTAATAAATCATTTATTAAATTTTTTTTTCAATTTTATCATGACGTGAATTTCAATGTGTGTTTTTTTTTTTCGAGATAGTCCTATCGCCAGACAAAAGATTCGCGATAAATGTCAATTTCCGGTATGATATTACCCAAAACTAATATTTATTCTATGAATATTGAAAGCAGGTTATCGATCTTTGGGTGATGAGAGATATGAATTAATTGGGCGTTTTATATTCTTGTAAGTGCTGTGCTCAGAATTAATTACGGAAAAATAATTCATTACTCTCTTGGAATTATTAAAATGTTAAAAAAAATAGTCTCGGCCCGATGGAGAATAATCAAATACTCTAATTCAATGGTTCATAAAACCCAAGAGCTTTTGATTAGTATTATTTTCCCAGCAATTAAACAATTTCCATTTTTTTTTCTCCTTATCAAAGACCAAATAATTATTCATAAGATCACAACAACCAAATTTTTTTTCATACAAATAAACAATCGCTCGCAAACCTTTCTACACTCAATTTTCTAATTCCCAAACACCGTAAAAACTTCCATATATTGCAGAGTCCATCAGAAAACGATTAAAAACTGATCCCGCAATATTTCCCCAGACTAAATCGATAAAATTCTTCATATCCACCCACTCAACAATCACCTCAACATCTCCCCATACATATTCCATCAATCACTTGATGATCGATACGCATTCAAAAGTAAAAACCGGAAATGACAGTCAACACTTCCTCTTTCAGTTTTCCCTATTGACCTTTAACGCTCGTATTTAACCAACACAACTAATGCTAACAAACTCAATACACTCACAAACAAATATATTTTTATATCCTGCATGTGTATTTGAATGCAAACAATGTACACAACTATACATATATAGAATATAGACTTTCTTACTGAATAGTACCTTCCCCCTTTGTCAAAAGGGGGGCCCCCGCTCACGCTTTGTGCCACCCTCTTCGTCCCTCGCTCACGACTCGTTCTTTCGAGAGAACTCACGACGTGGAACTTGAGCACGAAACAATGCACACTCCACCTTGTCGATTCGTCGAGCCTTTCAGCGATCTGATAACAACTACATAAATACCATTCACTTCAGTGATACACCAAAAAAAAAGAGAAAAATAATAACCCACTGCTGTGTTATTATTATTACTTTTCGTATTCACATTTCCATTCCCGAACAAAGACTGCTTTCAATAAATATTCCAATTTCTTTTTAAACCAAATTAAAAAATTAAATTTATTTGCTACGTCCACTCAATTAATATATGAAAAATTCACTCACACTGTGCAACAGAAGAATTCACGAATTAACAATATTTCACGAATTTTCGCAATGAATTATAGAATAGAATTCATGTCAGAAAGGAAGGATCGATAAACTTCTATATTCATATTGATTCAATTGTTTTTGTTGTTTTTGTTTTACATTCAATCACTGAGATGGTTGAAGGGTGAACGTGTTGGGGAAGTGAAAGAGAAAATAATTTGAAAGGATTCGTGTCAATTCCAACCAGGATAGCTGTCGCGTTGCGACTGACTTGTGGCGCGCGCGCGAGTAATATCAACACGATCCCCCGACGAGACTTTCACTCGGCAGTCGGCGCTGTTGCGTCTGGCGGAATAAGAGTAAAGAGGAGGAAAAAGGGTGAGGTGAGAAAAGAGGTATCGAGCGCTTGGGACAGCAGTCGATCGACGCGCCAGGAGTATTATATTATATTATTATATGCATCTATGTGGGTATATATAAATATGATATACACATATGTGTTGCTTTAACACGCGAATGACGATGGGACATGAACGTATCGTGGGTTTACTTGAAGCGAGAGCTCGAACCACCCACACATAGCGTCCATTTAAATTACCGCGTGAATCTTTGCATCATCATTTATATGTTTATATCTCACGTGAAGTTATGTGTATATAATATCTTTAATGGATCTTTCGCTCTATACCATAATCGTCAATTATTTCTTTATAGGTATAGGTATAGCGATTTTCTATTTGTCCTTTATTCGAAATGATACTTTTATGCCAAGGCGTTTTGATGTTAATCGAGTGGTTGTTTGATATTGCTTGAAGGGTTTGGCGGATGATTTTTTATTGATAAAGAAAGTTTATACATTGTTATGTATGAGTGAATGTAGGAGGAATGGGTCGAATTGTTAAGAGATTTTAATTTGGCTGTATCAACAGGATGTGAATTTGATGAGAATAGTTAATCTCGAATTTATTGTGAAGGGAAAATGTGGGAATCGTGTGGAAAAATAGGAAAATGCTCTTTGTGATGTTCTGATGATTTTAGTATTTTTCTTCTTCAAGTTCTAGGTAAATTGTAAATGTGAAAAAAGGGGAATAAAGAAACTGTGATTCGGTTTTCATTTGCTGGTATAACTGTTGTGTGTGAATTTGAGTGTAAAGGAAAAATATAGAATTCGTTTTCACTGTAGCAGAAAGATTTATGATTAGTGAAGAGAAAAAAGAAAAAGGTTATAAATTCCCGTTTTAATTTTCGAATAAATATAATAATCCTTTCTTTTTCAATTTCGTTCACAATACACAAATAAACAAGAGGAAAGAAGGAAAAATAGAGAAGTTATTATTCCTGTTATATTTCAAAGCATGAATAAACATTTCGTGGGAAAAAACGTAGAAGAAAAATTAATTTTCCCTGTCAAAGAAAAATTAATAATTAGTAGAGAAAAAAAGTTTTTACAAATCCCCTTGATGTTCTAATAAATATAATGTTTATTACATTACAATTCTAAACACAATCTGCAAATAAAAAAGAGAAAAATACCCGAGTTGTTGTTCACATTATATTTCACAGCATAAATATAATATAAAATTAATAGTAGGAAAAAAATGAAGAATAAAAATTCATTTTCACTGTGAAAGAAAAATTAATAATTAGTGTGGAAAAAAAAGAATGCTACAAATGACTGCTTCTAGATTGTAATAAATATAATAAATGACGTGTGTATATGTGAGTGTGTGTATAATCTTTTGTTAATAGCGACAACGGTGAGTGAGAACGACAACACAGAATCAAAGAATTGTCGGCACAGGCACGCTTTTGTATTATATTTTGTTTTCACTGAGTCTACCACTGATGGCTTCTCTCTTTCATTCTCTTTCTTTTCATTTTTATTATTTTATTCTCGTTTATTTATTTACTTATTCATTTCTTTCTTCCTTTCGCTTCTATTTCTTTCACTCTGTCTCCCAAGATCTCACAGTGTAAAGTGCACGTCCCGCTTTGTTCTTCTTAACGAGCCGTTAAGCGCGCCCTGGCATAGACCGCGCGTGTAACGGACTCAGTCCTGTATCTCTCAGCACGAGAAGGTGGTTCTGAAAACCGGCTTAACTATACAATAATATCCGTCGTCGAATGAGTTATGTCGATTCCGCGTTTGGAAAACGTCTTCGAAATAATACAACAGCGAGTAAATGCGCCCGTGCGATCACCGGCACTTGCGCATATGCGCATTCAATCAACCGCATCCTCAGACCTAGTGGCGAACGATCTACTGCGCATGTCCATTGAAATATCGTCATTATATTTATACAGCAATGGGTTCTCACGCTTATGCATTCATTCATTTTATTCTCTATCTAATCACCCAATTTATTATGAATTATTCAGCCTTCATAAGAAACAATAATAGTTTCTTATGAATGTTCTATCAATTTGAAAATTTGTGTGAAGAACACGAATGCAACAATAAACGTTGTAAGAAATATTGAGGTGCAAGTGATTACCTTTAACCCTCTGCTATAATTTTCCACGAATGACACTGAAACTATTTTAAGATTTGTTCAATGAGGAGCCTTGACTAACTGAGGCAATCAATTTATTGATGATTTTTCTCGTCATGACACTATGAAATATCTAACAATCCATGAATAAATATTAGAAATTAGTAGAAACAATTGCTCCAACTGTAATTTCTTAATTCAAAGTCAGTAAACTAAAATGAGCCCAATCAAAAAATTTGCTCCAAAGCATTTCACATTCCAGAACCGTATTAATGAGTTTATGTCCAGGGTGTAGTTCTGAATTTTATATTAATATCGTTATTGGTATTTTTATTATTTTTGTATATATATATATGTGCTCCTATGTTAGTCAGCTCATTCTAACTTGGGCCGTTTCCTCGAGTGTGGTATAAATATACTCCGGTATACAGTTATTCTCCGGGGTGAAAGGTGACATGCACAGGGCTCTACCTTTACTGTTTCGTGTCTCAACCGGTGGAGGAAGCAGCCGGTGTATGCATGTCCGTATCTACTGTGTCACACGCAGGCGAATTTTATCGCACCATCGAAAAGAGGGAAATAGAATTATATAGAAATCCAATGATTCTTATGTTTATCAACTCATTCTCACACCTAATTAAATTTTTACTGATTTTTATAATTTCTTCTCATGTTCTGAATTCAGTGTACTACTATCTCTGTTGAAAGGGTTTAAATTTCTGTAGTAGCGAAGAAGAAAGAGTGACATCACGCGCGCACATAACCAGTTCTCATTGACTCTGTGATACCGGTTTACCACCAGAATCAGCATGTGTGTATGTGTGTGCACGCAACGATCATCGTCGTTTTGGTTCCCGAGTCGTCTTGGGCGGCCATAAACTTCGTACCGAGTGGAAGGACCGTAACGAATGAATGCACTAATTGACCGAAGCGGCACGGCCGATGACTTCTTCACCAACTGGACACGTGTGTGAACTAATTTGAACGTGAAGCCCTTGACCATTAGTCCATTATACGATATATATGTCATGAAAAATGAAAAATTAAGTTTGTTTCGATGAATAAAATTAAATGTGAACACTTTTTAATACTCACAAATTATATTCGCAATGGTAACGGTATTAGTGTACATTTATATAGTTATATACAGCTTGCATGTTGGGAACTGGATCACAATGTTGGAGATTATATAGAGTCATTTTTTTCTGGTTTCTCCGCCATTCTACCAATTCTATTTCCCCATCTCGCAATTCTATTCTTCATTCTCATATATCATGTGTATGAAATATGCAAACTATCACATCAAAAATATCGTATTGTTGTGAATTCATGTCTCTATATATTTTGGTCTTCATTCTAGAGATGGAATAAATGACGAGGCCATATTGCGCACCTCGTCGGCTGCCGATTCTACTTTGGACAACGTCCACGCTAGGCCGAGCGGAACTTTGTGGCGTCGCCGTTACGTAAGAGCGCACCAACGTAACTTCACTCCTACTACACCACCAATGTTGGTATCTTCTATTAAGATTTATTTTTCTTTTCATTGCTGAACAAGGAAATGAAAACTTCTATTACTATTTCTTCTTCATCAGTCTTCTATTGAAAATGTTTTTTTTCTTGTAAAGGCAGAAGTACACGATTACCAATGCCCACCTTATGTAGCTAATCATGAGACAACAGATGGTCGTTACGACCAAATAAATGGCGAAATTATACCATGCTTCATTGCGTATATGCCTACACCATCGACAACCACGACAACGACAAGTGAGGCTTTAAATCGTGATAATTAATCGATTCGTTCGCGATAATCGAACTCTTAAACGAGGATAAATAACGTTAAGAACAAACTGTTTGGACCTGAGGGTTAATTACTACCGGGTCGCGTGAAAATTAATTGGTCCATGAATTAAAACTAAAAGTGTGCACATAACCAATTTACTTTCATCGATTTTACCTTCTATATATAAATATATAAATTACATCATTAACAAATCTTTATCGTATAACAACAGAACATTATTTGTATAAGAACAAAGAGGCTGTTAAGACGAATTATATTTATTCGTATGGGAAAAATTGTATGGAAGAATAAGAAAATAAAATAACGAGGTCACGCAGCAATGATAATAATGACAATTACAATATGTATACACAACCTTCATTGATATAATTCACGGATTATCCTTGACGTATTATTATATTTCTGAGTATAAGATCATCAACGAAAATTACACACAAAGAGAGAGAGAGTTAAATCTGAATAGATCTACACACAAAATAGTTCTATTCATGTTGGTATTCACTCATTTTCATTGATGAAGTGCATTCACTGTCTATTTATAATTATTATATAGTTTCATATGTGTTTATGGCCCAGGAGAAACTTGCAATTGCTAACAGACAAGATTTTCTTTTCTAATAGTATCACATAAGTATAATATATCAAATTGCCCCCAATCTATTACGACAAAACAATGGTGTATAATGGAGAATGAAATTGTAGTTGCAATTATGCCAGGGAAATTCAGATCCATATACATACTTATATTTAATAAGTATAAACACTTCATGATGTTGTTAGTTGTGTATGTCAAGTTTTTAATATATCTTGGGGTTGGAGTATTTTTCCTGGTCAATATCCTTCAAGACATTTCCACAGGACGTTGAAGCCGGTCCACCCACCTTATTTGCGAGCAACTTCTCTACAACCTCGTCAGGATGACTCACGCTGTTCTCTCTGTCCCTTGTCGTCATACATACGTATCTGTGTGTGTGTGTAATGCACAACTGGTATAGGGAATTAATTGAGTCGATTCGTGGGAATATGTGCTCGGGACCCCCGATAAAAAGCTCGCATAATTTATCGTGAATAAAATAAATGTATGAATAAGTTTTTCTAGCTTTAAACAATTGTACTACTGGAAGTTTAAAAAAATAAGAGTTCGATAGAACAGTGAGAAATTGAATTACTTTTAATTTAGAATCAGAATGAAGCTTGTTAAATTTTTTCTAGGTAAATAGAACGAGTACACAGTTGGAGATAATTGTGTGATTTGCTGTTGGAAAGATCATTTTTACAGGGAAGTAATTTTTCTATTCTGTATATTGTTTATTTATTTCTGATGTTATCATGAGCACTCCGAAAGTATTCTCACATGCGCTGTAATTGCACAGTGTGAGTGCATACGACACATCCACGTTATCATATATTAATAATGTATGTGACTTCTATTTATCTTTTCTTTTTTTCTCCTTTTCTCTATCCTGAACTTGAATCATTCTTCTTGCACTTTTCATTTCCAATGTTCGAATGGAGATAGGAATTTCTTATCTTTATATACACTGAACGGCGAGTTATATACGAACACAGAATAGTCTTTTTGTGATCATATCATAAAATCGTGATACATGAACAAGTATGTTCTAATACAAAGTTGAGAATTGTTTATCACGAGCTGTTACTCTATTTGGATTCTAACCAGTTAAAAATGGATCTGTTACCGAAAAAAAAAATCTAGAATTATTACTTCAAACAAAATTAAATAGTTTACGAGGCATTTGTGTTCCTAAACGAGATATTGAGTTTTCTACATTAGTTGGTAGCTCAAAAGGTATTTATTAACCGGTAAAATTTTCTCCCAATCATTTCCCCAAAAATCAGGTCATTCATAAAATAAAAACTCTTCCGATCCTAAATGTGACTCGAAATTCATTAAAGGAACTACCCCATAAGTCTCACCTACTCTCCCTCAATTTATCATTCTTAATATAAATACTTCCATATAATTAATATTATAAAAATATATATTTATGTTAAAGTAAACGTTCGTCACGATATCTTATCACATTTCTCAACGACCGACTTGGCAATTTTCACATTTGATATTTTTCTTACTTTTGTTAATGCGCGTTTTATCAAGTGTGGAGAATTAAATGGGTCATACACCGATTCGACACAATATTAAAGTAGATGTTGACCCATATATACATATATGTAAGTATGCATAAATTACAATAATTAAAAGCCCATGTTTTTATCAATGTATAATTGAAATAAATCTGAAAATAATTGAACAAAAGCAAACACAAAGAACAATGTAAACTGTTAGAGGGCAGTAGACAAAATTCTACGAAGCGAGACACACAAATACATAGAAATACTCACATAAATATATATAAACTTATGCGAACACAGTGACTATAATGCAGGTTCGTCGACGTTCTACAACGGTACACTACAAAGGCGTCGTCATCGTCATCGTACAAACAGTCGCAAGAAAATAACATGGAGACTCGCCCACTACACATCAAGTTTATATTTTTATTGTATATAAATATATAAATATATTTAATGCTGGGTGTAACCGCATATGTAAGTGCAATGAGAACTCGTGTGATTTTTCTCCACGTTCTTTTTCGTCTCACTTTTGAAATGAGGGAAGTCCAATTTTGTCGAGCGCGAAATTCAACTTCCTCTCATGTGTGTCGTTTCTCACCGGTTCACATACTCTGACATACACTCAAACTAAATCGTGTTCACGTGCCACAGCAATGAAAGTTTAATTTTAAAATAACGCGAGACACTTTGTATGCCTTATTTTTCTCAACTGCAGTTGGATATAGACGTAAAGACTGTTTGATTTAAAATTATAACTGGAATTACCCGAAGTATTTTTTCCCAAAATACAAATAAAAAAGGTTTCATTCCACTTCATGTGCTGCAATCATTTTCAATCACATTGATTCAAATCATTCTGGATCTGGGTGCTTTCCACTTTCCACTTGTGTTAAATATCAAATACAAATACATAAATATGTATACAAAATACATAATATGTTATCTATGAGTTCCTCTTTTTTTTTTCTTCTTTAATTGTAAGACCAGACATCAAGTCGAGCTTGTTTGTGGGACCTGGACACTCCGCCTGGTTCTTGGATGCTGAGAGAGAACTCAGCACCGTTATGCAACCTGTACCGCACGTCACCAGACTCCCGTTGCCCTGGCCCCTTGCTTCTTTCTGTATACGTATACATATATATTTATTCCTCTCGCTCTTTCTCTTTTTGTCTTCTGTACTTTGTCGGCTTCATATATACGATGATGTGTTGATGGGGACCTGATGATGCGTGCAGCGAATATCTTTTATATACGAACTAAAGTTCTTTATTAAAGTCTCCCTTCTCATCATTTATTGTTTCTCCTGTTCATAACTTTTTTTTTTCAATTTTTTTTTCTATTTTTTGTCATTTTGTTTCGGTGACACACAAGTTGGAACACATCACGTATTTTCACAGTGGTTAATGCGTGCGCGTGTTGTTATACGGTGAGTGCTTGTCCTTTCTCTCTTGTGATATTTAATGATGGAATATAAAAATGGTGATAATGGCTCGCCACGGATATCTTTTCTTTACCTGTTTCATGGTTGATTAAGATAACAGTAATAGCTGATGCTTTGGATTTTTTTTTCCTTTCAGGTTTGTTTCATTTATTTGTGTTATTTGAAGATAATGTAATGACCCCAACGAATAAAGAAATTGAATTGATTCAAAGAGTTTTTATTTTATGTGTTGTTACTTCCTTTTTTCGTGGTTTAACACTTGCCAATTTTGTTCATTTCACTATCGATGATCTATCGTAATCATTGGCATATGAATAATGTTCATTTAATGTTGATGATGCAATAAGATTTATAACATCATAATTCATCATTGCACATATAGGATAACGCGGAAAAAAAATACATGGAAGAATGAAGAAGGGGAATATATGAACTTTAAAGTGTGTCTATTAAATAAAAATCATATACATGTCACGCGTCACTTTATATGATAATGACAAAGTGTCAGAGACGCTGCGCGACTATATTACCGTTCATTAAAAGATTATACACTCTTCAAAATGGTATTGCCCATACATAAATAAATATCGTTCTTCCTTAGTCTTTCAAAGGAATAAAAAATGAAAACAATCAGAACAATAGTGATAAAATAATAGACTATTAAAAAAAGGTTAATATTTATGAATATAATAATTTTTATAAATTATAACAACGTGTATTCATCAACCGATAAATCGTGCGAGATATTTCGACGTATGAATGATATGACCTCAATCATTATTTCATATATATAATTCTTTAAAATTCCCCTCTTCTTTCTACACTTTTTATTTCCACACTTGGGTAAACGTGCGAGTTAAAAGTAAAAAAAAATGAAGAAAAAGTATTTAAAATTCTAACCACAAAAATTCACGAGACAGATGTATTAAATATACAACGTGTGCTCATAATCTCAAATGAAGTAGGTGGCAGATATGAGTACAGGTAGGTACTGGTGTAAGTACACTTTATATGTAAATAAAAAAAAATTCAAGCAACCTGTGTATCATATAGGTATAGTTATAGTTGTTTTATATATAGGTGACTCGTCAGTGATTGTGAAATCAATGCGGTTGCCCAAGATGTTGCCACCGCCGCTGCTTATGTGTCCGGTATAAGGTTTCTCTTTGTTCCGCTTGTTGATTATCTGAGCCCCGAATGTCCAGTTCACGGCTCGTCCTTTTCCCTTCCCTCTATATGTATATGTATATCATATTTGAAATGTTAGACTTATTATTAATATCCGATAATTAAAAAAGAAGAAAGTTTATGAACAAAGAACTGACAGAACTTTGAGACTGGAAACAAAAATGATGATTAGGAAACGGTGAAGTGTTTGACAGTAGGTAAATATATTCTTTATTTTATTGAATAGTTTCAAAGACTGTTTGAAGATAGATCGAAAGAAAATAATGGAATGGAAATTCTCATCTTCATTGGTAGAGATAAAATACGTAGCAGAGAAAATAAAAGTATTTCAATTGACTTTATTTTTTCAATTCTTTGGGTCGAAGATTTTACGAAAAGAATATTATTCAAGATTTGTATTCAGGAAAGTTAATTGAAATGATGACTCATCGTTATCATCTACTAATTTAGAAATGAATAAAATTTAATTATGGACAGTATCAGCATCACAATATGAATAAGATAAAATAAACTGATAAACATCCATTATTCATAGTCGATTATTGATCATTTGCGTGAAGAAAACAATTCAGAGATAATCTCCTGTCTTGATGAAAGGAATTGGGAAACTATCTGAGATCTTTACTTCGAATTGTATATGAAAAACAGTACTTGAATAAAATATTGATAAGAATATTTGGAAATACTTTCATGATAATGACTAACGAATTTTTGATAGCTTTTTCAATGCGTGTAATTATTCCTTTTCTTGTTTTCATTATTTATGTTTCAGAACTCAGTTCAATTTATTATTTTTCTTTGTATTTCATTTGTATGATGAGTCCAATTTTATTTGACGTCGGGTTTTATAATAAAAAGTGACCTGAGGTCCAAGGTAATCCAGTGTGCAAAAGTACAAGGACAAAGGATATGGCAACATGATCATATGATGGTGATGATGATGATGTTGGTGCGTTGTGTATAGTTTGAGGGCACGAACTAAATTGGGAGAGATGAACGGTGTGTAGTGTGCCGCGAGCACAATTTTTATGTAAACTGTCTCACAATTTTCTACCCGTGATACTTATATACCTACGTACTATACATTACAACACAAAGAAACCCTTCTCATAAGTAGATGTCAGTTGAAATATTCATCCCCTGCGATAGGAAGAAAGCTATACAATGATACCGAATGATCAATAGCGATTTGATGGTAGAGAGACCAAATAAAAATGATCAATTTAGAGAAAAACCGTAAAAGCCTTCCCATTTCTAATTTTCTTTCAAGGAATTATCATTTAAATAGGCAAAGTTGGATGCATGCAGACTGTCAACATTTATCTGTTAACAAGAATATTTATTTTCCACCACTTGGGGCAAGTTTAGTTCGCACTGTAATTTTTATGTTGTTTTTTTATCTTCCAATTCAGAAATTATGGAATAATAAAATCAAAAGTGAAATAAATTTCATTCAAGTCTACAACGTGCTTAACACCCTCACGAATGTGTTCTGGTAAGGAAACGTTAAGTTTGCAACGTCGCCTTGAAAAATGTCTTCATGATCGCTTCCGAGAATTGGCGAAGAAGTCAAACGACAGGTAAGGATATGTTCTGTAACCGCTCACACACATTCAACCATCCATAACATTTCAGATATATGTGTGGGCATACACAAACGACACACGTCGAGCTACATCGTTGAACGGAAACTGAAAACGAAGATGAAGAGAGTAAAGAAGTGAGATGATATAAAAGAGAGAGAGGGAGAGTGTCTAGCCGATTGTCGATCCTCTTCTCCTCTAACTCTTTCTCTATCATCATGACCATATAATAGCGTGCCGCGACTCATTTCTTTTTATTTTCATTCCCTCACTTTCTTTCTGAATCGTTCAAGTTTAGAGTAAACCAAGCAGACTTTTCTTTCTGCTCTGCTTTGTGATTCTGTGTGCGGTCTGTGATCCAAAATCTCCTTCTTCATCGTTGTCGTTGTCGTCGTCGTCATAGTTCTATTTGTTATATATCGTCAGTGAGGGTTATTTTCGAGTGAGGCAAAACAAAGAAAAAGTATAACAAAACGAAGGGATAGAAGAAGAAGCAGAACGAAACATTTGTCGTTATGTAGTCGTTGTAGTGATCCTTTTGACTCGCTTTGAGTCTCATCTTTTTTTGTTCCATTCACACGCCAAAGCGGCGCCTGAATATATTTCCCTTCTCGTCTTCTTACATTTTTCTATTTATTTTAGTTTTGTCTGTGGCTTTTATTTGAAGTACGATAAATTTACCCGAACAAAAAAGAAGGCAGCTTGGATAAACATTACCAATCATTTTTATTTTTATAATTATATTCTAGACTTAAATGTATCGATAATTATTTTGGCTTGAGAATGTTCATCGATCTTTCTATTAACAGTCATATAACTAATTCAATTGAGTTTGTCAATTATTATCATTGCCTATGAAAAATAAATCTAAAGAGGATGAGTCATCCAAACTCTCCCCCGGGATTTAATTTCCTGATAAATTTGGAAAAGTTGTATATTAATACAGGGAAGTCCTGTTATAACCAATATAATCAATGATATTCAAGGTGAAACCTTGAAAGTCATCGAAGCCCGAAGAAAAAAAAAGAAGATAATTATTGAATGGAAATTAATAATAAGGAGAAAAAAAAGACTACAAAAGGTTACAATCAATAAAATTAATATTCATGTGAATGCACTTGATAAAGAGGGTTGCAAGCACACTTCCGGTGCACATTAAATGTCGACAATGAATTATCGATGGTTCATCGAGCCGTTGTTTACAAGCGGAAGAAAAATTGTCTGGTAAGTAAGGACATCTTCTGAAAGAGCAAATGTGATATTCTCACGGTACTCTGTTATACTTATTTATGGAGGTTATTGTCGACAGAGACAATCAAGACACAGCAATGATTTTATGCGACACAGAACTTTGTCACAAAGGTCACTCCAGTGTGAACTGATGACCATCAAATTTGCTATAGAAACTTATTGTCATTATTATTACCCTTTAAATGACCGTAAGATTTATCAGTGACATCAGTTTAATTGTCTACCGACTCCCTGAGAATATTTTCTCGATCCAGTTATTTTGTTATTATATTTTTTTTTCCTTTCTTTCTGTCTTCTTTTCCTGGCATCTCTGAGAATGACATTGTGAATATAAACTTATACTTCCAGTTAGAATTATAATTTCGGGGTCTCTTCCGGAGTTCTATTGTTCATGTTCAACCATTTTGATAATGTTCTATGATATGAATAATTAATTCAATTCAATTGAATAATAATAATAATAATAATGATGATTATGATCATAATAGAAATGATAATGATAATATAATGTGGGATAAAATGAAAAGGAGGAAATATAATTGGAGCTTATCATAGAGGCTTGAAAAAAAAAATGATAAAAATCTTGCTCTGAATTTAGTTTCTTTCTCTGATTTGTTTTTAATTTGAATATATCCTTGTCAACGAAATCGTTGTATGTGTATGGACATATCAGTGAGCTTGCGCTCGTGAGAGTTGCCGGCAACAAAACTTGTTCAGTGAAATGGCATACGCATGAGCGAACACGCATTAGTGTCTTGTATAGTTTGTGAAATTATTTTTTTTCCTTTTTTTTTGTTTCGTACCTCTTGTATTATCTCTCATGTTTTCGCTGGATATGTATGTATGTGAGTGTGGGCGTTTGTGCATGCAAAAAAAAATTGGCGACTGACACACTTTTTCGGTTTTTAAACATCCATTCTTTATCGTGAAGAGTTGATGGTGTAGAAGTACCACAGTGAAGATTGGAAGAAATTGATTTTTTTCGCTTCTTTTGTTCAATTGTTGAGAACACATTTCAGACTGTATGTGAAAATTTGTCTCATTTTTACATTGTACATTTTTTTTCCGCATGGAAGGGACCGTGTAACTCAATTATCTTATATGAGAACTGATTTTTCTCCATTTTTAGTTCTATTTGCGGTGATGTCATAGTGATGAAGTTTTGATCCAAGACTTTGATATTCTGCATTGGATTCCCAAACGGAAAATACAATACAATTTTGCATTTTGACTTTGTCATAGAAGAACTACGAATTTTCATACACTTGGAAATATTTCCCTATATTTTTCAGTACCATAGCAGAATAAAAGTGCACGAAAATCATATTCGCCGGTTATAATGTCACATCCCTGCTAAAATTCATTTCATCTCATCAAATCAGCTTAAAATTCTCTATTTACCATTTCAATTCATGAACTCTCTCATCCAACATCAATTGCAAATTAAATTCAACGAATCATACTGATGTTAAACTATAAAAAATTTGAATTGAACTCACCAGTGGAGCCGGGTGTTATCCGCAGCTCTCCAATCACACAGATTTCCCGAAGAGAAAATATATACAAAAATGTATATAATATACTTTTACAGTATAAATAAACTCTTCCTCTTCTTCCTTCGCACCTTAACGAGCGCGAACCTTAATTCTTATTTTTTTTTCAGATTGTATACATGTATACACACTTCCGGACTCAAATGAACGAGTGCAAGACGCGCGAAAAGTAATTATTTAATTTGTTATTTTTCTTTTGTTTCCATGCAGTTTGAAAGATTGACTTGTGAGACAAGCCAATAATGGACAAAATTAACGTGCGTGACTTTAGAAAAAATATCACGGTATGGTACTTTTAGTGTACATACAATAATGGTAAGTATAATTGGTATAGTTAATATGCAACGCGATATTGTATCTCAAAGTTTATCGTTTCAAGTGAAAGAATGAACCAGCACCGATGGTAGTCGGATGGCAACTGCCAAGACACACGAGAGCCAGCAAGCACCAGACGTCAATGAATACGTCGCCCCCCATGCACGTACATTTATATGTATGTACACGAGAGATTCAAGCACTCAGCGCGCACGCAACTGAGCTTCTTTGCTCGCGCGCACTCTTCACTTCTACACGCAACGATATAAACATATACATGAGTGTCGTATGCGAATCGTGATGGGATTGTAGATGTGGATGAGGTGAGAGAAATTATATGCAGAAGGATGAACAGCCTATAGACATATATTCCCCTTCGTCGCAAACTTTTTTTCTCCCTTTTCACCAATACAGATCGTTACTTGAAACGTCACTGGTGCATCTATGACGTGTTTGAATTACAAAGACGTCATCGTTTTGCTGGCAATGTATTTACTGCACGCTCACACGTGTGGATATGAGGGAGAACGTCACTGTAATAATAATAGATTGTGACAATATAAATCTTTCTTTCCATATATTCTATGGGGTTGAAATTTCCATTTGGGAATTGTACATGATATGGGGGACACAGTTACATGAATATTTTCATGAATTTTTATTCGTGAGTATTGAAAAGAAGACAAGTTATTGGATATTGGAAGAGGGATAAGCTTGGAGATTCTTGGTGATGTTGGGGGATTTACTTTTGGATTCGTTGATTTGGGAAGCGGAAGTATTTCTTTTTTTTTTTGACTAGACGTGTGAATTCAGACGTCGTATCAGTTTTCGAGAATCTTGGTTTATTGTTGAATCCAAACTTTTCGAATAAGATACTCTGTATATATTTAAAATAGAATCGTCTTCTCCCCAATTGTCAGTGGCGTTCTCCCTCCAAGATAACATAGCATTGCGAGGAGCAGAATAGAAAATCCAATGAAGATATCTTCTTTTTTTCTATTCCTACGAATATTCTCTATCGATTTTATAGGAATTCATTTCCCGAGATGTAAATTCACATGTAGATATAACACGAAATGTGAGAGAATGTATAAATAATTATAGAAGTGACGGTAAGACGTGTAATAGAGTTAGTGAATTATGTGTGTTATATCACTGATGTATGCAGCAAAACCAGTGTCTTCCTTTTGTTATAAAATTTTTTAAGTGTACATTCGTACGTGATTCATTTCCACCACGACTATACATTCATTTGTGTACCAATGTATATAGTTATATTGCAATGTTCCTCATTGCATGTTTATTGCCCTTTACGCAATAATGTAAATTATTTCCTAGTCTCAGATATATACAAAATTGAATTTGTCATCACTGATTATTTTTTTTCTATGCGAGACTGTTTTTATCAATTTATGTTCGTTCTCTGATCGTCTAATATTTCGCAATTATTTGTAGTTATTGTTCATTCATCCCCAAAGTTGCAGAGAGTAATTTTTTATTTGAGATTCGCTGATGTAATTTTGTCGTTTTCGTCGTGTCGACATGTTTCAAATAACCAAATTGCGAAGGAATAATCTCTTCGCAGCTGAGTCGTGAATGATTTGCAGTAAATTTGAGTCTCGACCAAATAACGTGAGAACTTGAAACGACAGATGAGGCTTGACAGAACATGAAGATTCTGAACTCAATTCCGTCATCAACATCTACTCAAATATCTTGACATTCACATCCAAATCGATTCACTCCTGAGGTGAAAATTCAGACCTCGAAGTTTGTAATATGTTCGATTGCACATACCTATATGTCATACTATGTTTTTCATGTTTTTCATGTTTTTAAATAAATTACAAACGTTCACTCACCCCCTCGAATTTCGCAGCAATGAATTCTTCGCTGTATTTTTTATTGATGGCTGCGGCAACACTGGAATGCTCTTTGTAAATCAAATATTGATCCTTCATCCACTGTCGGATGCCCAGTAGTCGGTTGCGTAAAATATCCATATTGGGATCCGGATGTTGATTGATTGAATTATCTTGATGGAAGTAATTCAACGAATGTGAAATGGTTAAATATGAATTTCTCTAATGTCGAAAGGATTTTATTTAATTACCTGATGGTCGGATGAAACTGGAGACGTTTGGGAAATCGAGTGGTTTAATTATTTTACTGTTACCAATTGTCTCAGGGCAGATTAAACGCTTTGGCCACAAGAGTTGGTGTCTACGTCTTTCTTCTTTCATTTCATCTAGATAATGTAACAGTGTTGAATGTATGCGTTCGTGTTCACGACGAAAACGTACATGATCCCGTCTCATTTTTTGTTCCAGAAGTTTCTTACTGGAACTGGGTTCTCCTTTAGAAGGTTCCATATGTTTTTTCCTTCGTCTACCTGGATGTTCTTTTGTGATTGTCTGTATTTTACAATCAACTCTCTTGCTGACATTATTGTGTGTTGATTTTTTACTCTGCATTTTTGGAATCGAATCATGTACAGAGTTTTCGAGAACTTCACGAGGACTAGGCGAAGCGTCACGAACGAGATCTGTTTCGTTAGAATATTGACGCCCAACAATTCTGTTATTGTAATCATTGGCATCATTTCTTGAATGTAAAGTTGATATTTCAAGAGAAGTTCCACTGTCTCTTTTAATTATTACACTGTCATTCGATACAATCGAATGTTGTTTCCTTGAATGGCGGCTTGGGGCTTTTTCTAATCTATCAATTTTATTATTTATTTCACTTTCAACTGACAATTCCGTGTAGTCGTTTGCGGCGTTAATTACTTCAGAGTCGTTACTGTTTGAGATAACACTGTTATTTATATTCTTATCTTCTTTGGATAGTTGTCGCGATTGGACATCCACAATTTCTTCAACATGTTTTGTCGTTTCCGATTTTTCTAAGAATAATAATGACGATGGTAATATCAAAGTTGATGCCACGTCTGATATATTCCTCCCTGGTGAACTACTTTCGAACGAATCATCTGAATATTTTTCAACTGACGATTTAATTGAATGGACACTCGTTACTGATTTTATTTTCCCATCACTTGATTTATCATTCCCTATAATCGTTTCCAAACTCAAATCTTCATCCAAATTATTCTCAGAAACTTCTGATATCAGTTCAGTGATATCAAGATTCTCAGTAATGGATATTCCTGATCCGTCATTCGTTTTCCCATTCGATGCCAATTCACAATTTTCATCATTGATTTTGTTTCCATCCAAGCCATCAATTCTATCATCAGATTCGATGATATTTTTTGTTTTATCCTCACTTGAGATTGATTTCTTCGATGATATACTAGATTTTACATCCAGCTCAATTGCATCAATAACTCTCACAACTGAATGTTCATTACCATCACCTGATGATGAATTCGTGTCTAAATATTCTATATGAGCATCAGGAATTTTTATATTCAACTGTGGTCGAAATAATTCCAACGATTCATGCCCTGAATTTTTTCTTCGAATATCATTAGAAACAGTGTCACCTCCATTATTATCAGTATCAGTATCAGTATCACTTTTATTTTCGTGTCGAGACTTGTATTTTTTGTCGATTTCACGTAAACGCATGAGAACAGCAGTTGCTTTGGATGCCATGATTTTATCTATTCAGAAGCACTCTTTTATGTTGATACTTTCTTACAACAATTTCTAATGGCTTCAATCACTCGTGCCCCGCCACATTGTATACATTTATGTTGCTATAACAACATATTCTTCTTCAACAACACTCTCTCCACCGTTTCTGCAAACCTCATAACATGAGCTCTTCATTATAATCGGTATATTCTGATTGCTAATTAGTTTATATAATGGTAAATTAAGCCAACATTCAAAATGGCTGATTGCACCATATTATTGTAGAGCTGAACAAAAGTTTATTATTCGGCAACCGTCTGCCCGGAAATTGAAAACATAACATGAAATATTTCTACAATGAGTTCGACTTTCTTTTGAAATTTGGTATTGTTTTATGGTTATCTAAGGGACCACTCCACCTTTAATTCATTCATTAGTTCGGGAAATTTTTCTTACTGCTAAGACGTGATAATAAAATTATGTTAACGTATTTTTTCAAACTCGCTGTAATTGAAGTACGAAATAATAAACGCATCCCCAATATAACGAGAATCGACTCAATTGAAATCTGAATGAAAATCGAGACAAAGCTATTCTCGATTATTCGTCATGCGATAAAACCGTTGAGTATCATAATATTGTTTGAAGGATAACAAAGGGCTGGGATTAAAATATCATCTAGAAAGAGTATCGAACAGAAAGAATAAAATCATTGCTAACTGTCTATAAATTTCTCTTATCCATCGACAACAGGAAATAAAATAAAATATAAATCGAATGATTTTAAAAAGTTTGATTAATAATAAGAACGAAAAGAACCGCCACGAACGCAATATTATTAATAGAAAATTTGTGCTCAATCCAAACATTTAATATCAATACGTCACACAGTCCACGTTCCAAAACATTATTCAAATACCTGGCGGTGTATCGACGTTGACCAATCAGAAGCTGCCATCCGTAAGCAACGTATACCATGCATCACGTTATCGTCATCATCAATATCCTATTGAGCATGCGCCCTGTATGTTTTTGCTCTGCATTACCAACACTCGGAAAAAATTTCTTAGCTTTCTCCATAAGTTGCCGATATCCAACGCATTGGCGCTTCAATCGGTCATGGAAACCAGTGATGAAATATACAACTGCGACTGCGTACAACAAACGTGTCGCGAGTTCTTGAGATTTGTTCGCTATGCTTGGAGCGTGGTTAGCTCTGATTGGACAATATCTCATGAGCCAATGAACACTCTCCATCTGTCTACCCACAGCGCGACTCGTTACGATTCCGTACCAACCAGATATTGCCTTCTGGCACTGTCTACGAATTACACATCCGTGGCTTCATATTTCAGCTGCACAAAGCTCTTGAGCGCAGTACCAAATACACAATATTGCTATCATCATCATCGTCTTCACAGACAATTTCTACATTTAGTTTTTATATCAAATTAAGTTCTTTCATATATATAATTGTGATATATATATAAAGAATAATCCAAAATGCGATCATTTATCGCGGTATTTGCCATTTTGGCGGTGAGCGCTGTGTCAGCAAAAGTTTACTTCAAAGAAAACTTCGACGATGGTGAGTTTATATTTATTTATTAATCAATACAGCCAAAGAAGCCGGTTTATGACAAATTATTTTTTCCTCATGATTTTCTATTGTTTTCGCATTATTAAATGGTCCTACTTTTTTCCTATGTTTTTCTTTACAATTTTTTGTGATGTGTGTTTTGAGACAGGACTTATTCCCACACTTTCGCGTTTGATCATTGGAAAAATTAACCACACCCTTTGTATGTATGCAATAAGTACGTTTAGGTGTCGGTTGGGTTTGTCGGGTTGATGTTTAGGAAAGTTAGGAGGATATTCTAAATTTTTCGTGGATTTATCGATTCGGAATTGTGATGTAAATTCAGCACAATTTGTGTGATGATGGAGGAATATTGGAACACATAGCAACCGGCGTGTAGGAATTTTATATTATTTTCGTGATATGAATGAAAGGATGAATAATTAATTATTAATTGATTGGTGATTTCATGCCAGGTTGATCATGGACTCGTTATATTTTTCTATCTGGCTTACGTTGCATGCCACGTTTACAAATGTGTCAATTGTTTTTTTTTTTCCTGCCTTACGTGCACTTGAGAAAATATGGAGTCACAAGCGATCATATTTTCTGGATTTATATTACAAGAATTGATTGCATTTATTTATTCATGAGCAAAGAGTTGTATTAGAATTAATGTTGATAGTTAGTTCATTAATTTTGTTTATTTTATGAGAATCAGTAAATGCTTTGTTTATCACACAAAAAGATTTATGTTCACAAAGTTTCCTGTCAATTGTCTGTAGGTTTTTTTTTTCTTTGATGAGTGAATTCTCAAAGTTTTCTATGGTTGTAGATTTATATGGAGACCAGAACTTTTTATTGAAGTAGAACTGCATTATCGTCTCAGTATGGTGATTTAGTCATCATGTGAAAGTCTTCAAGAGTGACGTCCACGTGTATGAGAAATACATTGGAATATTATTCTCTTGAAAATGGATATAGATAAAATGAAGGAGAAATTTTGAGGACAGTAATTATGTTCATGTTGAAACGACATATGGACATGGTCATTATGACCAAAGTAGTTCAAGGGACTCTGTACTTGATTGGGGAAAAAATAATGATAGAACTAGTGGAGTTTTCAAATTCTATGTAACAGTGATAAGGCTAGAACTTTGTTTTTTCTAATTATTTCAATATTTTTGATAAGATTTTTGTTAAGAATTCTCATCTTTGATTGACCAATGACCAGGAAAATTGATAGGGAGAATTTGGTGCTGCAAGTCTGTCAGAGAAGACAATAATTACTCAAAAAAATAAAGTTTCAAACTTTGTATAATGGTGTTTGAACTTGGAATATTATTGTTCAATTTGAAAATAATTATTTTGATGAACGTCAGATTGGAATTATATTTGCTCTTTAATTTTTATTGCACCCGGTTCTGAGTATAGTTTACATTGATTCAATACTTGAGGAAGATTTACATGTAAGGAATTTAACGTACGACATTTTTCCCCTTCTCCAGTGTAAAGGGAGACTATCTCTGTTTCTCTCTCTCTCTCTCTCCCTCTCTCTCACTCCATGTGGTTTTGTCTGACCCCACCACTCTAACTCTATTCGTTGTCGTCCATTCTTGAAAACGGAAGTTCATGAGAAGCTGCATGAAATTCGTCCTACTCGTTTGCCACGTACCCAACGCTACGGACGCCCTGCGAAATTATCTCCGATCAATTCCAATTTTCAATTTATAATGGAGTATTTTGTTTGGAATATCGACAGATTCATGGGAAAGCAATTGGGTTTATTCCAAGCATCCTGGCAAGGAGTTCGGGAAATTCAGGCTGACTGCTGGAAAATTCTATGGAGATGAAGAAAAAGACCAAGGTTAGTGATATATTCTTTATTAATATATGAAAGTTATTATCACGAAGGCGGCGGATTTACATAGAAAAAACGAATTATTCCCAAACAAGAAAATAGTG
Source organism: Meteorus cinctellus (assembly GCA_030523045.1). Classification (NCBI taxonomy): domain Eukaryota; kingdom Metazoa; phylum Arthropoda; class Insecta; order Hymenoptera; family Braconidae; genus Meteorus; species Meteorus cinctellus. Next base: position 247,316 of record JAPYZF010000007.1, on the reverse strand, counting down.
TTATCGGAATTTAATAGTCTGTATTTTTTATTCTGACATCCCCATAGTTAATTTCTGATCCGGACTCTTTTCACGCAGAAATAATCCATTTTTACGATAGCTTATAGGTCTACTGTATCAATTTTTTCTAAATTCACGATGGATCGAAACAAACGGACATATAATTATGTGGATTTCATATGGGGTCGATGGTGAGATATAGGCGAAGTTTTTCTCGAACTAGAACGCGGTCACCACGTGTGCGCGAATAGTGTTGCAAAGAAAGATACATCTTGACTTATATTCAAATACAGTAACGAACGTTTGAATGCCATAAGGAAATTCTTGATTATGGAAAAGTTTAGGATCATCGATGTATTTTTTGTAAATAACAATGCGAGCCTAGAGTCACATGCCATATCGCTAAATGGATGGTAGGTGCTACAGGAACTCGAAGATGAAATGAGAGAAGTCTGGCTTATGCCCTGAGTTTGTAATGATACCTATCTCAGGTACCTAGTGCAGATACAGTCTATTATCGATATCCGATTTATCCATCATATTTAATTGTTCATGGCGGTGAGAAAATACGATGGAAAATTCAGTTTCCAGTTATTGAAAATATTTTGTTTTCATTATTCTAGGTATCCAGACATCAGAAGACGCGAGATTCTATGCCCTGAGCAGGAAATTCGAACCTTTCTCCAATGAAGGGAAACCATTGGTAATCCAATTCACCGTGAAGCATGAACAAAAGATTGATTGCGGTGGCGGTTATGTCAAAGTATTCGGTAAAGACTTCGAAGGAGAGGACATGCACGGAGAAACGCCATATCGTCTGATGTTCGGTAAGAAATTAATGAAAAAAAAGAGAATATAAAACATCCTTTCATTTAAGAATCATTGTTATCATGTTCCATGTTTTTTCCTTCCTCTTTCCTGTACCTTCATAGATTGTCTACATTTTGAACATTTGCCAAACGCACTAGGGCAAAGATCCAAAATTTCCTTTCTATATTAAAATAATAAAATCCATATTTATAATCTATTTTTATTTCTTATTATAGGACCTGATATTTGCGGACCTGGCACAAAGAAAGTACATGTTATCTTCAACTACAAGGAGAAGAACCACCTTATCAAGAAAGATATTCCATGCAAAGATGATGAGTTCACACACTTGTACACTCTTATTGTCCGACCTGACAATACGTATGAGGTAATTTTATCAGTCTGAATGAAGTTCATGTATCGATTTAATTTTATTTAACGAGCCTAGAGTCACATGTTCTTGAATTAATAGCTAAAGGACAGGTGCTATAGGTACTCGAAGAGCAAAGAATGTCTCGCCTGCGATTTTAGTGTTCGTGATTATTGATTTTATTCGTTCACTTGCAAAGACGCGAAGGCCAATATTCATTTTATTAATTTAATATCAAAGCGTCATAAATCAAAAGTAATGGCAAATGTAATGTGAGGTGAACCAAAAAAAGGTGAATTATGAGATGATTGTATTGTTGTGTTCTTTCTGTTCAGGTCCTTATCGACAACGAAAAAGTAGAATCTGGTGAGCTTGAAGCTGACTGGGACTTCCTTCCACCTAAGAAAATCAAGGATCCAGAACAATCCAAACCAGCCGATTGGGATGACCGTGTAACAATTCCAGACCCAGATGACAAGAAACCTGAAGATTGGGACAAACCAGAACACATCCCTGATCCAGAAGCAAGCAAGCCTGATGATTGGGATGATGAAATGGATGGTGAATGGGAACCACCAATGATCGATAACCCAGAATACAAAGGTGCATGGTCACCAAAACAAATTGATAACCCAGCTTACAAAGGGCCATGGGTTCATCCAGAAATTGATAATCCTGAGTATACTCCGGACTCAAATATCTATAAACAAGAAGACATCGGTGCTATTGGTTTCGATCTTTGGCAAGTTAAATCTGGAACTATCTTCGATAACATCCTTATCACAGATGAGCCAGATGTAGCCAAAGAAGATGCAGAGAAATTGAAAGAAAGACAGGTAAATTATCTTCTATTTACTCACGAAAGTACATTCCGGGAAAGAAAAACATTTACATTGATAAGATACATTCTCTTCTTTTCATGATGAAAAAAGCAATTCCGATTATAATGAGTGATAAAAAAGCTGGAATTCCTCGTTGCTGATAAATTTTTTATGACGAATATTATTTGTATTCTTCGTTTGTGAGAAAAACTTATTTATAAAATATTGCTTTCTTTCATTTTTATCAGGCGGCGGAGAAGAAAATGAAGGACGCTCAAGATGAAGAGGAGAGGAAGAAGTTGGATGAGGAGGCAAGCAAAGACAATACTGTCGATGATGAGCCAGAAGATGATGAGGATGCCGATGATGACGACGTACCGGAGAAGGTAAACATATTTCTTAAGAATAAAATTTTAATTCAGACATTCAACATTTTCATGATGACAATACCACTTCTGATAAATATGAGCGAAATATCCAGTGGAATTCCTCGTTGCTGACATTCATTTGAACTTATTAACGACTTTGAAGGAAAATTTTCGACAATATTCTAATGGAAGCATTTTTCTCTTTCTTATTTCAGGATGAATTGTAAATAAATAATTTGAAGCATGGCATGAGATGCAGACTGTATTCCAGGAGCTGTCAAGGTATAAAAATAAGAGAAAGAAAACGAAATATGGACACGCGCCAATCGACATTGACATCACGCAAAAACCATATCGATGAGAGGAATATTCATAACATCAATGGACTCATTTTGTGAACAGTACTTCCAACTCAGTTCATCTATCTTCCTTTCAGTCTTCATCTTCTCTCACTCTCGTTCAATTTCTATCACATTCTCTTTGAATATAGTCGTCGCTTTAACGTACAAAAATTTTTTTATCGCCAATGTATTTACGGCATATTTTAATTAAAAAATATTTCGCTGAATTAAATGAGAAGAGAATGAAGAGCGAGGGAGAGAAAACCGAAGATGAAGGAAGAGCAGAAAGCGAATGGGTGATCATAGTACTAAATCGTAGTCAATGTCAATCTAAACAATACGATAATTTCCAACTAAAATAGAAAAAAAAAATCAACACCTAAATTAATCACCTACGTCTCGTTTTTGTTTCAATTTTCTTTTTTTCAATTCAATGTCGTGTCTCCCACCCACCAGCCGTCACAGCTCCAAAAAGACTATAAGTTGTTCCGTTTTTGTTTGTCAAGTGTTTTTTATAAAAGTAATTGAGAAAAAAAGTAATTTAATAACAATATATATAGATATATATACATATATATCATATATGTATGTATATAAATACATATAACGTCATTCTCCATGAAATTTATATTATCAAATTGGTATACACTATGCCCCAACCCAATATTCGCAATTAAATAGAATTTAACATGAGTAAGTGAATGGGTGTGTATGGAGGATAAAATAAAAAGTAAAGCGTGAATGAATGATAACTATTTGATATATAATTAATAATTGTATCGAGTGTGATGAATACAATTCAAAAACAAAAAAAAAGTTATTCATACCCTTCTCAATAAACAACATTTGAATACAATCTATGAGAGAGTAATTTTTTTCCGTAGTATAATTTTCGTCTGCCCTTTTACCTTTTTCTCGATATACAATATAGCATGATTTATCAATGGAAACTGAACCAGAATTTCATATGCTGTTGTATCGCTTATTTTTATATTTCATTGCGTATTTATAACTTAAATTTTTGACATGGAGTTCATGACTAGGAAGAACTTTTTTCTATCAATGAGAACACAATTATGTTGAGGAATTACAAAGTGCCTCATGAGCACCCAATTGCTGTGTCAACCATTGCAATCCTTGAGTTGACGTGCTAGCATCAGTTAGAGGTGATGACGCTTGAATATGCCAGGCTCTTCCGCAGCACAATTTTTGTAGAGACAATATATCTGTAAGTTCTTCAATTGTGGCGCAGCCCGGAATATCCTTTAAAATAAATTAACAGTAACATAAATATTAATGCCAAAATTGATGAAATCAGTTGATATATCTTATTTACCTGTTTGTTCGCATAAATAAGGAATAATGAATCTTTTAATTCTCTCTCGCTAACAATTTTCGATAATTCGTTTTGTGCTTCTTCAAATCTTGCTCTATCATTTGAATCAACCACAAATATAACAGCCTGTGCATTGTGATAATAATGCTTCCATAAAGGTCGGAATTTGTGTTGTCCACCGACGTCCCATAGTGTAACAACTAAATTTTCATATTCAAGGCTCTCAACATTGAATCCAATGGTTGGTATTGGGGGTGTTGATAAGGTGATTCCACGCATTGCAGACAAGATACTGGTTTTTCCAGAGCCATCGAGACCCAGAATTACCACACGCATATCAATTTTTGTTCCAATATGTACCCGATTATCCTGTAACATTAGTGGACGAAACATTATCAAGAAAATGTTCCCATCACTATCTCATCAAAACAACTCATGAGAAAATGAAAACACACCCGGCTAAAAATAATTGGAATCGATGATTGTGGCGAAAGAAAATCCGGCCCAAGTTGCGCATAATGTTGCTGTTGTTGCTCCAACGTTGCCAAAACATTTTTAACTTTTTCTGCGCCGCTCAGTAATTTACAATCCTCAGAATCAAGAATACTCTCACATTGTATACAGACATCAGCGACTTGAGAACGTGTTGCAGTTAGATCTTTCTGTTGTTGTCTTAATGCACATAGTCTTCCTTTAGTTTCAGTTTCAACACAATTTAATGCTGCATTCTCTTGTTCACCCAACATCATTCTCAGTTCCTCGAAGTGCTGACGTACTCTCTGTCTGGCATCTTCAATCGCCCAACCGTCCAATTCTTGAATGACAACTTCAATTCGATGCGCTGTGTCTCTCATGCTCTCCATAAATTGTGTCATACGTTGTAACGCTGATACAATTGTTTTTCGTACATTTTCAGCTTCAATTTCAACTAATGCAGGTTTGTGAGCATTATGTCTCCCATAATCCTTACATAAATAACACATTAATGCATTATGACATCCGTCTTGAACACAAGTAAATTCTGCAATATGTGTGGTGTGTATTGGACATTTGGGTTTTTCCTTCGGTTTTTCTGATAGAGGAACACGACGATGTTTACCCAACGTCTTTGACGAATGTATCAATATATCGCAAGCTTCACACAAATGTGTTGCGCACACAGTACAATAAAGAACAGCCACATGAGAATCATCCTCTTCACATGATTGTGTCGATTGCAGTCGTTCTTGTTCAAGTACATGTGATTTCTCGCTGTTCGATTGCTCCAATCGTTCAAGCAGTTCAATCAAAGCAAAATTCTTCTTCAAATTATATACACCCTCGTGATTCACATCAGTTGGTTGGCGATCGAAAGGACATAAAAGAGACTGAAAATCTCCCATTGATGGTTGAAGTCGTAGAAGACATGAGTGACAAACAGTATGACCGCAATGTAAAAGTCGTGGAACTTTGGCACCATCAACTGTGAAAACCTCTTCGCATACTCGACATTCTAGGACCTGGTTTTGAACATAATAATGACAAAATTAATCATATTATAGAGAAATTTGACATTGGGACTTGGAATATATGTTTTAAACATGAAAAAAAATTTACAGTTATTCACTATGTGGCTACATGGTTTCCCTGCTAGGAAAGTAGCATTTGAACTGAATTATTTCAGTCACAGCTCAATATTGGAAGCATGTGAAGTATTTAAAAGCACTCAATAGCAACAAAAAGGATTCATTTCAAATCATTTTCAATACTCCTTTGTATTCAAGACTTCTAACACACAAAAATTCAGTGCATTATCACAAACAATTGATATTACGACTACAAAAGAATCATTCCCATACGAAACATTTTTATATAAATTCCTTTCTGTACAGGTTAAACAAAATATTTATAATCCATGTCTTACGTTGGTTCTATTAGGGTGTGCCATTGATGACCGATTGAAATAAATACTAATACGACTGTTCTCTTCGTTCATGATTCCAAATCATTTATCGCAAGTGATTAAATAACTTCAAAATGTTCTTTAAATTTCTGTCTCGTAGTTGTACATTCCATCTCCTATTGAAGAATGAATTATTTATTATTTGACGTATAAGTTGTTATTGCTAACGGAGATTGTCTTTCATAATAATACCGACTGAAGTCGGTAATACAGAAAATAATAAAACTGATGTGGTGCACAGAAATTGTCGCCTGATGGCACTACCCGGAACTGTCTTACCAGTCGTACATCTCACTCAGCTACAATTTTATGTTATATTCAAATTCAAATTTTTTATGATCATTTGAAAGCCACTATAAAAAATGGTAAATTTTCTTGAATAATATACTTTGATTATGGTGTTTCGTTGTGGCAATTACCTTCAGAGATAATCTCTACTCACTTCCCACTCTCTGGTGAAGTCGGAACGATTGAATATTATTTTTTGTTTATATCACCGTCACAAACACAATACATCATTATTTGTCAATAAATGTACATACCATATAATCGTAATGTATTGAATCAATGGCATTTGAATGTGGCACATTTATACATCCACAATCGTGATGAGGACTCCACTTCATCTGAAAAGGTCATGCATTCAAGGATGATTATTGTTTATAATATTATAACACATATTCGATTGTTCATATTTTTTTGAATTTAGTTATCGATGATAGATCATTCATTCACACTCATCAATTCATGAAATTATCTTTTCATAGTGGCGAAAAAAAGCAGGAAAAAACATTATCAAATAAATGAAAAAAAGGAAGAGAATGATTGAATTGCGTTGATGATTTGTTATGACATTGAGTATGATGTGTACGTACTGTGTAACTGGTGCGATGGAAAAATAAATATGTAGTTGCTATTTACAAGTCAATATCAAGGTTTGTAGCGCAATTGAGTGAAGTCGCTTCATGCTTCTGTGAATTTTCTATTTGTAGGTGTATCAAATTTATGTATACAGAGTAAATTGTAGATGCGGGCTTGGCTCGTTTTTTTAAGGTTCTTCTGTCACGCAGGACTGTATTTTATGTATGCATAGAACATACCTTTTTTGTGGGATGGTGTTTTATTTATGATTTGTTTTATGGTGATGGATGTGAAATGTATGTTTAATGATTGTCTAATTTAAGTGATGATAATTGATAATTTCATAATAGTTAAATAGTTATGGATAGAGAACAAAGATTTGGGTTATTTATGTCAGTCGTTCAGTATTTGAATAAAATCAAACGATACTTTGGATAAACTTTGTGTAGTCTCAGATTCTTCAATATGATGTAATTACTATCGTCATTATTCATCAGTGACTTTACGGCCGGATCTTATAATATACAATATCCCCATAATTATATACGCTTGATTACAGTAATTATTCTAATTTTTATTATTAATAATTATTTTAATCTTATCAACATTTTTTAGTAGAATCCACATATCCCAATTGTGATGGTGCATTCAATCAACTAATGAATTTTCCATACTTTTTTGCATCGAAACAATTCAAAGAAAATTTATTGAACGACCATGTAAATAAATAATTCTCTACCTTCAAACATTATAAATAAAAAATTGATGGCGGGTCTCATCTGTTAAATGTCAAGTATGCTCATTATCCAAGTGCGATACGCTCACATTGACGACAAAACCAACTTACCTCAATCACTATAAATTCCATAAACATCTTATGCATATAACGAAAGTCATTTTGTTATAAATATATAAATGAACTTGCTTGTGATGATGTGGTTTGTCTACATATCTCATTATTCATATGAAGTAACAAGAGTAGTCAAGCGAAACACGAAAATATTTCATTTCACATCAACACACTTATATACATTTATAAATGCATTCACATCATCAAAGAAATATGCAACGAATATTACGCGAATGAGATCGCAACGAAATAATTATGTGGCTGAGTGAGAATGTTCGTTCTTTGCCACACAGTTGTAATAAAAAAGTTGGAGTGGTGAAAAAAGAAGGAATAAATGAAAAAAAAAAAAGAGAGATCGCAACGACAACATTTTTGCTAGCGTGGGTATATACATATCAAATTATTTTTTTTACACTTTCATACGTGAGAGTCAATACAGATTATCACATTGACGTTAAAAGAATATTTTTCACACATTAAAATTAAAATGTATTCAATATTCATATTTCCTATTATTATCTTGAATTATTCATCAGTTTTATTGTCTTCTTTGTTTTATTAATTGCATATAGAAATATCATTAATTTAAAAATTATTGCAGCAAATTATCATTTGGTATGGATAATTATAAATTTATTAAAGTTATTAATATTATACTGAATATAAGAATGTTTTATTATTCATATTTTTTTCTTTCATTTCAGGTTTATTTCAAGTTTATCTTCCGGGATCATTCGATGTGTCCTCCCGCACTCCCAATGCCGTTTGTACATATGTGTATGACTATCCAACTATTCATTCGTGTATGTAAGTATGGATAATAGGATCTGAGAGGAACTAATTGCGCGCGATCGCGTCCTTTGGCTTTCTCTCTGTACTGTAGCTGTGATTTCCGGGCGACGTGCGGCCTCTTCTGTGTTGTACATATAGAGAATCCCTTCCGGATGTATTTCGCATTGATTCAATAAATGGAAAATTTTTAGTATTTGTCTATTCATGTTTAGAATGATGCGAAATCGAATATTCAATAAATGATAAAGTGAATGTGAATCATCGAAAACAGATGAGAAAAACTAATTGAAATATGAGGTGGAAAAAAATTAATGTAAAAGGCGATTTTAAAGTGATAACATGCACACAACTTATACTAACATATGTTTTGAAAAAAAAAATTCATTAATGATGTGGTAATAGTAGTTTGATAATAAATTTACCGCTGGATGAAAATAATTAATAACCCGGTCCAAAACCATTTTTGAATAATATTAAATTGAAACTTTTCACTTTTTATTTCCTTTAACGACTTCTTAACATGGACACATGTGTTTTATATTTTATTTTGAGTGAGGGAGAGTGAAAGAGAAGAATATGGATGGAGAGAAGAGGATCATGGAGATAACCGGTCTGGAGAAAGTGAAGTTACATAGGATGTTATACTGCTTATGCGTGAACATTGACTCTTCAAATTGGAAAAAAGAAGAAAAAACGAAGAAGAGTAACGTAGCAGGTTTGAAGAAACAAAAATAACAATTTGAATACTAGTTCACATCGTAAAAAATGTGAATAAATCATATCAATGAACAATTCGTTGAAATTTTTCGTAATTTAATGCATATCAACAATTTTATTTTCGTTACGTCAGCATATTATTTATTCACATTATATTTACTGTGTCGATTGTAATATGAATTCAAAAATAAATGCTGAACAATTAATTCTAAATAATTGTCCAGAATTTTTGACATTTTTATTTGGAGTTCAATTTATATTGCACTAGAAAATTTACTTGGTAAATAACTCAACTGGGATTTCGTCTGAGATTTTTGAACGAAAAGAAGAAATAATTAATTTTTGTAGAATGAATTTGAATTGATTGCGATAACGTTCAATTAAACATGATAATTCGTCTAAAATTTCTTATTTGCTTAGATTTCTTTTTTTTAGTTTTAACTCATCAATCAAAAAATGTTCGTATAGAGATGACGTAGAATTGATGACTGTAAGAGAGAAGAATTTATTCACATGTACATATATATATATATATATGAAATTGAGAAGGGTATTAACTCATTGGACAGGCGCAGACATTCGAATCCTTGTGCCAGATATATACAGCATTTAATACCTTCATATATTCGAGTATATATTTTTATATACATCTATAAATGTATATACTGTTGAAGAATCCTCTCAGGGGGAAAGAAGAGAGAATATATCGTTTCGCAATTACGACATTGCGATCGAGATCTTGCTTCACTTGATAGCCCAGCGACCGCATAGCTGATGCTGATGCCAAACACATCGTCATTGATGTCGTCTAGATATTTCTCGAGTGCAGATTGCACGAACTAAATTGTGGAATTTTTTATTTTCTTCTAGAACTTTTATTTCAAGTTACTCAAATAAAATAAAAAGCAACTTGATATAATGAAGTTAAGAAATTTCTGGTGGATAAATATCGGCTGTGGAATTTATTTCGTGCAGTGTTTTCATCAAATTTCACAGAGAAATTTCATTGGAATGATTATTGCACATTTTTCGAGGAAATTGTTTGTACATGGGTGGTAAAGTATCTGTAGAATGGAATTGGGAAAGTTTGGAAAAAAGTTTGAGAGGAATGAACTCTGTGGTTTAGAATTTCCCTCTCCAATTTTATATTAAATATATTTTTTAGTTTATGTTCCTGGCCCAATTTTTTTCTTTTCCTGAGAATATGGAAAACAATCATTCATTCTGTATGAATTGCAATATGTTCGGATAATTGGCTAAAGAAAAAATTGAACCACAGCAAAATACAATGAAAAATAAATAAATCCCAGGATATGACTAATTACTCATTTGGAAGTAAAACAAAATTACATGGACGTAATTATCAATAATTCAGACTGATAATCTATAAAATTCTGCATAAAATTGATAAATATGTTCTACATTCAATAAGAAAAATAATAACTGCCATCTTGGACAGTCGCATGGAAGTTGTTAATCGTCAAATGTGAAATTAATTCCAATCATGATTACGTTCACTTATTTAACTCGCCAATCAACTGGCATTTCATTAGAGTGTTTAGGTTTTTATTTTTCATTGCAATTCAATGCTCACCAACGCAATCCCATGTTCCTATATTTGTGTTTATTTATTCTATTACCTATACAAACATATATATATATAAATGTACGTCTTGTTTTCGATCATTTATGGCAATCGTCACTGTCGCTTGTCAACGAAGAAGACGCGATTGAGAGCGCTTCGCGTTCCATCGTTGTTGTTGTATCTAAACACGCTCACAAGAAGCGTTGAAGTTTGCGCAAGAATTTCAATTTCGCAAGACTCATCTCCACATCCGTATACCAATAGAGAGCAGAGACTCGGAGTAGCAACAAACTTTTACATAAAAAAATTATTATACAATATATCTTTAACTTATCCATATGCAATAAGTTTAACATCTTTTCCCTCATTTTTATTCCTTATTTCTTCTTTCTCTTTTCAATTTATTTATTATCATCATAAAAATTTAATCCCAATGCAAATTGATACAGCGATTTTATCATTAGTAGTCCAAGTAATTTCCTGAAAGATAAATTGATGATTATGTTTATTAGATAAGTAGGAATATTTTTATTTTTATTATCTTTTTTGTTTGATAGTTATTACGAATGAATTGAGGGAAAAATTTTATATTAAAGGAGAATCTCGTAAAGAATTTTCTTTCCCATGCAATCAGTCACAAAGTTATGTCACAACGATTACGTTTTTCTTCATATTTTTATTCTCATTTTTTTTTCTTTTCTTCAAGATTATTCCTGAAGATATTTGATGATCCTGTTCGTGCACGTACATTGGATCAGAAAAAAACTTGTATATCGTGCACTGTGTCAATATTGCTCTTGCAATGGTGACGTAAAAAATTCCAGTTCTTTTGCATATGACAAATTGGTATTTCAATATATTCAGAATTGAATCCACTGAATATTTGAATATTTAATTTTATCACAACTGATTTCCTTGTCTATTAATTTTCTGGAATAAAAGTATTATACATTTTGTCGATTGTATATTCTACTCATTTACTAATTAAACTTTTTCATTTTATTATTACATATTCGCAATTATATTCTTAACTACTTGCAATTCTCACATTCATTGTTAACGTTTCGGTGTCTTAATTAGTTCACGCAGTTGCATTTTCTCGCCCTCACGTATTTTGCAGCGATGCGCTGACTGTGTTGAGAGAAAAAATAAAAAAAAGAGTTCCCATTATGTGAATCATTGCACATTTCTAACTACGTTTCATGTGTTATGCACAAATTCATCGTGATGTCTCGTCGGTGCTACAATGTTATGCAGGTGTTTCTTTTGAATCTCACATGATGGAATATTTTTTATTGTTAAAGATATACGAATCGAATCTTAATGTGTCAATGACCTAACTGCTGTTCCAAGGATTTTTATTTCGATGTTGAATTGGAGAAGAGAATTTTTATACTTCCAATAATTTTTATATAAAAAAAGAAACATCACAGCATTTATCAAATTTTTCATTTTTCATCCTCATCGATGAGAATTTTCCTTAACTTGAACATGAAAATATGTATCAATATTAAAATGACAATTAATTTCAGTAAAAGTTACATAAAATTCTGTTAGCTGCACATGAGTGACAGGTAACAGTAGAGCAGTCTTGTAAATTTCATGTGACACTACAGTTAAAGTAATAAACATTCATGTAACTTCCAACAAAACTTGTCTTATCTCCACTAACATGATATGTCGTCCCTAACAGTAACATATGTTTATATCAACATAACAAAAAATATTTATCCATGAAATTCCATAAGAAAAAAATATCATCGACACATCAACAATCGTGAATCATTAAAAAGCCTCGAACTTCCTCCAATTTAATTCCATCACAAATCATCCAATGACGCAACATCAACTTACATCTCACGCATCAATAAATTCCCCGGTGCATTTTTTCCCCAATAAATATCATCCAGATCCATAAAAGGCGAAAATGAAGAGGACAAACCAAAAATAAAAAGAGATTACCATGTATATATATAATACGTTGTGCATATATTTATATTTATGAATATAAAACAAGGAAGATGCTTCCATATCGTAAGAGTATACGACACAACTGGTGAAAGTAATGGCGGCATATACATAACATATAGAAGGTCTTCTCCAATCTATATAATAGAAAATGCGAGACAGATAAAATAGAAGCTACAAACATCAGCGTTATTGCAATGTACCATATTATAAATCGCTTTCTGCATTCACATATACATATATATATTCGGTTAACATGCACGAGTTGCCAATATTTATTGCGGCACGTGTGCACACTGATTTGCCACGTGCACAACATAAGACGTGTGTGTATGTATATCAGAATTCGCATTCAACTTTACTTGCATTTTGCAGTAGCTCACATACAACATACACACACTAATTCCAAATCCTTACAAGATTAAATCAAGAAGATTGAATTTCTCGTATGCAGAGTGCAATAAATAAATTTCAATAAATTTAACTTGAAAAAAAAGGAAGCAAAACAGCAATGAAAATAAAAAATACTGAGCAAGATAATTCAATTCACATTTCAATAAAATATTTGTATCATTGTTATTATTTTTTCTTACACAATTTGTAATGGAAAATGTGCTTAGGATATAATTTTTGAAATTGTTTACACATTTGAGATATGAATTGATGATTGGTGATGAAAGATAGAAGAAAATAATATAGAAAGAAAATATAATACAGGGAATTTTATGAAATACAAAATAATATTAGTCTGATGATTCAATAATTTTGTGTTGAACGTAGTTTCTATGTTGAATTGAAAGAAGAAACGAATGGATGGCGAATAAAAGATGAGTCGATGCCTATAGTATATTCGTAAGATATATGAATGTATACTTTACGTATTGGTTTACTGGAGAATATTCACGAATGCTTGGAGCTCTTTTGCTTTCACTTTCTCACGTGTTATTCTGTATAGGTGAGTCCCGAGGCCTTTGAGTATCTCGCGCAGTTTGGAGGAGCGTCTTCGCTTATTTGCGCCTGATGCTTCGTGTATTGGAACCCTCTTACACACTTTTTAAACACTAATATTGTTACAGACACGAGTATGTACACTGACAAATTATTCATTCACTTTTTTTTGTTCCCTCCTGTTTTGATGTACTGAAAAATAAACGATTGGATATTAACCAACATGTTGCATTGATTATTTAACGTTTTTCAATTTATGCAGAGTTTGATTTTATTTTATTTTGGAACAATGCGGTGGGGTTTTGTTCAGGTTATTATTAGTTAGGGAATAATAATAATTGCGGAGTTAATAATACGAATAGAATATAATTTCTGAGAATGAAAATAAATAATTGAAAAATTTCACAGTAATCTGCGTCATTGTAAATAAATATTACAATCATTTAATATTAGATTATTTATAATAGGATTAGAATAATTGGTGTAATATTATTTGTTAATTTTGTTCGATGTGTTTGAATTGAAAACGATCACTGTTTGAATTAGTATTCATTCATTCGAGTATCAAAATATTTTCGACGTTACTTTAACTATTACAAATTTACTTGTATCCATCGATTGCATTCATACAATGGAATTTTTATCGGGGGTGTATACAAATTGAAATAGCTCTTGAATTTTTTTTTCACGGTTACAGAGTTGAACAATGGAATGATATTATTGTATGACATGAAGAAAAAAAAAATACACGTCAAAATAAAAATGTGAAATAGACAAATTATCTGTTTTGAAATATCAATTTACTGACTTCACGTATGAATGAATTTTTTGAATAATGACCATCTGCACGCCCTCACTCACATACAGTAGAATCAATGATAGAACAATGAGAGAAATAAAGTATTAAGAAGAAGAAAAAATGTAGAAACAATAATACATACAACAATGACACACTGAATAAATGTATGTGGGAAGTGGCAATGGAAATATATCCTCGTCGCACTTTCACTGATTTTGTTTCACTAGTAAATGTAGAAGAAAGAAAAAAAATCAATTGAACACAAATAACTCATTGAGGTACATAAATAATTTATTCACGTTCATGTACGTATTCGAAGTATCACTACAAGTGGAAATACATTTATTTCACGCAATTTTCAAGGCTGGAACAGGTTGGATATTTATTCTGTCACAAAGGAAACAGCATGTTACATTAAATTGCATAAATACTTGAAACAATCTTTTCTATATTTACTCCAATCCTTCCAACATGTTTCATTCTATTTTGTTCTATTCATTCATTTATTATTTTTTTATTCATCGTTCATGTTACGGTGCACTGTTCTCTTTAACTGTTTTATGTTGACTCGTATTTTTCACATCCGGTGATGAAATTTAGTTCGAAACTTCAAACCTATGCGGATGTCTTTTGCGCACTGACACAAGAAACGATTGAGTTTAATCTCCAAAATCTACATCTTCATTTCTACATCACGATTCACTTCAATTTTTTTTTTTTTAAGTACATTATTATGATTTTTTTCTTCTCCACAGAGATCAAGGTGATATATGTCAAGATGATTTATTGCTACTGATAAGTTTGTTATCCATTCTCTTTATAGGTTACTCATCAGTCTTGGCCTTTTGTAAATTCTTTTAATTTCTTCAATTTTCTTTATTTATTCTGGGAAAAAAAAAAATATAATATTTTTATCTTACAACTATTGATGCATCATCAAAGAAAGTTGAGAGCTGATCGAAATCGTGATAGCTTGAGTGCACACTCTCTTTCTTTCTGACAAGCCCTCCAGGTATTATAAATATATATAGTTGATAGGACATTCGGGAGAAATAAGAAATGAGATAAAAAAAAATCGACTCGTGCCATGATCTATGACCTTTCCATTACTTTCTCCAAAGATCTCTAGTGCAACAGCACAAGTCGCATACTCCCGCCTATGCACGACGACAAAAAGACAACATTTGCCACTGCCGCCAACAAAGAGGATGCCTGTCAATGAAAATAAAATTCGAAACCTTTTCTAAAACATGTAACCAATACCAATGTGATCTTGTATTGTGATATTGTCTATGTATTTACGTTCAGTTAACCATCGAATTTGTATTACTTACTTGACCTTTCAAGAATGGAATTCCACCGTCCTCCAATAATAAATATTTGCAATGAATGCCAACTTATTGTAAATAGCCATTTATATATCATCTCTTTCCTCATTCCTTACTTTCATTCACTAATAAAATAAACACTCATATTTTATAACAAAAATGAAGAAATACAATTTTTTGTTTAATTGCCTTAGCAATTTTTTTCATGGATTTATTGTATTGTGATATTTTTCATACTAAATAAAAGAATCATTAATCATCATCAAAATCTTATTCATTCAAAACATTTTTGTCACTTCTATTATTCAGTTTTTTGTGTTTATATGTAAACAGTCACTGAGTAACGAGAAAGAACAAACAAAACTATTAACAATCCAACATAGAGATGAAAGATATATACGTAAGTGCCATGTAATATGATTAGGAAATGAATCATCTGTGAATTTAACTTTCACTATCATTTATTATAACACTGTGAATGTTCTTTGCGTTGTGTATAATTGTTGTGACGAGTAATTACATGTTAATAATTTTTTTTAATTTTTCTAATGCACGTATATGTCTATAGCTGGATTACATGATGACAAACGACATCGTATTGTATAGGATTATGTGTCTGTATATAATATATCTTCATATATAGTTGGTATAAACCAATCGAAGACAACTTTCGCTGTATCCAAGGCTGAGAAGATCTCATCTTCCAATAGCTCTGGTGAATAGTTTGATCATTAAACATAATAGTTTATTTTTTTTTCGTAGTTTGTACGTTGAAATTTCCAATGAATTACATTTTAAGTGTTGTTAATCACAACTCGTACACCTGCTGTTAATAAATTGTTATGCTACATTCTCTGTTGAGATAATTACGAGTTTAATTTTATTAATTGACTATAATTCGAAGGATCTATAGAGTACATTTGAAAAGTTAATGAAATATAAAAAAAGTATATTATATTTGTTATTAACCCAATGATTATTTATATTTAACGCTCGATTCACATCTAAGTATGATTTATGATTTTTTTTCCAGAGCATCTTTGTTGAATTATTTTCTATAATTCATGTGTAATTGACTGCAATGGATTGGAAAAATATTCATATAAGAATTATAAAAATTGATGCGTTGATTAGAATGAACCTTTGTTGAAGGTAATTGACGTTAGTTTTATGGCCTTTTCGAGAGATGAAAAAAAAAATAAAATTGATGACATGTCATTTGAAATGTCTGCGAGATGAAAGCAGGAAAGTCCATTTGAATAATTAAAATGGGAGAAGCAGAAAAGAATGTAATGACAATAATTTATTCAATTTGCCGGAATATTTAATCGAAGAGTCTGATAGAAATTTAAATCGAATATTTAATTTTTGTTTCGTGGAATATTTAATACCAGTTTGTTTTTTTCGTCATTTCTGTTATTCGTCATTCACTAAATATTTCATATTTATTTCTCGTTGATGTTTCGATGATTTCAAATGACAACTATTATAATTTTGACGATGAATTTACAACATCAAATTGACATTAAATAAAATAAATGTCTGTGGTGAATCGGTAACATGATGAGAACGAACACGCAATCAACAGACACAAAAAAAAAATAATTTCAATGAGCTATGTCAATTCGTCTATGGCTATTAAAAATTATTTTTTAAGATTAGTTTTCCTTCATATTTTTACAATCAAATGCCCATATTACTCTATCGTAAATTATGGAATTTCAATGCACTGATGATTCAGTGACATCGACACAATATGACGCAGAGTTGTGTTTTATATGCCTCGGGCTAAGATTGAACTATAATTCAAAACAAATCTTGGTGGATAACTGAAGAGAAAAGAATTCCCACATAACTTTATCTTTTTATTCACAAGTATTTTCATCTTTCTATTTCTTCATTCTATTAATCATTGACGCATTTAATGAATCCTGTAGCAGCAGCAGCATTCATTTTTGTCCTTCTTCCTCAGATAAAATATATACAGAAAGTGAAATGAAATCGTTTGAAAATTTTATTTTCGACCGATGATCAAATAGAATATCAGGTGCTATTCAACGTAAATACTAATCCATTGACCTATGCCGTGACTTTCAAGTCAGGCGAGCAAGACGATCAATGAATGTCGAGATATCACATTTTGCCTCGTTTCTTACAGCCATTAAATATTCCTTCTTTTAATCCTCAACACAAGTACAAGCTCAATCTCACTGTGAGCAACAACTACAAAACCAATTCCTCTTGGAATTATCTAAGAATTCTTCAATTCTCACAATTATTTCTAACGAATCATAACAAAAAAAATGAAGATATATAGAAAAAAATAATGGCAATAAATAAAATCAGAGAGTTCATTATGTATGAATGAATGTGCAAACTTTCGTTATTTGCAAAATGATTCATATGGAAAGTCGTCGTAAATAAACCCACACCCAATTACATTCCTGATAATTTTCACCCACTATCATCATAACCATAAAAACAAATGTGCTGTAATGATTACTCACACTTTTACTTTCAGATAAATGAAACGTAAATGAAAATAAGAAAATGAAACAAATAAAATTAAAAAAAATATGCAAACACAAATATTTCGGTAAATAAATTCTTGGATGACTTCAGTGAAAGAGAAAACAAAAATTATATCCAGAATGTCGTGCGTATAACAGCATTAAACTGAAGTCAATTCAAATGGAAAGTCCACCTCATTAATGTCGAATTCCTTGTCAGTTTCATCCTCTTCCTCTAACTTGATTAAACCTGAAACAAAAAAAATAGAAGATAGTTAGAAAAAAAAATAATGATTAAACTGCCAAGTTATTTGTACAATGTCCTGGTTGTTGTCTTCCCATCCGATGGGCGCATATATGCGAAACAAATACCATGATAGTCACGCACAAATTCATGGTGGTGTGTGTACGTCTTTAACATGACGTAATGAAAAATGGTTACGTACCCGGGGAAATATCTCTCACCAAATGAAACGTTCACTCGGTGGAATATGTGTGTAAAGAAGGTGCTCTCAATCCCTTCTTCTTCTACCTTTTTGGTATCCGCCATATGCAACATATACATACTCATCCTCTCCGAGTGCTGTGGGGTATATGGGATGGGACAAATGAAACTCACCTCTTCGACGAGACATTCACCGGTAACACGACGCAGTCGCATCCTCGAGTTTAATTCGAACGGTTCTATTTCGGAGCCACCAAAAGCTACAGTTGTAACACAACTGTGCAGAAGATTATATTCTTCTTAACGCGAAAGTGTTTATTTTTTATTTATTACATATCTTTGTATACTTCTTTTATTTTGTTATTGAAAATATATTTATATATATTTCTTCATTGTTCTTTGATATTTTTTAATTGAATCCAATTATCAAGATGTCATTGAGGAACGTGTACATCGTTGTCTTTGGTTAGTTTATCATTTTTTATTTGACCAACTTGAAATAATGAACGGTAAATTTATTGTTATTGATTGTACGAAAGGAAAAATTGTGGGGATTTTATTTTCATGGGAGTCAATTTTATTCCATCTTTTTAATTTTATTTTGTTGTAATTTTATTTTTTTAAGTTAGTTTCGTGAAAGATTCTGATGTGCGAGTGTGTAGTGTGTGTGTGTGTGTGTGTGGATAAAGAAAGGGTAAAAAATTGCAGAAGATAACAAATGTTTCTGAAGATATTTTACGTTGCGAACACGCGTGCGTGCGGTCACGATTGCGTGAATATTATTCTTCTTTTTTTCTTCTCCCTCATTATAACACGAATCTTTTTTCAATAGAAAGGTGTATTCTCTCGCGACACACATCCGGCAATTATCACGTTCACATCTTCATGACTCGTAATATTTTTTTTTATTGTATGAAAAATTTTAACGAACGAAGAGGAACTTGTTCTATGCACTTCGGCAGCTTCTATGAGTAATTGTTCACTGGAAACACAAATGAATATTGTAAACCAGAGTATAAATTTCTTTTATCCTAAATTGGCAAATGAATTAGATCAATTGTTTCATATAAAGAAGAAACGAGAGTACAAAAAAAAACGAAATCCAACCCTATTAATATATTCCAATATTAAAAATTGATCGAAGCAATGAGAGATTCAATTTAATCAATAAATATTGTGGAGGAGTGAAGTATTTTTACTAATCCAAATAGTGAAAAAATCATTAACTTTCATTCAGTCAAAAAAATGAAATTTGAAAAGGTTGCAATATCACACATAATAATTTATGATAATTTATTCAAGCGTAATACCATAGGAGATCGAATTTCTCGATATTAATTGCTACAATGAAAAATAAAAAACACCCTGAGAAAAAGTGTATTTGGTATAGTAATAGCAATTATAATAACGATAATAATAATAAAATAATTACAATCACTAATTGTGTAATTGCATTGTATACAGCTGGGATATTATGGAGTTGCGTTGTAGCTTTGCAACGACCACCACCAAGATACTCACAGCAATTCATGCCGGATACCTCGTTTACTTGTCGCAACAAGATCGTGGGTAGCTACTACGCCGATCCTGAGACCGACTGCCAAGTATTCCACGTGTGTGTCTCTGTTGCTGGTAACATCCAGGATTATAAGTAAGTATTTTAAAATACCGGAGAAATACTTTACACCTACTATAGCTCTTAAAGATAAATCATCATCTCAAATCGAAGCATGATATGAGAATGAAAATTATCCTTTTACTCTAACAAATAAATGAGGCAAATTAAATTAATTGTATATAATTTATTGCGACAGATTTTTATGTCCAAATGACACGGCATTTGATCAAGAGAGTCAAACGTGTGCAGATTGGTATGATGTTGACTGTGATGCACCAACACTTTACTACGCCAGCGACAACTTTGACCTTTATCGTCTTGGCTCCGGCCTCGAATCCCTTCACTATGACTCCATTCGCACTGACGCTGAACCACAAGATAATTTACAACGTAGCGAAACAAGTGATCCTGTAAGATCAGCAGCAAACAATCTCAATCACGTCGCTCAAAATAATAATTACAATGCTCAAAGTAATTCCAATAACAATAATCGTGACATTTTACGAGGAAGTAGTAGCAGTAATTTCTATAATAGCCGAAACAACGGTAAAGATGAGGATTATGATACTGAAAAGACATATAAAGAAGAACCTGTTGAGCCAAGAAAAAAAACTGGTGTAAGGAAAGTTGCAAGAAAACAACAACTCAATAATGGCAACAATAATGTCAACAATATTAATAATGGTAATAATTACGTTTCATCAACTACTACTGCTGCACCATCATCAACAACTAATTACAATAATGGAAATTACAATGGGAATTATAACAATAATTTCAATAGTTATAACAGTCGTCGAATAACACATGAACCATCAACTTCAACTCGTCCAATCTCCCAACAGGATTACAATGATAAACGATATAATCCGAGCAATATAAATTATAATTCACCAATAACGTCAACATATCGACCAACAACTTTAAAACAAAATTATCAATCGTCAAGCACAACAATCAGACCATCACCATTTGTTAGCAACAAAAATTATAATGGCAATTATCAAGATGATTTCAGACAAACACAAACTACTGTCAAACCAGTTTCATTCAGCCAAAGTCTCCAACACTCACCAACAACATCACGACCAACAACATACCATCAGACCTTTCAAAATTTTGGTAATCATGCATACAATATGCAATATAGTTCTAATAATGACAATAACAATAATGGTAGACAACAATCATCAACATCTGCACCTAGTACAAATTATCAGCAGAATGATTATGACAATTTCCAACAAAAAAATTACAATAACATTCAGAGGTCTTCTACGACAATTGGCGTATCAACAACCACTTCTGCTCCAACTTATGTCGACAATTACAATGGGAATAATAATTACAATAACCAAAATAATGCAAGGAGTAGTGCACCAGCAGCAGGACGTTCAGGATCAAGTCAAACCACGAAATTCTATCCAAACTATTCAGCAAGCAGTCATGTACCTACTACATACTCACCAGTAGCTGCGAAGAAAACAAATAATGACAATAATAATAGTAACGATAATGGACAATATTATGATAAGAGTAGTCAACCATCGAAATCAACGCAATATTATGTTTCAA
This sequence comes from Meteorus cinctellus, assembly GCA_030523045.1. NCBI lineage: Eukaryota > Metazoa > Arthropoda > Insecta > Hymenoptera > Braconidae > Meteorus > Meteorus cinctellus. The sequence goes on along the minus strand of JAPYZF010000007.1, from coordinate 225,332 downwards.
CTAAAGCACCCAAGAAGGCGACACAAAACATTAATTATGATAGTACTAATGCAGGAAAATATTTTGAAACCAGTACGATCAATTATGACTTTGCCAGATCACAAGCTGCTGTTGGTTTTAGCCCATCGAGTATTAATCTTCTTGCTGAGAGTCCGAGGTCCACTACACCTGTTCCTAGGTGAGTTATCTAATTGAATTACGATTAGAAGTATGACTTTTAATTTTTTTGTGCTTGATGTTGAGATAAAAATACCGTTTTTCGTAGACGAACTGGTGCACCAACAACATACAATCCAAATAATTACAACCACCGAGTAACTTTCCAGCAGCAACAATCGACGACAGTTCGTAGTGCAACAAGTGGAACAACAAAGCAATTTTCCACCAATGCAGCATTCATTGACTCGACAAGTCCACGGCCGAAATCAACGAAGAAAAATGATTATGATTATGCTTATTATGACAATGCTGGTGGTTTGGAGTATGACGGCCTTGATTTGGATCATGTAGCTCGCAACAAGGAATCATCGAAAATTTCAAGGAACTAGGAATAATGACAATTAGTTTGTTAATTTAAAATGCAATGAATTAATTTTTGTTGACACTATTGAAAAAAAAAAAAAAAACGGATGACAAATTGCAGTAGTTTATAAGAATCCGCGAATTACCACAGTGTTGATGAATGTTCACAATTTGATATCAGCGGCCAGTTCTTCAATTTTCTCTATCATCTTAATGACTTTCAATTGTGAAAAAAATACTTGACGAAAATTCCACTTATCAATTTCATAAGTGTAATTTTTATTCTGTCTTTTTTTTTTAATTATCAGTATTTTAGAGTAGCTTATGCAAGACCAATCTTCTCCCGGGAATCCCAACACTAAATTAGAAACTGTTTTATATTTTTTAATTGATATATATATAACTGTACTTTTTTTTTAATGATTTTGTACAACCTGAAAATTTTTCTCCCAATTGTACCTAATGCAATTTGTTGTTTCACTATTACCCGTACTGAGTGTATATATTATGAATAATTCAGTTACAATACAAAAAAAAAAATAAATATTCATGAGAAGCAGAAAATTTATCACCATTTATCTTTGTTTATTAATTTATTCCCCCATTTGCTTCACCTTTGTCAATCATTCTGCGCTGCAAATAACAACAACGAACTTTGTGATCTATTGCGGTAGAAAATTAATACTTTTTTACTGGAAATAAGTAGAGTGAAAAAAAAAGAAAAATACGTAATATGCAGAGTGCATGAACAGTTCTGTGACATTAAATTAATGATTGCACGTTCCGGATCTTGAATTCGAACTACTCATGATGACGCATAAACATCACGCACATCAACAAGAACGACTATAATTGATAAATGCAAGAAGTAATTACAGTTCAGATTGTTGATAACTACTTTGTTTCTTCTTCCAACGAAAACACCAGAAGACAGGACATAAAAATGCGTGGATAATTCATATCAGATTCAAATAGTTGGTTCGCGTAGGACTTGACAGAACTCTGGTTACTCTTCAAAAATAATTAGTCAGTAATAGTTGACAAGTGTTCAAGATTGGACTGGATGAGGGTTGCTCAAATATTGTGAATCAAACTTAAAAAAATGGCATTGATTACTAAATATTGGATGTTGGATGGTGTAGCTCTATTCGCATCATTAATTGTCCTAGCTTATCTCTACATGACACGTAAATTTAAATATTGGAAAAAACGTGGCGTTGTGGAAATAACACCAACGCCATTCATTGGAAATTTTGGAGATTGTTTATCAGTGAAACGTTCAGCTGCGCAATGGTTGGAGGATCTTTATAATTACAGTGCTGGATTGCCATACATGGGTTTTTATATATTTGACAGACCTGCTCTGCTCGTTCGTGATCCTGAACTTATTAAAAATGTTCTTGTGCGTGATTTTAATACTTTTCAAGACAGATTCGCTCGCGCTAGTGAAGACGATCATCTTGGCTCAGCGAATTTGTTTTTGATTAAAAATCCAGCATGGAAAGCACTTAGATCGAAGCTCACACCAATTTACACATCAGGAAGATTGAAGAAAATGTTCGAATTGATGGTGGAGGTTGGTGATGACCTGGATTTACATATGAAATCATTGAATTTAGATGGCAATGGTCAGAATTTAGAGATGAAAGAAATAAGTGCTAAATTCACTACAGACATGATTGCCACAACTGCATTTGGACTTAAAGTCAATTCATTGAATGATCCTGACGCTGAATTTCGCAAACATGGAAGAGACATTTTTCGCGTAACACTGTATCGAAATATGGAACTCACTTCGTTATTTTTCCTGCCCCAACTTGTTGGACCACTTGGATTCAAATTTTTATCGAAAGCTAGTACGAAATTTTTACGGAAGACAATGTGGGATGTTTTGATGGAGAGAGAACGTTCTGGAACAAAACGAAATGATCTCATTGACCTTTTGGTAGAATTAAGAAGATCATTTCATGAGAGTACAGACAAAGGAATTTTTGGTAGGTATAATTGATGTAACAATTTATTATTAATGTTGAAACTAATTATTCAATTTGTGACCTGCTTCAGAATTTGATGGTGATAATTTGGTAGCACAAACCGCAGTATTTTTTACTGGGGGTTTTGAAACATCATCAACAGCATTAAGTTTTTCACTTTATGAATTGGCAATGCATCCGGAAGTTCAATCAAAATTGAGGAAGGAAATAGTTGAGGCACTTGAGCAGTCGAATGGGAGTATAACTTATGACCTTGTACGGCTATAAATACATTACAGTAATGATGCAGAAATCGATTGAGGAATTAAATCTTTTATTTTCTTGTTCCAGGCGATGAATTTACCGTATTTAGATATGGTCGTGGCTGAAGCATTACGAAAATTCCCACCATTAGGATTTCTAGATCGTGTGGCGAATGATAATTATAAGATGGCGGGTTCTGATCTCGTTATTGAGAAAGGAACACCAGTATTTATTTCTATGACTGGGTTACACTATGATCCACAATATTTCCCCGATCCACATAAATTTGATCCTGAGAGGTTCTCTGAGGAAAATAGAAAGGCAAGGAAGCCGTGTATCTATTTTCCATTTGGAGAAGGACCACATGCCTGCATAGGTGAGATTCATTAATCAATGCAGTTTGTTATATTTCGAATATTGAACACCGAATTTGATGGTTCCTTCTATACTTTCAGGATTGCGTATTGGATTACTTCAATCAAAGCTTGGTTTAATTAAATTGTTACCAAAATATGAATTTGCTCCATGCAAAGAGACGACAATTCCGATGCGCTTATCACCCAAAGCTCTTATTGCATCACCGGAAGGTGGAATTGTATTGAATGTTCGAAAAATAGCTTAGTCATAAATGTTTTTGTGGTCGAGAAAATATTCTTAAGTAATCTTGCGTCTAATAAAAAGTTGATTAATCTTTTTTGAATATTTTCTTTCTAATTCAACTGTTATGAATTTTTATGAGAAAATCAAATGTTCAATGTTTTCACTTATACGTGACGGCTTCATTGCAATTATCCATTATATAATACGATCCCATTTATGATAATTTTGAAACCGAATCTGTATTTGATAGTCTCATACTGAATTTTTTTTTATTATCTTGAATCGATTCAAATTGTATTTCGGAGTTTGATGCTGATAATTTGACAGCAGTGCTGCATTTCTCAGTGGTCGGGTTAAATTATCTTCAACGACATTGAGTTGGTGAATTCATCAAATGACCATGAATCCTGATGTTCAATCAAAATTGAAAAAAAAATAGTTGGTGCACTTGAGCAGTCAAATGGAAAAATAACCAACAACTAGGTTCGTCATCTGAATTACAGTAATTGAACACAAATGATACCTTCGTTGTTCGCATGGGCGTCTTCTTTTCATTTCTAGATGATGGATTCACTATATTCGAATATGTTCGTGGCTGAAACATTGCAGTAATATCCAACATTAACATTTTTAGATCAGCTTACTGATGTTGTTTATGAAATGTAAATCTCATATCTTATCACTGCGATTGATATCCACAAGTGCACATTAGTATTCAATTCCATGATGAGCTGTACCATGGAAAAAATAAATGCTCATGTGAACTGGAGATGAACTGCGCTGCACGCGAAGCATTGCATCTTTGTAGGATGATAACGAATTGAAGGTTACAATCAAAACGAGTGAGAGTGACCTCCTGACACTCATAACGCTGTAGGCTTATCACATTTTTCTGCTATAAGAACAGTTGACGTAATGATGTCAATAGCAGAGCCGTGACGCACTCATCAGTGTTTTCTTCAAATTAAACTGTTGCAACTATTCATGTTATATAATTCAATCTCAAAATGGTTTTTCTAACAAAATATTGGATAGTTGATGGTGCGATTCTATTCATATTGATAATTTTCCTGGTTTATCTTTATATGACACGTAAATTTAAATATTGGAAGAATCGTGGTGTAATTGAAATGAAACCAACGCCATTCATAGGTAATTTTGGTGATCATTTGATTGGGAAACGTTCAGTTGGTGAATGGCTGAGTGATTTGTATAAATACGGAGTAGGACTACCTTACTTAGGTTTCTACATATTTGATAGACCGTGTTTACTTATTCGTGATCCTGAGCTCATAAAAAATGTTCTTGTTCGAGATTTTAATTCTTTCCACGATCGATTCGCCACTGCAAGTACTGATGACCCACTAGCTGAAAGAAATATGTTTTTTCTTAAAAATCCAGCATGGAAGTTACTTAGGACAAAAATTGCTCCAATTTATACGACGGGAAAATTGAAAAAAATGTTTGAATTGATGGTAGAGGTTGGTGATGATCTCGATGCATACATGGATTCATTGAATTTGGATAAATATGGCAAGAATATAGAGGTGAAGGAAATATTTGCGAAATTTACTACAGACATGATTGGCACAACGGCATTTGGAATCAGAGTAAATTCATTGAACAATCCTGACGCTGAATTTCGAAAACATGGAAAACATATTTTCGAAGAGTCACTGTTTCGAAGTATCCAACATATTTCAATATTTTTCATTCCTGGTATTGTTAAACCACTTGGATTCAAATTCTTCCCAAATGACGGTGCAAGGTTCTTGAGACACGCAATGTGGGATGTAATGACAGAGAGGGAACGTTCCGGAACGAAACGATACGATCTCATAGACATTTTAATTGAGCTGAAGAAGGCCCATCATGAAAGTATAGACAAGGAAATTTTTGGTGAATACCTGGTCGAAATTTGTGTCTCAATCTCTTGAGCTTGTATTAAAAAATCTTTTGTCTTTCAGAATTTGATGGTGACAATCTCGTGGCACAGACAGCGACGTTTTTTGTTGGTGGTTTTGAAACAGCCTCGACAGCATTAAGTTTTTCATGTTATGAACTTGCAATGAATCCTGAAATTCAATCAAAATTAAGGAGGGAAATAATCACAGCACTTTGTCAATCGAATGGGAATATAACTTATGAGATGGTGAAACATAAACTATGATAAAAGGAAAATATTAATAGTGCACTTGCTCATATGGAAATTCTTCTGCTGTTTCAGGTCATGAGTTTACCATATTTGAACATGGTCGTTGCTGAAACATTACGGAAATACCCCGTCCTACCATTCTTGGATCGTATTGCTAATGAGGATTATAGAGTTCCCAATTCAGATTTTGTTATTGAGAAAGGTACTCCGATATACATTCCGGTGTTTGGATTGCATCATGATCCACATTATTTTCCTGATCCACATAAATTTGATCCGGAGAGATTTTCAGAAGAGAATAAAAGGTCGAGGGAACCATTTGTTTACATCCCATTCGGTGATGGGCCGCACATTTGCATTGGTACGATTCTCTTTTGTTTACAATAACATTCCGTGTACTTCAGACTTTACATTTAATTATCGTTATATTATTGTCATTCAGGTATGCGAATTGGTTTACTACAAATAATGCTGGGATTAATTAAAATGCTAACCAAATATGAATTCTCACCATGCCAGAAAACTTCAACTCCGATGCGTTTATCAACAAAAAGTTTTCTCACAACAGCAGAAGGTGGAGTGTTCCTAAACGTTAAAAAAATATCGTCTGAATAACCCATATTGAAACAAGAATCACTGCTTCAACACACTATCATAGGATTTATCATCAATTTACAAGTGCACTTAATCTTACTTCCAACTCCTTCACGTTTACATTCCCAATGTATCGATTTCCCAAGTTTTCGATAATATAATCCCACTTTATATTTTCATAACAGTATTTATTTTATGTGTCGAAGAAAATTAAATTTGAACCCTCACTCTCTCCGGAAAATCCCAGTCAACACTAGAATTATCAGACCGAACGAAATGACTATTGCAGAAATTTATCAAGAACATGATAAAAGAAAAATTTCTGGAAAATGATAACTCATGCCGTGTGTGCGATAGACATGCGGAATGACCTGTAAACACTGATAGCACTCAAAGTCATTCTATGTTGCATCTAATGCTGTTTGCAATAGTTATAAAGATTGAAAACAAGGAGATGCTCCAACCATTTGCTATTGTTTGTTCCCGTTGAATTTTTGTTGTGTGATTTAAATGAATTCCATCATGAGTTTAACGACCACATACTGGATTGTTGACTGTGTGATTTTACTTATATTATTGTTGACCTTAGCTTATTTTTATGTGACACGTAAATTTAATTATTGGAAAAAACGCGGTGTAACTGAGGTGGAACCTACCCCATTTATTGGTAATTTTGGAGATTGTTTGATAGCGAAACGTTCGGCTGGACAGTGGCTAATGGATCTTTATAATCACAGCGCAGGGTTACCGTACATGGGGTTTTATATATTTGATAGACCATGTTTACTTGTTCGTGATCCTGAGTTAATTAAAAATATCCTCATACGAGATGCGAATTTCTTTCAAAATCGATTCGCTAGTGCCAGTCGCAGTGATCCACTTGGATTCGCAAATTTGTTTTTCATAAAAACGCCAGCATGGAAACTACTCAGGTCTAAAATTACACCAATTTATACTTCGGGAAAACTGAAAAAAATGTTCGAATTGATGTTAGAAATTGGTGATGATCTTGATGAATATATGAATTCATTGAGTTTAAGTGGGAAGGGCATGGATCTAGATATGAAGGAGATAAGTGCTAGATTCACCACGGACATGATTGCTACAACGGCATTTGGAATAAGAGTTAATTCGTTGAATAATCCAGACTCTGTTTTTCGGCAACATGGCAAAAATATGTTTCGAGCAACTGTATATCGTAATTTTGAATTCATATCCTTATTTTTTTTGCCCGGTTTGGTTGCACCACTTGGACTGAGAGTTTTTTCACAAGACAGTACACATTTTTTGAGACGTTCAATGTGGGATGTGTTGACAGCAAGAGAGCGCTCTGGAATGAAACGAAACGATCTCATTGATCTTCTAGTGGAGCTAAGGAGGTTGCATCATGAGAATTCAGACAAAGGAGCCTTCGGTAATGTAAACACTTACAGAATGTCCTTGACTCTTGAATATGTTAGGTTCAGAAAATGTAAGTGATTTATTTCAGAATTCGATGGTGATAATTTAGTGGCACAAACTGCAGTATTCTTCACTGCAGGATTCGAGACATCTTCATCAACGATGAACTTTGCACTCTATGAATTAGCTATGAACCCTGGTATTCAATCCAAATTGAGGCAAGAAATAGTGGAAGCACTTGAGGAGACTGGTGGGAACATAACTTATGACCTGGTATATTAACTGAGATATCAGATTAGGAAAATGTTTATGTCTTACGTAATCACATCGTCAATCATATTTTATCTAGACGATGACTCTGCCGTATTTGGATATGGTCGTAGCTGAAACATTGCGGAAATATCCGTCATTACCATTTTTAGACAGAATTGCTAATGATGATTATAAAATTCCGGATTCTCAATTAATTATTGAGAAGGATACTCCGATTTATATTCCGATGATGGGATTACACTATGATCCAAAGTACTTTCCCAATCCACATGAATTCGATCCTGAGAGATTTTCTGAAGAGAATAAGCGTGCAAGAAAATCGTGTGTCTATTTCCCATTCGGTGAAGGACCTCACGGCTGCATTGGTGAGTCTGTTGTTCCACAATTATTCTGTATATGATCTTCACAATATATTGAACTGCTGCACTACTTTCAGGCATGCGCATTGGTCTACTCCAAACGAAGTTGGGATTGATGAAATTTCTGATGAGTTATGAATTTTCACCATGCGAAGATACTTTGATACCGATGCGTTTATCCCCAAAGGCTCTGATTACATCAGCAGACAGTCCAATCATTTTGAACGTCAAGAAAATTACGATCGAGTGATTGTAATGGGAATCAAAATGACGCTCCTTTGTTGGAGCATTTACTATTAATTGATTATTGAACTTGTTTGCCATATTTATTTTGTTGTTTTCGATTTTAAGTTCTGGATAATCAATGCATCAAGACATAAATTCGTTATACATTTTTAACTGTTTATAAATAAATCATAGAAGATTGACATTTTCGATTGTTTGTGTGCAATCTGGTATGTGTATACATTTATTTTATGCACTCTTAAGTTCAATTACAAAAAAATAATGGTTGATGGGAGAATACTTTTGATGAGAGAATATTTTTGTTCTTCTCATGATACATTGGACTATGTAATATTTGATTTCTTAATCACTTACGTATGTTTCTAATAGAAGTTTCAATTTTGTTTCGCAATAATATGGTATATATAATGAAACAATTTAACACGTTTCAATTTTGAAATTTTGTATATCAACGAAAACAATATGCGAGATTGATGGAATGAAAACGACATTAATATTCCTATACCTATTTATGGTGCATTAATTGATGATAATTAAATAATAAAACCATGTTTTTTTTTCCTCATTGGAATTTGTCATGGAATCACTTCAGCAATTAGTTCCCCAAATGCAATTGAAAGAGAGCGAGCAACAATATTATTTACCGATCTCGATATTTATACAGCAATTAATTTTCCATGTTGATTATTTTCCAGTGAACATTTATTAGGTGTTGTTTGATTCAATTCTCTTCTCTTACAATCTTTACTAGTCGTCACTCGCCAGCGAGCGAATCAATTCTCACTTTTTGTATTTTATATTCTCATGTAGTTTGTGTTAATCTATGTATGCATGAGAATCAGGTAAATTTCCGTTCATTTATACTCTCAGAATTATCAATATGTTCATACATGTCTCATTACAATATAATGAATAATGTTGCCACGAATTATATTTAATTAATTGATCAATGAATATTCCCACTTGGAGGAGTATCATGTTATATATATATATATTTATATATTTATGTATGTGTATAGGCAGGCAGAAATTATTTACATCCACATCAAGTTTGTTCTTATACGATATATTTTCTTCTTGCTCTTTCCAAACGGTAAAATTGATAATAATTTTTTCTTGCAATCATTTTATATTATATTTTAATTTTTCTTTCACATTCAAACTCGCATATTCAAAGTATGTGCAAGTATATGCATTTATGTGTGTGCATGTAATGTGTGATTAATATATCTATAAATATGTATACGATTGAAATTAGTCGTCATTGGCGAGAGAAGGAAGTTCATGTATTTGTTCTTCTTATCTTTTTTATTACCATCACGAAGCAATATTTTTTTTCTTTATTTGTGAAATTTTTTCGATTCATAATAATTACGATTAATTGACTAACTGTGGTAGTAATTACATGTATAATAACTGAATTCGAGTGTGAATAAATAAAGTATTGACAATAGTACAATTCGAAGTCCATGAAAGTCATTGGAATAAAAATAAAATCGTTCTCAATCCTTTCGATATCTAGTTATAGAGTGAAAGAGATATAAATAAATAATGACAAAGATCAGGCACAGGTAGTGGTTCCTTCATTTGATAAATTGTTTGCTTTGTTCGTCTTTTATTAATTACACTCGTTCCATTTATTCACAGTGAACGAGCAAGAATATTCAGTTTGGTCAAGGCCTGGTTTATTGTAGTTTTTTCTTTTCTTTCATATTTTCTTTTCTGTTTCGTCAACGCAACAATACACCTGGAATATTATGATGTGAAGTACACTTCCGTTATATTTGAAGTTGGAAAATTGGTCAAGAGAGATGAGAATGAGCAAAGATATGGTAAAAGTCTTTTTAATTTAATTATAAATTCGATTTGATTCAATTAAAAGTATTTCACTTTTTGTCCCGTGACGTAGCAAAAAGAAGAAAATTATGAAAATGCCCAATACAATGTTAGGAGATGAAATATAATAAACATAAGACTAGAGATCAACAATACATGCGTTTTAATCGCGCGTGTGATGGAAACATTGCATGGTGAAGGAAAAGTGGACGAGTGATAAAAGGAAACAATCGGGGAAAAACTGTGTGATAGGAAGAGATGGAGAGTATAAAAATATAAATATCTAGTAAATAAAAAGCCTGAAAATATGTTTAAAGAAAAAATGAACTAGTTTACATATATAAAAGTATACAGAAGTACTGAATAATCTATTCAAATATATTCTCACCGTGGCTTTTGTTTCTATTGTTGAGACAAAAAGAATTCGTTTTCATTTCTATTTCCTTTAATAATAATATATATATATATATCGTGTATATATATCACTATAGATTGATCGAAATATTATATTTAATTACACCATATAGTTTTGGTTTTTTCATTAGATGATATTCTTTTTATTTATATCATCATTATCGATTCAATATTATACGTCTTCATTTCATAAGAAAAAAAAACGTACAAGATGATTTATTTATTTATTTACTCCAACATCTCGATAGCTTCATGATTACTATTCTTCTCGTTTTTTTTTCTTTTTTTACCTTTTCCCCCCATATCGACGATGTTTGTTCAAAATTATATTCATAACCCTAATATTATCATATCAATTACTCGGTTTAGGATATTTATGTATTCAATTTCATTCTTTGTTTTTGTTTGTTTTTTTTTCGTTTTGATTATCGTTGGAATTGAACGACATTTGGGAACAATACTGGGATTCACCCAAGAAGTACATTATTATTTGTTATCGAGTTTTTTTCTGTCACATTGTGAGATAATATAGTATATATATTATCTTTCATTAATAATCATTTTTTTTTCTATCTAACTAAAATTTCATTCATCTGTCTTTATGCAGACTTTAATTTTTTATTTATACTTTTTTTCACGGCGATTTGGATTCTGTGCATCGTAAACAATGACGTACGATTACATATTCTTGATAGATATATTATATGTATTTATATAACGAACAACATTAATAATTAATTCATAAACTACACATACATATATCGAAAATAAATAAGATAATCTATTGGATCGAAAAAAAAAACTTTATCCACCAGCGAACGACATCGAAAAAGAATTGATTCGTAAAAAGTTCATGGCTAGAATTATTTTCATCGAGATACCTTGTTCAATATTCCATTTTCATAACAATCTGTTAAACGTATAGATAACCACATGCAACCAGTTCATAGTATCACGAAGAGATCGAGATCATCGAGATTTTAACTTGTTCTGTAACGCTTTCAAAACCTATAGATAAGATGAATAAATTAAATTTCAACCAGTGCAACAAGGTGAATGTTGAGACCACCAATCATTGAATTCCGATAATCTTCCACGTTTGTTCTCCACAATCATCACGTATCACTTCACCCCATCATTACCAGGTGATTGCAGTGGATCTGTTGATTCTAATGTTGTTGCAATTTCACTACCATGACGTTTAGGACGAAAGCTTGCGGTCAATGAAGAGATCCAACCGCTTTGTGATTGTTGACTTTGATCATGAAGTGAACCACTATTACTACGCATACCATCAATACTCATTCCCGACTTGAATCTCGAAAATAATCCCGGTGTATTTTTTTTCGTTGTGCACGGTGATGAAAAAACGAACGATTTTTTCGCAGTCACCACTGAATCTTTATGCAACATTGAATCAAGACTTCCCATATGCTGTTGCATTTCTTCAGACTTTTTTTTATCGTCAAATTTACCAAGAATCAATCCCTCATTTTGTTTTGTGATAATAGAAATGTCTTCCATACTTGCTGAACTTCTACGTATTTCAACTCTATCAATATCTTCATCGATAACACCAGAACTACCCGGATTAACAATAATTTCTGGTTTTAATTTAGTTCTAACATCGATTTCAACAAAGTTCAATTCTTTTCCTTCGTTACTTGATCCGTAAATTGTTTGTTTAGTCGCACTAACAATTTTACCCTCAGGATTTGACAAGTTCCTTTTGTGTTTGATTGCAATTGTATCATTATCATGTCCCGGCAATACTTCCATCGATGCTGACGGTCTTTTTTCCTTCGCAAATACCGTTCGCCAACTTTTACCTCTACCGTCATGCAATTTTCTTGTTTTTGGCAATGTCATTGCACGTTTCTCCATTCCACCCATACCAACGACTGTTGTTTCCACTGGCGTTGTTACATCTTTATTATTACTTTTGATTAAATTACATCGTTTGCATATTAAAAGTGAATTATTTTGCATTCTCGACGATGTACCATCACCACTAACGATTGAATTACTCTTTGCCACATTTTTCATTCCTGTTTGATGATGCTTGGTCGATGATTTTGTGATTGGTGAATCCTTTGAATCGAAACTAATACTCAAACGATCCGTAAAATTCCTCAATCGTGACAACAATGATTTGTGATTATTCGATGTTGTTTTCTCATCACAACAACAACGGTAATTCGTTGTTGATATTGGTGTTTCACCAACAACTACAATTTCTTTCTGTATCATTTTTTCCTCATCATTTTCAGCGATACTTGAACATTTATTCGAACTATTACGTCCAATTACTGTTTCAATAACACCGTTACTACCACCACAACTATCAGATCTATCATATTTAATTCTTGCATCAACGTAAATAATTTCATCTTTCTCGAACTCCTCGATTATTTTGTTAGCTTCCTCGCCAGATCTTGCGCTAACTGGTGAGCTTACATCACTACTCCAATTTTCACCCCGACTCTTTCGTCTTTCCCGTTCATGATCACGCACGGCTTTAGCTAAATCATGATGATTATGATAATCCAACGATGATTTTTCCCTACTACCCTTACGGCTACCTGGATAACTTTTTCTACCAGCTGATGATGATGATGTTGCAATATTTCCCTCAGTTGATATTTTAAATTTCAATGTTTTTTCACTTACTTCAACTTCTGTTGCCGTTTCAGGATCTGAACTCTCCACATTTTCCGTTTCATCAATCGTTGGATTCTCCATTTCATCTTCAATTGAACGTGATCGCGATCTTATCGTACTTGCTGCTGAACGTTTCGATCGCATACTATTTGCTGATGTTGATTTAACTACAGTTGAGTTTCCACCTGGTGTTCCACTTAATGACAATATTGTCCCGGATTCACCAAGATCAACAACACTTTTACGATGGTGACGTTCATCTTTGGCTGCTTCATTTAATCGCCGATAATAATCCAATGCGTATCGTACCGGTGCTACAATTAAATCCTGTTCAATGAATCATATGGGTGAATGGATAATCGGATAAACTGATAAATAATTAATATTTATTTATTTAGAATTTCTAATTTCTCTAAAATGAGATATGAAAAGAACTGAAGTTCAATTAATCTGTAATCGAGTTCAATTTTCTCGGAGTATATGAGTGAAGTAATTAATTATAGTGTAGATTGTTAACGAACCTGGAGCTCGGGGAATAATTCACCAAGGGATTCGAATAGCGGTAATAAAACCAATCCAATGAAGCTACATTGTGACGACGGCTTTGTGACTTTGTCACGATCCATAAATGGCGTCACTGGAAGTCCCTCGAGTTTCTCAGCATCGCTTTGCTTGAAGAATTCTTGAAGCAATCGATCTAACCATGGCTCAGCCACATCCATGGGACGTGCTTCATTACTAATGTCTGCTACTTTTATCAGAATCATTGACAACTGTAACAGTAATTGTATTTTCACACCGATTAATTATTAGAGTTCTTAATTTTCGTGCGAAAAAATTCATGGAATTCGTTCATAATTTACATATCGAATCAAATTAGTAAACTCTGAAACAGTACCAAGTTAATGTGCGACTTGTTCTGGTAATCAAATTCAGGAACAGCATCAGTGAACTGTCCTAGTATTTCATTATGTCTAGCCATGTCTGTAGCAAGGATGCATCGTATTATTCCCTCGCGTACCGTCCGAAATGTCGTTGGGTCCATTGACGACAATATATTACATTCAGTAGATTCCAAAACGCGAAATGCCACCGAGCAATGATGATTCTCAAGTGGCGAAATGTCGTTATAACGTAATGCAAGTTCTGTGCGTGCATTTATTTGATAAATATTGTTGTAACCTGGATGATCAAGATCATGGCATATGCATGATACAATTAGCACCAATACTTCAAGATCACCTATTTTTTCCGGTAAATTTACAGCCCAGGCAATTGCGTACATCTACGAACAAAAAGAAAATTAAAATTATTTTAATACATTGGCACTGTTGTTTTATTTCCAATTCAGTTCAAAAATTGCTATATTTTTCTTACCATTTGCGCCACGCAGAAACAATGTCTGAAATTATGGAATGGCACCTCATTATAATTGTTGTATACTTCGAAGAGAAAATTACGTAGTGTCGACAATGGAATGTTGAATTTTTGCGGCAAATTCAAGTCAATAAACATTGTCTGTAGCATCAACAATAGCTCCTCGTCTTCCCATTGTCGGGCATCAAAAGCAGGTGATCGAAGCCATTCACGTACGCTTGATGCCACAGAAACATCGCTGGAATGATAACGATGAGAAAAGAATTATTTAATTGAACGCCCAAATAAAATGATTAATATTTTTCTATCACTTCCAGTTATCGTATTGTGTATTAGCCATCATGAGTTTCACGTAATGTCCATTCTACATAACGTGTAATTGCGTATTCTTGTATATGGCTTATGAATGCAATCATGAAAAATTTATTCTCATCTGCTAAAATAATTATACATTTTTTAGCTGTACCCAATTAATCGTTTTTTATTCTTTACAGTGATGCTCGAGGGTTTTAAATCTCCATCAGGTTTTTCAAATATTCATTCATTGCTGAGTCATGAATTTTTTAATAAATTTACATCTTTAGCTCAAACACGTCATATTCTGCATTGTATAAAAATATACGCTCGACATTTCACTTCGGAGACCATTAGTAAATATTTCAAAGAGCTTGTGAGTATATTGTCGGCTATTTGAAATGCTCCAAAAGCCTAGACCATCAAAAAACATGGAGTGAATTGATGGGAATCGACACTCGAGACGTAAAAGAAATCAAATTTTCGTTTTTATTTATATTTTTTTTTTCCCCTCCTATGAATCTTTCAGTAAAAGTACGTAAAAGAATTTCCCTGAGAAGATGTAGCACTTGGCAAGCTGTAAAAGTTTGTATTCAAACGTGCAGAGTTCGACAAGTGCCCACCAGAAACTTCAATCGAATTCTCAATTACTTTTCTTCCCGTCTCAATAAATTTTCCATATAAACCTTTCGAATTGAATCACAAAAAAAAAACTATATATAACTAAAAACGCGACAATCTTCACAAGAACTTCTCTGAATTTTAGTGAAAATCGCTCTCTTCGTAACGAGCCCTTATTTATATCCTTATTCGATTTCGTATTTCTCAGCATTCTAGAGATTGTAATACGAAAAAAAAAAAAAAAACCTCCACCTTTTCAGTCATTGCTCCAATATTGGTCCTTAAACGACCCAAATTGCAGACGACGTTAGCAAAATATGATTGCAGACGGAGGGTTTCTTCTTCTTTTTTCTTCTCTTTCCTTCTCCGCCCATTCATTATCTATTTCATGATTCTATACGTATACGAAATTCCATGAGGTAATAAAAGGGCAAAATGCCAATCCCATGAGATAAAAGAAGTAAAAGTGAAGTTATATTACGTGTATATAGTGTAAGAGGCAGACGATCTCGCAATTACCACACGCACGTTCGACTCGTAATCACGTAATTGCTATGCACATGCACTACATACGTATAATAGTCTTACGGTAGGAAGTACATGTGCATACATATATGTCTATATATACCCCTAGGAAGAAGAAATTGCGGGATTACCACTTTTTCGCTATGTCTAAGCGCACCAAGCCCGCTATGAGTGGCGCCCAGAGAATATTTTTTACGTGTGGTACCACTGGCGCCAGTAATTTCTAGGACTGAGAATTGAGACGATAGTAAACAGGAGAGCATGGCGCCAATAATTGGCACTAAATACATTTTACGGAATGCGGAGATTATCATTTGCATGAAGAAGATATCGATCATTCATGAATGCAACGTGAGCATTTAACTTCAAAGAAAGATGAATAAATAAGCAAATGAATGAGTGATCATCTTCCTCATTTCTCATTCCTGTGATGATTTCCATGAGATGAATTACGCTAACGGTAGAGATTAATATCCTCAAGTTTTTTGTTTATATTTTTTGTTGTTGTGCAATTCAATATCCGGGTCGTGAAAGCTGAGTTGTCACATAGAATATAAACGTGCAATATATTTCGTTGTTGATAGAATCTGGTTACGAGACCGTGGACACCATATGAATGAATAAAACAAGAAGATACCAATAGCAGATGCATGCGTATTTGTATCTATGTATTCATATATGTGCAAGAGAGCATCAGACGGAAGCCATCCATTTGTGACAAGCCCTCGATGCATAACTATCTTTTATGATTGCTCCTGGATATGCATATGTATGTACACATACATGTTGTCTCACGGTGTTTTTTCTTCTGCATTTTTTTGCCCCCATCGTTCCATTTTGCGCGTTTGCTTCGAGAGCACTTGATAATGGGTAGCTTGAAAGCATTCATACATATGATTTGTCCCCCCAAGCCATACAAGTGGCAGCCATCACAAAGCCACCATTCCCATGACATCTCCCGTTTGTCCTCTATAACTTCCAATTCGTATACGCCATATACTCTCCCTATATCGCCCTCTCTTTTAATTGTCACTAACATGTGAATGGCACAAAAATCGATGTCAATTCGCATTGAAATTCCATTTGCTGAACAATTCAATCGTTCAGGTTGTATAATACGATGAACGAACATCACGACTTGGTTGCAGAATGAGATTAATATATTCAAATACGTGAACGGATCTACGGGAATTATTTGACAAAAACCTTAGCAAATATTCACGAGTAGCATTGCTTTTTGTTCACTCCCCGTCAAATTTTTAGTTGAGATCCTATTTCAAATCAATATTAATCAAGATTTGATAAACCAATTCATGTAGAACCTTTTTATTTTTAATCGATTGTCAGTTCATTGCTATTATAAATCAATTCAGTCATCATATGAATTGATTTGTGATATTTCTGGTAGATGTTATCGGCTTTTCGCATTATTGATAACTCTGTTAATTCCCTGGTTATTCTTCGTTATGTATATTGAGATTATGTTACAAGCTTTAAAGCTCCTCGAATCTCCACTTAGCCATTATTTTTGGAATGAATAATTGTGAGATGACCTCCAATGTGTTATAGAGATCATTAACACTTCACATCGCAACTGTATTCCTGCTGATATTCATTATTATCCGGTAAATAGATAATAATGGATGAGGGTGAATGGGTAAAGCCACGGGATTCGCAGCCATTTTGTGGGCGTCCGAAGGGAAGCAAATAGTGGTCACATGAGTAGGGAGAATATGTAGATTTAGTATATATATTATATATAATGTACATGTATAGAGAAATTCTTGCTTGCGCGACTGTCATCAGGTTCCGATGATTAACTACTATAATCGCTGTTGCCAAATTCACGGAGCCAGCCAATTTGTGATAATTGTTCAACAGTGATTATCTCAAATTCGATATAGAAATTTTCCTCACATAATTCTTCTAATTGAATATAACACAAATACGCAGATGAAAGACTCTCTAAAAAACTATACGCCAGGAATTATTTGGAGAAAGTATCATTGACATATGATGGACGTCCATCCGCTTTGTCGGACATATATGGACATGGGGAAATGTTTCTGTAATGCAATTCAACATGAATTAGGGCGAGAAAATGAGGCAACACAATTCTGACATTGGACGAGACATGATACGCATGTGACACGTCGGAAATGACAATGTTAGCTATGGATATTTACAGAATATTTATTTTGAATTATCATCAGGAATTTATACTTTTCCAACCATTTCAACTTTTTCACTCAATCATCATATCTCCATAGCAACGCAGCTTCAATAAGCATTTCCAAACCTTGAAAATCTATAAACATTCTCACCTATAATATTCATTACTCAAATACCAACAAGAAAGGAATATCTTTTGATATACCCCATATTATTTTTATTTTATTGTCAAGCTCATGGATTTCCATATCGTTTTCTTCTAATACTCCCCAGGCATTACACGAATTTTTTCGCTCTCTCTATGCTAGTGAAATATCATACCCATCCGCTTCGTTGAATATACCTCGATAGAAAAAAAAAAAAATAGAAAAATAAACAACACATGGGATATGTCACTGAAAGATCTCTTTGTTGCTTTGTTCCAATTTCAAATGCACGTCAATCTTTGTCAAACTAACTTTTATATCAAAATTTCCAAAACAAGCCTACGAAAATATGAACAAAAAAGTAATATTTTTAGTTCCATTAGTTATATATGTTAATGCAACATGTTGAACACATATACGTTTCACAATCCATTAAAACTAACTGAACATCGTGGCCATAAAATAAGAGATGATTAATGTTTTAATGTGAACACTCATCAAACCTCACTATATCTCTATCAGATTATCATCAACTTCTTGTATATCATGAATAAATGCATATGTTATAAAATTATCTGGAATATCCGGCATTGGTGGAACATTATAGCTATTTTGATCCTATTATAAACGTCATCATCATGCACTGTCAGATCGATAATTTGCTTTGGTAATCAGTTTATCATCTTCATTGATTATTCAAAACCCAATGTCTCGATATGTAACCACAAATGCATATCAATTTTAATAATGATGGTAAATAGATGATAATTTGTCCAATTCAAAATACTTATTACATTGAACAATCCAGTAAAACTAAAACAAAAATCATTCAATACGTATGGATAAAAATAAATAAATATATCAGAATCAATCAGCCTTTGTGTAATCATCAATGTCGGTTCTGTCAATATTTTGTTTGTGAGTATTATTTCAAAGAGCTTAGTGGCAATGCAATTACGTGGCATGAAAGCTATCTCGTTGCTTGTATTAAGACGTTCCCGGAGGATATGGCACGAAAGAATAAGAAAAAGAAGAGAGATACACGTAGAGGTAGGAAAATCACTCTCTCAAACAACGTTAGTTTATTTATCGGGTTTTGCCGTTCGCGTTTTCATATATATTTGTTCGTTACCATCCAAATATTGATTCACGATTTCATTGACGACAATTTTCTACAGTCGATTGAATGAAGAAAAGTGGATACGATTCAACATAGAAAACAGCATATATTTTTCCATTCAATTTACGTATCAAATTATTTGTAATTTTATTTTTCGTTCACTTCTTATTGTCAGGAAATTTCGCCCACTTTCTTTCTGAATGATGAATTGTTGCGGTAAATCATTAAAATAAATTATTCTCCACATTTTCTTAGTTGTTTTTTATAACTTTATTAATAAGTTTGGCGACACTTAATAACATATCTTAAATCCCTTATGGCCCTGACGTCTTTATTCTCACTCGCAACTTTGTGTTTTTTTTTTGCTTCTTTGGCTCTCACTTTTTTTTTTATTCTATTGAGGATAAACTACATCCACGATGGTTGAGAATGCATGGGGGAATTGTAAAGCATTGAAGTATCAGTGTAGGGTAGTGTATTGTATTCACGTAATCAATCAAATAAGAAGATTCATTTTTTCCCTTTTTTTTTTACTTTTCCATCATGGAATTCATCGCGATTTCGTTCTCGTCACTTTGGTATACATAAATTATTGGATAAGAAAGACGACTGAGTGAATGATATTATTTTTTATTCATCTCTTTTCCAATTACTGAATTCTATCGCAACTGAATAAATAAAATTTTCCCCATATAAATGTTGTTTCTTTTATTCCCTGACACTTCTGCACTTTTACTCTACAAAATTGTCGCAATAAATGACGTATACACTTTGTACAATGCAAATAATTTCACCAATGTAGACAAGAAGAGAATGAGGAAGAATTCAAATTAACATTCTTGCGTTTTATCAGAAACTACAAAATTCACAAACCCAAACTAAACTAAATTAAATTTCACCACGAAAATGTTTGATATTTTGTCAACACAAACACAGGAAGAAAATATTTTGAATGAATGAAAAATAAAAGAGCTACTCACGTTTTCGTAATTAATTAATAAAGTGTTTCCATTTTCAACCATGTGCAATATGTGCAATACAAATAGCGATGGACGTAACGAAAAAAAAAAAGAAATAAAAATAAAAATGGATGACAAAACTGGGGCATAGCTGGAGGTAATAAAAAATATAACCATATTATTTAAAAAGCCTTGTGTATAATTTTCTCTTTGACTCAAGTGCATGTGCATAACAAAATTCTCATGATTCTAATTTCTAGTAAAAGTTCAGCGAGCGACGAGAGAAATAAGTCGAGAAAAACCAACCAAAAAAGAGCCATCAATAATTCTTTCCTAATGAGGTGAATTCTCACTTATCAATTTCTGACAATCATGACGAAGTAGTAAAGGTACAGCCACTAGGGAAAGAAAAAACATAAAACCAAGCCTAGACGAGATCGTTAATAGTTCCCTCAGTCATGAGAAAGACAGCTCTCATGTTCACTGATCCATTCGACTCATTCTTTTTTTTCTGCGATCTCCTTCACTCCCTCTCATTTTACGTGGATCAATCAAAGTTTACGATCCATTCGTCCCGGTGGGTATCGATGGGTTTGCATTCTGAATTCCACCTCTCGAGTCGTTCAATCACGCACGCAATGTTCATGACATGGGTATCCAAGAAGTAATGACATCTGATGGATCACTGTAGATGGACCCCACAAATACATTCAACGCCACTGTGTTCTGTCAATTTTTATTATGCGTATACCCATATAATGAAATTATTCGAAGTTCATTATTGCTATTCATCAATCCTCTTCTCCGTATTTATAATGAAAATTAAGTTTATTCTATTCTCATCAATTGAATCCGAGACATTTGTTAGACACTCAAGAAATATCTGAGATGTTATTAATTCCCATTGGCCATTTTATTACCCTGGAAATCTATTTAGACATTGTCAACGCAACAAAATCATGAAATGAAACAACTCCAAGTGACCGACTGATGTCAATTTAAATGAAATCGATTGAATAAATATTTAATGGCTATGACAGACAATTTCTACTATCCATAATTGCTATTGCATACAGACTGTGTACAATGTATATTTATAAAATGGGTCGCATGAACGCGTAGAGTATTTACAGTCACGAAACTTCTCAAAATTAATGATGAACGAAACGATAGATTGATAAATGTCCTATATATAAATATACACTCGCATTAAAATGTTTAATAAATGAAGTCAATAATACAGAGGGAGAGTGCAGACATCCCCATGACTTTTCCACAAACGAATGGGAGGAAAAATGTTCTGTAATTACCTTTCATTAATTTCAACTTATCAAATTGTAATCATTCAGAATTTCCAATCACTTTGTGTAACATGCTTTCCCTTTGTTTCTCGAGAACAATTCAATAATGCATAGGAACACTGGGTATTCATGTAAATATTCTATAAATGCATAAATTAATATAAATACAAAATTGCCAAAGTGAATATCTCTGTTGGCTATCATTGCTTGGCAATCACTCCCTACTACATATTCCATCGCCAACTTTTCGATTGGACCTTCAAGTCATTCATATTGACTCTGTATATATATATATCTAAAATGCAAATGTATAGAGACACCAGCAGAGAGTATTTTCAGTTAATTTTACTCCCGCTGGCGAGTAATATTGGAAATATTCGTATTGGTTTATTCAGCACTCACCAGATGTTGAGAAACTTTTCGCGCACACGACGTTTCACACTGTCGCTTTTGCGTCGATACTGCAATCGTTTGCATGCCTCAGATGAAACAGGCTCTGGCAGTTGCTTGTAGAAACCTATTACAGATAGAAAAAGAAACCAAAAAATATAATTTATTGATCTGAAAATATTGTGATGGGCAAAAAAAAAGAATGTCATTCCATCTTGTAACGATTGCCGACAAGCAAAATTTGATATTAAAAGTCAGCACAAGCTGTTATAAGAAAATACATACGTAAAATCGTATTGTACGATTCACGAAGGTAAAATGATTTATTGGATATGGCTGAATGTCTATGGGATAGAAGTGTGGAATTAAAGATAAATTAAAAAATAATTGATTCTTTTTTTTCCGGTGGTTGAATTTATCGGAAAATACGAGTGATAAATAGATGGATACACCCACGAGATATTTATTCATCACAATATGAAAATTGAATATATTGCAATAGAAATTTTCGTTCATATTATTATCCTTTTTATATAATCTGGTAATAATAAGATAAACAAACAATAGAATTGTACACATTAATAGTCTCCATTCTATTTTGTATTCATATTAATTCTTACAAATTTGTCTACGTCACACACATTATTTCTGAGATAGGAATAGCGCACGGGAGTTGGTACAAATATTTATTCAGTGTGGCAAAACGTTGAAATTTTGCTGGCAACCTCTGCATGTTTATTCACTGCACATATGTACACATATTTTCATATAAATTCTTATATATACCCATCGTTTAAGAATGGAATCTATTGCTTATATACAAGTTCTTTCCAGACTTTGCCAGTTAACTTTGTTCTATCTCAGCCTGATTGATAATTTCCTCAATTACAAATTCATTTCTAATTCAACTATTCGCAACGAGTCTTGAAATTGATAAATACAAAAAAAAGAAATAGTTCTAAAAATAGAAAATTGGCATACGTTTTATATTTATTATATCAAATCAAAGTAACTTTCCTATGCAAAAATAAATGATAATAGAAATTGCAGGAAAATTGCAAGATAAATTGCTGATAATTTATCAAAGCGATTGAGCTATCAGTCTTGCAATCTTTTTCCCTTTAATCTATTCTTCCTCCGATTCATTTTTTCTCAAGTATTCCTTCCAGAAAATATTTCTCTCAGGCTATTTTTATTCTAGTTACCATCTAAGCCTTTGAAGTCGATACAGTGCATGGTATACTATTATCAACGACATGAGCATATAGTTAGATTAGAAGTAGTTTGATGATGAATATACTGACCGAGCCAACTAAGGTGCTCAGTTGTCTCGAGTTTTGTTTTGAATGCGTCCATTTGACGTTTTAGGTCACCGAGAGCATGTGATGGCTCTGAAGATACAACTGCTGCCTGCTGCTCCCGGAATTCACGTTCCAGGGCGGCAACACGCCTCTCTAACGCTCGCAACAGGTCTGCTTCAATCATTCCCAAGGACGTTGGGTGAGCCCCGACAACCTATGGGCAATTTCATAGATCAATATTGATACACATAAATTTTAACACACATATATAGAGTTTATATTTTAGGGTACATTCGCTGATAAATTAAACTCGACTTTGATAAAGCCCTCATTTTTCTTTATTTCACCTTTTCTCCATTTCTGTTTTCGATTTGAAAGAAGATAAGTATTTTTCTGATTAACTTTGTGATCAATCTATCTTTGTCAGCATTGATACAAAAAAGTTAGCTCTATAATTACGATGTTATCATTTAAATGATTCGATTTACAGCATTGGTGAATATTCATCAAATCATTATACCTGAAGTACGTAGGGTGTCTCTGGTGTATTGGGTGACAATGCGGGCGATATATTCAACAGTTTATCGTCTTTACGAAGCTTCACAATATCCAATGGACCTGCTTCTGCTGCGCTTCTAAAAAGTTCTGCAACAAAGTAAAATAACCATAATTTTTCCTTTTTCATTTATTTACTTCTCAAACAAACAAACAAACAAACATACATATACAAAATTTTCCCCGCAAAATAATCATTATAATGTGACTTCTGAACTATATTTTATGCTTCATAAAACAAATGTGTTCGTGTTATCATGAGAAAATAAACCAAAAAATGAAAAAACAAAAAGGAGAAGATGGTAATAAAAAATAAAAAAATATTCCTGAATATATAAGAGATTGGATAAGAGAGGAAAAGTACGCGTGAATCTTCAAGAAATCTCCGGTCGGGTTTTTCCAAGGAGGAATCCAGGCGTCATTTTAGGAAGATGGAGGTGATGGAAGTGTTGGAGAAAGTGGTGATGCCGTACAGATGGAGAAATGAATGCTTCTTACTATACGTATATGTATTAACGGGGTGAATGGTGGTATAAAAATAAAAAGAGGCGACGAAAAAGAGTGAGAGAGATGAGGGGATGGAGTGGAAGTAACGAAAGTATGTGCAACGCAAGACCTACTCTCTTCCTTCATAGTTTTTTTTTTCCTCTCCATCCTTACTTTGTGCAGCTGGCAATTTCTTCGTCTTTTTCGCCAGATATAAGAATGAACTGAAATGAAAAGAAATGGGGTCGCGAGGTGACTGTGTGACGTGTAACTACTTTCCTCTGTTGTATTGTATATTTTCAACTCTTTTTCACATATTATTCATAAATATATATATATGTGTCATACAGTGCATTCTCATTTCTCAGTCAGCAAAGAAATACTTCAGATATAAATGTGTAAAGTATTTTCGTAAAAAAAGTAAAGAAACCTTCCTACTATTTTTTCTTTTGTTTATTTTCCAATTGAATAAATTTCATTATTTAAATATAGAATCTTAATAAAAGTTTATTTATCGTATTTATTCATGAAAATGTGAATATAAAACGGATATGAATTCCGTGTGAATCGAGCTGATAAAAGTGGAAAAGACTCGTGTTAGTCAGACGTGACTGGACGTAGACGAATCAAAGGGACGAGAGAAATTATAATAAAAGAAAAATAATAGAATGAATTTGCGGTAAATTATTCTTCACGTCTATTGTGCAATATTTTAATATAATAATCCGATTTTATAGTACAGTTTTGAATTTCAGGTTCATTTATTATAAAGTTATTTTTCCCTATTGTTCTTGTTTCAGTTCCTTTATATTCCATGAACATTTTTGTTGGGGGATATAACGTGCTCATTTAAGTGAACAAATTATACGCACACACAACGTTTGTTTCACTGTTCGTATATATTAAAAATATATATAATAACCTGGGTGAAATTTGTATCCAAATGCAAATGTTGTCTAATGCCCTTCACCCTCTATCCCTTATAATCCTGTATACACATAAATTTTTTCGCGCAGTGTACTCTTGCAGATGTCTCTCATCTCGTTGCATGATATATATTTATCCCAGGACATTTCCTTTTATAATTCAGAACTTCTATTCTTTTCATATTTTATTATAATAAGTTTTATTTACCTTTTTTTTTTCACTTCACTATTTATTCCAATTCTACTCTAACAAACACCGTCGCATCATAAATAAATCTGTATAATACTTTTTATGAGTCCAAAGAACTTTTCAAGCCCAGAAAATTTTAACTGCTTCATACAAGCCTCGTAGATTTTCAATAACGAGGAAAAAAAACACAACAATTTTATTAATAACATATAGATAAATAATAAATTTTTTTTTTCAAGTCGCCACACTGTCGCGTCATGCTCATCTAATATTTATCATAAAACAAGAAAAAAAAACGAGATTGAATGAGAAAATAATAATGACACCCTGGTGTGTATTTTTGTTTGCGTGAAGTCAACTATTAAATTGATTTTATACGACAAAGACTTTTATAGTTAAGGAGCGGTCTACCAATTTTTTTTATCGACAATATTTACGAGGTCCTTCAAAATCTATATCCAACTCTGTACACAGAATGTCTCTTTCCGAATAATTCAACCAAAACATCCTGCGAAAATATCGACTATTATGAAGAATTGAAAGGGGCGATCGTAAAAGATTTGGAAATTTCAAATATTAAAATTATACATCTCGATCAATAATACCTGAACCACATGACACTTGACCCAGATACATAAAACAGTTTTGAAAAAAAGTTAGAAAAGAAAAAAAAAAAGGAAAAAAACCTGTCAGCTAAAATTGTGCGACATCTGTGACAATACACATGAGAAGGTTGAATGGAATTCCATATTTTCCTAGGCAAGGTATTTCAATTCTTTTCAAATCTCATCTAAAACGAATACATGTCTATTCAATAATAGATATACATCCGATATGAAAATACATGACGAAAAATATCAAACGAATAACTATTGCACATTTTCATTCTTTGATAAGAGATTGATGAATGTCATCAAAACATTTACGAACAATAACTGCAAGCTCTCTAAAAACTCATTCAAATCCTAAGATGATCAATTCTTTCGAATTCAAACCATCATCCAAATACGTGAAATTTTCCCATTTATCAGACTCATAATATTGATGAAATTTTCAAAGCTCTTGATGAAAGCATCTGCTTTGTATAGTCTACTCTAGCATTACCCAAGATATACAACATGAATGTCACAGTGGACAAAGTGGATGTCACCATATTGGTCAATGCATATGCCTATATTTAAAGTCATGAAATACTTCAGTGAGAATTAACTTCAATCACTAAAATACAACTAAATATACATGAACTTAAATATAATAGACTCGTCCATTTTGTGCCATGAAATTACGATAATTAATTGTGGCATCAAGGTAATTGTAGAAGGAATAATATAAATACATACACAGATTTATTGATATAATAGAAATGAAGGTTCGTGTGGGAATAGAGAGAGAGGATGAAATTTACTTTGTTCCTCTACTCTGTTATTGTTGCAGTTATGTTGACATTGTCCACAATGATGTTACGAAAGCACACGAATATTGACGGCAAAACCACGTACCGTGAGCTATTTAATCGACTATGGGTGGTCAATTTAATCAGCGAAAGGGTTTCATAACATTGTATGGATACATGCAGTATCCATTCCAGAATAGTTAATTAGAGACCCTAGCTGAGAGGTGTATTCTATATGTGACACAACCTGTGATTCATTTGCCTTTGAAAGATAATATTAATATAACTAGAAAATTGGCAACAATGGCAGGTCAACTCATCCACTGCTGGTGGTGGTGACAACATTAATAGCGATGGCTCTACAGGATCTCATGTTAAAGGAAGTAATGGGAAAGGCATCTCATAGCGGTGGTTCCAATGATTCCAATGACGTGTCAGGGGATCTTAGGAACAGCAGGAGTGGTAATGATGACAAAAGTCAAGGTTTTTAATGGTCATGACGAAACATCCTCAAGGATGCAATGATAAGTCTTCTAAATTTTAGTTACAACAATGTAGCTTCTGTATATTAGAAAACAGTATTTTTTTTGCCACACACGGAGTAATCGTCGTTGATAAGATGATTATCCAGTTGAAATATATACCTACATTCTTTTCATACAACGAAGAAAAATTGTTTTCTATCATGAATAATTGCGGTTGATGGCGAAACGTGTAATTATCGAAATATTTTTCAATGTACACAACGACAATTTGCGATGACTTACAAGCACTGGAAAATACCAGCCAATTTTCTTGTAATACATTGAAAAAACATGCGATATCGGAACTATGTTAGAATGAGTAAAGAATCGTTTTCAATTATACAATTGGAAACTCGTCAGATCCTAACTTTCCCCGAGGTGATTCGCATTAACTTCCATATCTTATCAACTTAATGATTATAATAATTCCATAGAAATTATTTAGAGATGGAAATGAATGATATTCGTTTGCATATAAGTTCTGTGTTTGCGTGCAACGTAGTTTAGAAAAAGGTGAACCATCAACCGCACGCAGTTACTCCACTATTTACTAATACATTAAATTGACGTGGTACAGTCATCCAAGCATCAGATCATGGCAGAATATATGTGTGTCAAATACACGTTGGACATTAAATGCATGTTTATTGCCACAATCATGATTATGAACGTAAGTATTGTCTGGATGTGTCGATGTTGGCAAGAATGAATTTGGAATAAATTCAACCTAATCTCGAAGAAATGTAGATATAAAAACCACAGCAACATTTTTCAGTGCAGTTTCACCTTATATGTTTTATGGAGAGTTAAATTCAATGCTCATCCATAGCACAATCTCGTATTTACAATGATTTTGTTAGTATCTGGATTTATTTCCAATGGTAGGTGGTGGCGATACATTGCCAGGTTGATGCTAATACTGGGGGTGATACTGGGGGTTCACCAGGGGATGGCATGGACGATAGCGTGCAATATAATGTCAATATCGAAAGATTTGAACAAAGTAGCCCTGCTAATCAATTTTGGTACATGTCTGGGTTGACTGATGCTGATGCACCTATCATTTATTTCGAAGGAATGAGCGAAGATTATGCATTGCAGATAGTAAGTCCCTTTGCTTGTAATCGAATTAGTGAACGAGCTCATTAACATTATCTAACTATTTAATTCTGACTGAGTTATAAATTATGAATATCATGAACTTTCAAGTTTGAAGTGTACATATGGTTGGGTGACGATGAAGACGAGGTATTTTACTATTCGTCACCAGATGATTCAAAGATAGGAAATGTTTGTGAAGATTATCCACCGGGATCTATTGAAGCAAACATTATAACGATTCTGCAGAGAGCAATTATGAATGGAGGCACTTGTCCCATAGAAAAGGTTTGGAATGAGAACATTCAACAAGCACCAAGTGGTAATGCTCATTATTATATGAAAAAAAAAAAAATTGATATTGCAGGACACAAATCTTTTGATGCCTTCAATGATGCCAGGTGTGACTTTGACTTTTAACGAACGAATACCATGCGGACATTACAGCATGGCTGTCAATATGGACACTCCTGCAGGTAAATGGGCAGGCTGGATCCGGTTTCGATGGGATTTGTATCAAGGAAAGGATGATTGTGATTCAAATTAACCGAAAATCCCAATCCATATATCTGTAGAGACATGAATAAGAGGAAAATTATTTCTATGTTGGTATCATTTTAATATTTTGTTTGAGTTTAAGTTCATGTGAGCTGCGTTTAGTTGTTTATAATGATGGGTATTTCATGTATATTTTTTCTCTTGCAATTAAGCTGTTTCTAAAGAAAAATATATTTCTATCAAATGCCCGTGACTATTGTCAGAAATAGTTGATGTAAAAATAAAACTGAAAAATTATGTCGCCAATAATTAATTGTGTTAACAATTCTATAGTCCTCCAACTTTTGATGTTCCATTCTCTATTCTTTATTTCAATATTTTATTTTTCTTTCTCCTCACTCTTTGTTGCCATTCATTTTTCAATAATATATATAGCTCTAGGCGCTTTGATAATGCATAGCAATGCACTATCACTTTTACAGGAATTTTTTCCTCTTGTTTGTTGCTTTGATCATTATTTAGCTCGAGTTACAAAGCCCGAATAACAATAAAAAGCGAACAAGAGCAAAATATAAATTGAATATAAATAATAATGCTGTATAGAATTGAGAATATAATTCAACGCAATATCCGAAGGTTCATTTACGAATTCATAAATGAAATAAAATATGAAAAGAGAAGAATATGTAAATGATAAAAAATATATGATATTTTATATTTTTATCGATAATGAACAGCTGCAATGTTATATTAAATTTCTGAAATATTGCTGGATGATATTGCATTTTTCTAATGGTCTTATCACGTTATCCAACCCATTGGTGTATACAAGTAAATGAGTACACCATGTGGTGTGCATTAATTAACAACATTAAAAATTATTACTTCGCCTGCAGTTATGGAAAATTGAATGTATACTCTTGCTTATATACAATGATGATGATGATGGTGATATGAGAATTAATTTTCGGCAAAATAATTATGATTGACGATGTGAAAAATTATTCCTTTCATTAAAAACTATTGGTAGGTTAATTTTATATTTAATATTTCAGTTCCAAAAGATAACTAAATTCGTTTAATGGAGCAGAAAAATAAATCCAGACACTAAAAATAAAAATACTCATGAATAATAAATGAACATTCTTATTTCAGGTCGGGGAATATTTTCCTAAATCAAGGGGAAAAATTTTCCAGTGACATGAATAAAATATCATGACATAAAAATAAAATTTGTTCTCTTTCTCAGTGTGTGATAACTAAACGTGATTTTCAATAAAGCCTGAACTTCGCCTTGAAACAAAGCAGTTGATTGCATTCAAGTTATTTGTTCTTGAACCTTTTTTTATTTGATAAAACAATACCGAATTTTTCATTCGCTTGGAAATAAAATGAAATAATATTAAAGTAATAATCGACAAAAACAGAAAATAAAATCACTACATGTTCATGTTAATAACATCACATGTTGATTGTCCGTACGATTCCCAACAATGAATAAATTATTAATGTCTTTTCATATATTTCATACCTTTTAATTCTTTGTTAGTGACTTGGTCAGCTTTAAAAGTTGCAATTTCTCTTTGATCACCGACGATAAAATATATATTCGTGTAATCGTTCTCGGTATCGCCGATGCCGTTGCTCGTTTTGTTGAGGTCCATGGCCTCAAATTGAACAGCAGCGACAACAAATATGACAATGTTGTTATTAATAAAGATGATAAATAATAAAAACTGAATAATGACGACGACGACGACAGCAGCGATGATGATGACACTGATATATCACGAATTTTTTTTTGTTTATTATTTTGATATTTATAATGACAAAAATAATAATTACTATTATTATTATTGTCGGTAAATAGACGACGGGGGTGTCGGGTGACGCGCTTGAGCAGCCCGTGCATGCACGTCGGGCTCATCGTCGCATCGCCGTATTGGCGACTACCCGACCACCCCCAATGGCCACTACTGCTCGCGCACTTCTACACTTTTTTTCGTCTTCTCCTTGCTGATGTTGTTGCTGTTGTTGCTCTTCTTGAATTTTACTACGTTGATGTTGATGCCTCTTTGGCTTGATATTTTGACAAGGTCGTGAATAATGTTGAAAACTCAACGACGATCTCAATTCGTCTAACAATCGCCAATGAACATCCGCATAGTCCATTCTGTAACAAAATATTAACATTTTTTTTTTCTGGTAATTGTTTTTCGAATAATTATCTCTACATCATTTCCAAACAATATTATATTTTTGCTCAAACAGGGAATTCGTAGTTTTTGGGGGTAAATAAGTTCATTCATTTCCTTCAAGAGTTTTTACTCTTTTCAAAATATAAGAATGTGCGTACTAACGATTAGCCTTAATTTTCCCCCAATTTTCTTTCTGATGAAGGAAAATTCAGCGAGGGTCTTTCACATCACTCAGCGCAATAGTCATGAAACAGATGACGCAGCTAAATAAAATGAAAAGCCAATGAAAATGGTAGTAGGACGGCAAACAATGTCTGTGTAAACGTCTTATAACCCCCATTAAATATACACACTATATTCTCATTTCCCTTCGGAACCATTTCACCATTAAGTGCCAATTATGTATACTATCGCATTCAATACAAATATTTTATCAAAGTCTCATAATAAAATAAATAAACTAAAGCACCCGGGGAAAATTCATAACATCATCACCTAACCCATCCAATTCATAACAATTTAATAATAAATGAAACCAACTAAAAACTTTACTATCAATCATTCACATATTCATTAACGAAAAATCCCAATTGACTTCTATGGCCTCAAAACATAAATTCACTCCCCCATTACAAATTCATGTGCTTCCAGAATAACATCAAACTTTAAACACAAAGCAAACAATCCCACACTTATAATTAAACAATTATTCAATCAAACACATCGAATTGTGCGTGTAAATTCATTCACAAATACATTCTGATGCGAACCAAGCATTGATGCATATTGAAAGTTTGTGGGTGAGCATTGATGCATGTGACCCAGATTGATGATGTGTCTAATTAGCGACAAGCCTCGATATCCGAACACCTAAAACCAATTTCTCGCTATCTTCCTCTCCCTCTCTATCGCTTTCTCATTTTCACATTTACTCTCAATTCCCATTTACATCGCTATATAGTTAAATTTGTTTCACTTCACATGACTGTTATATACAATCAATATTTCCGGCATTCAAACCCTCCTATATATATATATATGTATATGTATCATCACACAACCATATCATCTTGTCATCGACACTCTCATCAATCCCCTCTCGAATACACAATAGCCCATGAAAGCTTTTTCTTCATTCTCTGTTTACAATTTTTTTTTATAACTCATACGTGACCAAATATTGTCACATATACAGTTTCCATTTGATAAAAACGAATCAATACAACGAAAAAAATTTCTCTCTTTAAAAAAAAAAGGAAGAGATGTTAATATTATTTTTTGGATTGAAATAAAAGAGAATCAATGTAATATTTATATTAATGTGTGCATATATTTATGTGGGTGAGTGTGTTGTGGGCCTGTCTCTTATTCAGTCGCCGGAATATGAGTCAGGGAAAAAGGAAACGTGCTAACGAGCCCCGGTCAACATTAATTGTAACATCCTCTTGATGGCGTTGGAGCACTTCCGTCGTGGCGGGTCGCGCTCGTATGAGATCGCCTCCGGCCACAAAACGGAGGAAGCTGCCAAGACGTCCTCAACGCCTACGCCTTGGCAAACAACAAAGGGGACTTTGTGTGTCTTTACAATTTTACCACCCACAATATTACATGTATGATGAATATATGTATTTATTTTTTCCTCTTTTCTTTCTGTATACTATCCAGTTGATGTGAATAATGAATTGTAGGGTGACGAGATTAATTACATTTATCAAAGGAGATAAAGTGATTTATTTAAGAAAAGTGTAGATTGTATTCGGATATGAGGAAATTGATATTGGAGAATTTTTTCTTCCGTAAATTCAATATCAAGCCGAATTTCGGGAGATTTATTTCATTATCAGAAATTGTTGATGACATATTGAATCGGAGGGACGAGAAATTCCATAAAACGTTTTAATTAATGGATTTAATGATTCTTCGTATGTTTCTTTGTCGTTGGAACGAATTTATTTCATGGCATTTGCAAAGAAAAAAAGTTTGACAATACGAAAAAAAAAATTGACAATACAATTCGTTCGCTCTCACTGAAATTCTCGCTTTGTCGATATTGAAATTCTTACAACGTCCCAATGAACAGCTATTCAGAATCGGAATTCTATTGTACACTCGAATATAAAATTCACGCCGATATTAATCTTGATGTATTATGAGAAATTCAAATTGATAATAATCTTCATAATAACGTCAATGAAACTATTAATTTCTTATCATAATATTTGTAAATGAATAAAATCGAATGAATAATTAGTGAACTGAAAGAAATTTCGAATAGCATCGTACATAAAACAGAAAATCAAATTGACTACAGATAAATTAAATACAGTCAACTGCCTGTAATAAAATTGGAAAGATCCAATAACTAATTGTCACAATTAAATTTTCGTTTCATTCCACCCTTTTATTTTTCATTTAAATCTTCCTTTTTTTCCCCTTCTTTTTTTCGTGCACATCCACTAACGACGTAAACGTGTGTCGCTCATTCTCAGTTGCTACACAGCGTGCGTAAATGCGATTATCGCGCATTGGAAGCGAATTGGAATAAATTTCGCAACTGAATTCATCGAGTTTAGTGAGTGGCAACGAGAGCGAAAACGACAACGACTACGACGACGATGGGGGATCGACGAATCGCGTTATCATCACGTCGATTTAAGTTTGTTACGACGTTCACGCCGGATGTCGATTCGTATCCTTGGATGACTTTCTCCATCTGGCAACCCCGTGCGCTTTAATCACCCCTCAATACACCACCACTATCTTTTGCTATATCTGAGTTGTGTTTAAATAAATTTCCGGCTCTTTTAACTTGGTGAAAAGTCGAACGCAAAGCGCGCCAACCCGCGTAATTCAGTCGTCGTCTCAACTGTATATATATATGCACTGGTTACATAATGGTTGTGTATATGTAATAGTAACATATACATGCGGGTGCGTTGTACAAACTACAAGAAGGAAAAAAAAAGAACAAAAATAGAATAACCGAATAAAGATAAAAAAAAGGGTCGAGATATATAAAGAGGGAATACATTTGCATTTAATATCATAAACATCTAGGTCGTGATCGCTATTGTGAAAAACATAAAAATGAAAATAAAAAACATATCATATTCTATATATTGTGGGTGTTCATAATATTAAAGGGCAATCTAGTGCATTCAGAGAAGAATTTATTGTGAATTTTATATAATATAAAATCTACTTTTGATGCAACATTAATTTTTATTAATACGAAAAAAATAGAGAAATGAAACAAATTATCTGGAAAATAATTATCTGTAAAATATTTGAGATGTTGAGAATTAACAGATGTACATTTACATCGCAATCTTTGTGAAATAAAATAATAATAGCCGATATGAACTATTACTTGAATTATTTTTAGTGTTATTGATAAATTATTAATTCGAAAGAGACAAGAAAGAGAAATAAAAAATATTAGATGACGAAAATGAGTATTTGAATACAGTCTGAAAAAATTTGGAGTGAATCAATTCATTCATTGAATTATTATCTTTAGAAAATTTTACATAGTTTCACAGCCATTCTCTATTATTCAGTGAAATACTTGTTACTATTGAATCACAAATTTAATTCTCCAGCCAATTCAAATTTCTCAAAGACCATTGAATAAATATTCATCACTAACTCTATTCCGGAGGAATAAACTCAATGAATAATTACTACCTCACATATAACATCACATCCCAAAACAATGTAATAAAAATAATTATTTTCATCAATTAATTTTTTTATTATCACTATTTTTTGTCTCCTCCTAAGGGTCAATAAATGTTGTCAAGGTAAATCCCCGTGTAATCCCAAGGCTTTTCATGGTTTTTGCCTTCAAATATATACGAAATGCTCCTGGGAATTTTTCAGATGTCTCGCAGCTTTCACGAGTCGTAGAGCATCATATATGTGTGTGGGTGTGCCTACATTTATGTCTATAGATGGCCATACCTTTCAAACCACCCTTCACTACTATATCATTGATTCAGTAGATCTAACCATACAGCGGATGGGATACGAGTTTAAGAATAAAAATTGTGGTCTGTATCAAACTTGAATGCAAATAAATTTGACCAAACCCTCAACAATTCATATAAAATTTTCCATCTATCTAAACTGTTATAAGCGCCACAATAAAGAGAAAAGAAAACATCAAAAGTAAAAAATTCGTTCAAATAAAAAATATTTATACATAAAGTTTATTATCTCCACCATCCAACATTTACTCCTCCAAATGAGAAGAAACGAATAAATTCAATGTGGCTACAGGTAAAAAAAAAAAGTGAAACAGAAAAAATATTATAGAAGTTGAAAATTTCCCACTTCAATCAAGAAATAAGATTCTGATGTGAGAGCAATATTAAAGCTTCGAAAGCGTGGCTGAGAGATATAATGAAAAAAAAAAACAAGAAGAAAAGGAGCTCGAGATGTCAGAACTTAACAATTTTTTTTGCCCTTCTGTTGAGTCTTTCGATATTTTTTTTCCTCCACCTCATTTTATTTTCACATCTCCTTCTACTATATATCATCGTGGCGCCAACTAGCAAATATAATTTCGCTCTTGAAGTCGTCGGGAATTTTCCCACTCTTTTTTTCTTCGTCGCGTGATTTTTTTCTAAATCCTCTTTTTCCCGCTTTTCTCTCCACTAATTGTGAATGTACACACATATATATTTATATATATATATATATATATATATGTGCATATAAATAAAAAAAACGTTGACGTGAAGGATAATTAGCCTGAAATTGCGCGACTCAACTTTGCCATCATCTGAAGAGGAATAAAAAACTTTTCCTCAGTAAATTTTATTTATATATACGTAAATATATAAACAGCATGAAAGAAGAAGAGAGAAAGAAAAATATAATGAATGAAAAAGTTAAGAGCATGACGACGATTGGTATATCATTTTTTACACGTATAATTATGACACCCTTGAGTAAAAATAGAGGGAAAATTTTACCAAAGCCTCATGTACTCGACTTTATAAATTATATAATTCGTTGCACTTGAATAAGATGAAAGAAAAAAGAGAAATTTCAAATGACATTTTTCTACATTTCCTATCGACGTACAAACTATTTCTCCAATCAGTGATGATAATGTTGTGAAAAGGTTTTTCTTTTTTTCGTTATCTTCACAATATTTTCTTTTCTTTTCTTTTCATATCTAATCTTTTTTCTACCGACGCGTTCAATATTCAAACGCACACACATACACAAACAGACAAAATCGCCGGTGTATAGATATTCCTATTCGAATTTAACGATCACGTTAAATTCTTGTTAGCCATACAGACTAAATTTTCCAATGCATTCTCGTTATTGGGGCTGGGAATAGCTCCCAACGGAATATTGCAGAGAATTTCTATATCCACCAAATATATAAACCCACATGTATGTGAAGGTATATGACATACATTGATAATTTTAACAGGCAGAACATTACGTGCTCAACATAAATGAAGATAAATACAGAATTAAATAAATATGGCAAATAATATTAAAGCAATTGATATAATCAATAGAATTTTCAACCATAATTTCTATTTCATTTCATTCTATCTTGTTATATTCATATCATCTCTGCCAAGCGACGATGACAATCAATACTCTGTGAGCTTTTCTTCAGATTCCATTCGTATCACGACAGATAGTGTCATACTATACTCAACAACGATACATATTGAAATAGAAAATCGAGAGAACTCGAAATAAGATCTCAAAAGCGTGGAAGAATGTGAAATACACAGATGGAAAAGACGATTCAATATAAAAACGCATCTTTCTTTCTTCACTTTTCCTCATAACATTTATGACCTCTCTGATTTTCATATTCTATGTTTTATTCAGTGAAACGTATATAAAATATTAATATCATGATATCCGTGCATTCAAAAAAAAAGAGAAAAAAAAACGACATTTCATTCGCATAAAATCTTTTTCCAATATACAATTCATCAGTGAGGAAAGAATAGTAGAATTATATTGTAGTGATAACAATTGTAAATGAATTTATCACACGCAGATAAATGCGTGACAAATATTTTCATTGATTCATCGTTACATCTATTGTGATTATTATCAAAATATAAATATCAACTTTTATGACCGAATAATCGATTTCACATGATGGTATGACAATAACTGAATTCCAAATCACTCTTGTGGAAGAGACCAGCGAGTATTTCCATCCGAGATAGATTTTTTTCAACGATTACGATTCCATTTCAATCACCATATTTGCCTTTTTTTCCCTACTCTTTTTTTTTATCAACAAAATTGTTTTGGTTCTGCATCACTTTAATATCTCCACAATCTCTCTCCATATATTTTCTTCAACTTTAACGGATATTACAGAGATAGTTTTCAAAAAAATATAATTCATTCTCGTGTGAATAGTCTGGAAAAGTATCTTTTCTATCTAGCCCTAGAATTACCAAAAGATATAAAAATACGAGAAAATGGTTCATGGTGGTATAATGCCGTATATATTGAGAGAAATTACTAGAAACACCGTGATATAAGTGCTTATACATCCATTATTTTTTCTACTTCAATTACAATTCATTTCTTTTATTATTCTCTCAAATATCATCTTCATAATTCAATAGCTCACATATTAATTCTTTTATTTCTTCTCTCAACAAATTCTGCTCTATTATTGAATTAAATATTCAGAACACAGCATAATGCGTAAAATAATTTTAATAAACCACAGAATAACCACAAATGGTGTGGCATGAAGTTGTATGAGCCGTTCACCGATAATATCGATTTGCTTGGGTTTATAGCCAGCCAGGACGCAAGATTGAAGCAGGCAAGACCATTAGGTACCTCAAAGGCTCGTACTCGAACGACGAATTTAATATAGAGGGATGAGAAGGGTGAGAGTGCACAAGTGAAAGAGACCATTGTGAGTGGTTCATATTTAGTCACTGTAACATTTTCATTTTGTTATAAACTCATACTCTAACTACAAACCATTTCCAACAGTATCGAGCCTACGATCTCATTAATTGCTTTTCTCGTTAATTTGTTCGTGGATGAGGCAACATCAAAAGATTAATTAACAACGCGGATTGTTTGAAGAAACAATTCATTTTAATTGAAACACTTTCCGCCAAATTATCACGACCTTTTCAATTAGAAGCAACCATTAGTAGCACCTAAAATTAATGTATTGATTCAGATAATTCTACATTAATTTCACTAAATTTCATCTCCATCTCATCCCGAAAATTACTTCCATTATCAAAATCGTTGAACACGTTAGAGTATTCCAAAATCGCCCAAAGACAATGCAGCAGTTAGAATCATCTTCAAATGTCTGAAGATGTTCTAAGATTCTGGAATTTCCTCTTCATAAGTACTTGTCATAATCTCAAAACATCTTAGAATATTCCAAGACCAATCAAAACTTTTCTACAATCTCAAACTACGTTTTAAGATGGTTAAACCCAAATCCAAGCTAATCTACATAACCCTGAAACATCTAATTCTTAAAATTATGTTCAATGACATTAAATAATCTTTAATTGCTTGAAGCCATTCTAAATTTCCAAGATATTAGTATTCTAGTTCCTCGCTTCATTGTTCTACAATTTTCAGTTCAACACACGTACACATGCTGTGAAATACCCGATGTCAATTCTGATTACGTGGAAACATTCACGAAATTTCCTCTGAATGCAGATCAGCAGTATGGACAATAGCCCTACCCAAGTTGTTGTTCATCACGATTGCTCCAAAACTTGTAACTAATTAACACAAACGACCAACATTGAATTGATTTCACCATCACCACCCTTGCACAATACAGAATCTATTCCCCTTACTTACATAACCATGTCAGTACTACAAATACATATAATCAAGACTTATCAACTAGCATCCATCGTGGTACTATTACATCACATACATGTACATGAGTAAATCTCAAAGAGTAACATTGAGTCATCAAGCGAATACAGTGATAGTTGTGTATTATAGTCTAATTCGATGTTAGTGAGAGTACAGTGGAAGTGTTGAATATGTTGGATGGGTGAAATAAACTCGAAGATTGGTTTCAGATATAGAATACAGAACTTCATCAACTTAACGAACCACAGTGTCCACAATTGAATGCAATCAACCCGTTAAATATCACTGCAATAGGTATCACCAAACGAATAATTAATTGTATCCCACTCGACTATCAATTTTATATTCATGAATGACCAACGACATTTGGATTAACATTGTATTTGATTTCATAGAATGTATGCAATAAATACAATTTATTGATACAATAACCATGACATTTTATTATTTAATTCAGATGAAAACGGATTATTTGTGTTATTTGTGGTGGATGCAACTATTATAAGTGACATAGAATTCCACGTTTATCACCTTGTACCATAAACTCTTAAAACACTAGAGGATCATGAAAGATTAAAGACAAAGGTCAAAAGTAAGTTTGTACAAAGGTAGTCACACTAAATATATGTGTTTTTGTACTGGACATATAAGGTCACAGTCACCAATTTTATTGACTTTGATCCAGGGTATGGATAGCTGTCACTATGTGCTATATACTACGCCCTTTCTGTCCTCTCAACAAATTGCGAGGATCCATTTTCCACACGAGCATGTGAAACCATTCATTCTTTTCTCTCTTTCGTTATTTTCTTTATTTTTTTTTTATTTTTTTACGTCTCGCATTGTTCAGATAGTTTTCATTATATAAGTGAAGGAGAAATACATTTGACGATAAATTCTATAGTGACGGGAGCCAAAAGAGTTAAATAACAATAAAGTCACGATCAAGCCAGTTTTTGTGTTGCCCTTTAATTTTGTGAAGGTTATCAAGATGAATCCACAATGGTTAAGACTGCTGGGTAAACGAAAAATCTCTATTTTGTTGTGATTTGTGGTTCTAATTAAGTTACACTACCAAAAGTACATTGCTATTAACCTGACGATAGACCCCAACTTTTTCCCTAAGTACACTTTCTTCTTTATCTCTTTGGCCAACTACACCAACGTCAATTTAACCGAAAGTGTTATTGTCCTAACACCAAGATAATACGATCAAATAAACTAATGCCAATAAATAAAATTCAGCGCTATTAACAAAACTAATAAATATTTACCAGTTGGAATAAATTATTAACTAAAACTTTTATCTATTCTTAATTCATGAAATATTGTGGAATATTTGGTGATGAGTATCAATTAATATGCATTCATATAATATGAAAATTGACTACAGAAAATTTCCATTTGAGAATATCATCGAGTGAATGACATTGGCCCAGTTCCAATGGTTAATATCTGTACACAACAGTATACATTACATTGACGTCACATAACCTACGCTGTGCAATTGCGCATGTAATAGGTGCAATGTACAACGATGGCTAATCCATTCAATGTTCAGGATTATCCCTTCCAGTTGTTAATTCACATACGACATGGCTCAATAAGTAATGACACCATACAACATTTTATCACATTTCCGTTCAATAGATTCTTATAAATACGTATAAAAAATTCTGTACTTCAGCAAAGCCTGAGGATTTGTCGGTAATAATTCCGGAAAATGAATGAGACGAAGGAATTACAAAAACACTCTTCCATTGACAACAAAAATTCAGGAAGCTCAAGAGAAGCTTACAAAGACATTGAAAAATTCATTTCAACAAAGAAAAATATTTCTAGATAACTAAACTCTTTTTTTCAAAAAATATCTTCAAGGAATGAAGATTGAATAAAATATGTAGTTTGCGTCAAAATAAGAAGAATAAGAAAATAGAACATCCTGCAGTTTTAAACTGCACAACATTCTTCTCTTTATGGCAAAGCTTTCAGACAAAAGAGGATGTTAAAAGAAAGCCCAAATCCGGCTTTAATGTATATATACATCATGTGGATGTCGTCTCGGTTCCCCGCACACGTCCTTGCACCGACCAAGCATTTCCGCTATTTAAAGTAGACAATCTGAATCACAGACATAGCACCTCTCGTTTTTATCTCTTTCTTTTATTTCAACTCGCGAGACCGTCATCAGACTACATCACGCCCACGCGCTCTTGTAAAACTTTTTCCCAGCAAAAGTCTTTCGCTTTCGTTAGAATCCCTGCTCAATGTAAATTTATTTTCACTGCACGTGCATTTCACATTCATTTTCTCCATCACTAAATGTCAAACATATGAAGCCATTCATAAATAAATATATTCGGTTCATTTTCTTCGGTGCTTTATTATCATGTGATTTGAACGGAAGAAAACAAACACTCGTTAACAAGACGCATCAGAACAGATTGAAGAGATTTCCTGCCATCATCAGAGAGTGCTCTCTGCTCTCATATCTGCTTTAGACCCCACAGTTTGAGCTCGGGGGCCAGAGGTTAATTTATCGAATTAAGCGCCCGTACAATTGCGTTATAAACCGTCCGAGTAGTCACGGAACAACTTTTCGTTGAATAAATTGCTCTTCACTAAGCAGTATTTACAGTCGACAAATTTGTTCTT
This sequence comes from Meteorus cinctellus, assembly GCA_030523045.1. Classification (NCBI taxonomy): domain Eukaryota; kingdom Metazoa; phylum Arthropoda; class Insecta; order Hymenoptera; family Braconidae; genus Meteorus; species Meteorus cinctellus. The sequence goes on along the minus strand of JAPYZF010000007.1, from coordinate 183,427 downwards.
CCAGATCAACTAATAAACATATTATTTACATGAACTAATTAGACATTCAGCATCACACTGAAGAAATGCATGAGATTTATGGAGAAACTAATTCACTGTTTGAGAGAAAGTAGATGAATGTATTCAAGTGAAGAGGGAAGTTTGATCGCATATCCAAGTTATGTTCTGAACGATTCTACAAAAGTTTTATAGATACTGGTGTCATAAAATGACAGTTGTTATACTTTTATTATACCATGATAAAAGCTACAATAACTATTGTTCTTAAAGCATTCTGCTATTTTCATGAGAAGTAAAAACAAACTATGAAACTATGCTAGAGTGGTTAAATGTTTTACGATAATGGATTAACATTACATTAGCATCATATCAGATATGCGTATGTGAAATGCGATTACATTAGAAAGCACATTGAATTGTAAATTCGAGTTATGCTTTTGAAAATAATCAACGTTCACCGCTTAGAACAATCTGCGAATTTATATTTTCCAGTCATAGCATTGACGTCACATATAAACATGTATATATGAATACGTAATAGCCCTGCATGCTATAGTGACGTCAAGAGATGCATGGATTGCTAAAGCGGAAAAATGAAAAAGAAATTCTTTGTATTATAACAAAGTTTTTTTTTTCACTAAAATGAACAATTTTTGCGTAGGTTTCGTGCTCGTCATTTTCATTTCACTTTTATACTCGTGCAAATTAATCCAAGATATAAAATAAAACTCCCTATGGATTTTAATTGTTGAATGAGCCACTGGTGTGTTTCTCACAATCTAGATTCATGTAAATGAAATGATTTGATTGAAACCATTTAATTATTCAGCATGAAATGGAAATGGATCTTCATTATGGTTATTTTGCAATGAATGCATGCATGAAATTCATAATATGTTAAGTTGGATTCATCAACTGGATTATCATGAGAATATCTAATTGAATATTCTCTCAAAATGAGTACTTTATCTTTATCAACTCCAACACGCAGTCATATGGAAAGGGTAAATCAGTATATGAAAAGCTTCTGCACCCCCGTAATTTTCAAACCCAAAATCGTGTCGGTGCCTCGTTACTACTCAACCTAACTTCATCATCCGAAACCTCGAAGTTCAATTAGAAAGTTTCATCTCATCTCTCTTTAATCGCACGATATTTGCATCGATCTCTCATTTTCACTTTGACCTTTTCGAAAATCGAATGAACCCTTCTCATCTTTCAAAATTATAATTCAACCGCTATAATAAGCATACACATGGTGCATTGTCAATTTCATTGTACATCACGAACAATTAAACAATACAATATTTAAATTATTCTTATAACAATTTTACAGATAATTAATACCCACAATATACATTGAAATTATGATTTAAATTCGCATTGTTATCCTAATTAACCTTTTGGGCCATGTAAAGCTACTAAATCACCTGAAACTATATATGTAAAAGTTTTGAAGGTTACTGAGAGTGGAAATAGAGTAAAGTTGTTTGTATCAAAAAAATTCGTAAAGAGAAAATAACTTAATTCCAAAAGTTCTAAACACATTTTTTCTCTATCTTCAAAGTGTCGATTTCAAATTTATCATCTGTATTTAACTAGGTACAAATCAAAAATAATTTCCACTCTTCATTACTTTCTCATATCGACCTATTTAATATACAATAGTCACCTACATAATTTTTTCCATACCTGCCATATTAATGTAACATCAACCACTATCTTCATAAAGTCAAGAGAACACTCAAATAAACGTCACAAACTCAGTCAAAATTCAACATCAATTGTACACAACAATATGGAAAATATCGACAAACGTAGAAAAAAAAAATAAAAATACGAAATGGCAGTACATTAAAATGCGAGGGAGAACAAAGTTCCGCAGTTCTATATTTACCCTCTACCATATATATAAGAGGGAAACTATTGAAAGAGTACGTGGCGTACAGATCGGGGTCGAGAGATCCAACTTGAGGATTTTTCTTGAATCGAATTATCGATTCTGCTCAGCTACATCTTGTAGCCCTTCTCTTACTTCACCGCCACAAACACACACACACACACACCCACAAATATCTCGCCACTTGTTCACTATCCTTCTTCCGTCTACTGCTCTCTGCCGCCTTGATGTTTCCACCAATACCGTTGTGAATTCAAGATAGATATGTTTATGTGTGGTTGGGGACTTTAAATGTGTTGCAAATGGGATTTCGTTGTGCCCCTACACATAGAGAACGTTGTCAAGGAAAACGCGACGATGGGTTCAACGTTCACACAATAGTGCGACTGATGTGAGAGGGATGAAATTTGAAGAGAGTTCAATACATGAAAACTACTATCTTCCCATTTGTCACAACAATAACCCAATTTTTTTTTGTATATCCAAAAAATAAATAAAAAGAAGAAGAAGAAGAGAGTAGAATTATGGTAATTTTCAAAATTAGCGTATTTCCATAGATGTCAAGCGTAAAATTGTTAATTGAATATATATAGGAAAATATTATTCAGTGAGAATAATTATTGTCATGAGAAGTTTCAAAGATATACGTGAATTTACACTTGGATTGTTGGATAAACGTTTCGTTCCAGTCAAGTGACAAGTAACTGCGCTTAATATTGGAATAATCTTGGGAAACTCATTGAACAAACGTGGGTGTGCAGATTAAGTAGTGGGAGTAGTTGTTAAACACGGTGACAATGAAGAAGATGCCAAAGGACAAATGCAACAACTTAACTTATGTTAAAGTTGGGCCACAAGCAATTTATAGAGTTTAAATGGCAAGTAGATTTCATGTCGCATTTCGATGAAAACTTTCAACTTATATATGTATGCATTTATTCATAGGTGCATATAAATATCTCATGTAGCAAAGATGAAGATCTGATGAACGATAATACCAGTGAAATGGAAATAGGAGAGAAAGTGTTAGGTGAAGTATATTCAAACATTGTTGAGAAGTTTTGTTAGAAAATTTTTAAATTTATCGTATACGTCAATTTTAGTATTGTGAATGAGGAATTGTTTTGAAGAACTTTCAGAAATATTTCATTTTAATGACAAATAGATAATATAATAATCACTGTACTTAGGAAAAAAGTCATTCTATATTTGTAATTAAAATTATTTGAATTTAATCATCACATGAATCGAAACATGTTACTGACTGTCCCAATTTTCAAGCGTTCAAGATAGGTATTTGCAAGTATATTAAAGTATTATATATTAAGAATTCCTACTGTAGTTTAGGATTATTCAGAATTTATGAATGGAAATTGCTACAATTGAATTTGAACTATTCAGAAATTTTTCAGAATTTAACCCTTCAGGTTTAAAACTTGATCAATTAAATATTAAATATGCTCAAAACTGTCTTGCCTCAATCGTTGAAGATACTCCAGCGTCTCTCTAGAGCTAAATTCCAGAACTGACACACGTTTAAAGCCTCAAAACTTCTATGTCTGATAAATATTCTCAAATAGAATAGTATCATCGTGCCCCTCACCAGATAACAAAACTTTTGACACCTCATTAATTTTCTTATCTAAACCGATTTGTTAGACAAGAACTTTGAAATAAAAGTTAAAAATTCCTATATCATTTTCATATCTTCCCACGCGAATTTCCAACACAAATGAAAAATATAATTAAATCATGTAAATGAATTTTTCTCACATTATTAAACCAACAGAAAAATATTTTTCCACATTATTTTTTTTCATTACAAGTATTGTAGATGCTTTTATCTGAAAACAAACGACGTAGCAATTGTTCTTTAGCACAAAGAAAAGAAATAGAAAAACGAATAACAGTATTTGCGAAGCACTTCAGACAGAGAACACATCACGTGGGGAATTGCTCGTGTCCAAGTGGGCCTTTTGCAAGAAGACTAAGACTTATAGGTACACAGGTAGCTACACAATCTTCTACAGTATTGTCTCTATTTTATCTTCTAAAACAGGGGGGAAATGGAAAAAAAAGAAAAAGAGCAAACCAAAAAAGTATAAAAGCCAGAAAAGAAAAAAGAATAAGAAATAAATGAAACGAAAGAAGTAAGACAAAAGCTAACTAAAGAAAAAAAATTATTGGACCAATGTCGATGAATCCTGCTCAAGTTCTGAAAATCAACTGTCGAGTTTTCCCAAATGACACCGAGAGGTCGGTCGATATATACGTGAATACATGTACTACAGACTATTCAACAAATAAAAAAAAATGAAAGCTGAGTAAAAGGTAGAAAAAATACGATCACGTTTCAAGTGTGTCTCTCGAGTGCTTTATACGAATATCGTGTCATTGGGCGTTTCGCAGGATCAAATTGCACATCACGAATTTACTCTTTGCCTTCTCTTATTTTTCTTTTTTTTTTTTCACTTCTATTTCTCTACTACACACATACGAATAACGAATTTTCTTAAGCTTCTTCTACTACGAAATTTGCCATTATTGTTGTTATCGACATTGATAACATTTATTCCGATTCTGAAAGCTTGCAAGTATCAATAATATCAAATGGAATTGGATTGAGGGAAAAAATGTCTCCTGTCCTGCAATTCAGTTGAGCTGTCACAAGGGCGAATATACTATTGGGAATTTAAACGATCAACGAAAAAAAAATTTATGAAAAATAAAATTTATATCAGATTTATAAATAAATATCACCCCCTGACTTGTCTCAACAATTTCTCTATATATTCTGTAACTAATGGTCTAAACTATCAATAATTTATCAATTTCCCCTTATTTCTTCGACAAGTTTGAATATTTCTAATGAATTATTCTCAAATTTAATGTCATAATTACCCTAACTGCACGAACGAAAACATAATTCGAGCATACATTAATTAAATAACACATCCCTGACATTATCTTTAGAAATTCTAAACATATAATAAATTGAAACTAGAACGACATAGCAGTAAATACAATGAAAAAGTATTGAGGTTGATGGTAAAATCTATCAACTTCAATGCGAACCATTGGTAGAAAAATAATAAAAAAAGAAAAAAAAAGGAAAACCGAGGAGTAAAACCCGAAGAAAAAAATACCTCGGTAATAAATAAACCCACATGCACCCATCAATATATTCTTAGCACCCCAAGCGTTTCCATTTACTATGTACACCTTAAAACACTCAACGATACACATTTCACACATATAACTCCATGATTTATTTTTTCCATGTAATTCTCCTCTTTCACAATTTCTTTTCACCTACACAATTCCCCGCTTCTATGTCTATTGTTCTTTTATATTCACAGAACAGACATCAAAATAATATTGTTCACTAAACAATTTTAATTATTGAAACATCCACATAAATATTTTCACTCTGGAAAAATGAAGAAAATAACAAAACAAAAATAATAGAAGTTTTCAATAAATAATTAAAGTTGAATTTATATACATTACTGAACAAATTCATAGCGATAATAAAATATTCTTAATAATATTCAATACATCTGTATGTATATATACAATTTTTGTTATAGTGCAGTGCAGTAGTCGTCATTAGACCTCGTCTAGCTAGACAATTTGTTACTTCCTTATCACGCAACCGACTATTTCTCGTTCTTTTTTCCTCTTACTCCATCCTCTCGCATTCACTTACTCTCTATATCTACCATTCTTTCATTCCACTTCTCTTTCTTCCTCTACTTTTCATTACCTATAGTGTGTACACATATAAATATATTGCTTGGAGTTATCAGAAAACTCCCAGGCGTTACCTGGCCAAAATATCCGGCAATTCTGCGTTATCAAATCCACAACTGAGAATATTATCAACAACTACTTAAATTATTTCTCCAATTTTCTCCAGTGTATGATATACATCATCGCACTTTCCTTCATAAGCAAAACCTAAAAAAAATCAAAACGATATCTGGCCAACAATTTTACTTTAATATTATGTTGAATGAGAAGAAACTATAGAGCCGTTCATTAATTCATAAAATTTTTAATTAGATAAATTCTAATTACGAATAATATTGCGAATATTATTTTCTCAGTGGAAATGAATTGAAAAGCCTTTCACTCGCTCATTTTCTATTCAATTTGTTTTTTTCCTTTATGTAATTTTGTTTCATTCCAATTTGACTTCCTCTTTCAAACGAAACGTTCAGTACTTTTTTTTTCCCCACAACCATTTTATTGCAGTGTAACAAAGGCACTTATATACATTTACTATACAACAGCAGCGCGTACTAACTCGCCCACTCGACAAGCAACTGCACCCGAGATTACAGACGATAAATGACTCGAGAGTTCTGTCAACTTTGACATGGGGCGCATTTCTCTTTTGAATTTACGTACGTAAACCTCAGTACTCACTTACATTTTAATAATTGTTTTGTTTTACTATTTTTCTTTCTTTCCTGTAATGCATTTGAATTTATAAATGCAATACTTAGAACATGTAGTAATATATTCATGTAAATGTACTCATAGAAATGGCCATAAAAAAAAACTCTTCAGTTTGAGATTTGAATGGATGAAAAAAAGTTTCCCCCATCAAACCACAGAATTTATTCAGTAGAATTATCGTATACACGTCGGACGATGAGCGTTATTATTTTTTCAGTTCCCCAATTTATTTAATTCATTAGTAATTTCTAATTGAAATACCAGAAAACTCGATTTATATTATTTATATTAATTTACTTTCATATTATTCCATATTTCGATGAAGTTGATACTCGCGATTAATCAATATTCGATTGGGAGCCTCTGTCCCTTGGGCAAAACGAATTGCAAACACCTGTGTATTAATACCTGTTAACAATCATCAGGGATTTCCATTATCAACCAGCCGTAATGAACATCAACTTCAATAAAAAGAGAAATATGGAAAAAAAGATGATAAATAATCAACTCTTATCATTTCCCTATACTATTCGATTATTTTTATTTCATTTTCTTTTTTTTTCCTGCCTCAAAAGCTCGTTCGAATGAAACTGATGATAAACCCTATTCAATTATATAAATGTTGAATTAGAACATTCTATAATTAACAAACTTTTTCATTCTCATCGATCATTCTTTCCACTAAATTATGAACTTAAATCATTTGCATAACACCTAATTCTCAAACTTCTCCAAAAACTATACCAGACAGTCAAATAAACACACAATAAAATTCCTAAACTCCATAATACTAAAGAACATCATAAACAATTTCGTATTTCAAACATATCATCAATTTTTTCTTCCAATGATAAAATCACCTGAAAGGGATGACGTTGGTTCTCGACATCCAGTCGTATATAATAAAGTTCAGGGGTGCGGCCACTATGAAATACCCCTAGTGTAGCATCAAGTACTATATACGTGTGCGAATGTGTGCAACAAGGTTATATCTATTATGTTATTCTTGTTCCCTAACTCTTGAGGATTTATACACACATTATAAATACATAACAAAACATTCTCAAATCACCTCATCATATCTCTACACTTTTAACTCTTCTCACTTGCTGACTTAGTTGCATTATCCATCTCACTCCAATTCTCATTCTCTACCTCATTTTTGCGCCATACATTACACCTCTGTCTCCGTAATATTGTTTACGACCTAAAGTTATATTAGTCTCGCATTAATGATATCGAACGCCCCCATGGCGCCGCCATGGGCACACCTTTTCCCAGTTTTATTCCGACAATTTCATTCCTTTTTTTTTCTTCTCGTGACGTCATACCATAATTCCTTCATTAAATATTTCATACACATATGTAGTGATGTAGAATAGGGGCAGCCAGAAATTCTTTTCCACTCCAAATATTGAGAAAATTGTGGAATTAGCTCGAACAATGAGAAAAGATTGGATTATTTTAGTTTAATCGACAGAATAAATATATGAAAATATTGGAAGTTGTTTGTAATATTTCATAAGATAATTTGTAAGAAGAATAGAAATATATAATTTTAATGGGAATATCCATCTTATGAATATAAAATTGATGAGTGTACATCTAGGCATCATCAATCGTTAATTATTAACAGAATTAAATATGAATAGATGAAAGACTGAGCTTCACTTGGGTAATTAATGAAGATAAATAATGCAAAACGAATTAAGGTAGAATCAAATATAATAAAACAAGAAACGTAACAATTTAGATAAATATTATTTCGTAATGAGCAATAATAACTTAAAGAAAAAGGTGCAGAATCTCACGATAGAATTTTAAATTTATTACAAGAAAAAAAGAGGATTTCGTACCCAACAGTGATGAAAAACCTGAAAATTAATTTGCCCCCTAGTATTGCATTATTACACGTACAATAATTAATTGTTATTTATATAGCAACAAGGCAATTACCAGAGAAATAAACACAAGTGGTGTATTTTAATTACAAACCGAAATGGAGCGAATTCAATTCTCAATATTTGACAGTTTCAGAAATTCAATTGAAACGTCACAATGGTAGCAAACTTTGAAATTCATTTTCGGTCTGGTCATATTATTTCCTACATGAAAAGTAATTACAGCAGCAAAGTCAACTGATCAATATCGTTTTTCATAATAAAAATATTATTAACAGATATTTTTTTATGATATAAAACGCTAAATTTTCAGGACATGAAAATTGGAATTCATTATCCAATAGTGAACGAGAAGAGTACAGTTAATTGAGTGCCTGAAAATGCAGGAGTATCAAGAGTGATTTATTTATAAGTCGAAGCACTGAAAATTGATGAAAATTTCCGGATGAGGTGTTTTAAAATAAATATAATTAATTTCATCTTAATAACATTTGACAAATATATAAATACTTCTCGTGTATATAAAATGAACGAGTCACATCGAATGATGCTTATATACGTTAATAATTATAAACTTCATAGTTGCATGTACGCATTAATTTACTGTAATTATCCGCGCTACAAAGTTGCATGAGGCGTTCTAATCGCCGTCATAACTTTACGGTGATGCAGAATAACTGGATAAACAACTCGCACTGAAGTGTCTCTCTCATCGTAAGAATTCTTTTTTATCGTCATTATCTAATATTATTTTAATACTGCCAGTGCAGCGTTCATTTTCGTCACGCGAAATGAAGGGGCAAACATCCGCAAATCCAGAAAAATGATCAAAGTAATTCAAGACACTGATTTTTTTTAAAACTGAACAAGAACAAAACAATGAATCGATAATTTGGTTCATAAAATAAATAATTTCTGTCTCTAACTTTGATTTTCATATTTTTTTCCATCATTCAAACATTCCCGAATGTTTATTTTCCATGTAGAGAATGAAAAGTGTCTAATTGAAATAAACGAGGGCAGAAAAGTGCTATACAATAAAAAACCAACAAATACACATGGAAAAATCGAGGAATAATAATAAAGTACCGAAAGCCCATGTAAATATTATATATGTGAATGTCTGTATATAAATTTCCGTTACACACAATTTAACGACAATCTGTTGCACCCCCACAAAAACACTCTGCATATAAATAACCCAGGAAAATAAATATCAAAACTGAAAAGGGCATTTATCAATTTATATTTATAGTTTGAGCAGTGAAAGAAGAAAAAAGGAATTCCCTAGCGATATTTATTGTATTGAGAATTAGCTAAATCAAACTTAAATCATTGATAACTCTACTTTTTCCCTACCGACAATTTCCTGCCGTGTTGATGGGCTATTGCTTTATTATTTATCACCATCATCTTCATTATTATTATTTTTTGATTGTTGTACCAAAACACGACAGGCACGTGCGTGTTGTTAATTATATGGTACAACGATGGCGTAGTTAGTAGAATAAAATGTTTCATCTGCTCATTTTACAATATCAAATGTGTATCGAGAAAAAAAGAAATTTACCACTATCCATAATTATTTGTCATAAAATGAATTTTCAATCAATTTTCTTTCACCATTTTTCTTGTTTTTTTTTCTCCCCATGTATACAATATAAATAAAGTTGTACGATGTGAATAGGTACACGAACACGCATAAGTTAACATTGTTATAGCAAAATTAAATGACGAGAATCGATTTTGAATTATTTTCTGTTATATACATACGAAAGTTTTACACGTACGAAAATTTCTGGGTCGCAATAACAACCTGTGTATCGACTAGCGAAATGTCTCTCTTAATATCAATAACAACTAATATGAAAAACACTTTCAAACAAATCGATACCAAAATAGAATTAATGGCATCGAGTGAAAATAATTGTTGGTATGTAAATTGAATAATGTATATAAATCAATTCAATAATTCAATTAAGGAATAAATGTATAATTGTGTTGTGCATATACGGCAGTGACGACAATCACAAAAATGACAATGAGAAATACATACATAAGAGGATAAAATATTGGACGTAGTTGAATAAATGAAAATGGAATGATGATGAGTGTGTCGCGTGCGTTTGACGTATGCCCGCCAATATTTATGCAACGACGAGCAATGCTGTTGACTTTAATATTCATTTTGCCGACGCATTTAGATTGTGCCTCTACTGACTACGAATTATGATATTAATACTGAAGAATATCTTTCTAATTGTTTATACTCTGTATATAATACATTGGCTAATAACCATCGATTTATTGACATGTGCAGGACAATCGATGACACGTCCTTGAATTAAATATTCGCAAGTGACCTTCACATTGTTAATCATTTCTGTTTTCCCATTTCAAAGATATTTTGGTTATTAGAAATGTTCACGAAGTATAAAATTTTATTTTTCATTATCCTGAGGAAATCGAAGAAATATTTAGCTATAAAATACAACAATAAAATAAACAAAAAAAGTAGGATGAGTTTGTGAGCGGTCAAGTGCATAAAACAAAACAGAATAGAACAATGTGCATATACACACAGGTCATATGCACATTCACAATTGCTTTTCATCGTGAAACTCAAAACAAAAAAAGAATAGACTGAACGAACAATGAAAAAAGTTGAATAGCGGAAATGAAGAATAAAATTATTCATATTAATAATGGAATGGAACAAAAAATAAATAAATAAATGAGAAATGACTGGGGCAAAGTGAAGAATGGAAAAATCCAAAGAATGGAAAGTAAAATGAAAAAAGAGGCAGCCAGCGAAAAATGAGAGAGAAAATTCAGTGAATAAATGCCAAAAGCGGGCACGAACTGAATCTCAACGGGAATCAACAAGCGCGAGTTGACACGATTTTTCTTTTATTTATTTTTCCGTTTATGGCTCACAGTATTTTTACACTCCATTTTGAATAAAGAAACGTGAGAAAATGGAGAGTGTCGCCAAAAAAACGCCGAATACATTTGAAAAAACGGCATGCAAAATAGCTATTAGTCAATTGAATTGACATTAACAATGAACAATTCGTTTTTTCGTATTATCAACAATTTTACCAATTAAACTCCCCCAGTTTTTATTTCAATGCCTATAATTTATTCACCACGACTTATTCTCCAGGAAATTCATCAAATTAATAACAAGATAATTCAAATTTCTTACAAGAAACATTTTCAAAAATGCTATACTTCCCTTCTGTTATAATTTGACACCAGATTTCGATGTTATTCACGAGTAATAAATGAAATCCAAATATTCTTTCAACCGTCGTCATGAAAATCTCACTATCCCATCTGAACCCTGATGAATACCAAACAAAACTTCGCATCTGATCACGAACACTCTTCTCAAATTCAATTTATTTTTCATTTCTCACCTCGAACATTTTTTTATCCACATCACCACGAAAAACAATACAATAAGTTGAGTCAACTTCTGTACAATTCAACAGCCAAATAAAACAAAGGAAAAATTACTAATATCACCGACAATAAGTAAACATCGTTCGTACTACTACTATTAATAAATAAAAAATATCGATTCGAAACACTTCATAAATGAATGGAGGAAAAAAGCATAAAAAAATAACAATTAAATCGATAACAATCACAAAAGGAATATATAAAAACTGACACAGATAAAAATACAACGCACCTGGTTTGATGTGTTATCGATGAAAAAACAAATAAATGATAAAATAAATAAATGAATAAATAAACATCAAATCGCCCCAGAAATGTTTTGATATCTTCATATAAATGGTTATAAAATCCGCACATGGTGCAATAGAACGCTGAAGGTAACAATATTATCCAATTTTTTTTTTCCCCCTTTCACATATATACTCCACACACCTACAGATCATATATGAATAATATGAAATACATGTATATGCTTTATGTATTTAATTTTTCAGGACCAAAGAGCTAATTTACAAAAGTGATTGATAATCGATATACATCTAATCCAATATAATGAATCAATTTATATACGACCACAACCTCAATGTGAGAAACGTCAATTTTTCTTCATTCCCTTCACCATCCCACACAATCTCATCTAATTGAAAATAAAACACTTCAATTCACATACACGCAACATGCCGATTTATATGAGCAAGTGAAAAAAAAAATATATAACGATGAATCTTTAGAAGTGTATTTCAATTTCAATTATCATTTTTTCTATCTCACTACATATTTTATTTCTCCTTATCTGTCAAATTTCATCCATTCATTCGTCCATTGTATATGATATACATACACAAACGTATTACTCTATCAAATATGGCAAATAGTCATATGAAATTTCCCAAAGGAGAATCTTTTCCTCTAACACATTCAACATGAATAAAATTTGTCACACAACTATTACCAACCAAGTATTTATACAGCAACAATTTATCAACACATAAATTGATTGAACAATCAATTCGAATTTAAGCTCTCCACAACTCAATTATTTATTGTTATTTTTTGATTTTCCAATTCACTATCAAATAATTGCTGCACGATAATTATTGTACTTCAATCAAACAATCATGTCTATTATCACTTTGAAATTCCAGAAATATTGGTATGAAATATAATTGCACTAAAATATTATTCCGAGACGTTCAATATTTTTCTACAACTTCTGCAGACTTTAAAGAAGAGATATACATATAAACCACTATAACACAGTACTCTTTCATCACTCCAAAACGTATAAACGTGAATGTACCAACAAGTTCAACTGAGAAGTAATTAAACTTGTGCTCGTATATAGAAAGAAAAAAAAAAGATGCCGCTATATCTATTGAGATAAAGTTTATTTGATATTTTTACGTAATAATCAAAAGTCCTGAGTTTAATGAACAAGAGAATATCTGAACGAGAGGAAGATAGGGAGAGAAATTAATTGAGAGAATAAGATACAAATTGGCAGACTTAATTGCAAAATCCAGATACACATTGATAAGTAATATGAAGCAATAGAGCAAAACTTAAAATTGATAAAAAGAACGAGTGGAAGACAATGAATTGTTTGAAACATATCTCAAACAATATCCGTCAGAATTATCACGTGATTCGACGTCGAGTAGTTAAGGACGCCGTCGCTAGATAACGTTTCTCACTGAGTCCAACAAAATTTTAAATGCCCCAAAGCGTCACTGAGTCAGTGAGCAAGAAATTGTGAGATAAAAAAAGGAAGTAATCCAAAGTGCCACTTTCACCAAGAGCTCTCAACATTGAAGTACTCTGGGGTATGAAGGTGATATTAAACAAGAGGTTGAGAACAGAATCTTCCTAGCTATCCTCACTTGTTCCAAAAGAAAGATGAAAGAACAGAAAAAAAAGTGATCAGAAACTGATCTATAATAATGATGCTAGATAAAAAACAGTGAAAATTCGAGGTCGCTTATTCGTATGGACTTTGAAAAATTGCACTAAGAATTATATTTACAGTGGAAGATTTATTCGCGACGCGAAGATAAAGGAAGAGTGATAATTGACGTAGTGGATGATAAACCGATCCAGATGGCGTAAACGACATACCGACCAATCTCTTAATGACATGACCAACGGGAAATTTATCAGCAAATTCATTTCCCACTAATTATCAATAAAACTCACAAAATAGACTACAATAAAATATTTACGTTAGTCACATCCGTTTCCCCACAAAGCAATTACACAGCAATGAAATAAATGATATTCCACTGTATTCAGTTAATCTGTAACCACATAAGTCAATTGATGTAATTATTCCTATCGTCGAAGAATACGGAAAACAAAACTGTATTAAATGAGTGAAATAAAGTTTTATACAGGAACTTGATAAAGTCCAAAATTAGTTGCCCAGTCATCGCTGGGTTGTTTGTAATTTAATCCAACTTGGATCTTTCCGTATATAATGTGAAGTAAAAAAAAAAAAACAAGGAGGTGTGAATGTTCGAAGTGAAGAAATGAACAAGTATCAGGATGTTAATAGTTAATGTACAGCTGTAAACTCCTTAATGAGGAGATGGAAAGTTTATATGGCAAAAAGAAGAAAAAATAACACACGTGATAAGAGAGAAGTTTCTGTACGTAGCGAGCATAACAACGTTCTACAAAACTATACACCATCGTCGTACCACAAAATCAATACGGCAACGTGTGATGAAATTACCATGATCAGAATATGAATCATTATTTGCAATATTCGTTGAATTCACGAGAATATTCTACGAGGATTAAACTAGACAAAGAATGAATATGTTCGACCCCAAAGGGAAATACAAAGAAAAACTGTCGTGTTTTTTTTCTATCCAACACTTGACCTGGCAACACGAGAATCTGCTCTTCAACGATTTAAAGCACCACCGAGCCTTGAGAATCATCCTGACAATACCAACTTCTACATCAAAGAAGTAGAATTCGTTGATTCAAACAAATTCCAACCAATTCATTTTCGTTCAGTCATTATTTCAATAACTAAAATCAATAAAATATTCAGCTGAATAAATTAATATTTCCTCTCAACCTTCTCTTATCATTAAAAATGATAAATCAACTGGAAACAAAAGAATTCACCACGCTGAATCAGCAAAAAAGGGGAAACTTCTCACCAGGAAAAGTGAAGACATAAAAAGAATTTATTTCGTACAAATAAAATTGCGCATGAAAGATGTTATATCTGCAGCTCCAATGACAAAAACATTCTCAAAATACCGAATTGTCGCAGTAAAAGAAATAACAAATATTTCTACACTAAAAGCAATCATGAAAGCTGAAAGAAATAGCTGCCATTGCCATACTATTTGTGTCGTGTGGTTATAGACTATTCGAATAAAATCAAAAAAATGTCAAACAAAAACAAATGAAATGCAAATAAAAAGGCCAACGAAATAAAATTGATGTACAATAGAACAATAAAATTCTTTCGGCCAATTTTGTGGGATATTTACATAACAACCACACGCCCATATATATTTCCTATCCTCCTTGTTAAAATCCATCACATCTATCATCCATATTCATACACATGGTGAATTAATAATCGAAAAATGTTCGTAATAATTCTCATAATAAATAAATTTATGCAATTGATGATATGAATAAGTTTCTAATTGTTACATATCCATGTTTATAAATATCCAATGATAACATAAACAAAATAAAATATAAAATGAAATGAATCATCCAGAATTATGAAAAGAGTTTGTAGACATATTCTCAAAATATTTCGTTGATGTCTTAAATGGTGTCATTACTTCGCGTAGGTATATAAATTGATAAACACCACTAAATATATATATATATTTATATATCGATGAAGTGTGGCATCAGAGATAATACTTAACGAGCTTATCGAAATTTACGTGTATCTAGACGAGCATTTACTGTCATTCGCGTGGTCAATAAACGTTGTCGTAAAGTGCGCGACGATCGAGAGAATCCATCGGTATGAAAATAGACGCAAGACGCGACGATTAGAGAAAGAAAATAACACGATACGAAGTCGTTTATGCTAGACGTTTGAAAGGACTGCAGACAAGGACAACATCATGAGGTATCGACATTTTATGTACATCACACCCATATACACATTTAGATATATATATATTCACAAATATATATCTTTACGACTGGTCGCCCATATTCACAAGCCTTTTGTTTGAGACATCGTTAAACGACTCATCGATTTTCTCTGTGCGATACTTATCCCCAACGGTGGCGTAACAATATGCGCCAACGACCTGTCATTCACTACCATATGACGATGAAAATATATAATTCTTATCCTGTCATTTATTTTTATAACGGAAATTGAAATGAAAGTATATCATGAAGGCAATAAAATTTTATAGATTGAGAATAAAAAAAAAAGAAAAAACATCTTCTCTCAGTCCCTCATTTGATTCGCCAATTTATTTTATTCGATTCGTAAAATTGCGATGAGTTTATTATGGAAGAAAAAAAATTTGTGCCCTCGCATTTATTCTTTTTTCTGTATTTTTTTTTCTTATGTGTCGAACTGACTTACCTTAATACGAAGCACCGACAATGATAGTGTAGAATTGATTTTGTTCACAATTATTTGTTCACCCAAATTCAATTTATCCTCTCTCAAGTTGGAGAATTTTCTTTCACATTCGATGCATCTCTACGTTGTACTTCTGTAATTTTCGTGTGTCACCACGTTCAATAAGACGTGGTTTTATTTACAGATAAATTTGAAATTCCAAAAAAAGGATTCCATTTTCGTTCCGTCATCTGAAACAAAAAAAAATATATGTAAAATAATAATGCGGAGAATAAAACTGAAAATCATCTCATAACTTTCACATTTTCCCTCTAAATATGAAGAAAGTATATGAGAATTCTTTTTCCGCTCCGTTTCAAGATACAAATCCCCGGATATATTTCATTCTTTCTCGCTTTAAATCGCTCAGAATCGCATGCCCAAAAATTTCAAGATCTTCGCAAAAGAAAAAATACATAATAAATCTTCACGTTCAACAATTCCAAATCATTTTTCAAAATAGACAAATTTTTTTTTATTCTATGAAAAAAATAAAAAAAATTTCTCCACCTCTTATTATGACACTTTGTGTCATTTTCAAATTGAATGGAAATAATCGCACACTGTCAATGTAAATTTATTGGTGAATTTTGTTCATGATCGTAAATTGCGATCGAGTGTACGCGACGCATGGGATGAGAAAGAAACGAAGTGAAAGATGTGAGTGTGAGGCTCGTTGTCAGAGAATAAAATAAATATTCATCGGATCGGATGGCCTCACACGCCGCTACACATACACATATATACATTGTATATAACGTCCTGGAGAATCGTTGACCCGATTCTCGGATCGTTGAGCGATATGAGAAATTTCATTTTTTTATTTAATCCATTATTCACGTCACTGGATATTCGTCAGATTACAAACTCCCATATATACATCCAATTTATATATAAATGTGTGCTTTCAGGTATGAATATTTCTGCTGGAAAACAATTTTATAACTGTTCAACAAGATGAAATTGAATTCTGATATCATTATATCAGCCCAATAAAAAGAATATCAAACACCTGACCGAATACCTTGATCCAATAATCTTATTTTTCCTCTAGCCATATCTGAATTTATATTGGATTCAAAATATAAACGCCAAAATTTTTTTCATTCCCAAAGCCAGAATATCATAATACCAAAATAAAAGTGATAGACACAATGACCCTTCTCTCTTTAGCGTCATCTTGAACATAAATCTGATAAAATTCCATTTCAAGTATCATAAAGATAATTTGATGAAATATCATCAACTCGAAATTAAATTGAAAATGATGATTTAAAATCTCGATTATTCATTTGGGAATTACGATAATTACCATAGATAAAAATGAAAACAATTGAAATAACATCAATTGAGTATGTTTGAACCAATAACAGACATTGATAACTCCAATCCATGTTCGCAATGACGTACATGGATAAATGGTAAATAGTGAAATCAATCACAAGTAGAGTAGTCCAACTTGACAATACACATTAGTCCCTATTGACTTAAAATACATTCACACACATATTTGACTCTGTGTTTACATTAACACATACATTCGGAAATGAAGGATAACAGATTATACCATTGACTAGGAGACAATTTGCCTCCATACATTCAACGTAGCATCATCGTCATCGTCGTCATCGACAACCTTCGATTCAGATAAACCCACCCACATCAACATACAAAGCGTCGGCGTCATCCAGAGCCAGTAACGAGACAATTATAGTCGGGAAACTCGTACGACATGTGAGGCTTGGAATTTAATTAGTGGGTTACCACTAACATCACCACTAGCACCCAGTCTAAACCCCTATCTTCAAAAAAATCACACACTTATATTTCATATTCATGAAATAAATCTCATGGTAAAACAATGAATATTTACATTAAATTAATATTAGCCAATGATTTATCATACTAGAATTATTTTCATGGATTATAAATTAGTAATGTTGGCACAAAAACCTCAATTCATAGTGTTTTGATACTGTATTAATATAATATAAATAAACAAATCACAAATTCTATCAACAGTTAACGAGGGTCGGTATCAGTCAGTTTGATTGATAATAAAATTACACCACTTCAGAATAATAATAACCAATTGTATGTGTTGACATTCTATATAACCCAAAGCATAATATTAATTCAAATGAAAAATAAGTTGATGAAATCAAACCGAGTTGTCAATATCATTTTTCACAATAAATAAATTTAGTTCATCTGATTTACAATTTCACCATTGTTAATATAAATAAATGATTTCAATGAATTTTTCATCAATCAGAATTATCAAAAATCATGCGATGCCATTTAACGATTAACATTTCACTTCGACGAAATGTTTTGACGGATGATTAACAATATAAAAAAAAAAGTATATTTACGAAGAACAAGAGAAAAAAAATTAATGGCAATCATTACAAACTTATCAGCGATTTTTCTATATAAATATATTACGCGGTAATATTGTGTGACAAATATTATATTTCTTGTGAACTATCATCGTTTTTTGTTCTATATTATGTTTGTTTATAATAAGATATTTTTCATTTTATCATTATGAAGATCATTGCAGTCTTTTTTTCCCCCATACTCTGATACAAGTAAAACCACAAGTTCTTTGCATTTTTAACATCTCGATATCCATCATATCTTGCGGTAATCTGTCGACGAGGGAACGTGAGTCGGTTTATACCAGCGTACAATTGCCTCAGGCTGATAAAATTGCGTAACTGGCGCCAATCCCCTCTTCCTCTTGCGAGGTATACAACAAACGTGGGTCTCACTACAAAACCGCGTCTGAATCTGGTTCTTTTTTACACACTTTTTAATAAGTACATACAAGTGCGAAGTAAAATAAATTAAATCACATCTTACATATCTATATGTGAGATAAAATAAATTAGAATAAATTATTCCAACTGTTGTTCACATCATTTTTTATTTTTTTTTATTTTTCCCTTCAACTAAAACATAAATGAAGTTAACGAAATGGAAGTAATGATGGTGAAGCCTATCACATTGACAATCACTGTTCTGGATAATTTTCGCTTTTTTCCGCTTTCCATTCCGCCCATGTCAAAGAGAATAAATTGCAATTATCTCACTGTCATTGGTACAAACCGTGTTCGAACTCATACCTCATTCATTTTCTTTGTTCTCTACAATCTATCGCTTGTCAAACAATGGAAGGAAATGAGAATGAAAAAAATAAAAGAAAATAAAAAATGAAAAGTAGTTAACTTGAAATAAAATAAAATATAAGGTGAAAAAGTGAAAAAGAAAAAAAAATAATGATAGAATGTAGAATGAAAGAATGAAGAATAGCTAACCGCGGGAAATCGCACTTCTCTAGCACACACTCATATTCACACACACACACACACAAACACACAAGCAGACGGACATGAACACAAATAAACACAACTCAAGCTTAATCGAGCGAGACTATCGCGTGCTTGTCAGTGCTAGAGTAGTTCACCTTTTTAACTAAAAAAAAAAATAATAATAAAAAGGAAATTGTGAGAAAACTAGAAAACCAAAATTCTAAGCGCTATCGACAATACGTCGGATATGGGAAGCGAATGTAGAATCCACCTGACGTGAAGATTGTATTGAAAGATGTGAATTCATTTCCCGAGCAACCAATTTATCCTTTCAATTTAAAAATTGCAAACTTTTGTCCTGAATACACACCCAAAGGTATTAAGTTCACGTCAAATGGACAGTGGTTCGGACAAGAGAGTATCCGGCACGAAAGCATTATGTAACAACCTTCGACCTACCAATCTCACCTGGACAAACTTATACCTATGTATAAATTTAATATATAGGGGACTGCAGTCTATGCAAAATACGTTCGAAAGCTATTGGCCAATTGTACTTTAGTCAAATATAGCAAACTACACAAAGTAGTTGACGAAAATTCAGCTCTAACACTCGAAACTAAAATTCATAATTCCTAATAATTCTATCATCGCAAACTAAAATAAATAAGACAACCAAATAAAATAAATTGTGAAGAAAAGCCCGCAAAAACAGAATAAATTGGACTATAGTCACCAAAACAACTATACATTATCACCAAAGTAATTGATTTTCAACTCCATGTCCTGCCGAACTGAATCAACTTCAATGAAGACTTCAAACATACAGGTCAAACGACAAAAACAACCATCATTTATATTATTAACTGCAATACAATGCTGTCTAATTGCTTATTCCGTTTTCTCGTGTACCAAACTCGCACGCAATGATCATTCCCATGAGCTTGAAATATACCATCCACATAATAGAATTTAATTTTCACCCTTTCAACCGATCCTATGCACAAACATGTACATACAAGCAAGTTTACCAGAGTAGCATTTGCTTACCATACAACCGCGAATAATTAAAATTCCAGATTACACATGTAAATAGACATGAATATATTAACAAAATACAAACGATGCATTCTAAACATTATTAACACCTAAATTTAATTTGCATAACGAAAACTTATGCAAAATATAAACAAAACAATGAAAACTTTCTTATTACTGAACAAACTTTAAATTTTTCATTCACTTCATTGAATCTTAAATTGATTAGTATCATCTAATCACACAACTGAGACATTAATCTGACAACATGAGTACAGATTACAGACAATTAGGAATTATGGTATATTAACGGCAGTGGTGTATACGTGCCAAAGTGTAGATACAAGTGTTCATATCTACTCAAACTATACATCTATAGACGAGTGGGTGTCAAATGCACAATACAATATTGCATGTATACGTATATAGCCATTGATATAATTAGATGCCCGAATAGCTGCTTGCACAGAGCCACGAAGTGGTCATCTCGGACATGGTGCATGAAATTGCATTAACCTCATGCAGACATGATGCGCTGATGCGCAGCCGCAGGCGTGTACACAAGGTTCATGTTTTGTTACTATTTAAATATAGAATTTAGGAGATTTAAACCGCAATCCCCCCTTTACTACAAACATTAGCAATTATTCCCACAGTATATATAAAATGTTTTTCTTTCACACAGGTATTTGGCATGTTTATAATTATCATCAACCAGACATCCGTACACTCGTATCAAATTATTTCTCAAATATATTAAACATTTAAATTTAGTTAATTATTTCAGAAAGTTAATTGTGGCATTTGATGAACAATTTTCAACTTCATTTGTATATTTGAAGGAGAAAATTATAATTGAAAATTGAAACGCTGTCGAGTCAGAGCAACAAAAGTATAATAACAATTATTTAACTAATTAGAGAAAACTATCAGTATTATTATAGACCAATTGAAAATACCCCATAACAAAATAAAAATGAATGGACGATCGTAAAAAGACGTTTTCCGAGTTTGTGGTGAGCACAATATCTACACAAACAAATGAGGAGCATCAACATCCTCCGGTGCTTTAAACGGAAAGCTCCAGCTTATACGTGCTGCTGCTTTCTAACCTTTCAAATTCCAACCCTATTTAAACCCGCGATGTGCGATCAGAGGCATAGCAACCCACCATCAACGTGATATCCCAACACGTCCTAACCTCTCTTCAATCTTCCAATTACAAATCCGAAGATTTTACCTTTTTATCGTATTCTATCGTATCTAACAAGAAAAAGGCAAAGAAATGCAAACTAACTTTGTACACTACGAAACTCAAATAATGAAGCATGTTCCGATAATTAAATTCTTGCACATGTCATTAAATTAAAGTTAATACCAAAGAACATGTTATCCTAACAATATATAAGCCAGATTAACGTTTGAAAATGAAATAAAGTAATTTTCTTGTAACAAGTAATGGTTTTAATGCAAGTTAAATTTTTTTATAAAAATAAATTTGTATTTTAACGAGTATGATCAAAGAAAAATTTTTACCAGACTCTATGCAAGCGATACTTCTCTTACCCTTCGGGTTAATTATCAATTTTCATGGTATTATATCAAGCCGAGCCAAGTTTCATTCCTAAGGGCAATATTGAAGCTCAGCGCTTAAGAATTATATTAAAACTTTGAATGAAGTGTATCAGACGTGACGGCAAGAGCCGAGGCATATTGTCGTCATGGGATTTGAAATCCATATAAGCTTCTCTCTTGTGCTGCGAAAACTTGATAATATTCTGATGTGTAACGCTATCACAAAATATATAGACGCATATTCTTCAATGATCAACGTAAAATTGTCTATTTCATGAAAAAAGTAGAAACCCGGAAATATTTAATATTTACATTAGAAACAATCTCGCACATATAATTTCACCACTTTCGATTATCCATGAGGCATTTCTTAATTTATCGCAACTTTTTTTTTCTTCTTTTTGCTACTGATAGTCACGCCCCCACGCATTTAACTGTCAAGCGGGCGCGCGATAGGTAAATTTACTTGTGTGAAACCTGATTTTAGGGAGTCTGACGGTATAACAAGCCAACTCTTTCTCATTCTGTTTTTTTTTCAGATTTTTTTTCCTCTTATCAAATATATCGTGATCTATTGCATGACCTATTTAACTAAATTACGAAATTGCTTGCTAAACAAACAGAAATGTATATATTATTTACAAAAGTAATATTTTGTCTCCTTTCGTTTTTGTCCGAAAAGAAAACAACAATTTTAATGATAAATTATTCATACAATTGTAATAAATTATTAAAGAGAAAATAAGCGTACACATATTATTATAAAATTAATTATGACACAATGACTGCTCATTTACTAATTCGTTTACATTTCCATAATTAATTTCTAGGGTGGAGTGAGCTAGGTTGCGAATAACTATAATGCCTCGAGTAAATTTGAGTTCAATAATTAATCACTAGCATAATCTAAGAGCACTTAGAAATTTATTGAAGGAGACATACAGCAATTTTCGTACATTCCAATAAAACCCAAAAAGCAAATGGAGAATATTATTCGTCACAATGTTCCTTTTCATTTTATTTTGTTATCAAGTCGTTCTCATTTCACCCACCTACAATTAATATTATACAAAATCAAATTATACCGATAAAAAACAAGCACACGTCCTCTTTCGTTAGCGTCCTCTAACTACATTACCCAAATACCGATATATTAAATCAGCAGATACGTTTCACTATAGTGATAATCATGTTACCCATTTAAATCCAAAGATTACAACCTCATGACAAATCACACGTTTTATTTCAGATACATATATGAATATGTATGACACATCTACACAGATACATAAACAATTTTTTTTTCCTTTCCTTCTCAACCGGTTAACCTCAATTTGGATAATCAAAATTACGCAACATCCGTGAATTCTTCCAGCTAACAATTTAAAACATACCAACTCATATAATTATTATTTATATAATTTTGTTTTACATTCCATTAAAAGTAAACTTCTAAATTACAATGATTGTTCTATCCAACTTTCGAGGATTCCAACCAGATCATCTCCATTTTTACGAGAGTCTGATCAGAAACACTCCTAATGCCTACTTCAAGGGCTCAACATAGAGTTCATACAATTTTATTACATAGATACATGCATGCATCCATACACATAAATCTGCAATATAACCTACATGATGATACGGTGACGGTGACGGTAGCTGAGGGGAAGGACGTGAAGTATAGTGAAGCAAAGTACCAGACTCGATATACTACTTACATTCAACTGGGGATAACGAGCGTCCGTGTTTCGAATTCGGTATCAAAACGTGATACCGTCGTTGTAGTACAGAAGAGAATCAGCTAGGGGATGAAGTAATACATATATATACGATATATACTATCATTTTATGTATACATATATTAATAGTATATACATATACACATATGAATATGAAATCGATCGCGTCCAACTTGTAGGAGAGTTTAATTTCAGACTAAATTTCAGGAAGCTTAAAAAAAGTAAAGTAGGTGAGTGCGCGAAAGTGACAAGTAGGGGGTGATTGCACAGATTAATAGCAGGAGTTGCAAGTGGAATAAAAGAGGGTGAGAATTACAGTGAATGAGGTGAAGACAGAAACGTGACCCATATATCTTTCCAATCGTGTTCAACGACGATTCCAATTAATTCAATAAATCGACTCGTCGTCAATTTGCGATTACATTTGTGACAGCGGTCACGACCGAAATTACAATTTAAATCTATATAAATTTATGATACATAAATAAATTAAAATTAATTACACAGATATCAATCGATCCAATTGGTTTTTCCACTTCTAATTATCAGACAATTTGTTTTTCCTTCATTTTATCTAAATATAGGTTGCGAGGATATTTGCCCCCAAGGAATTACGTGACTCTAATTTAATCCGATCATGAAATAATAAATTCTCTCTAGCATCACGAGATACATATTGCTACCAAATATTTAACGTTAACTAATGTACTGAATTTCCAAAGATAAAAAGTATAAATTTTGCCAGGTGAATTCATAATAATCACTGTTAGCTCAGGATTTTATGTTTGCCTACCTCACAAACTCTGCAATGAATAATTTACAAACTTCAACCAATGATTATCGTAAAAAACGTTTGATAACGAAAATTTTAATTTAAAACTCGAGAAAAAAATTCTTACTAAACGCTCATCAGTGCTCTTGTCGCATCAATGAATAAGAAATTTATTTAATGATGCGTTTATAAACTTAAAATAAAACAGCACACAGTGGAGATACATGAGTATATATACATACACATTCACACAGTCTCGTAAGTGTTATATGTGGAGAGGAGCACGCGCCATAAGCGGACAACAGCCATTTAAATCGAACGTCGCATTCTTGAATCGAGTACGTAAGCTTTCGATATAAATGAATGTGGTCCCGCACTAGAAGGGCAAGTCATTCCTTCACTCCCCCGTTTCCTCCTGTTCTCCCCCCCTCTTTACAACTTTCCCTCCTTTTTCCCTTTCATAAATACTACATCACCAACAAACCATCTAAAAATGCAAATAAAATATATGTTTTCACATACTCTCATCATTTACACCACAAAACACAAAAATAAAATAAGAAAAAAAGCGAAATTTACAATTCATCGTTTCATTTTTTCTGCATAATAATAAAATAAAAATAACCTACAAATTCTCTCTTTCCACAATTATTTATTCTATGTAATATAATATAATACAGGATCATGAACAATAGAACGGCTCAATTTGCATGCATACATCTAGAATTTGAATATACACTGATGAATTGACTGTGTGTAATACAACAGGAAGCTGCGGTAATGCACAATTGTATGGACGGATAATCAAATATCAGTGAGTATTTTTCATTGAATAAAGTTAGGATGAATAAAGCATGTCAGTGGAGAATGGACGGTTGAATGCAACAGTACAACGAGAAAAGAAGAAGAAAAAAAAAAGTGGATAGTATAGATAATAATGAGAAATGAATCATAATGAACTTTACAACCACTCAATATTATATCTTCATAATCATAATGGGCATTTAATATTGAATTTTGCTAAATACATTAGTTGACGAACAAATAGAATAGTCAATAATATTCACGAATAAATATAACATGAAAGAAGAAAAAAAAAAATTCACAAAGTAACAAATAAAATAATTGAAAAAAATGTATGGAAGAATGTGCAAGTGACTACAATTGCAACATATAAAAGTGCAATATGAGAAGCAACAAGATTCTCACTGAGATGGAAGAACGTAAGCAAAAGAGGGGATGAAAGAAAAAAGAACAGGGAATAAGAGAGAGAACGGGAATGAGTAGAAATAATGACAAGCAGTAGCGAGAAGAGAAGGTCGAATGGGGAAGCGCAATGCTGGAATACGAGAGAACACGCACGAAGTGACTCGAGCAGTGGTATGCATAGAATGCATTCGGGCGCACCTGCTTCAAAGCATCAGCACAATCTTCAAAGTCTCGGTTAAGACGAGTCTCTTTTATGCCATCTTAACCCCCTCATGCCTAAATATATATACAAATGTATTGTATGACAAAACATTGACTTTGTGATATTTGTATGCATAAAAGACAAAAATATTTATCGATAAATTTTAAATATAAAATCTCATTGGAGCATTGCACTAGGTAGAATTAAATCGCAACATAAATTCATTACATCATCATTAAATCCTAACTTTTTGTGTCGCTAAAAGTAAATTTAATTATTTCGTTCAGAAATATTCATTCACGATTTTTTAGAGTAATGAGAAAAATGCAAGGTGTGACTTTTCAACCCTGAGTTTTTTCGCTTTTGTAATTACAAAAGATAAAAATTCTAATTCATTTGTCCATTCAACATCACCCTAATTTTTCCATTACAAAAAAATATTTCAATTGATTACTTTAATTATGACGAATTCTCCTATGATAAAACTAAATAAATTCATTGAAGATCTCACCGAATTTTCTTATTGAACTTTTTCATGTTATTAAAGTATACGTATTGAATGAAAAAGCATTCACTACTTAATATAAACAACGAAGGGAGAAACCTTTTGCAACAAACGTGAAATAAAAAAAGTAATTTGGTGTATTTTGTTTGTCTTAGACACTCTTCACCTCTTTTCTCGATTTTCTTCTCGCTCTATCTCTCACCCTCACTCTCTATCTCTCTCTCTCGACAAAAATAGAATAATACTCTCCAACTCTCTTACACTGGACTCTTTGGCTCTACTTGACTCCAACGAAACAACTGTCTTCCTTATTTTTTTTCTTCATATTATTATAAAAATAACAAAACAAGAATATGAAGAACTGTTGATGAGCATAAAATGAAAAAAAAAAAGTAGAACAAGGGATTAAGTGTGTATTCCATCAGGAATATTTGTACGTACACTTAAAAAATAAAAAATGAAAAAAATAATTATCGACAACAGAAGAAAATGAAAAAATCATCACTACATGTATAAAATTCTTAACGTGTGTGATAGCATTAATATTTTAACCATCTCATTGTCGTAATTTTCATTCTCACATATTTTATTTATTTCTTGAGTAGTAAAAAAAAGTACAAATGAACTACATTCATCATTGAATTTAAAATAAATCATACAGTCTCACTGTACACAACATTCTACCACCGTCAACATATTCATATATTTTCGTTTCTATCAATGCAGAGGTCATGCAAAAGTCCCAAACAAAAACCGATAATAGCATACGAATACATAATAAAAAGAAAATGAGAATATCACAAAATGGTTATGATTAAGACATCTATTGAACGCAAATAAAATTACACTGATTGCTATGATGAAGAAACAGAAAGAAAAAAAAAAATCCAGTAGAAAATGTATACAAGTGTGTCACACAGGTATTTAATTGTCATGGTAATAAATAATAAGCAATGAGAATAAAAAAAGAATAGCAAAAGTGATAATTGAATATTTCTTCACTGAGATAGTCGCACACGAATACGCAAATCAAATGAGAATACGCCAGTAATTTAGTGTCATTTTAATTATGAAAATTATCATTATTGTATATGTATGAACACGTAACAGCATCAATAGTCAATGAATAATTATTAAACGTTCATGCAAAGCATATCTACATTCAATAAACTATGACACATCATGTTTACCTCCACACATAAAATTATTACATACTAAAACAAATCAATTTTCATAATTTGAATGAAAAAAGGAAAACAAAAAAAAATTTTCCATTTCCATATAACTCAATCATAAAACACGTTTACACTCTCCCTCTATTTTTTTTTCACAAATTAATTTCACTATAAATCTACGTAATTCATATCATTTAATCTACTACATTGAGTGTATCGCATCTTTATCTGTAGACAATACTTGATAGTAAATCTGTCTCTCGATTAGCAAACGACATACTTACTGATAAATGATATTAAGTGTATGATAAATGAAACTGTATAAATATGAAATCCTATACAAATACGCATAATCAGTTCACGGAAAAATATATAAATAAACATAAGAATAAAAAAAAATAACAGCCCAATTCATCAGATAGAAACGTCAAACATTTCACTCAAAACTTCCAAATCAAACATTTTTTACATTACACAAATTCAACAAATTGTCAAGCGTAAATTCGTGGGGAGAATTATATGAAGGGAATCATTTGACCTCAGTATATGTGCGTGCGCGCAGCTACAGAATCGACTAGACCACCCTCCCCCTAATGTCACATAACATAACCACTGATATATATATATATATACATAGACGAGGTCGCTGACGCGTTCACTCGCGCGATCGATATTCCAATTATGTAAATCATAGGATACATGATATTAAATGTTACTACGTCACACTACGACGCACGACAGATGGAGTGGTGGGATAAAAGAACAAGATTCCGCATAATAAAAAGGAGAAGGAGCGAAAAATCACTTGGAAATTAAAATCACATCCATTGTTTGATAATAATGGTTTTTGTGAACGAAAACAATATGGATCTGTAATGTGAAAATGTCCAACAATAACAGTAAAATTATTGGTATAAATTCAACTTCACTTATATATTTTGACATTCATCCTTTAGATGATAGAAGACAGTAGGAATTGAATCAATGACGATACTTTGGATCAATATCAAAAATAAATGGAGAATATGATATTCACCAAGATTTCTTTGCCTGATACTCAAAATCTATAAAAAATTTCACAGATTTTTGTCAATTACATACATAAAGAGAACAAATCTGAAATGAGCGTTATCAAAGCTTGACAATCACACCATCCAACTCTAACCACAATATATATTTCCTCCAAACACCCATAATATAATATATATATTTATATGTAATATATTTTTTTATTACTTTTATATTATGTATTAAATGAAGATTTACTTCAACGACGATGTTACTGCGAGACGGGACTATTTTAATTTTTATCATAAAGCAAACTGTTGACAAATAATTAATGAACCAAAAGGAAAAAGGAGTGTTGTAAAGAAAGAAGAATGATTTTAAGTTAATAAGATAACATAAAATAAAAATAAATGATTATTTTGACAAACTCTCTTTTCCTTGCCATCATTACAATTTTTTCTATCCCCTTTCCCCACCTCTTTCTTTCCCACTTTCTTGATAAACGTCTCCAATATGATAAGTTCTACGGGTCGTTGATACCCAGCCTCATGTTTTCTTGGGATAACACTATTCTCCCTTTCCACTTCACTCCTCTCTGTGGTCTCATCTCTTCCTCAACGTCTCACCCCCGCCTTTTTTTTCTCTACTTTCTTACTCACTCGCTCTATTACTCACTTTGCCACCATTCAACATCATCGTGTGCACCACTTTAGTCTCCCCTCTAACTCGTTTGGGAAAATGAGATAAAGCAAAAAAAGACAGAGCGAGAAAGGAGAAAGAAAAAAAAAGGGAAGAAAACTGAGGAGAGAAAAACAAAAAGAAGATTGCGACGAGTTGAAACAGCGCCTACGGTGACTGACTGACGATAATTATTGACAGATGTGAGACTGACTAATACGTCCTGTCTTGTGGCAGTAGAAAAATACTATACGCCAATCACTAAATTCTCCAACAAATATTTTCCTAGTTTATTTTTATCTGTTCTTCTATTTTCTATTTATTTTGTTTTCTTTCATCACTCAGTTATGACAAATCGTTTGAAATCTGACAACTCCCACTTATGTATTTTTAAAAATTATGAAGTCACGAATAACAAAAATATAAAATATATATTAAATGAGTATTCATTTGAAAAAATTTCAACCCCTTGAAATGATGAGTAAATTTGAGCGGAACAATAAATCATCATGTCACATTCAAATCCAAATTCTACTACACCCGGACATTGCATTTCTCTATTTCCTGAACGATTTATCAATGCGATGAAAGAATACAACATATATTATATCCCATCAGAATGAAAAAAAAAAAATTTCTATTCACTCGACTTGCTCACTTCATTGTCTTCTTAGCGAATCGACCGGAAAAATTTGACAATGAAATTGTTTCATTGGAAAATTTCATCATACGATTATCAGGCCTGATTGCTATAGAAACAAAAACAAAAAAAAAACGATGTACAAGTTGTAATGAATCGCACGCGCAGAAAGAGTTTATCGATGAGGTTATCGTGCAATATTCGTAGTGTGCAACGATTACATTGTCCATAGTATACAACTCTTCTTTTCTTTCCTTCTCTTTCCATTGTCGATATGTATCGACAAATATAATACAATAAAACAATTAATGTCCCTTAATGACATTAAACTCTTTAAGCAAATATATTTACAATCAAATATCGACCGATTAAAAGTGGTGAAAAAAAATATAACATAACTTTCTTTTATCACCATTTCTCCAGTTTCCAACTAAAGAAAATAAAGAAAATTATAGCTTTTCTCTTAACCGCAATATGCCACTACTATCATTCACCTCACCACTATACACATACATCTACACCATAAAATATTTATGAAGAACGCGCTACATGTTACAATTGTAGTGTGATAATACATCGCGTCATCCAACCAAAACAACATTCATCCATATCTGTAATATTGAACAAATATTTTCCATTGAGTTTCTTACACTCATCAAGGAGTAACACTTCACCAGCGTAATACCAATACAAAAAAATAAAAAAACAAAACTCTTCCACCATAAATAAATATATATATATATATATTGATATATTCATAATTATTTGATTGCTTTTATTTGTATTTTTCAATAATGATGTTCATTAAAAATTTCAGAAATTTTGTTATGAACAATTAATTATACCCCCCATAATTCGCATATGTTTATATGTATCTATGTGTAATAACATATGTATATATACGATACACATACATATATAGAGGTATCTTGAGGCAAAATAATAATTTACATGTAATGGCCGAACGTGAATAATATGTTCAGACGTTTCTCGTCGTAATAAACATGCGAACAGAAAGAAGAACTGAACGAAGAAGAAGAAGAAGAAACTCAAGAGTTGAATGAAGGGAGAATAAGAGGAAGAGTGAGAGAGAAAATATAACATCGACACGCACGACAGGCTAATAATTCTGATTTGCAAATTCGTCTGGTAGACCAACGAAAGAACGAGAAATTAAAGAATGAAAAAGAGGAATAATGCAAAAAAATAAAAAGGGGCGAAAAATGAAAAGTAGAAAAGTGGAGAAGGCTAAATTTTTTCAAAGAGAACATATGGAAAATAAAAGAAACTCATTCTCCACCTGTTCATGGAATCATACTCATGTGCAATTTTCTCAATCATTATCTGTACGCGCGCACCAAACGCATTATTCTTCTCTTTGTTTATTATTTTCTTCGCACAAACCAGTGCCCCCAGGTCTTGAAAATTATTCTCTCAAATGATTCTTTTTTTTTCTTCCACGTGGTAGAAATATGATCAAAAGATTGTTATTGCACGAATATTTGTCCCGTTTTATGTGTATGAATATTGCTATTACGAAACAGCAGTCTTAAGAGGATTATTTTCATTTTTATCGCAGTGTGTTATTTTGTTATTTTTCTACTGACGCGCAAATGCCGTTTTCGTTTAAATGCAAAATAAAAAAATTCAACTCACCTCAAGGGACAAAGACGGTGGAATAAATAAATAAATCATTCAAATCCTGGATGATTATATTCTTGTGATTGTGACGTTTTCTTCTGTTTCTGTATTTTTTCCTTCTCCAATGTTCGCTCACTATCAGCACTTCCGTTTTGTCTATTTCATTTCCGCACAACACCAAGTCACGATAATAAACAGCACACTACGTAACCAAGAACAACCAAGAATAAAAAAAAAATGAGAAATACATGTGTGACACTTTGAATTTCTGATTTTATTATTCATATACAGTCAAATCTCATTATGAGAAATTGTTAGGTCTGATAATTGCTATATAATTTAATCCTTTGATGCATTGTGTCATCTCCAGATGAGATCTCTCTGAATTCTTTTTTTTCTTTACTTCGTATTTTATAGCGATCATAAAATTGAACAATGATTGCATACGCATTTTTTTTATTTTTAAAACACCACTGACCATTAAAAATCCGCTTGGACAATCCAACTTTCTATAATCGAAAACGTTGTAGAATTAAATGAATAAACTTTGTGACAAATAGTTTCAATCAAGACTGAAGTTCTAATTTTTAATTTCATTTCAACTAGAACAACATTAATTTTTTGCCAAACATTGAATTAAATACTTCAACCATTATATAAATAAACTAACGAATATTTGAAAAAAAATGAACTAATTCCCAACTAATTCTACACAATCATATGTTTACATATATTGCAAATAATCATTATTGATTCTTTGTTGGAGAAAATAATAATTTTATCAGAGAATTTCTTGAGATATGACTTTCTTTTAATACATAAAGTACTAATGAAAGTCGAATTTTTGAAAGTTCCTCTCAGAGATTTATATCAATCAACATTATGAATTGGGGAATGATAAAAAACGAAATAATAAAAAATTGCTGCGTCAAGCCTTGATCGACATTTCTTCAAATGTAATTGCATCTAATCTTCAATAGATTTCAATCTAGAGATGCATGAGGATATTTCAAGCCATTGAACAAGACTCAATGTCAATATCAATGAAAGAAGAGCCTCATATCCAGTATAAAAGATCAAAGCTAAATATATCTGTTGAAATTCAATAGATATAACAAACTCTACACGAGAATTCCGAGAAATAAAAAATTTACCCTGATTTTCATTTCACTACTCAATGACTGCCAAAATCCCTTTATAATACTTTGATCGTCTCAATCAGAATAAAAATAAATACTGACTTTAAAGAACTGACAAAAAAGCTCACAATAAAATTTGACTGTACACACGAATTTCCATTTCGATATTATCAATTGAAAATTAACTAGCAATCGATGCAATCCATCTCCAACAATTCAATTCCTCGCATTTTCATTTCTCATTCCTTCTCCCGTTTCTCCCTTTTCTCTCCCTCACTCTCCCACAGTCGCTTTTACACCCACTCAAAATCAAATTCTTCATCTAAATAAGCGAACAAGAAAAGTGATGGAAAGAGCCAATGAGAAATGGAGTTGATGGCGATTGTAGAGCTGGAGAATTCCGGCGCAAAGGAGGTGAATGAGAAAAGAGAGAAAATAAGGATTAAAGACCAGAAAAAAAGGACAAAAAAAGAACACGTACTACTTGAGAATGAGAGGAAACCAACTGAAATGAGAATTTACTGGAGAGCGAATAAAAAAAGAAAGATATCCAAAGAGGAAAAAGAGAACTTTATAATCCACAATCCAATTTAAAACAAAAAAAAGTATAGCGAAATGAAGAGAAAAGAATAAACACAACAGATACATCAATCAACACTGAATAATCACAAACCACAAATGTAAACACAAACGAACGAGAACTCAAATCCCAGAATTTTCCCCTCACCGCATCATAAATAACAAAACAGATACCAAAACCACTTCTTAGAAATTGAACAAAACTCAAAATCAACAATAAAAATTCACACTTCAAATGAACTCTCGAATTTACGTAATTTTTCAACCCAACAAAATATTATTTCTACATATAAATAAACACAATACACATATACATATATGAACCTAACATATATGACTCGTTCTTTCGTCAAATAGTCGACAAACTTCAGTTGAACAATATCATCATATAACAAAAAGCACACAACACGTCACACGGCCGAGACAATCAGAGATATATACATATATGGAGAGAGAGAAAAAGAGAGAAAAGAAGAACATGAAGAAAAAAAAGGAAGACAGAAATATAATAAAAATAAAAAGTACGTCAATATATTTTTTACCACTTACAATACAGTATGCACGGAGTAACTCTCTTATCTACCGTTTTATTTATTTTCCTCTCCACAAACACACTCACATATATACATATATATATTCAGTGCATATATATGTATACAAAAATGTGTATTTATTTTGCACGCGACGATACTTTCTCACACAAAACACAAATATACCCCAATCAATTCATAATCTGTGCTTTTGTTTCTTCTTACATCAATTATATTAATATTGTCTATTTTATTTCATTATTTATCTCATTTTTTTTGTCTCTTCTTTCGTAATTGAATAAAACGTATTTGACCCGCGCAATACTTTCTGTTTTATTTTCCAATACCCGAATGGAATAACAAACAAAAATGTTAATAATACCGTAAATACAGAGAGTGAGATTATTATGATTGGGATTCTGTCGAGGTTGCTGCTCAACGACCAAGCAGACACTGACCCCACGAGACGCGGGAGACGGAGGCGATCAGCGAGTCCGCGCGCGCTACGACGACGACGGAATAAACCTGGGAGCTTGGAATAAGAGTAGCGAGTGCGAGCGAGAAAGTTAGTGTGATCGTAGACGCGACGAGTACACAGAGGCATCTACACATTGAGACACGATTGTTGCGATCAGGAGACACGTACACAACTACACACACTACGGATCACGGCGTGAATGGTGGGAGATTGGCGAGCGAGCTACAGTGGTGGGGAGACGGACATTTGTGTAGTTGTGGTGGGGAGTTGGGGATTTAGAAACCAATGAGCGTGAGAGAGTGCGACGGTAGAGTTTGCGTTTGTAGAGAGAGGGTAGTGGTGAAAAAGCGATCGAGGGAGGAAATTAGGAATAGGGGAAATGAAGAACGGTGGAATAAGTCTTGCGTATTATTTTCTTGGTTTATCTTCCAAATTTTCTTTCAAATCTTTCATTTCATTCAGAAAAAAAAATGCAGCGTAAGAGGGGTGAGAGGCATTTGAATGAATAAATAAAGAAGAGAGTGGAATATAATTAGATCTCTGTGCTAGTGAATGAAAGTGTTTTTTCTGTTGATTTTCGAATTGTTGGAATAAAGATGGAGTTGGGGATTTTTCTTTTTATTGGCGGTGTCGTATTTGAATAAACATTGAAAATAGGGTTGATCTGAATACTTATAAGGGGGGGCGCCACAGAAACTGCGTCATTGCATGACGCATTGTTTATTATCAGTTAAATACGCAGCGATTTATTCTTAATTTTTTTTTAATGGGATAGTCAATTCACTGCTGTGAATGCGTTGCATCATCGTTTATTGGAAATAATTTTTGGAAAATGATTTTCGATGCCTCTACCGACGTTGAGTTTCTCTGGTGGCCACGACAAACTTGTAGCTCGGTTTATCTCGGTTGAACTCGGTGTATTGCCGAGAAACGACGATACAACTGACAACGGGCTTTCGTACCACCACCACCACCAGCAACAACACCATCGTTCCTGTTACCTTCCCCCTTTTCCCCTTTCCCAACAGAGTCTCATTTTCTTTCCCCTCTTCTTTTACCTGCTACAAGAGAACCATCTACGCACGTGCCATACTCGCGCGACTGACTGAGCTTGCGCCAACTTTTGCATCCCAATTGTTTACTGTTTCTTCTTTTCTTCTCTTCATCATGTCACCTTTGCAGAAGTCAAAACAAAAACACCACACTAATTGTCACATGATATTATGCAGATTGGAACACAACGTAGCGTGCACTAACTTATATTGTATATAAAATTAAAAGATACGGATAAGAGTTCACGTTTTTAAATGTAACTGATCGATATACAACCCCACTGGTACGGATTCAAACAGTTTATTATTCAATTAGAAAATTAATAAGTCATGAATGAACAGTCGTACATGGCTCTAATAAAACCTATTCTTTTTCTCCATTCTTTAGGCTGTTCCCAGCTACAATCGTCCGATTTATAGATGTGGCTCAACGAAAGGCAGTGAAGAATAAAAGAGATAGTTCACCACCCTATCATCCGACATGTCATGAACATCCATTGTTTGATTTTCATGGTCTTAACTTATATTTCTGTTAGTCCTCTTATATGTTATATATGTAATTGAAGAAAGAACGATCAATATTTCAGCAGCCATTGACGCTGCAATCCTGACCGGACGAGAGATTTCAGGCGTGATGCTTGACGTGATTATACCCTTTGTGAACATCCCAGAGGCCACGAATTTCAATCATAATAATGAAGAAGCTTCTCATCATCATATACGGAAGTAGGATCATTCAAAAGAAACACGTAGAAGAATATGGTGAGTCAACTAAAAAAAAATGTCTCAGTTGCCCAGTGGTTATTTTTTTTGCCATTCAAACCTTGTAATAAAAATATGCAACTATTGATAAAATTCTAATTTCAGCTGGGAATAATATCGATGGATTCATTTCGATCAGACAAAAATTATCCAGAGAATTGATTACGAACAAAAGTAACTTATAAGTGATCACAAAAACTTAATGATAATTTGAATCGAATGATATTGGCTTCTTGTATAGAAATAGTTTCTGGTGTCTCTTGTCACAGACTAAACATATCACAAATTGCGATGCAGGTATTACATACACTACATGAGAATATGAATACACATTGTTGAATATATGTACCTTTATCGGATCCATCGTGCTCAGCGGTCGCTCCAGGGTACGACATAGCTATGAAAGCAATTCCATTACGCAAGTTATAGCATGGAAGATCGTACAGAAAATGAGAGAAGAGAGAAAGACAGGAAAAGCAAGAGAGCTTTGGCGTCAGGCGCCAAACAATGCGTCACGATTCTCTCTCGAGTTGTGTATTCGTATACGCTTTCATCTCCTCTTCTTCTCTCTTATATTCTACATGGCATTCAAGGTATTCACATTGAAATAATAATCTTCACGGCATTGCCTGCCAACTGTTTGCTATACACAATCAATATACATTCATATTTCATTCGATTTGATCATATGAATTATACATACCTTTAAGTAAAACAATTGTATGGCATCGAGGAAAATATTTCTTTGGCAAAAAAAATGGAAAAAACAACTCAATAAACCAATCTTAATGCAATTGGAGAATTATTGCCACTACGATCTCATCTCACACGATATTGTAATGAAAGGAATAAACATCAGTATATATTGGTAGAAAAATAATCAAATTGAAAGAGTGATATATGTGGAATTCCTCATAGAAATTGAAACTTGACATGAGGAATTTTACTACATTTTTTTCATTCAATTTAAAATACTGAATCGCAGTGAATTTGGTATTTTATCTTTCATTGAAATATGAATGAATACGATCATCAATTATACTTTGACATATGTCAGTTCAACCATCGACAACTTACAACCCCAACCAACAAATTGCATTTGAAACTGTCATATTCACAGAATGTTCAACTATTTCATTATATTAATGTTATTTTATCTTGGGCGATAGGGTTAAAATAGGAACTAAAACCGCATATGAAACTCCACACCCAAGTGATTTCACACCATTGATTTTTTTTCTCCGTACGTACGTTTATATATGTGCATGTTATAGAATGTAATGCCATCATACATTGACGTTGTATGAGTCGAGAATGTTCAGTCATTCATACTTTAACAAAATAAATAAGTTCTCTTGAATAACTCATTTAAACAAAAACATCAAAAATATAAATCAATATCATGACATAGACGTGTTACTTCTGTATTGAATTTTCCATTTCAACATCGATCAGTTGACAAATATTTGATTTTAATTCATAAGAGAAATGCCATTATATCTACACATTCTAGAACAAAAACGATACGATACTGAGAATATCATCACTAACATAATGTTAGAACTTGGACAGTGATAGCGAACTATTTCGGAGGTTCTTCCACCCACACCACTGTCTTACCCACATTATGTAAATTGAATCTATCGATTGCTGTACATACTATCACAGACAACTGTGTTAAAACTTGTTGCATGTTTACAGAGACACCAGAGTAAAACAGAGATGGATAGATAAAATAGACAGAGGAGAGATACTGGATACACATATATATATTCTCTATGTGACAAAGAGAATCGAATTTCAACCCATCCACCCACTTGACTCAATACTTCAGTGCACAAGTCTATAAAGTTAGTGTAGTAGTAGTGGTCGTACATGGGAAAATGGGTGGAAATAGAGGAAATAAGGAAGAAGAAATACTGAGCAAAAATACTGGGTATAAAGCGATTTCATTTACACCATCTCTGTACTCGTACATATATATGTGTGTAACACTTATAAAGATGGGAGAGAAAAAAAAAATTCCACACGTTCAAAATGCAAATTGTTATTCTGGACAGGCAACTATTATAATATGAATATTCAACTGCCATTAAAACGTTCAGAATGTTCAAAATGCTGTGCTATTTTATTTTCTTTCATTTTCGTTGGCGCGATTGTTACGAATAATAATGAATGCATTCAGGGAGATGGAAATACAAGTGAGAAAATCAGATCCATTAGAAATATAAAGAAACGCTTGAATGTGGATATATGAAATGGTTTATCAAATATTTTTACATTTCTGTTGGAGTTCATTATATTATTGTTATGAATCAATACGGATGATGAAATGTATATACATTAAATTTAAATACGACATGTGGGTGATGAGATATCAGGGTCAAGGATGCGAATGTGTGTATGCGTATGTTGCGTGTGTGTATGACAGAAACCTTGCAACGTGATATTCTTCTCGGAAATTCTGTTTTCAAATATACATAATAATACAAAGAGAAAAAATTATTATCATTGTTATGTGTATATGAGCGTGTACAGAAGTGATGCGACATGAGCCAAGACACGAGACACCAAACCGAGGGAAGAAATGCTCTCATTACACCCCGAGCATCTTCATCCGTATGTATACATATATATTTCGTCGCAGAATTGATGATAAGAGAGCGAAGGAACACATCTCTTTGTGAGAAACATGATCTTCCGCCTTGAGTCGTTAGTTGACAACTAAAATAAAGTTAAATTATAAGGGACAGAATTCTACAATGAGAAGCTGGATAAAGGGCATATATACACGCACAATACCCTCGTGGATCTGTAGTGACCAATAGTAAAAAGTTTTTTAATCATCATAGTTTAAATTAATTTTTCTCTGTTCTACTTCTGTATTTGTTTTTGTGATTCTCACTCCATAATTGATTTGCTTGAAATGCCTTGTAATTTTTCATGAAAACCTCACAAAATCTGCAATTTCTTATATTAATATTAGTTTCGATAGTGAATGTTGATGTGTCTCTGTTTTTCATGAAATGCTCGACCTTCTTCTGTTGATTGAAAAAATTAATACACCGATGTCAACGGTGGAGAAACAGCTTCACCAGTTTGCAGAATAACCGAAATTCTTTTTTTTTCTGTCATACTTTGATCAGGAAATATTGGTATAATGAAGTATTCCATTATACATGGTAATAATATTTTATTTGTCGTCAAAAATATCAATTTTCGATTAAAGAACATGTAGATTCGCAATAGAATGAAGCGGGAACCTCGTCACCAATAATACAGGAATAAAAAACTCCAATTTGATCGATCGTACAGTTGACTGAGACAAAAAATTTGAATAAATATCGATAAAAAAGATACGAAACATAACGAGGAAAAATTTGGGTCTACTTAGTTGCCTGTATATCCAATACTGGCAGCGATGTATTATAGGAGAAATGATCTGATATCCTGTTTGAAACTCGTGAAATGTAGATATATATATAAATAAATAGATTAATCCTCATTTGAAAAGTTCCCCGGTCTAGAGATCTGCTGCTAATTCACGGAAATCATGTTAGCCTATAATAAAGTAAAATATAGTTTAACGCACGGCTGTATGCATAACTTTATACGTTTATATGCATATATTCATATGTGTGTAAGATGACGATGCAAAAAGGAAAAAAAGAAAAGAAAAAATAATCTGACGTGTACAAGGTGGCCATTAGAGCACGTCGTAAACCATCAGGTGAGTATATCTAGTCCTTCCTCCTGTCCATCGATCTCTATCTGCATGTCATGTTATTTATAAAAAAAAATTATATATAAAATAAAATAATGGAAAAAAATGAAGAATATAAAGGTATAAATATTAAAATGTCGCAAATGGACAGTGATATCAACCACTCGTGAATATGTTTTTTACTCTATGCATGACTTAAATAGCTATTTCCACACCAATCACCGTCTGAATATTATTGAAGTTGCAACTTCTACACAGAAATTCATAATAGCGATAATGTATATACTGCGTGCATGCAGAAATACAACCCCGGTGTGGAATTTGTGCACATCAATTACCCGCTTCACTGCGAAAGAGTTAATGCTTGGTTGCCAATTGCAACGCCACGAGTGCAATTAGCAGCGTATATTTTTGTTTTCTATTTTTTGCAATTTGTTGATGTGTTTGTCGTAAATTTCCGTTGATTATTGTTACGTGCAATTGGATGCCCGTATAAACAATAACTAACTCTATTGAAACCAGCAAATTTTGTGTTGAAGAATAAATCACAAAATGGTGGACGATGAATGACTGATTTTAATTGTGAATTACTTCAATTTTATATAAAACATAATAATGTAGCAAAGATGAGTTGGTTATCCTTTTTGTTCTATTATCTCCTTCTAATTTAATATTGAAGCGATCTTTTTGTTTGTATGTCCTCAAGGATTGTTTTGAGTTCCTCGTCCTCCAGACGACCTTCGAGACTGGGTATTAATGCTTTTGCTTCTTCAGGATTATCAGGACACAGATTTGCCAATGACGCAAGCTCAAATTTGTGAAGTTTCTTCTGCATCAATAGACTGAAATGTTTTATGAAATAATAATGAGATGAAGACAGACGAACGAATTGGAAAGAAATAAAGCAGAGGTATTCACTCGATAATGGATGACAAGTGGAATAAATAGGAGGAGAACAGCACAAGGGAGAATGGAAAAATAATGTTATACTCACTTTCTAACAGCTGCGATGACTTCCTTATTTTTAAATTTACGAAATCGATCGGTGTAGTTCAAACTCTTCATGAACACTTCAGAAAATTCTTGTTCCTCTTCAGCTGATTCGTTTTGAGCTTTCCTGTGTTCCAATAGCATGTGCACCTCTGATATCAATAAAGTTTCGGCATTTTCGAATTCTGTGGACAGTAAAGAAATAATTAATAGGTAAAATGATGTTGTAATAATATATCGCCTAGAAAATATTCCAGTTTTAAACATTTTCTATCAAGATCATTATTCATAGGGTCAGGTTAATTTTCCGTAGATTTAGAGAAATGCAATGCCATAATGTGATCAAGGGGCTTATGATGAGAATGACACCGTACAATCAATCGAAATAAGACTAATCTCGTAAATAGTTATTAATTTACCTTCACACCCAATATCACAATGATACATATACGTTTCAAGTATAGGTGGAAAAAGGAAGTATATGTAAAAGTTCTCCGTCAACTGCATCATCAATTTGTTCGAATTATTCAAAATTCAATGACTCGATTTATTTATATAACCGTGTTGTGCCAGAAAATCATAGATCTTTCTCGTTTTATTCACGTCAATCTTCAGCAGTGTTCGCGCTTGTGCCAATTTCAATGTATTAAACTTTTTATTTTCTGTTATTAATAATTGTTTGAAGTCCAAATAACTTTGTGGCACAATTCTCGCATTGGAACATAAATCACGTTCAGTGTCCATGAGTTTTTCAAAACCAGGCATACCCCTTATTTCCAATGGCGGTGGAGCTTTTCTCTGGGACAATGTCAAATTAGCAGCTACACAATTATTATCATTACTACCACTACTACCACAACTACTAATATTCATCGAATGTTCAGGCAGAATACTTCGCCAACTGTATTCAATATTACTCAAATACATTCGTCTGTCTTTGTCATTTTCTTGTTTCAATTTCAGAAGTTTTTGATACATTGGCACACTGCTAAAATTCTTCAAACCGTTTCTTCGTAAATCAACCAAACGATTAATACAATTTCGTAATTCACCAGCATGATGTAAACCCTCCATAATATAATCAAACTCCATTCCATTGACTAATTGCATAAATATTAACAATTTTTCGGATATTGTGCGTGTTATTGTTGTGTCATAACGATTCAACCATGATATTGTTCGCCGAAATGCAATTAAACCATGTTCACGAATTACTTTACTTCTCCTCGCACGTTCCTTCAGTCTATTGTTATAACTATCGATAACTGCTGACTGTAAATTAATTCCAAGATCATAATCAACAACATTATCGTCGTCTTCATCATTATCATCGTTAAATGTGAATTCATTATATTTCATTTCGGAAATTAGTAATTCAGCGTGATTATCAAAATTAACTTCAAAATCAGATCGTGCTGGATTATAACCGGCTAATAAACGATTATTCGGTGTATTAACTCCAAATCTTGGTGGCTCCTCCAAATCTTGAAGTTTAAACATATAAGGAATTGGTTCACATCCAAATAGACTTGCTGTAGTTTCTTTAATCCTCGGTAAACCCGGCAAACTCTGGTTATCAATATAATTATTTAAATAATGTAATTTACATTCTTCAGGCGATTTATCACGCATTCTACGTGCCACATCAAACCAATTACCAAACCCACAATCTTGAATGACATCAAGTAAATCCAGTTCTTCACGTGCCGTCCAACTTGTATTCTCAATCAATGGAAATTCATTTTTTATTATAACATAATCATGATCGTTCTTATGATCATTTATTTCACAACCATTTGAAAAACATGGCGGGCATATTGTTATATC
This sequence comes from Meteorus cinctellus, assembly GCA_030523045.1. Lineage (NCBI taxonomy): Eukaryota > Metazoa > Arthropoda > Insecta > Hymenoptera > Braconidae > Meteorus > Meteorus cinctellus. Next base: position 140,484 of record JAPYZF010000007.1, on the reverse strand, counting down.
ATTGCATAATGCACATTTGACATAAGGTTCACATAATGTTAATTTGCATATACAACAAACCGGGTCTGAGGTGAAAATTTCCTCATCTTGCTCATGTTTTACAGTTACACTTGACCAGCAGTCTGAAATCAAGAAAATAATCACCTTAGACTCGGAATGGTCAGACAATAAATCAACTATCAACACCTTTGTTTCTTTTTTCTTCATATTTATAGTCAATTAACCTCATCGGTTTATTCAATTTTAATAAATATCACGCGTTTATATGGAGCAGGACTATAAACATTGAGGTTATGTTCGTCACTATGTGCAGTCATACACATTTTTAAATGAAACATCATTTATAATTAAATGACTGACCTTTTGGGAATTGTAAATCTGCTGCGTCCTCTTCGATCATCTCTGTGTGATTAGCATTTGCCATCGTTAACTAAATAGATAATTTAATAGGAATAAATAATTGATTTCAAGATAAAAATACGGTAATTCACTTTTATTGTGATTGTGCTATGCATCTGTGCATCATTCGCTGCTCGCTGGGTTACAAAAAATGGGAGACCTCATTGTGTCTCTACCTGGCTGAAAAATTGTGAACTATCTTTAAAAAAATTATCTAATCAATATCGAAATCGCTGGTCATTGGCTGTATCGTATCTTGGATGACATATGGCGGTTATGGCGCCATTTTAGAATGTATATGTCCAAACGAAATTGATATTTCTGTCACGTCAATGTTGCTATAAACAAAATTATTATCATACAAGCGAAGAGTTCGTTGGAGTTGTATTCGGATCGCAATAAAATGTAGAAAATATCATGAGTGGGACAGAATATTTCCAAAACTAACTCAACATCTCAACAAAATCTTCAACGCGGTAATTTTAATTCATATTCACCTGCTAATCGTGATTCAAGGATAAATTACCAATTGAAATTTGCAGCGGCGCTCTGGTTAAAAGTAATTTTTCAAGGCGCGCGAATTTAAATGACAAGAATGCATCTACGTATATACACTCACTTACACACATACTTATGCACATGAAGTTTTGTTCTCCTTTTTTCGTACATACCACAATACGCCTGTGTGAATGGCGATAATTTCATACAGTACCTGAGACGCAAACAGGCATTGAGACAGTCGGGAGGCGAACGCTCGATTGACACATGTGGAAGACGCACTCGTGCTGTCATAAGATACTTTTTTTTTTATTTCAAATCCATCGCGGGAATTATTCTCAAATAGTAAACTCATTGTTATTCAATCTGATTGACGCACACGTTGGATAACTTGCAAGAGAAATATAATATTGAAATAAACACACACAAGTGTTGATAAAGAAATTTAAACAAAAATGTGGAGTGTAAACATGAAAATATGGATTGTATTAATGATTTGTAATACAGTGAAATGTCAAATGGTTGAACTTTATGGGAGAGGACTTCCCGGTGACATAATTTTTCCAGACCAAATTCATTATTATGACAATCAAAATACTGAACACAATCCATCCCAGTCACGATTATCCTGTACAAATTGTGGAATTTATCCACCAGTAAGTATAATTTGTACTTATTCAGCTACATCGTTGCTAATCTTATCTTACATATATAACATATCGTTGATTTATTGTAAAACTCATCTGAATTTGGTCTGAAGGAGATTTCTGCACTTGTAATAATATTAACGATATAATGGTGGTGTTATAATTCATGACAAACGGAAATAATAAATAACAAAAAAATAAATATTTGAGACAGATGTCGTGACGTTGGTAGATTATAGTATTGTATTGCACGTATGTTCGATATACCTGATAGAATAGTCATTACTTGATTTTTAGCACGTCTTCCACATTTAACTCGTACGTGTTTTATATACTGGGGATCCATGTGACTTTGAAGGTCACGATCATAATAATGTCATGGATAGCACACGAACCGGTAGGCCGTGTGTACACTCTATATGTATATGCAATAGTATTTATATTTTTATTTTAATTCTTGGTACACCTACACCGATAACATAGTAGTGAACTCGCGATTGTCATTAATGTTTATCACAAAACATTAACGCAATTATTGAACTAGTATAATTATTAAATTCTGTAATTTAATATTTATTGATTTCGAAATTTGATTTTTCATTTCGTTTATGTTGAAAATGTATGTTGAAATGACCGATTGTAATAACAGAGTATGGACGAAAAGAGGAATGTTGAAGATATTTATAAAGTTGCTTGACTGGTACAGAATGTTTAGCGTGAATTTTATTTTCTCTCCTCTTCGCATTCTTCAAAAATGCTTAATTCCAATTTTTTTAATGCTTCTCTGAGTCACATAATGTGCAAACAGTTAATTATTCTTGGATGTTTTTATTTTTATACTGTAAGAATATTCAAGTGTTGGATTAATTTTATTGTACAGAATTAATTGTGATGCATGTAGTTCTAGTTGATAAAGTAAGGGGAAAAAAAAATATTTTGAGATTACATTATTTTATGGTGACGTGTTTGTGGTCAGGAAGGAAATGAGTACTAGATAACACAGGGACATTTTTATGGTGCAATCTCCATTACTATGTAAAACGATTGGGAAATACTCAAGGCTCTTGTAAAGATAAATAAATAAATTTTGAATTTTTCTCAATTACATGTTATTATATTATAAATTAATTTTTTTTCTGTTGATGAATTGGAATTCCAATTGTTTCTACGTGTTGCAATAATTACTTCGTTGATATTCTTCATGTTGGTCACTTAGGAATAAAAAAAATATGTGACTCACACCTGCTATCGTAAGAGTGAGAGTGTCAGATAATGAAAACATACGACGACGTGGAAGAACTTGAAAAAATGCATTGAATAGAACGGTGATATCGATTTGAAAGGAGAAAGTCCATTAATAGTGTGTAATAATTTAATCACACATTCTTAGACTCATCTATGATTACGTAAAAGACAAAAGAATACAAATGTAATTAAGTGTAAACGTAGCAATTAGAAGTAGTTGGATGATAAATTACTGTTTAAAAATACAAAATGAATAACAAGTGTAAAATATAAAGACGGATGTAGTTTTTCCGGCTGTTCTGAATTGAATTAGGAGTGGCCGCAAACTATTTCATTTCACAATTCCCGCTACCGATTAGATTAGATCATTTTATCAACGAATGAACTATACGATAAATTATTATCGTTGGCCATTATGAATATACGATGGAAATTGGGAAAACAATTTGTAATATATATATTTTTTTTTAAATAGATATCGATGGAGATGGCGGGCGAAATAGATGAATTTGAATCTTATAGCGAACTTTTGAAATACGTCAAGGATAAACTGGATGTCAGGAGAGAATCAGTGTCGAGTAAGTAGAATCATGACTGTGTATATTTATTCAGCAGTTATATTGCGAAATTTTACTGATAATGTAAAACCTGAGTTTGCAGAGTAATGGGGAAAAAAATATGCTTTATTTTCCCACACAGTCTATTAATTGATAGTGCCAACGACATTCTTTTTTCTTTCATTACATGGGCTCGGGGTTTTGTTATCAATATTTTGATCGCACACCTCACGATTATTGAACAAAAAAATACAGAAATTGATGATGACCTAGAAAGAAAGAAATTTAATTTGGAAATGTTTTGATAGTAAAATACAAACTCAATTTTAATGAGGCAAACATGGTATTGAAATTTTATCATTTGAGGATGTATTATTTATAAACTAATTATCATTTTTATGTTGGTTTTATATCGGAACAAATTCTCTGTCGTAATTCTACAACATTCCATTATTGATGGTGAATTATACATTTCCGATTTCAGGATAAATATTCAAGAATATAACTGGTCTTTTTTCAGCGGAATTTGGAAAAAAATATTGATTGTGTTTCTTTCACTCATATGAATATTATTTCATTTCATTTTTTCTTAGCGCGATTTGGAGATGAGCAAGAACGATCAAATGCAGTTGAGCCACAAACTGGAAAATGTAAACTTGAAGAGCAGTCAGTTCCATTCAAAGATGAATCAATGACTGACCATTCATTTTATTATGTACCACGATGTACACGTCTGAAACGATGCGGTGGATGTTGTGCATCGAATTTGAAAACATGTCAACCAACAAATCGAACAATGACAAATTTCAAAGTAATCATGCGAAAAATTATTTACCAAACCATATGATAAATTTTGATAATAATAATTAATCCATTTATTTCTTCAGGTAATTAGAATAGACTTTTCTTCAAAAGAGTTCACTGAGGTTATTGTACCTTTAGAGGAACACATAAGTTGTCAATGTCAATGCAGTCTAAAATCTGATGTAATTATAAATGAAAAGAACAAATTTATTTATTTAATCGATGAATCTCTTGACTCCGTTGGTAAAATTAATCAAAATTTAGGATTTATTCCAGGCATGCACAGAGAAACAAGAATATAATAAAAAAAAGTGTAGTTGTGAATGCAGGAATACAGAAGAACAAAGTAAATGTCCTAATAACTTTCTGAAACGTTGGGACGCAGACACTTGTGCTTGTGTTTGTCGACAAACTCAAGAATGCCACACGGGGTTGCTGTTCAATGAAGATTCTTGCAGGTGTGCACCCTTGGCGAGAGGAAAATAGAAGCCTACATCATGTGGAGTGTTTAATTGTTGGTGACGGGAAATTGGTATTTGGGTAGTTTTAATTTATATATTTTTGTCTCCCCTAAACTATTTACCATCATGTGGAACAACTAATGCTTTTCATGCTTGGATCTGTATTATTTACTTAATTCGTGCATATCATTCGTTCAATATCAGCAAAGCTTTTTTACTAGTTTGCACATTTACTATTGAACTATAATATGTTTAGATAATTGTTGATATTATCTAACTGATTGTATGGCCCTTATCTTTATTGTCAGCAAATTTATCTTCAATTGGAGAGCAGGGCAAAAAATTTTGCAAGAAATTTACTTCTACAGTTTCTTTGAGTGGTTAATAACTTGCAGATGATAATTGTGGTCATAGAGAATTAACTAAACGAATCATTTTGCGTTATTCTATGTTGTGCACGTCTTTTTGTTCGCTGCACTTTCTGACTGCTTCAATTACGACACTTGCAAGAATATAAACATTAGTAAATAGTAACAAAATGTTCATTCTAGTTGTGAGGAGCCTGAGCAGAGGAATAATATTAATGAGTTTCGAAAAAAATCCAGAAATAATTACACATTGAGGCCATATCCATCAATAATTGTGACTGCACCAAGTGCTACAAGTCCACGAAGAAGACACAAAGACGAAGATTGATCAATAAAACTGCAAAGAGCATCAAAGTATTTTATTAATTCTCTGACTTTGTGTATTTATGTATTATCAAATATATACTCATGTTTATATTTCGATCAAACTAGATAATGTAAATCAATTAATTAATGTCATATCTTGCGTTATTTACAATTGCAATTATAAGTAATATAAGTGAATTTTTGTTTTATAAGTAATGAAAGATTTATGTACTCCGAATGTATTAATTGTGATGAGTGAAACGAGAGGTAAAATGTTTCCTATTTCTTTCATCATCTGCTACGTTATAACAATCTTGTGATAAATAAAAATTGTTTTTCAAAGAATAAATCAAAAACCTGGATGATCATTGTTATATTCATTTTTATCACTAAAGCAAATTGTATTTGAACCAGAACTTCCTATCGAAACGAAAAGAGCTACCGATTGACGTTGATATATGACACCTGTTTTTGAACATAATAAATGTATGGAAAGATGATAAGGCAAATTTATCATTTCCTGTACAGTCAATAGATTGCTAGAAATAGTTTCTATGAAAATTTTTCACAAATATATGAAGCAATACATTCGCGATATCAATCACCATACAATTCCATGTTTTTTCTCGCCTGTCATTAATACAAAACTCATTCAAGGTAATTTTTTTTCTACGTATCTTTTCAGAGTTATCGAGCACTCAACTGTATTGATTCGTTTACTCTTACACGTACACACCCCAGTTTTATTCCATTAAAACATTTTTTAAAGACGGAATTCATAAAACATAAATTACGTATATTTTTCAGGTTGTCCCGGTATTCTTTGTTAAGAAGGAAAGTGGAGTAAAGCGAGATGAGATATAAGCAAATTGTCTATCTTCAGAGCTGCCAAGCTCTATCTGAGGTCCAACATAACCGAAATCCTGCATAAAACGTATCATAGTTCTGAAAAATGAGTGAGCGAAATTGTGCAACTCATATTTGCTGACATAATTATACAATTTGTAATGAAAAAACAGTGAAGAAAAAAATAAAAATCATTAAACAAAAGAATAATTTGAGTTTTCCTTGCTGACATTTTTATCCTGATCCTACTCGATTATGGATTGATCAAAATTTGATCTCAATAATTTGTCAATGAGTTATATGAATTACAAATATTACGTAAGTAGCAGCACGGCGAGGGGCACGCTAGATTCCAGTATTTATATACTCTCAAGAATCAATTGAACCCTCACCAAGCGGCACTCATTTGATGATTATCATTAACGTCACAATTCAATTTATAAAAATATATACATATGTATATACATGCACACACACGGCGAACAATTTTCATAGATTACTACCGACTATAAGCAATAATGGGACAGTTGGTAAGCGAACGTTCAATCGACACATTCTCAAAATTCGGTCTCTTCAAACGATACTTTTACATCGGAATTTCTGCGCGAATTATATTATCATCCTTTTGCGACAAACATTCCTTTTTGACAATTCATTCAATAAACATTTGATTATTTCTGAGCACAGTGTCATATGCAATTATCATAAACAAATAAACGTTGATTGGAAAGAATAATAATGGAAATCTGGAAGATAAATATGAACATATGGATTGCAATAATACTTTGCAGTGTAGTTTCATGTGACTTCTCGCTTGAAGTCCCTATCACATTATTTCCTGACCATGAAGAAATAGAAAATGATGCGATACCACCAAGACCATCATGCACAGTTCGTGAAGATGGTCAGTTAGTGAGTATAATTTTTTTATCATCATTTCATGACTTTCTTCATTTCATTCAAATCTAATCAGAAATATTCATGAGGATAGAGTATTTGACAATAATTATTTTGATAATTCTCTTAAGAAGTGATCAGTAAAACTCCGTGTGTAGTTTTCACAGGTAGCGTTCATGAAAGCAATTGACTTTGGTAAATTAGAAGTTAATGATGACACTTTGAATTACCCTGATCTTCGAACGAGCATCATGAAAAGAGAACTTGAACTGGCGTGTAAGTGCAAAATTACATTAAATTTCTATATTTATATCATGAGAAAAGTTTATCGATAACGAGCAAGTTTCCGTGTTTTTTAGATACAGAAAAACAAAGGAACTGATACATTTTCTTCGGTCAAAAAATCTTCATCAAATCACTGAATATTTCATGAATTATGTTACTGAACATGTGCTAATTTGTAAATTTTATTTTCCGTAGCATTCTCAGACGATATAAGTTTGAAGACTGGATGGTGCACATCCATGGAAGAAATAGTCTCAGTCCAATCTCTGAGACCTCTTTCAAATCTATCAGCTTATTACTACCCACCCTGTGTACGTGTGAAACGGTGTAGGGGATGTTGTTCGCAAGGAGCGAAATCATGTTTGCCACAGACCAGTAACCATAGATTTATCGATGTAATGAAAATAATTAATTATTGTTCTAAATTAATTCTTAAAATTTGATCGTGCATGATTAATATTTTATTTTCATTTTTCTTCGTCAGGTCCAAGAAATTGATTACCTGACTGTCATAAAAAATGTCCGAATACCAGTAGATGATCATGTCGATTGCCTATGCGGCTGTTTAGCGAAGAGTGATGTAATTAAGAAACCCAAACTCATTTCTCCGAATCAACTGATTAATTTGATTTTTTGAATTAATCAACATTTGTTATTTTTCCAGAGCTGTATACAACCGCAAATATTCAACAAAGCTAAATGCGCATGCGAATGCGGGAATGAAGCAGCAAAAGTAGATTGCTTTGATGGGGATAGAGAATGGAATGATAATACATGCACGTGTTCTTGCAGAGCAAATGAATTACGCGATTGTAATACTGGGCTACATTTTGATGAACAAACTTGCTCTTGTGTAACATAAACAAGGTTGATTAGTCTTCCTAATGTGAGATGTTTAACCATGAGGGGGGCGGCTACATGAAATGTATTTTGTAATTGATAAGTAGCGATTGGAAATCATAATATTTGTCAAATTATGTACAACTTTGATTACCACATTGATATGGAGAACGGAATTATTTACAAGACACAAATGGTTTTTCCAACTTATATATATTTGGACACTCCCTTAACGTATTCTATTTATATATTACACAAAATAAATGTTACTTAAATTATTCGAAAAACGTAAAATCCCTAATTGTTATTACACCTATGTCATGTTTCGAACGGAGTTCTGTTTAATAAGAAATGACCAGTTATAAAATAAAACATGACTACATTATTTTTCGGGATGTGATAATAAAATTAAGAACTCAATTGTTATGTTTTCTATATTACGGTGATATTCCAGATGCTATGAGATAAATTCCGTTACAAATTAATATTCATCTTTGTGCAAATTTCATTCAAACCTTCTCTCCTATTCAAACGGCTGCTCCATGTCCTAAATGACCATAATTTTAACTATACACTAATTAACTAAGCTACTGACTACCAGAAGTTTGCTCGTGTCGGTTTGAAGTTTAGAGCAATTACTGATGCATAAATAGTTCTAGTAAATTATCATCCGATTACGATTGAAATTTGGTCGAAATGTCACAAGAACCATTCAGGACAGTGGTCAATAAACTCTTAGTGGACCAACTAACTACTTCCCCACATTGTGTTGCGTTTGTTTATTCTACTGAATTCAGTGTACGTTCAATGGACACCAATTTCATGGGTATATCAAATCTGGAAACTTCTCTTCTCTGGAAATTTAATCATGAAGCAACTTCCGGCTTATTCAAAATTATGTGAGAAAAATAAGGCGTAGGAGAATAATACGTGGGCGGCGCTCACCAGTTTTGGCTGTGGTCTTTACATAATCATCCTCTATTGAACTCCCCTAGCAACGCTTCCGTAGTGATTATCTCTGACGACATGGAAGTCCAAATTTGACAAATATCAATACATATGTGCGCATATGGTGATACCTTTATATACCACCTCACATGCATATTGATATTAAGACAGTTGAGAGTCGAACGTTCGATTGACACGTTGTTGAAATTTGGTGCCTCAAAATAGTACTTATTACATATTTTTGCGAAGAATAATTTTTTGACGAATATCGAATTTTTTTTGAATCCATACGACTTCTCTACGAATATCCAACGTTTAACATAATATAAAAATATCTTTGTATTCATAAACGCTGTCAGAAGAACATAAATGAAAATGTGGGAGTCAATCATAAAAATGTGGATTCTAGCAGTAATTATCGGTACAGTAGTGACATCCAATACAGGCAGATTCCATGAAAATCTTGATGCACGTACTGAAATTGAGAAAACGGAACATACTGGCCTAAACTTTTTGAATCCGTGTTCTAGTTGTGGAAGATCATCAGTAAGTATAATTCAATTATTAATCTCTCATGTTTCATTCTGATCATTTTTCGGATTTCGTTACAAAAAATCGTTGATCGAATGACCATATAACTCTTGATATCTCGTCAATATATATCTGAAACAATTGGAACATTGCAGTAAATAGATCTATGAAAAAGATGAGTTTCCATAAATGATAAGACTCAATAAGATGGCAAAATGGAAATCACATATTTTGCCATTTGTCATTTCAATATGTCTATGCCAATGTAAATCCTTAACACTAAATGCATGCATTACTGATTATAACAGAGAAGAATAAATTTTGAATAAACAAAAGAATAAATAGACATCAAGTTGTTCACAAGATGAACAACTTGATGTCTATTTCTACTTGGGGATAGCATAAAAATTGAGCGAATTCTCGCGATACGATAAAATCTCAAGATTATATCGGGGATGAAAGATCGCGTTTCGTCGTTACTCATCCAGACACCCTCACAAAAAAATACTTCCAACTATTGCAAAATTTACTGTCTCAATCTAAAACGTTTCAATTCCTATCTTCGGCATTATAATTATTGTAGCCACCTCTGAAACACTTATAAAGGTTCTGAATGACTACAATTCAGAAGATAAATAATAGAACGCGTTTTCAAGTTCCTAATTGGAAAATTCGACTTAGCAGTATAGTTGAAAATAAATACCATAATGTTACCATCGATTAAAGAGAAATTGACGAAAATTTTGAACAAATTTACATAATTGACAATGTCCCTTCTACAGTTTCGGGGTAGATTTAGAAACTATCAATATAAGTTTTTTATAATTAGAAAAACCTCTTTGAAGGAGAATGATCGACATACGGATGAGAGCGGAATAAAATGAAGTGATCACGAATGTGGGAGTAAGTTAACTAAATTGCGCATGTTCGAATTGTCACGTAACCAAAATTTCTTGATCATTTCAATATGGATTACCTACAGTGAGATTAGAAGTTTCACAATTCGGTGTATATTGTTTCAAATTTCTAGAATTCTCAACACTTGATATAACAATGATGTAGATGGATAATTGATAAGAAAGAAATAATAATAGTTGCGTCAAACAAATTTTTTCTAGATTCAGTTGATTTCTAAAATAATAAAAGAGTATTGTATTTATATAATAACATCTGTTGCTACTTCCTTCATGAATGAATACGTCACGTTCACGTTTACGTATTTATTATCTGATTAATTATTATTGAATCCTATTGATGTAAGCGACGTAGTTTGATGGAAGATGTAGCAATCGTTGTGAATTGTTTAAAGATTAGAAATTCTTTCATTTCTCCAATTAACAATGAGAATATTGTTGTTACTAATCAATCCTTGTGAATGAAATTATCTGCTGGTATTTTTTGCAACAATTATTTTTCTTGACTTGTGCAAGAACAATTTGTATCAGATTCATAATTTTTTGCAGGAATCGTTGCAACAACTAGAAGGAAATGGAAAATTTAATTTCACAGGACTATTTGAGGAATATATTGGAGAAGATAGATTCCACTTTAAGAGAGAAACATCACCGTTGAGTAAGTAGTAATTTTAAACGAAAAATATTAATACGTATTGTCAAACGAACTCACCGTGATCGTAATTCCTGATTGAACAATTAATATGTGATAAGCACAAGAGAACAAGCACAAAGAAAATGTGAAAAATTAATTATTGTACAAATAAGCACATGAACATTATAGACATTTGGGTGATTCTATTCTTGCTCTACAAATATTTATTCATCATTGACGAATATCATGACGCAGAATATAATTCTGTTTCAACAGTCAATATTTAAAATTGATAGCTGCATATATTACTTTTCTCATTATGTTCATCCTCTCGAATCATTTTCAAACAAAGTCATATTATTCTTTTGCTCTATTATAACCGTAGTTGATGAACAATAATTTTCAATAAATTCCAGGAATTCACATTTGAAAAAAAACAAAAAAAAACAAAAAAAATCTAGATCCATAAGTTAACTTGATGACCTTGTCCTCGAAGTGTTGTATTAATTATTCTTTCTATGTTTTTTGAATTTATTTTTTTTTTTGCAGCACATACACTACCCTCATCCGCAGTAACAATTCCACAAGAGGCAGTCTGTGAACCCACATTGCAGCTGATCAATTTCAAAGATGATGAAGCTCCTGATGCATCGCACTATTACATTCCAAGCTGCACACGTGTTAAACGGTGTAGTGGATGCTGTCCCAACCATCGAGAATGTCAAGCTGTAAATCCGATAACACGAAAATTTAAAGTAAAAAATAATTTTATGATAATTCCCCTTCGATTTCCATATTTCGATATCAACGTTTCATTATGATAATTTCTTTTTAGATTGACAAAATAAGTTTCTGGCATGACGGACCCAGCGTAACCACCGTAATAAAAGAAGTGGAGGAGCATGAAAATTGCATGTGCGGATGCGGTATAAAGGTAGGCAATCAAAATGAAAGTTGACTTTATCAAATTGATTCTGTGATTATATTTTTGAAATTAATCGAGTTCTTGATATTTTTTTTCCAGAGCTGCCCGATCGAACAAGTTATCGATCGTGAAACATGCGAATGTAAGTGCTCAAATCCAAACGTGGAAGAAACGTGTGCGGAAGATAGCATGAGGACGTTTGATGCGAGTAGTTGTTCGTGTGTTTGTGCACAATCTGCAGAAGACAGGATATGTAATACATTTCAAAGATTCGATGACAATTCCTGTACTTGCACAGATATAACGAAATGGTATCTTTACTTGTAGAGGATCTTTTCACATCGATATCATACAATTGGTAAGCAAAAATTTCAATTAAATTCCATTAATGAACAACATAGAAATCATTCTTATTGTGCGTTCATTCGTTTTGTTTCCAGAACGACGTATCTATCCACACGACCAACGCTCATTTCGTTACGATTTTTCGAAATCTCTTTCAATTCATATGGACAGTAGAATTATTAAATTAGAAAAAAAAACGATTTTTTTCATCATGATGAACTTGTGGACCCAAAATCTTAGAAAACTTCAGAATCGATGCATACTGAGTTCTTATTCACTTGTAATAGTGACAATACCAAGTGCCACGCATTTACAAAGAAGACACAATGACGAGACACGTTTGATAGAACCCTTTGTCTTCTGTATCGTCTCCTGGACGTTTCCTATGTATATCATGTATATATTATGTATAAATTAATATTTATATTTGGTTCAGAATAGATATCATAAATTATTGAATTAATATCAAATTATATGTATTTATCGCACATGTGCGCCATTTTTCAAAAGAATTTTTATCTGATAAAAAATGAGAAGTTTTTTATTCTAATTTTTCAATATCGATAAACGTGAAGAAAAATTTGTTCGTCGTCTGCCAGGTTATCTTTACTATACAATAGTTGAAGTATTGTCATTCTCCATCATATCAATTCCACTTCATGATAAAATTTTGGCTTTTGATGCTGAGTTATTTTATATTACTTTGGGAATATGAAAAAATTCTTGCACACTGCAATATGCAGATACAAGTCTTTTGATTCTCACTGAATCTGCAGGATGAAGGTCGTTATGAACATTGATTTCTTCGGAATTTTATCTAATTAGGACACTTAAGTTATAGCATGGACTAACTCCAAAATTCGCACCAATTCAGCATTGGATGATAAAACATTTCTCTGGTGCATAAACCAACGTCCGACGTACTTGAAAGTATCTTCTGTATGTTCTGAAATCATTCATTTTGTTCATTAATGCAACGTGGAGAATAAGTTCATGGCCAATACTCGCCAGTTTTTTCTCTCTGCTTTTCATCTAATCTTCCATTAATCCCCCCCTATACGAGCGCTTTCTTGATTGTTATCTCTGGTACCACGAAAGTACAAATCCAGAAATGTGTATAGATGTGTACACACATGGCAACAATTCCCTACTTTACCTCTGATGCGAACCGATATTGGAACAGTTGATAAGCGAACGTTCGATCGACACATGCTTAGAACTCAGTCTCTGCAAGCGATATTTTTTTATTTCAAATTTTCGCGAAAATTATTTCTTGACGAATTTCCATCTTTTTCTCACCGTTTATTCCATTCACTTTTGATTATACCAACGCGAAACTTGATATAGAGCTATTTTTCCATATTCAAGATATAATTTGATAATATAATGAAAATGTGGAATCTCAATATGAAAATATGGATTGTCACAATGATTTTGAGTACAGTGTCATGCAAAGTGGCAAGATACAATGAATATCTCGTTGCAACTGTAAATAATAACGACATCAAATATGCTGTCCCACCACCCTCAGCACCATGTACAAGTTGTGGAAGTAATCCATCGGTGAGTGTAATTTCTTTATCTTTCTTGCAAATTTTTTTGGTCAATAGTTTTTCAAACAACTCAAATTATCGAACAACGAACTTCTGGATGACACAAGTGCTTATCGCTCCGAATTTGATTTTGAAACAAATTGATTCGGTGATCACTTCGACTGGAAACGACGCAGTCACTGTGAGTGGCTTAAAAGAAGTAGCTCAAAATTGAATATAATTCCACCAGATTTTAATCATTTCATTTGGATATTATCGAAAAGAATCGGCAATAATTCAATTCGAACTCATAATAAAAAATTCAGAATTCACCGATCGCTCGTAAATTGTGTCACAAAAAATAGGAACGAACTCAAGGATGATATCCCGAACTAAATCGGTGAGTCGGTAAAATTTCATTGTTTGATGAAATAGATCCAAAAAGGGACATCCGAGAGAGTGAAAACATTGGTTGGATATAAATCTAAGGGTCTTCCAATTCAATTGAATAGGAGTCAAATACATCTGATCGAATTGACACGTATCCAAAGCTTTTTTACAATCTCGAGACAAATCGCTTACAAAGCGCTTATAGAAAGATTTTTCTGTATATTCTGACAATTCTCTATTTGCACAATTTCGTTTGCAGACTTCTAAAGATTTTCACACTTGAAAAAATAAAGAACAAAAATCAAATGCGACACCTCATGACGTACAGAGATGATAAGTAAAAGAAATAGGAATATTTGCGGTAGACAAATGATCGTACATGTGTTGATCAGTCGACGAGAAAGATGAGTATTACACTTTCTGATTCGTTTTACACCGCAAATTCATATTTCTTCTATAATCATGTGTATGTATGCATACAATAACATCTGTTGCTTTCATACGTCCATACATATAACACGGTTACATATATACTATCTCATTAATTCTTATCAATAATCAGCAGCGAACAAAGAAACTTGATAAATTATGCTCGAATAACTGTATGATTATTAAATATTCCAGGTACATTTCAATGATCTCTCCAATCTGACGATGAAAAGTTTCATTCTTTGTTCACGTGATCTGATGGAGTATGTTGAAATGATAATTATTTCAATTCAGAAGAATTCAGTATGGGAAATATTGATATAACTCGTCGGCCAAGCTACGAATTCAGTTCTCAAAGCCTAATTAATGAGCAACTGTTCTCATTGATGCCTCGAATTATTTCCGCCCCCAACTCTTTTCAATATTATTCGAACATTCTAAAAGAACTGATTAAAATTCTCAATCGCGAAAAAAAATCCAAGGAACTCTTATTCCTGTCTAAAATTCATTGAATTATATGTAATATGCAAGAGTTGTAGCGCTTACAACTTCGAACGTCACAACGCGCGCATACATTTTCAGTTCACCGTCCCCAATAAATTCACGTGTTTTTTAACAACCCCGAATTTCATTTCAATCTGAATTTTTTGATCAAGCAAGCGTGGCACTGATATTTGGAAAGCCTTGGGTTGCGCACGTGCATCACATATTATGTACGGCATGAAAATTATTGGTCTTATACGTAATGTGTACTGAAGAGTATTTTAAGAATATTTCGATTGTTGGTAACACGCAATGACGAGCGTTTGGGCATTCTTCTATTTCATATTTGATTCGGACTGACGTCAGTGTCGAATAATTCCAAATGCTAATTCGATTGACTTATATATTTTCCAAATGTATGATGTGATAACACATTATCGTTCAATATTAAAAAGATGATATGAAAATTATACTATAAATGTATCACCATAATTTATGTCGTTTCCACATACTGGATTCCATATTTCATAAGCTTCATGAGTCGGACGAACTCAGTCAATAAATATCATCGATATAATTCAAAAACATCATAATTGAATCGGAAAATAATTTCGGTTTTTCTTTATTACAGTTATCGATACCACTTACTCTGAGTCCTCACGATATTGGCTCAAATACCCTCAGCAATGCACAGAGTGCAGAAAAAAACGGACGTAAGTATCAACATGAGAATATACACCTATATATCAATATGACAAAAGTTTATTGACTATGCAAAAACCTCCAGTATACATGAAAGGATAAAAGGGGAATCCTTCATATTCTCACCAACGCTCTATCAATATTTTTAATTACATTCATCTTTACTTATTCCATAATTTTTGTTCATTATTATTAATATCACAAATGTATTAATCGCAAACTCCTTAATTATTATGGAAGAGAAAAAAATACTCCAACTCTGCAATCCCTTTACTTCTATTTTAGTGTTTGGCAAGAAAGAATGAAAAGCAAAAAACATAATAAAGTAAACTAAACTCACGACTAGTCTCATTGACTATGTTGATGGAACTGAGAATATGAACATAAATTCCGGTTTTATAATATAGCGATATTCAACTAAACGAAATGATTGAAAATAGAAATGCGGTGATTTCCCTCTTCAATCGTCTGATAACTCTTTACTCTCAAACTCGTGCGACAAATTTAATCGACACTTAGTATTACTCTCATAAATGATGAGATGAATAATGTAATTGAATACGAAGCCACGTGTATCACCTCCACCGGCCATAACTCTTCTCGGGCTCTTATCAGATGTTAAGTGATGTCTAACATACTTCGGCGTTACTAAATCATTCATATTCCCATTCTCGTTATCATTCATTGGTTTGAGATTCAATTTTTTCAAAAATTTATTACGCTCATTCGTGGCATCATCATTATAATCTTCGTCGTCTGTTGAGAAATCAGTTTTATCGACACGTGGAATCAAATTATCACTCAATTGTCTCAATTCTCTCAAAGTCTTCAATTTACTTGATTTTGTAGAAGATACCCCGACTTTATTTTTACCCACATCCATGACATTCGTCGCCATCGATTGACTATTCAATTTATCATTTGTTATAATTGAATCTTCATCTTTCATCGAATAAGCAATTTGAAGTCGAGAAAATCGTTTACGAATATCTTTTCGAATTTGATTCGTATTGAAAAATCGCGAAAATTCGATGACACCACATGCCTCAATATATTTCATTGAATTAATCCCATCATGCACTGGTGGACCGTCGCCCTGTCCAATCTCTGTCCCAATGAATCTCAAAGGCAATCCAAGTTTTTTATTTTTCAATTCCATTATTTTCTGCTCAATCTCACCAACATTTGTCGGTTTTAGTTCCGATTTCAATGTAATGTCATTACCCAATTCGTTC
Source organism: Meteorus cinctellus (assembly GCA_030523045.1). NCBI lineage: Eukaryota > Metazoa > Arthropoda > Insecta > Hymenoptera > Braconidae > Meteorus > Meteorus cinctellus. The sequence goes on along the minus strand of JAPYZF010000007.1, from coordinate 123,263 downwards.
AGAGCATGATTAACCGCATTTGAATCTAATAAATCTTCGGGCTTAATAATCGCTACATTAGGCGTTGAAATTTTATCACCATCAAGTGCCAATTTTTCGAAATTCAAACTGCATTCCATCATATTTGATGTCTCCAAAATATTTTGTTTCCCCATTTGATCATGCATTTTCAATGAAGTTTCTTTAAATTCCGAATCACTATCATCTTCCACTTCCATACCACGAATATCATCTGAACTTTCATTAATAATTGAATCAGCATTTCTAATTATTACCCCTTCAGAAAAACATTGTCTTTTATATTTTTTCTGATAATTTCCATCATTATTTTCATCTTTGTCATCATCATTTTCGTTTCTAATATTGATTAAATTTCCATTCTCGTGAGTGCCACCGATGGAATAATATTTCCTACTGTAAGAATAAAGAAGAAAAAGAATTTTTATTCTCATTCCGAACTGGGTTCACTCCAAGATTAATTTCAAACTGGTTTAATTTCAAAGAAATCGATTCACCGCAATGGTCTCTGTTTACGATATCCAATTGTTGAGACTGGATTAACTTCATTGAATATATGGCGTGAACTTATTTTCTCATGTTTCATAAATGTCGCAACATTAATGCGACCCTCAATTGTTTGTCCAAACCAATCTAACACAACATCCTCAGCCAAATAATCCACCAAATCCGGTACAAGACCATCGGCCAATACAAAATATCCATTCACAAATGAAATGGCCTGTGACAATTCATCTGCCATATTTATCCACCTACAGCAAGGGAAAAAGATTATGAATAAATATTTAGTTTCGTAAATAAGAACTATCACTAGTTAAGCCGCTACTTTCATTAGTCGAGTAAGTTCTGAATTTTTATATTTGTTTGTCACAATAGAATTTGGAGATGAGAATGAGCGATCGAATGCCATCGAACCCCCATCTGGAAAGTGCCAACCCGAATTGCAATTATACGTATTCGGTGATTCGACTGACCTATCAATTGTTTATGAACCGAAATGTACACGTATAAGTCGATGCAATGGGTGTTGTAATTCGAACCTTCGGTCATGTCAGCCAACGAACAGAACACTGACGAACTTTCGGGTAAAGATATCAAGCAATGACCGAGTAATGACGTATGATTTACACGATCTCATGTTATAGTAATGTGATTCTACAATCATTCTTTGCTTTAGGTTCTAACGAAAACTTATCACGCAAATGGCATCGTCTTTGGTCCTTCAATAGTATCGGTAGAGGAGCATTTAAGCTGTGACTGCCTATGCATCGTGAAGCGTGAGGTAATTATAAGAACATGAATAATTCATTCCGTACGTTAATCGTTTCATGTTTTATAGTGGAATTAACTAAAGTCTCTGATTCGTTCCAGAATTGTACAATCAAACAGCAATATAATCCTCAAAGTTGCAGTTGCGATTGTATGAATACAAACGAAAAAATTCAGTGTGAATATGAACCTACATTGAAACGATGGAACCGAGATACTTGCTCGTGTGTTTGTCGGCAAGAAGAGCAATGCCAATCAGGATATGGATTCAACCCGAGTACATGCAAGTAAGTGATTTGAGAGAACAATCAAAATCAATTTTATGCCTTCTGCATAAGGACACTCAAACTATTAATTGTGAACTCCAGGTGTTTGGACTATTCATTCATTATTTCCAATCTCACCAATTCAATCAATGAAATAAAGTTAGGGTTTTTTTCCTCCATTTCACTGCAAAATATTTTCTATCTATTCTCAAAATCAATTGCGCATTGTTGAGTGTTTACCAGATACATTTCTAGTTTTATCCAATAATCGGAATCAACGACATAGGCAAATATTCTTATTTTCCAGATGTGAAAACGGTTACTTTCCAAAAAGCATGCAAGGGCATTATGCTCATGAAAGAAGAACAAGCTTCATGAATAGATATGTATATGGCCATATCAATCGACCGATTCTCCACAAAGACAACACAAAGACGAATCATGATTAATGAAATTGATAGGTCTTATCAATCCCTTCACCTTCTACTATTTATAAATGCATTTTTAGTTAATATATTCGTAGATATATAGAATAGCTAAACAAATATGAAATCCCATATACTCATTAAAATCATAATTTATATTATTACCAGTAGGTTATCGCTTAATAAATACGTGATTAATAAAATGGGATTATTTCTAATTTTGATGGTTTGAAAGGCAAATGACAATTTTTCGTTCGCACCATCATTTACGAACATATGCAAACCATGTGATAACGTAGAAACGAACACAGATAATCAATTGCGAGTATAAATATTGACTCGCTTATTTTATCTATCATCATCAATTTGTTTTTTTATTTATTAAAAATCATGTCATAATAACGAGGTATGATTGTAATTCTAACCTTATGGATGAAAGTGTATTTATGTTTCTCTATTAATTGTGTCGTCAGTGGTGTTCTCCAAATTTTCAATATTCGCAGATTTTTTCTTGCTCTGAAGATAAAGAACAACTAATTTATTAATTTTCAATAGTGCTGCGTGACTCTCGCCAATAGATTTGATCGTTTCCGCAAGCTCACCTGTAAACAACAAAAATGTTTCATAATTCGTGTGTATAACCTCAATTTCTTTTTTTTCTAAACATAAACTATTACTCTCTTGTACAATTTTTACTAATAAATGGTATAAGCAAAACGTTTTATCATTCATTTCTCTGTTTGACGTTTCCTAATTATAAATTTAACATTATCTTTCTCTTATTTCATACTTAGACTTTTCTTACCAATTGACGCTGCGATATCTTCGACATGCGATTCGCTCGTGAGTTTCTGTCGTTTATTCGCTCGTTGCATCTTTCGTTTACTGATTTACGATCAACAATGGAAATTTTTTCGTGATTTATTTATTTTAATTAGTTATTCGAATTTTACAAAATATTTCCGTCTGATGAATGTTGTCATGGCGGTTTTTTTTTTGTCAGTCGTAACAACTTTTTTGATTCACTTTGTGGACGAATACGCGGGAAAACATCGAGACTCATGACGCCGCCAGTTTCTCTAAAAACGCGGGAAACACCCAATGTATTCCCAACATCGCAGTTGATCATTTTGACTGAAGATGGCGCCTAAATGCACTGGAAAATATTTATATTCACATGTACAATACTTATACATTCATACACACGAACATGCATTCGAAATTCGTTCCCTACCACTTTTACTCCTTTTTGCATATTTCTGAAAATAGATACTCAAGTTCAGCAATCATTGCGGTATTCTTCGCACCACGACTTTGTTGTATCCTTCATCCGTATCATATATAATTTTGGATATTCTACCATCACGTCAATCATTCCTATCCTTTCATCCTTCACAAAATAGAAAATAATCATGCAAATATTAGGAATACAATAGAGAAAGAAAAAACATTTTCAATCTGTTGTATATCATTATTTTTTATTCTCTTCCAAAACTAAAATCTCATGCTCATATTTACATATCTATACCAACATATATAATACACGAATTCAATACACGCACGCACGTTTGTAACAAATGTGTAATTTATAACATTGTATCTATATTGTCCTATTTTCCTTTCCACATTCTCCTCCAGGATTTCATGCATATGCTTCGTGAATCCTTTCTTCTCTATATAGAACGTAATTTCATCGAATTACATTGATTATTAGTTTGAGAATGATAACGATCGGGCCAAGCGGGACGTCATCTCCATTCTCGATGCCATCTCCCTTACTCTTTATCTTGTCATGGGGTTCGTATTCATTCTATCTGTCGTGGGCCTTGTGACGCAGTAGAGTCCGATCCAGTGGTGGAGTCTGGGCCCAAGTGAAACAAGTGGGGGAAACGCGTACTCAATTCTGGGGCCAGTATCCTCTCTCTTTTGCTTGCTTGCGCGCAATCTCTGCTATTTATAAACGCGTTGAGATTCTACGGAAGCCGTGCGCGATCTCGTGGCCACACAGGACCCGCCCGATCGATTTTTGTCGAGGCAAAGGGAAACGCAATTTTGTAATTACAGGGAATGGCAATGGCGAAGCCACGCCATTGCCCAAGTCCGTATACACACACAACAACATTATATATGAATAAATATTCTCGTTCATTTTATTCGCATTCATTCCTGTCACATTATTTATCCGTCCGAATTTTTTTCTCCCTTCTTTTTCCTACTTTTTCTTTAGACTCAATAATAATTGATTCACCATGAATATTTTTGGTGGTTCAAGTGCAACAACCTCGTTCACATGAGATGGCGAGACGTTATACATTCGCAATTATATATTTATATATATCAGCTAACACGATCAGGAAGAATTAACTTTCAAGGTGATACAGTAAATAGGGAACAAAGACTTATTCTTCTCTTTGTTTTTTCGTAATAAATAGATTGAAGTAAGTCTAGAGTAAATGATTTTTTCAGTTCTGTGATTCAATTTTATTTTTTATTTATTATCATAATTATTTTTACTATTATTATTATAAATATTTTATTTTTCTTCGACCAGGCCACGTTTGGATCCTTTCAAATTTATAATCCATGCAAATTCAAACTGACACCCCATAACATTCTTCGGTTTGCGGTCCACCGACCTGTCAACCTTTATATCTTTAATTTATTTTTTTAATTCCCAATAAAGTGTATTCACCAATAATACAATTATATAAATGAATAATTAAAGAAGTCAGGTTTTCTAATGTTAATCCACTATTAAATCATTTATCCTCTTATATTTTATACTTCAAATGTGCAATGGAAAATAAAAATGAATTATACACAACGTATAATATTGATTAGAATTTAATCATTCATTTTTCTTCCCCTTTTTTTTTTGGTGGAAGTCACATAATACATGAGGATAAATAAGACATGGTTAAAAAATTCGTTTTCATTAATTTTATGGAACTGACCATTCGTCATCAAGGAACTATGTGTACACGTACATGTATATGAGGATGAGGAAAAAAAAGTCGACGAGTTGACGAAGAAAAAGAAGAAACGCGTAAAACCAGTAGCAGTACTTCTGAACGCGTTGGCGCCAGATTTTTTGCGTCACCCGTTATAATTACCACGGTGGAGTCATTACGTTTGGGTTCACCAAAATAACAACGACCATAAACCATATATACATATAAACAGATACTCACACACGAATGGGATGCATATACCTCTGAAAATTTTCATTGATGCGAGATACTGCAGTATTTTTTTCGCAGAATGGAATAATGCGGTCACGTCAAAGGTGTTGGGCAACGACGTCAAAGTATCATTGGCTCAATGATGAAGTGGAATTATGTCCATGTAAAAAATCAAACTTGAGTGATCCATGTTAAGATTAAATATTTTCCTGAATATATTTTGATGGATTCTGTACAATTTGCCACTTGATTTAAAAATTTTATTTCATTCTACTTCAACTGCTAGAATCATCTTTAATCAAATTTATGCGATTCATTTCCAATCCTTCTCCTTATTTTGAATGCATATATAAAAATATATGTATGATGTGCAGAAAGTTTATTGGTACAACCAGAAGAATGAATAAAACTAAAAAAGAAAAGGTTTCCATATTTTCAAGCGCACAATTGAAATTTATTTGTATATAGGAATTTCGTTTATTATACCTTGAAGAATTGGTTAGTAAGATACATAACTTCAGACAGCTACCACATTTGTATAACAAAAGATGGTGATCAGTGTGTATAGGTGTGTGATGGTGGCAGTGGACCCCTTCGCGTCACTCTCCCGCCCGCCCCATCGTGAAATATAAAGTTAGCGAGTAGAGAGAGGAAGAAATTCTCTCTCATTCGCGCGTGTGCACAATGTATGTGTTGTATGAATATATATACACGTTTTGAGAATAGTGTAAGCCACCGAACATCTTCAAGGCCACGTATGATATGAGAAGAAGTGGAGAAAGAGAGAAAAAGAAACGATGAGGACGGACCATGCTGGTGAGTTCGTAACACGGGTAGCCCTCAACTCACAGCTTAAATCGTATTAAAGTCTCATTTTTTTTTCTTCATCTTATTTTTTTTCTCTCTCAATATCCCTCTGCCATATATTTATCTTTCGCTCGCACACATACCAAATTCAGGGGCACATCGGATTATACAGGACACGGTAATGTTTAAGTGCCTCGCCATTCGTCTTCTAAGTATATATATATAGACAGACATTACCACCGAGTGAGCGTTTTTGAATTTTTGACAAGAGCAGGAGCGAAATGACAAAGAAAAAATTCAATGGAATTGTTGTGTAGGTGAATTTACTTTGTCAATTTTTTTCTATGCATCATGGAAAAAAAAGAAGGTCTTTGTGAGCTTTGAAAAATGAATATAAAGAACGAGAGAGACAGTGGAACAGAGGTTTGACATCTTTTCATTTTTTCTTTGTTTTGATTCATCTGAAGTTTATTAGGCTGAGGGTGAATAACTTTAGCCTGGTAAACTTTGACCTAATGAAGTGATATATTTCTCATGACAAAGACAAGGCGAAAGCTATTCATAAACTTTCTTACACTTCACTCTACATTTCTTTGTGTTGGAGATCAGTGAAACAATATAAATGTAAAAAAAAAACCATATGTACTCGATATGGTGAAGATGATACAGCAATGATGAATAAAAATTCGAGACTTGAAAGATTCTAGTAAACAGATTCCTCACATAACCCATTGATATAATAATAATAACCAACAAAAGAATAACACAGACATTTGTATACAGAAGTGAAAATATTATCCTTTCATTATGACATTAAAAACAGAAATTGAGAGAATAACTATTTTCCAATTGTGTATTCGAATATTCATTCACGGCCTGTTCTAAATATGGAACAAAAAGCACTACAGATCTACTGAAAGATCAATTTTGACTTCTGTTGTTTGACGAGAAAATAATAATAATGATAATACCAAGGCGAAAGTGAAGAAAGAAAGAAAAAGGAAGATGAATATAAAGTCGACCTATACCTAGAGTAAAAGACGCAGGGGATATATCGAGGGTCAGTGCACTCCAAAGAAGTATCTTTCTTCCACCATCTGTGGTATGTATATGTGTGTGTATGTGCGTGTGTGTACTTGTTTTCAGCTGACTCGTGAGTATTTCTTCGTGATATATTTTTCTCCAGACTACATACATAAATACATATACATTGATGAGTTTTATGTTCATGTAATAACAGTCCAACTAAATTCGCGATGGATCGTGGAGAGACGGAGGAAGAAATCATCTCCATTTTGTGATTCCAAAAACGAAAAATTAATTTTGTCAAATTATTAAATCAATTAAACAGCAATATTTTCTGATAAAAAGAAAAGTGAAGACAATTTGTTTCAAAAAAGACCATACGGGCGACAAAATAAGAATTCACAGCGACCACATTAAAAATAAATGGAAAGAAAAAAGTTTTTATGTATGATCGGTTGACTGCAGCGAGAGTGAGGGACAGGCAGGTACTAAGAAAATGAGAGGAATAAAAGGAGATCAATAGTGGTTACAAGGGGAATAAAAAATATGAAAAGATATATTATGAAGAAAGAAAGAAAGGAGAGAAGAAAGGTGATGGTGGCGATGGTAAAGGAGGAGGAGGTTGAAGCAATGGGGAGTAAGAATGGAGTGAAAAAAAAATTGCACCCATAGAGGGTAAAAAAAGAGCGAAAGGGACTCAAGAGTAAGTGACTGAGAAAGAGAAAGAGACCAATAGGGAGATGAAAAGAGTGACGAAACCGGCTATGACGCCCCCCGTGAGGGCTAAGTCCAAGGGTCCACCCGGTCAAACGAAACCAGAGACGAGCAAAAAAATAAACATGGTCAAGAAGAGAGCGAGAGTTATATATATATATATGGTGATGACGATGTAAATTGTATATATAATAGTGAGTGAAAACACAGAGACAAGAGAAACATAAATATTTTTAGTATCATCAAAAAATGAACAACCCAAAACAATTTCAAGAAGTAATACTCTTACTCTGCTTTTTTCATCACATTGCTAAACTCTAAGCGGATAGAATAAAAGTTGATAATTGTCGAAGTAATACAAGAGAAAAAAAATCTGTCAATACTAATATAGAATTCTATATAGAAAAAAAGTTTTAATATTTTCATTTATTATACATTTTATAATCCTGCTGCTGTGTATTTTTGTTCCACCAGAATATAAGAGAATAAGATCGCGCGATACTTTATATTTATAAACTCAGGATGATAAAAAAAAAATATAATTCGAATAAAAATTATAGGTTCTCTATTCAATTCGTTTTTTTTCTGGGTGTATACATGAATATACAAATATAAAAAGGTAAGAAGAGAGGAAGACAATAATGTGAAGCGAGCCAGTAGCAGGATGCGTATTCTGCGCGGTAGCGCTGATAAACGTAGTGTAGTAGCCAGCGCCCCCTGTACCATGGAAAACGACGCGAAGGACGAGAGTAGAAAGATACGTGCAAAGGTATAAAGATGATGATGATGATGGCGGCAGCAGTGCAGAGTATATGGTGGGGTAATATCGAAGTAGTGTTAGCGTGTGCGAAAAAAAAAAAACATCCAAAGAGTTGAGAGAGTGCCTTACCATGCACGAGACTGGCGCGTCCCCGGCAGCGAACAAGAAGTCGTGTTGAATCTTTACTTGCCAGAGGATTGGGCTCGCTTCGCGAATGGTAGAGAGAAAGAAAAAAAAATAATGTTTATGCGAAGATGAAGACAAGGATGACGAAGAAAAAGAAGATGGTGATGAGGAAGCAGAAGGAAAAATACGTGATGCGACCACGTTACACATACACATACCCAAACTCACGCCAATATCAGCGATTTCAATCTATATTCGTCTTTCACGTTTCTCGTTTGATGATGAGAGTGGATTGAGGGCTCTCGGTTAATTTTATATTTCACTCCAAACGATCGTTAAGACACTACATAATTATATATGTTAATGTAAACGATCATATTTCATTTTTTTTTACCTTTCATTCGATATTTCTTCGAATTTATTTTCACAAATATGATTTATTTTTTTATAATTTTTAAATTGCATCCATGGAATATCAACGGTATATTTATACTGCCATATCTTGCTTTTCTGTTTTACTTGTTCATTCTATTGCTGAATTGCAGTATTCACTCTCAAGTCTTTCAACCCGTGATAATAAATGAAATTGTTTAGGCTCGAAATAAATTGCATACTCATAAAAATGTTCAACTGAAGAGAATGTGTTAATTTATGTTATAATTAAATATAGCAAACATTTGTTTTGTTTTTCTGTTTCCCAATTGATGAGTAAATGTGAAAGGACTCGAATATTTCCATATCAATGATGATTCATCTTGTCGGATATACAACTGTACATATACGTGGGCTCATTAATCGCCTTCCTCTTTGTAGATAAGAAGTAATCGATTAACTTGCATGAACACGCGCGTGCATCGTCAGGACGTGGTCTTTTGTTCCTTTCTATATTCCGCTCTTAATATTGTGAACTTTGCGAGTTGTCCAAAGTAAAAGCTTGACGCACACGCCTTCATACACGGTTAATTCCTTCATTCTCTACTAACTCTTTGCTCTCATTATTTAATTTATTTATTTCCGCCCAAATTTTCTAATTATATACACTTCAACAATCATAACAATATCATCGAATTTAGTATTCTTTTTTGAACGGTTAAAATTTACAAGTCATGGTATAGGAATTTTAAAAGTCATTCTGTACCAAAATTATGTCTTCCAATTTGACAGCACATATTTACAAACCTATTCGACTATTTTAGCTCGCAAATGACTGAACAGTCAGAGGGTAAACTAAATTGTAACATTGAACCACTGAAAATTAAAATTGAATAGAGAAACATCGTTCATAATTTACAATTCGTCGAAAGCATAAATAAACAAGAGAATATCATCATTCTTCAATCATTGTATTCTCTGAATTCAGATCATTATTTGATCGTTCATAAACACCATTGCCAGCAAACATTTTTATAGTTGTTTATTAAATAAAAATAAATAAAAACAACATCTTGAGAATGAAAAAGCCAAGAACAAACTAACTGCATGCCCGTCCATAAATTCTGTCAATTAAGATATATAAAAGTTGGATTGGTGCAAAAATATTTACTGCTGAGGCAATAGATTTACCTTGGAAAGGACAAGAGACGAGCTCTCAGTCACTATATAGCTGTATATGTATATAATAGATATATATATATATAGATAGATATACAGATATATACTTGAAGCAAGAAAGGCAAGAGAAGAGAAGTTTGCACTGCACTGACCGGACTTTGAACTCGCTACGTGGTAAACAACAGGTACATTGCACCCTGCTTCACGTAATTCGTAAGTGCTCTTTACAAAGAGTGAACGAATTGGGTGAGTGAAAAAGGTGAGGTTGTGGTGAGATGAGAAGCATGAAAGATATGTAGTACTATATCTACTTCACTTTATATTATATTGAATATTCTGTTGACCTCTACGACGACGAGCAGTATTCAACCAGCCATTCGCGTTTTCAGTCTCTTCAAGTCCATTGCTTGACACCCAAATCGTTCTTCATGAATCATATTATTATGTATTGATACTTGGAAAGAACGAATTTTTTTTTACCAGTCAGAATAAAGCAGTTCAAGTGCTTCATTTTTTTTTGCTGGAAAGAGATACACGAAAAGTAAAAGTATTCTGTTACCAATCGAATTTATATTCTTGTCGATACATATATTTTGTGGTTTTTTTCATATTATCGCTTTGTGGATTTAAATGATATGTGAAAAATGAGTTGGAGACGTGGAACTGAAGAAAAAAAAATACTGCAATTATTATCACACAGTGCATACAGCGATTTTGACCTAGATCTACTCTGTTGATTTTTTTTTATAATTTCCAATTAAATTCTTGCCTGGTTGTCATCATCTCCTCGCTCATTATTATGTAATGAGGATTGATAAATGATAATGCACCAAGAAATTAATACAATGAGTAAAAAATGAAAGGAGAGAAAATTGGTGCTGGGACTTTTCTCATCTTATTTCTAATCAAGTCCAAACGAGATTGAGGAGTGAGCTACGATGATTATCAATTTTTTCGGATTTATATCCAATTAAAAAAAATAGAGTCTGTCTCTCAGCGATATATAGCTTTTATAGAGCAATGTAGCGGGTATACCATTTACTTGACTCTGAATTTACTCAGTCGGCCATTCGTGTGGCCGCCCGTTGGTTAATGCCACTCTACTGTATACAAGAGCGCAGTGCCGCAGTGTATAATGCGCCGACGAAAACACGACCGTAGCGCTTTGTTCAACCATCGCGGTCGCGGTAATCCGTTTTATCTTGACTCGACGAGGAGCACTGACTTCAATTTTAGTTCGTAAACACACCGCAGTAACACTATAGTTTACCCACCCATTTTCCTCCTGCACAAAATTCATCACCGTACATGTGAATAAATAATCTCAATACTCGAACAGAAAAACTCATCTGATATCTGATAAGAAGAAATAAAAATACAAAACATAAAACATTATTCTTGTCCTATATAAACTTGTTTTTTCTTCTTTCCATTTTATAATGGTTACGTCCATAACAATTTCCATTTCATAATTGAGTGGAAATGTTTTGATATTTCTTGATGAATATGTAAAAATAAATTTTTCTGATCGATCAAATAAATTCTCATTGTACACATTTATGTTGTGGCATTTTAATGTTTCCGTTTTTCTTTCAATATATGTACGTATATATGTGTATGTGACTATATGTGCGCGTGTATATACACACATTCTAAAAATAATTGGTTATACTCTCGCGGCGTTGTTGCGCCTTGGCAACAGAAGGCGACCTTTACGTGCATAGAGAAACACACCGCGTTGCGCGCCCGTTCCCGCACTGACTCTTACTCAAGTACATCCCGTTCACTGGCCCAACAACACAATTCCAAAGACCATGAAAACGGAAAGACCGAAAACAGAAAAGAAAAAAACTCCATATATAATTCATAATCTACAATCAACAAGTTTCTATTTATAATTCATATTTTTCTTTCATAATTTCCATGACCCATTTCAAATGTTTTTTTTGTTATTTTGGAAATAAGAAAGTTGTCTAGTTGAGAAATAAATTTCATAACGCACAACAAATACTTTCCAATTGATATTAAATTTCACATATTCTCTTAAGTTTCGATAAGGTCACAGACAAAGGCACCCATTGTAATGCGTTCAGCAATAAATATATAATTTTTTTTTGGCGGAGTTAGTGCAGTTCTCATTTATTTAACACGTCATCTGTAGACTAACCTACATAAATAACACGGAAATTCAACGCCACATCCATAAAGAATATGCAATGGGACAAACTATCATTTTGTGGTAATGAGTTGTCCCATATCTCAACCGCAAAATCCTATTCATTTTACTCATCACTGTCTCGACAACCTCAAACACCGAAAACATTTTTCTATATTTTATCCTAAGACTTTTTTTCCTGCTATATGTACTCCCAAATTGTACTTCAACCATGACCGGAAATTATGCACTTCGTCATCATCATTGAAACTTCACGTGGCAGGAACTTGAGTATAAGTGGACAAGAAAGAAAAAATTGTCAATATGTATATAAAGAGATAGAAAAAAGAAACTTTTTTTCTTCGACGCGTGTGGAAGGATATCGGATTTTTGTTTGGTTTCCTCTTCCGACCCGCGGGTTCGAGAAGAGACAGTTTGGAAGCATAGAAGCACGTGCAGGATGTCTTGGGTCTCGGTTATATACAGTAATTCGATCGCTAAGCTTCGAAATTGATCGTGTTTCTATATACTCATAACGAAAATAAAAAATTTCGGACACTTTTTTTTTCTTTTCGTTTCATAATAATAATGATAATATAACAGTGGGTAATCGTGACGCGTGATACGAATATTTTAGTTTGTAAAGAAACCCTATATCGTCCCGCATATCTTTCGACTCGCTCCTTAAATTAACTCTCAAAAAAATTGAATTAAAATTTAGAATTAAAAATATGTCATGAAATAAATATGCGTTGATATTATTTAATTTCTCGTCATCATTATTACCAATTCGTTTGTTCCAAGGTTGAATTCGACTGTTATACCGCAGTCGGCTGTTAAAATTGTCCATATAAATTACTCTGAAAAAAAATTGTTTGTGTGATTTTGTTTTTCTGAACTGGCGCGCGAGCTCACAGTTTTAGTGATGTCTGTGTGATTCGGGAGCATCCACTGTCGTACGCGCACCTGCTGGGCAAAGATGTGGTAGTGGTTGTTGAAGAAATGGGTCTGTAGAAGAAAAAGACGAAAGATGAGGACCAATACACATACATGGGCTAAATAAAACTAGCATAACTGCACGGATACTGTTGCACACGCAGTCTTTTATATGTGCGTTTATATACTACTCCGTTGGAATCGTCTCTTGCGTCGTAACCAATTTTCTACCGTGCACCTGCCGTCTCAATTTTACCCTGACGTCCCTCCGATTTGCCCAAGATTATATTCACTTGTGTATTGCGAATCACGACGACAATGGGCCCAATGGTGTTGCTCTTGGGGGAGATGTGTTTACCGATTGCGATTATTTATATATGGACCATGAAAAAACATTTATAAAATACAAATGTTATACTCATTTGTCGCATACAATGAATCATGCGACAAAAATATGCATATCTGTATGAAAAAAAAAAAACAGAAATCCTGTCTTTATCTCAATCTAAAATAATATGGAACTGGGGATAAAAATAATTATACACAAACATTTTTGTATTATTCATTATATCTTTTTAATAATTCTTTTTTTATTATGAAACAATTGTTTTGTTTATCTATTCCAGTGTGTTAGTTTTTTTATTTAAACTCTCTTATTAATATTATTGTTTGTTTAATTATCGTAATTAGATTGTTGTTTTTGTTTTAAGTGTATTCGAGTAAATGAAATTATTTGTTTACATTTGTTTTTTTTTTCTTTCTATGATGTTTAGTGTTACAGAACGGTAGAATGTATATGAGAAATTAATGGATGGCTGTAGTGATGGGAAGTGGAGAAGATGTTTCATGTTACTTTTTTTTTAATCGTTCACTCTGCTGAAACGTTCGTTATTAATTGCTGCTTGATATTTTTTTACCATCATGGCACGTAACATACGTATACAATAACATACTGACACACGATACACACACATACACACGTATTCATGAAAATTTTCTCCATTTACCACCTCTATTCGATACCTGTTATATTATTCAATTGCTGTTTGTGGTATATTGCTTAATACCATTTGATTTATATTTGAATCTAAATATTACACATAAAATAATAATTATCGACTAATTTATTATTACTGAGATCATACTAATACATCACAGGGTTACATTCATAAAGTGTTCTTTTATTATTTTTCGTTTTCATTATTTGTAATTTTTTTTTTTTCGAAATTTTCAAATTTTTTCCTTCTGTTTCATTTCATTCACAATTATGAGAAACAGTGTGTATAGGCGTTTTCTTTTTCAATTGTCATTTCATTGTCGCAATACTATAAAAATTATTTTTGAATCAAGTTAAGTGTTGACTTATACAACATTTTCATTTTAAATTATTTAATTTTATTCATAACTCATGAACAAGTTTAATTCTTTCTTTACACATTTTTGAGCCAATTTTTTGATTTAATCTGCATCGATGATTCTTGCTCTGTCATTCCTCACGCATTCACATTGTACTACATCAATCCTCATCGCACTTTTATCTTGTTTCTAATAATTTAATTATTTTCGTTTATTTTGGCAAACATTTTTGCGCTTGACGTCTCGAATAGAAAAGGAAAACTGCACATACTGACCAAAGTAAGTATAAGAAATATTGTTCTATTGCGGGATATACATGTAAATTTACATATACATATTAAAATCGAAAAAAAGAAAGAAAAAAAAAATAAGGATAAAAATATTAGTTTGTAACCACCAGTCGTATTTTTTGGCTATAATCTCAAAATGATAATGAGGGGACAAAATGGGAGGATCATGAAAATTAGTGGAAATATTATTAACTTGGGAAACAGCACACAAACACATGAGTATAGATGGAGACGAAGCGAAAAAAAAAAGAAAAAAAAGTAAAGTCAATTTTTATTCGGGCTAATGAATCAAACAAATAATTTATGTTTTATTAGACGCGTATCTATTTAATTTAGATAATATTTGTACAAGATTTCGATTATTTATGCCCGTAGTGACTTGATTCGCCGAGAAAACATATATGCATATATACATATATATATATATGTGTGTGTGGGTGTGTGTATATAAAAGAATGATAAAAGAAATTCATTAATACGTTATCAAAACTATTTTTGTTTTCCTTCTGTAGGGCCATCCAAAACTTCTCGTGACTGCAATGGGCGATGATTTATTTTCTCGAAAATAAAATTCAAATACAAACAAAAGTGTCAAATTTTTTTTGTCATATAAGTTTCCACGATTGTATTTTTTTCTTTATTCTGCTTGTATCTTGTTGAGGTACGAATGAGGAAATCATTAATAATTAATTAATTTGTGAAAAAAAAAGGAAAACGAATAAACAAAAAAAAATAAAGCGAATTCGAGATAATGATTTGGCATCAGCTGTACTTTTTTTTTGTAATTCGCGTACAGGAGATCAATTCTTAAACTCTTGGGTATCGTAGTAAAATCTATTTGAATTGTCATTATCGAATTATTGACGTTATGTCAAAGACGTATACAATTTTTTTTTTGTTATTGTTTTTGGCAATCAATAATCACTTATAATAAATTTATTTCCACAGTTGAAGCAAGGAACATTCCGCAATTCGTAAACGACGATTGTTAGAACGCGTCTATCGAAACTCCAACTATTTTCAATTAAGTTTATTAAAAGTAATTTTCAATTCAATTGGAACGTAACGAAAAAAAAAAAAGATTGAAACTGCATTTATTGTATATAATTGTTGTTGCCTATTGACTCGATGAATTTCTGTTCCACAAAATTTCAATGACGAATGAAAGAAAAATAATTTTTAGAAGGCGAATGAGAGATTCACAAATTCAAAAATTCGATAAAGACATTAATTACAAAATACGTATACTCTTTTCTTAAGTTAATATGAAAAATAGATTTAAAAATTATCCACTACAAAAGACGTCTCTCTTATTTTTGTTCCCCCATTCTCTCTCCACCTTTCTCTTTCCCTTCCGATCCCATTCACTCATCTATTCAATAAGTGAAATATCAAATCCAATCTCAAATCGCATTCAAATTTTCACTATTGATATAGGAAAAGAAGATGAAAAGCAGCAAAGAAAAAGAAAAATGAAGAAAAAAAAGTACATACGTCACATCGTTTAAATTTTCATAATTTTCTTATCTCGTACGGGAGTCATGAGAGTGAATCAAATGTTCTTATACATGAGTCTTCACAATGATATATAATATACCCCATAATGCCCGTGCCAAAACAAAAAAAAACTGAACACCCAACATTGTTTTTTTCCTTTCATCTCGAATATACAATAATTGTTGATAAATGTTATTCGCAATTTTTTCCCTCACAATTAACCTATTATCGTCAAACTACGCTGCGTGCGTTCATGTGTGGCATTTATTTGTTATTAATTTCCATATATATATTACATATATATATATAAATTTGCGCCCCAGTGCGAATAAACCTACGTGAATGGCACAGCCAAAGGACTTCAATAAATTTTTCTGTTCAATCCTCTCGTGGCAATCCCGACCAACTATCCGTGCAACAAGACAACTATTCAATAATCTTTTTATTTATTCGTTTATGCTTATATATACTTTTCTATAACTATATTGAGACGTTTTTTTATGTATATCACCGGATGCACTAGGATTATTTATGTTTTAATTCAATTATATTCATTTATATATTTATTATCAATTATTTTCTCTACTCACTAAACTATATCGCGATGATTTTAGAATAAAAATATTGTTATACAATTATCATAACTTTAAAGTACGAAAAAAAAAGAGAAAAATTATATTTCAGGCTACAATAATTTCATATCTGCATGAATGTAAACACATCTACAGATATTCGTGTATATATTTATATATAATTGTATAAATGTCGATAGATGGTTTTTTTGTTCGCCAACGTCAAAAGTGCGACAATAATTAAATGGACAAGGAAAAATTATCAAGAAGAAACAGGAAGAAGAATTGAAGTAGAAAGAAAAAAAAAGAAACAGAAAGATTTTAGCTGCGTATTTGACCCGCGTTGCGTGAAATTTTTTCTGGAGGCTCCACCATACTCTTCTTCGTGCTACTGTTCAACGAACGTTTGCGGCTCTGCATGAAGTCTGTAACACAAAATAAAACAAAAATGTTACATTTGATATACGAAAAAAATTTAATTTGTATTTTTTTGTCCTCACTCCCAAACATAACTTTCACATCAAATTGACTTTCCATATGTAAAATGTATGTCCCAATTTTTCGTGCCAGTCATACTCATATGTCTATACATATATATATGTCTATATATTTTTTGTATATATACACACGATCCCTCTCGTACGCCGAACACATCTGTCAGGATTTTCCGACCCCCCTAGGACTATTCTACTCCCCTACACCGTATGTCACGCATTTAATATCGCACGCGACAGATAAAACCCCGAGTGTGCACCCCATTTTTTGATCTATTATTATCCACCACGACATTTGCATCCCACCCTGTACATATATATTATATTTTCAAAAGTCATTCCTATCACGAATGTCCTCCCATTCATTTTTTTCCATTAATCACCTCCCGATTGATCTCTATCGTCAACGCGATTCTAATCTATTCTGTGACACAAACACGTTCATTATCACTGGAATCATCCAAAAAATTTGCTCCTTCATATTAATTTTATAATATTTAATTCATGAAAAATAAACGGAAGTTAATAAAATTAATTTTTGATGATTGGTAAATATGATTATTTCATTTCCATGTATTTCCTCTGTTGGTTTGTTAATGTTGTATGTTTCCATCAATAAACTTGATAAATTTTATTCCGCCGGTATTTTCGTGTATATTATTTTTTTTTTTCTTCATTTTTCAATCTCGAAGGTCATGACGTCGTCGCGGCGCCTCCGACGATGACGGAAGGTCTTTGATAATTTATCGTGTACGAGTGAGTGGGCTCATACAAAACACACTAATA
The DNA here is from genome assembly GCA_030523045.1 of Meteorus cinctellus. Taxonomy (NCBI): domain Eukaryota; kingdom Metazoa; phylum Arthropoda; class Insecta; order Hymenoptera; family Braconidae; genus Meteorus; species Meteorus cinctellus. The sequence goes on along the minus strand of JAPYZF010000007.1, from coordinate 105,033 downwards.
TAATCATACAAATACATTGTACACATATATACATAATATAGTCTCGTATTTGCACGCAAGCGCGCGAAGAGAAACGATCCGCGAAAGTTGCGGTGGGTCAGGGTATTTCGTGTGTGTGAGTATTGTTGGTATATATATTCGTATCCCAAAGACAGAATGAGAATAAGTCGAGTGCTATACGATATGAATGTAAATAACGATACAAAAATTATTAAAACAAATAATTTGCCAATCAATAATTACACAAATTCACTAACAATATTTAACAACTCATTTTTAATTATATGTCAAATATTTATAATTCACACAATGAAAAATAAATTTATTTCCCCCCGCAAAATTATCAAATGCAAACGTACAAATTTGTTCGACATTCGTTCAGTCACTTCGATAAACATATAAATATGGGTCAACTATTTATAAAATGAAGGCCGTTCAAACGGTTCTCTCTTCGTTGAAAAGAATTTTCTGACATGCGGGCTAGAGTCTTTTGCATACAAAAAAGAAACAAAAAAAAAGAAGGATTCCATCACAAACAAAAGCAGACAAAAACAGCAATAAGAGTTTCCATGTGTGCAAGGGAATCTAATAAAAATACCATCGTCTTCAAAGTATTTCTGTATTATCAAACATAACTTGTCCCTTTTCTTCTCCAATTTTTATGTTAATTAACTCATTAAAACATCATCAAATGTTATGTTACTGATATACGAGAAATGCTGAAACTCTTTTGTTATTGCAATCCCTCATAATTATCTATCTATTCATGTTGGAAAAGAGTAATTCTACATGAATACATTAACAATGTTTGATTTTCATTCCCGCCATCTAGCGTGAAGAAATTTTCATTATCATCATATCATTATAAATTTCAGTCGGTAAGACAAATTGTGAATGAATATAAAGCTGACAATATGAATATTCTTCACATTCTGCGAACAATTTGCACGAGAACTGTAATGTAAAGATAAAACATCAATGACATTTAATTCAACCCCAAGGATTTTAAATGTCTGAGTACAGCGTGTAAAATCCCCTTCTGCCCTTCGCAAGGGGAACGAAATGCGTGAGGGAAAAATGCACACATTCAATGCCCCATCGTAAACGCACAGCTGATACCCCCATGTACACGTGGAACCAGTCCCATGCGCGCGTCATTCGTGGGGGTGCGAGTGGGTACGGGCCCACTGAAATATATAAATATATATATATGTATATTTACATAGAGCGAGAAGGGTCGATACGAAATAGAAATAGGAAACAAGAAAGAGGGTACTATGTTCGAAATTTTACCCTATGTAACAGCTGACCACTTTCTCATTAATAAAGTACGTTACGAAAAATACTATCGCTTTCATCCCGCTCACTCGTGCTTGCGCATACTTCGGGTCGTTCCCCTTTCGATTATCATTCTTCACCACCCCCTTATGACTAAAATAAATTTTCCCATTTGGTCTGTAACGAATTCAATCCTGTACGGATTTCCATTAATTTATTTATTATTGATGTGCATTCTAAAATAATGGGAATGAATTGATTACCTTTCTGAAATATTGATCGGTTGTTTTTCTATTTTTTTTTTTTTCTATACTACTGTTTTGTATTATCTAGTTCACACGTTGTCTATCAGGTCTACGTTTATTCCAAGGTCCTGCTAATAAATTCGATGATTATCATGTATTTTGTAATGCAAAAAAAAGTTGGGTATGTCATTTATACGGTTGAAGAATTGTGTGTATTTTATATTCTTCTTTTGGAACGAATGATTTGATTATTTGCATCAAATTTAGTGTTGAACGGTCGAGAATATGAAGAAGTTCTGCAAATTATATGAATTTTTTATAAAATTTAATTCTTTAATTGAACAAAAATATTTGAATTGTCAGTTTAAGAGTTCAATTTTTCATATTGGAATTGTCAGATAACAGAAATGTTTGTATTTTCAATAATTTATTGATAATTTAATTTCAAAAAATGATATTTTATATGGCAATTGATGACTGAGATAAATTCGTTTATGTCAATTTTTCCGAATAAAACTGTCTCATTTTACTATCAATTATTTGATTTAATCACAAAATTGTCTAAGATGTGAACAATGCGAAATGATCCTACAATTCTGCAAAGAAAATTCCAACATTGTATTCGTTTTTTTCTCATTCTTATATCCCCCAGTTTGTGTGACGTCCTGAAATAGTAGCGACGCGTGGGTGTTATGAATATGAATGTGTATGCACAGTTAATGTACAAAATAGCAACGAAGAGGAGAAGAAGTACACTCGACGACAGTGTGAATTTTTTTCTTTTGAATATGATAAATTAAATTTTAATGGCAATAAAGCAGTAATATAGTAAATTCTTGTTTTCTTCTCTTTCGTCATACTCAGTTGTTTATCCACATACGTACATATTGACGTCACAAAAATACCTCAGTCTTTTCGATGGCATTTCTTCGTATAATCCATAAACAACTAATTCACAATTCGTCCCATTCTACCAATTGACTTTGACCCACTGCCTTATTCGATATTATCAAGTCACTCATATACGATTACTCATACTTGTGGCGGACGAAGAATTCACGATCACAAATTTCCCCAACATTTTTTTTTCACTCATCGTGTTTATAAATTATATTTAATCAGTTCGATTCAACGAAATTTATATAGATGTATTGAACACAAAAGAAGAAAGAAAAAAAAAACAAAACAAACACAACGAACAATAAATAACAAGAAGAAATAGTGTATGGAAAAAAATTAATTTGCAATTCAACGTGGTGACATTACATACATATATATGTATGTATATTTATGTTTTATTTCTTCTTTATTTATCGACGATGCATAAAAATGAAGAGACAAGTTTATCATATTGTGTGAACTTCTCGGCATTATGCGACCCAAATAAATAGCTCTAAATTAAAAATAAATTCGTGAAAAGGAAGGAAAAAAATATAATCGCAAATACATTACGCGCCTTATCTAACGGCAAATGCAGTTGTCGCCGAGTCAGAACTGACACCTCATTTTTTTGTACACACGCAAAAAAAAAATAATATTTATCCATTTGAAATTATGAACTCAATGTGAGAGTTGAATAAATATGATATCTCAATTTGAATAAAACCGAAACCACAACATTACAATATTTAATTAATTTCTTAATTTCTTCGACTCCAATAAATATTTACCACAATAATTAAAATGATATCAAGAGGATGTATAACATATATAACATATGAATATCATAATTGAACGTTCTTCGATGTATTTGAATACCAAAAGACTTTGAATTATGAAAATTATACGAAATGTCAATGATATGTAACTTGTGCAACACTCAACTCTTAATCTAACAATGACAGATTAAAAAAATTCACTCAAGACTAATCCACTATAATTTAGCAGCGAACTCATGAGATACGAATGAACAACTCATAAAATTTAATACTTTCAAGTGAAAAGAAAATAAAATTGTTTGAAAAATAAAACCAAAAGAATTGGCATGTCAAATTCGATGCAATAAAATGATGCACAGCTCGACTGTCTGATGTAAATTTTTCTTTGCACTATTTACTGAAGATTATTTCGATTGATTGATGCAGATTTTTTTTGATTAACTCGAATCAGTTCGTGACCCAAGGAATTAAAATGATAACACCCTTTTAACAGGTCAAAGACCTAGGAAACGAGTATTCATAATGCGGATAATAAAAATAATAATAAATGCTTACCGGTGATACTGGTTTGTTTTCTCGCTGAAACTGGCAAAATTGGTGTTGTTGGTTCTTCAATAACAATGCGATGTTTTTTCCTGTAGCTACTATGAACGAAGTCATCGTCGGACGTTGTTTCAACGCCAATTTCTGGTACTCGTGTTTCTTGAGGTGGTGTTCTCTCAGCTTTATCGGCAACAGTAGCCAATGATTCAGTAACCATAGGTGATAATGATGACGATCGTCTTGATGATGATGCTGGTTCATTTATTTTCTTGGGCGTTGATGGTGAATGTTTACGTAAATAAGGCATTCCCCTCAATGCATATGGTTCGGGTACAATTTCTTGTGGTCCAATAATCTCCCAATCGTATCGTGAATTATTTCTCGGTAATTCTAAGTGAAAGTCAAATCCCCAACGTTCAGCATCCAATATTGATTGGGCCTTGAGTTCGCGTTCGGCAAGCGCCCGCGCTGCCGCATGATCAACGGGCCCAAATAGGTCCCGTCGGACCCTCGCTAATGCTGCACGACTTGGAGCAACTCTACCACCACTATTTCCATTACCGCTAACCAAGTTACGACTCATCTCAGTCATGAGCGCGGGATTCATCACTCTTGCGCTCATATTTTATTTTTCCTATTGAATAAACGACGCCCACGCTATTTTTATTGTCTCATAAACAATGATTTATTGTGTTCGTCTCTGTATAACAACCACTCTGCTATTAATCTTATTCTCCACGAATAAATCTCATATATTTGACTTTCCTCTTGCAAATAATTATCTCCAATATTCGTCGTAAATTTGAATTCGCCGCGCAATCAGACACCATTTGCGATACTTCAAGTGATAGATAACGAGCTAGTGGGCATACGATGTTTCTCTGTATGTGAGCTATATATATGTGAATTAGTGGCGCTCACAATGAGCGCTCAACTCTCTCTCTAGTCACACAAGCACGAGGGAGAAGCTTTCCTGGAATCTCTAGCCGAGTCACATATGCATTTACAAATGTGAACAAACACGTCTGCATACACTCACACTGGCCGTAAAGTGAAGTGGCGGGGGAATACCAATACGCGTGCGCATAAGGCGTGTTCCTCTCACACAATCATGCACATAGATACACAGTATATATGGATATATATATATATCTATGTATGTATATTGGAAGAGACGATTTTTAGAGGCCTGAGGCGCAGCGCGAGAATAAGCGCGCGCAACTCAACAACAATATGGCAACGCTGTTAAACGTGCGTCGGTATACGTATCTATGTATGTGTATCTCTCTCACTGCCCCTCTCTCACACACTACAATTCCCGTGTATCACTGACTCCGTTTTATATTTGAGCGGGTTCAAGCTGTGTGTGCTCTTCTTCAACGGCGGGAGAAATTTTAATCCAACACAAAATATATTTTTCTCATTTATTTCGAATTATCACTTATTTTTTTTCCCAAATTTTCCCACAAATTTTATGTCTCTTCGTAAACGTATCACATACACAAAATGTACGATGTTGTATTAGGTCTTGCAACGAATGATGCAACGAGGGGGGAAAAAAATAAATCACAGAATTAGTTTCTCCCCGTCTTTTTCAAACAAAAGTTAATTTTCTATTTGTCTTTCAACCTTTTTATCTCGTTTACTCGTGCGAATTTTCTCGTTGTTTATTTTACGTGGTATTTCTTTCTTTTTTTATTTTACCCGCGCACAACACACGTATTTTCATCGTATCTCAACTTCCCTGGCAACGTAGGTTTAGTTGTATAGCGGTTTCACGATGCTCCAACGAGCGTCGTGCGCGCATCAAAATCAACCAACCCAAGTTCGAAAACAAAATGCGGCAACGCTGTACGCACTTGCGTGCGCGAGTCAGGCAATGGATTGAAATACGTGTTGGAAACGAGACGCTAAGAAGCGGGAGAGTCTCTTTTCATATATAATTCCCACACATATACATATATATATCTAATATATGTATATATTAACACGCACTACGGGGCCAATCACGTCGTTGTTTGTGTGTTATTGACGCACTTTCCACCACGAGATTTTTTTTTCTCTTCTTTTTTTTCCTCTCGTTCGCCTACGAATAAATTGCTATGTTCACACATCTATTCACCCACCGTCAATATTACACTCGTTTGATTCTTGGAGTTGCGGTATATTGCACTGGTGCCCATATGAACAGAGTATAACCTCCAAAAAAAAAATGTTGGAGCAAAAAAAGAATTATTGATTGTCTCACCTTGCAATAATGAAATTATTCAATGTTTCTGTTGAATTAGTTATGAAACATCACAATTTTCATTCTTTCTTGCAAATATCACGAGAAAATACGACAATTATATTTTTCCCGCGCTCAACACACTCAAATTCAATGCTGACAGATAAAATGTATATGTATATACATATATATCTGTACGAATGGAGAATTATATATTTATGACGATGATGCCGTGATACCCGCGAAATTTAATAAATTTAAGACGCGCGTGTGTCGTATTTGTTTGTTCACCGTACGGAATATACCGTGATGAAACGTTATGTGTGTATGTATATATATATATACATATATATGTATCTTCTGTTGAAACTGACTGCGCAAATGCGAGCGTGAATGGATGGAAAAAATAAAGAAGCGCGAACGAACGTACAGCACGTGTGAAGCGCTCTCTAGCGACTGATATAGGTGCCGTTTGCTACGGCCATCCGCGGGCTCCTCGTTCGTACCGTTAAATCGTATGAATTCGTATGAATTCGGTAAACATCGTTTTACGCCTTTACTTGTTTCCCCACTCTTCGTTCGACCTATCGCGACTCTTCTCGATGTGTTGCGACGCGTTCGTTTTCCACCCCTTTCCGCACTCGTCAGTTTTACTCCGATGTATATACTTTTAATACTTCCCACTATCGTGTTGTTGCGACGGTGAGTTGAGTATGATGCTCGGCCTCATCGTCATCGTCGTTCGTCGTCCGTAGTAACGGCCACATAGAACGCTTCACGCATGTGTATACACTTTGCTCCGCGTAAGCGCACCATCATCATCATTGTTGGATGACTGTATGTGATGAAACGAAGACGAGATGATGAGACACAATCTCGTGTGCTCTTGCGGTATGTAATGACGCGGGAATAGCAGCGAGGTAGAGATAGAGGACGAGAGACGAGGATTGTAAGCAATATGTGTATTTCTCGCCTATTTTTTTTCTTTTTTTCCATTTCATTTGATTCCTTTGTTTTTTGTTTCTACGCCATGATATTAAACAGTCCAATGCATTGACCCGCCATGTTTTTGTTGCTCATTTTTTTAGGTGAATCTGTGAGGTTAGTTCGAGGATGGAATCGAGGAAGTAAGAATAATAAATTGCGGTATTCTATTCTTATTTTTTTATAGTATGAGGTGGAGGTGTAATGATGGTTGAGGAGTAGAATGTTTATTTGGGTTTTTGATAAATTGAAGTATGATGTTTGTCATTTGTTTTGTCTCTTTTGCAACCGAGACCATTGAACTAGTTGTAAAATGGACGGCATACATTGATGTAAGCGATATAATGTCGTTGGTCCATGAATATGAGGGAATTAATTATTCCTATGAGAATCTCACAATCAATCCTCAATGCCATACGATGATTGTAGTTGAATAACAAATTTATAGGAATTGAGAAATTTCGTAATAGCTGTGGGTGATAGAGAGTTATATCTCATCAACAACTGAACGTTCCAAACTCTGAGAAAGTTGAAACTCTTTTCAACAATTAGACAACTTTTTGACAAATAGATAACCAATATTTTCACAAATTTGTGTTCCAACATGTAAATCCATGTTGGAAAAAATACGCATCATTGTTGTCCCTATGTTCTATTCTTTTGATAAAAATAGAGCAGGAGAAGCTACGCCACATGTCCATTTCATGTTTGTGTCTTCCCGCCAGAACTTTTGTCGATCCTAATTGTCTCCAATGGATGTATCTCTATATATATTATATATACAAACGCACCAATGATAAGACTTGGGAGCAAATTATAACGACAATGATAAAGACCCAACTTAATGATATAAATACTGTGCTGTTCATTCGAGAGCTATATGATGAGCTATATTCTCTGGTATATACCTACGTATATAAATAGTAATTTGAAAATTAACGGATGATTAACACTGTCACTTGGAAGAAGGGCCCACTTCATTTTATATACAAACACTCAAGTGGGTTTTCGAAAATATCTAGCTGGTGTCTTTATTTTTTTTGTTCGAAACTACTTATCGACAAATGTATGCAAACTTTGAAAAGGCATTCTTGTATTTTGGGTAAACAGAAGGGATTTTCTCCACGAGTTTTATTTTTCTATGATTCTTTCCAAGTGAGTGCGTGAAGGAATTCCTTTCAGGAAGGTAAAAAGCATCGGATTGATAAAATTTTATGGTCACTCCAGTGAAGGTCGAAAAATATCTATAGGAAATTTTGAACAGGTTTTCCTCAAATTGTTCTCTGAACTAGTTGACATGTTATCTTCAGAACTAATGGGTTGATTGAGCTTAAACAAGTTACACTCGATTGATATTCAATTTCTTTCTGGGGTGCGTAAGAATGATCTATGCAATATTCCTCATTTTTTATTCAACTAACTAAAAATTATTTAATTACTTTTAAATCAAAAATGTTCTTCTGTCAATTCACCTTCTCTCATTCTATTTGAATGACACTGATGAGGGTTATTCCGGATATTACTCTGTCGTCTAAGTGGTGGTTCGATATATTTGTAGAGAAAGAATTCATGCAAGTGACCCATTTTAAAAAACTCTAAATGAGAAAAGTCCGTTCAACTTGTCGATGATACATAAAGACAACATGAACATTAAATTATTCCTCTTTATAATTCTCTCCTCCTCTTTATTTTCCTTTTCATCTATCTCTGTTTCTCTTCCGTAAGTAAGTCAGTCATTTGCGCAATTGCTTAATCACGCTATAATGCCACTGAACCATTAAATATGGCGTAGAATATAAAAAAATTTCAAAAATAGAATACAAGATCAGTTCCAAAATAAAAAATATCTTATCTCTTATTGCTTCAGACTAATATCACAATTATCTCTATAAAATAACTAAAATAATTGCATTGTACTTCAAAATATAATTTAATAAATAAAATTAAATTATTCGTCTGCAAAAACCCGTCATAATAATGCAATGATGTTGAAGAATATATAAAGACTTCTTTATTGATAGCAATTGAATTATTATTCGGAGTACAAAGGATGAATATAAATTCATATGTTTTTCATCATTGGATTCCGTTCAACGCGGGAAAGCGGATCTCGCTCGTGACTCTACATGTATATTTTTATACATATACACTTTGTTGTATCTTTCATACACCACTGTGTGTATACAAAAACTCTCGGAGAGTGTACCGTAGATAAAGCGAGTAAACGCGCGAGCCAATCATAGCCACGAAGCTCTCGCGCGGTGTAGCCTAGGTTACTTGTGCGCTCAACGCTAGATATACATTCATATAAGTGTGTACATGTATATTTATTTATCTACGTGTATGTTTGCCCGACGCGGGGGTCAGCGAAATGGGAGGGAAATGAAATGAAACCGTGGTGGTATTCTCCAGATGGCGCTGGTTATATTTACCGCGAAAATTCGAATCTTTTAATTTATTTCTCCATCAATGTCTCAGTCAATGGATGTCTTTGTTCTCTGCAATTTATTATCATCGTGGAAGAGAAGAATAACTGTCATTCAGTTGGCGATAAGTTATTCAATATTTCAATTTATTTATATATCCATTATCACTTTTACATTGAAAATAAAAATGTCTTACTTCGAGTGATTACATGAACTCTTTATTGAATCAAACATCTTTATTTTGATTTTAAATACAGACATTGATTTTTATTATCAATATTTATATGCCCGTTGAATGTTATTAAAATATTTAATATAATTTATAAAATCAAATTCATGAATAATTTCATAAATTGAATTAACTTTCTCGTTCATTTTTTATTGTTGAAATTTTGAATGAAACATATAAACAAATTTTCATTCAATCAGTTGATCGAATTGATGGATACACTGACTGCCAATGCTTCAAACGCCTATAAACAATTTTTAACTCTCCCTGTTAATTTCTATCCAAGATTGAAGCATTTCATTTAGTCAATTTACAATCGAACTTTCAAACTTCCCTCGAAATTATATTTTCATATCATCAAACTAAATATTTTTTCTGGGTGTAATATCAACGTGGCGGAAATTTCTGGAGGACATAGAGTTACATCTGCGTAAACTTTTCATTATTTACTCTCGGAAGAGAAAAAAAAGTGGATAAGAATAAAAGGAAGCACCTGCTGTAACGTTACGTATAGGTACACATACACTATTCGTGTTTGTTCGTTAAATGTAAATTATACATTTTATATACATACACTTGAATATATGTGTGACTGTTTACTAGTGAGTGTTATCACACCGCCAAGTTTGCTATGTAGTTCTATACAAACGAGGCTGCAAACTCGTGATATAAATTAATCTTTCACGCGTGTGCAGGGTGGCTTCATAATAACGGGCTCAAGGTAAAGAAAAACGAGATCTGGGTTAAAAGCGCGAGTGTGCTTTCGCTTTCATATTCTCTCCTCTCTTTTTCTCTCTCTCTTTCTTCTCCTCCTTTATCTTTCTCCACATCTACCTTTCTTTCACTCATACTCCCTCATGTTTATACTTATCACGAGTGTCGTACACTCACGCAATATCCTATATTAACAATAAATTGAAAAAAGAGAGTTTATCAAAGAATTAAACCTGATATTGAAACCTGTTTCGTGCATACTGTGATTATGTGCTTTTACTACGTTGACCCAATTAAAAATATCTGCAGATATTGGTTATACATATCACTAACGTTATCACTGTATTGCCATTTACTTTACATGATTCAGAGCAGTATATAAATAGTGCGTCATTTTCGGATCAAATTCTGCAAATGATGATAAGTTCATTGGTGTGTATTGTTGTCTAGAAACTTGTTCGTCTTTTCGCTGTTTTCTTTTCTTTGATGCATCAATGAACAATACGATTAAATATGTGTGCATAATTATTCGAATAATTCCTATTGTTGCTGTGTTGTGTTCACGATTGTAAAGAGACTTCCGTGGGAATTTCGCGGAACGGAAGTGCAATGCTGGTAGAGGTTTTAAGACGCTTGGAACAAGCTTAATACATTGTAAGACGAGAAAACAGAAGTGGGAGGAAAAAAACAAATATAAAACCAGGGTTTTGGACGCAGAATATTTTTTTTCTTCTCATAATCGCCACCAGGTGTATGTCGCACAGACTTCTTGATTCAGCTTGTTTGATTTCTGTTTTGTTTTTATCTATTGTTGTGTTTCATAAATAAGAACGATGTATTTTTTTTTTCGTGTCGTCTTATCATCATTCCATCTTTGTGTGTGTTGACGAAAAAAGTCGGATCGAGTGATAATATACGAATAATCGTATCTTATATATAGTCAATGAAATTTGGAAATTTTCAATGTCACGCGTATCAAAATTTTTTGTTCGCAGTCAATTTATTATTGATAGGTACAAAAAATCGCTGAATGAATTATCGAATCTTTTTCTCTTCACGCAAAATACGACGGAATATAAAAAAAATACGACACAAAGTCACTGGTGTAAACTGTTACAAAAATAAAAATACTATTCAAATAAGGAAGTATTACAACATAATGCAAATTGTAATAGCGGTTACAAATTCATTGGTGACCTTCAGAATGTCGAGTAATTTTTTTGAACTTATCGCGTATAAATTTGGTAGGTTGCGACGGATACCAAACGTACACACGGGGATATATATATGTATATATATATATATGTCCCCAAGATATAGTGTTATGAAATGTTTAGAGTGAAGCCAGACGTCATTTAGAGAAAAAGAAAGATTGGTACGACAGATGTGTCTCTGATGTGCGATGTATGTGAAATAGTATAAGAACTAGGTCTCTCTCGTGCATAACTCAAAGTGCGATAAACTTTCTTCAATCCCTGCTCGTTCCTTCCTTCCTCTCTTTCTCTTCTCTCTTTTTCTTGTACTTAATAGTGAGGACTGTCTGATGACGGAAGACACGGGCATGCCTCGAAACAAATTGTGACCGTTAGAGTAACGTGACTAAATATCGTGACCGAGGATTTATAAATTCTGTCAACGCGCAGACTAAAATTATTTCATTATGTTTATTTTTTTTTCTCACTTGAGAGTGTTTCATGTTTAATTTTATTGGAGGATAATGGGGGAAATAAATGAGAAGGAATAGACGCTGATTTTGGTTATTACATGTAGATAGATTTATTATATTTTTTTAATCACATATAAAGTTGATATATAAAAATTTTTTTTTGGTCATTAATTGCGTGGTATCATTTTTTATTCCAGTTAATTCGAATTTTCTTATTGCACTTTTTATATATTTTTGTAGGATAATGTCTTTTTAGCTTTCTCTGACCGATTTTTATAATAATATCACGTATCGAATAGATTATTTCTTCTAATGTTTCAATTAATTGATTTATCGATTTAAAGGAAAAAATAAATAATAATAGTCGTGATTCATCACATGAGACTAGCAGATTGTTTCCTCACCTAATTGTCTTTTTTTTTTAATTTACAATTAAATTTAATTTAATATCAACCATTATCGAGTATCACTTTAAACGAATTTCGTAATTTTCTTCCTTCTCGAATATCAAATAAAATATTTTTTGGTCTTTTGTATAAGTTAGCTGAATAAAGCAGCAGAAGGAAATGTAGAATATAAAAATTATAGCGAAGAATAAATAATTCATAAAAGGAAAGTGATGAATGGATAAATATAAAATGTCAGTCTTCCCTTGTTGATTTAATATCAAATTCACTGGCCTTCGATTCGTCGGACGTGTCGTGTGGAATATTTTCATCAGTCGGTGAATTTTTATTAGGAACGTCATCGGAAAAGTTTTCATTCACTTTAACCCATTCGTAACGACCAGGCAATGGTTCCTCGTTCTCGAAGTCAAAATTCCATCGTTCTTTAGCCTGGAATGAATTCAAAGGAGACAATATAACATTACGAATATTACATGAAAAAATTATTTATAATAATAATTTCTTCTCTCTTTCCCAAATATATTCATTACAGTTGCATAATTATTCCATCTATTTTTGTACACTCACATTTTCCATGCCCTTGCGTGTTTCCTCAATAAAACTATTCGTCTCATTGTCCAATCTCCCCAAGCGATTTTTGTTCATTTCGTCATTGTTCTCATCGCCATCTGAGTCATCAACAAATAATCGTCTTCTTGCACTGCATCGTGCTGGTCTCTCCTCAAGACTATCACGACTGCCCTCTTCCATTGCCAAACGAGCACTGCCGAAAGAAAAAAAATAAATTATGAAAGAAAATAAAGAAACATAACGTCGTGTAACAAAAATAATAATACGAACAAAAATGGAACACGTTATGATAAAATAAAGTATATTGCGCTTTCGCGGAATTGTGTGCGCCAATGTGCAACTGAGAAATTACAAAATACACGTCGATACGTGCAAGGTCATGACCAGTGACAACACATTAATATCGTCTCGTGCATGTATGTTGGTAAAAGAGAAAAAAATATACATAAACACGTTGGTGTATCGCATGAAGTCACTGGCATATTATCAGACTGAACGACGCCACCATGACTATGACTAAAGTCTCGAGTCAGTAGGAAAAATAGAAGATATATACATATATATTGATGGTTTATTGTTGTCGGTTAAAGTGCCGTTATAACGGATGTATCAATGTGTATGTCTTCATCATCCCGTGAAAGAAAATCTCCTGACAACAACAGCTACTCTGACACTTCACAAATATAATCCTTCAATTTTTCCCCACTCTGTCCTCTATTTTATTTATATATAGAGTACAATTTTTTCTCCGAATTATTCTTTTTGGATATGATAAATCGTTTGCCTGTCCGAGTCATCATCACAATAACAATTATGAAGAACAAGCGAATAATAAACTAATAATAGATGATAAATTATTCATATAAAAAAATATTCGAGTATAAAATTAGCTCAAATATTTTGCATGACAATTTTATCCAGTATCACAATATTTATTTTCATAAACTATATTTTCTTATACAACATGCGCGAAACTTCAGACATCATAAAATTGTTTAACCTTGAGTATTATAACCAAGATAACAATTGTCATTTAGATTAAAGCATGAAAAATTTGAATGTAAAGTATGGAAAGAACTTTTTATTCAATTGTTATTTCAACTTTTGCACTATATTTATGTAAACTCTATTATTTTTATTAATTATTTTCGGGATTCGCAGATGTCAAAAACAAGTCGTTCATTCTTCTGAATTAATAATTAAGATATCAATCTTCATTTAACCTTCAGAATTATAATTATGAGATAACAATTCTACTGATTACATTGACAGAAAAAAAAAAGTATTAATAATAATAAAGAATAGAATGTTGAATTACTTACAATTCTTTTCTAGTGTTAGTATATCATTGGCGAAGTTTGAAGGATTATAATGAACTAGTATGACTCACTGGTCGCACTTAGCAACGACAATTTCTTTTGTGTTACAATTATTATATATATATATATTTTCATTTCATGACTTAATTTGTTCACATAATTGACACGACATGCGACACTCGTTATACATTCGTGGCTAAATAAATCGGTGATATGTCGGCGGAATAAAACACGTCGAAGCACTGTCATAGCTAATCAATAAGTTCATTGCTCGTGTTGTTGCGTAGGGGTCGCAAACTCTCTATCTCTCTTCCGCTCTTTATAGCAAGTGAAAGGATATCCAAGGGGATTTTTTTCGATGCGTGCGCAACATCCACCCTCTATACAGCCGCCATTTTTGTTTATATATATAGTATGAATACAGAGAGAAGGTCGTCAATGTGGAATGTTTTTTAATAGAAGAAAATATTCGCTATTCTGACATGGAATTATAGATAAATCTATTGCATAAAAAAATATGGATGTGAATGTCAATTAGATGAAATTATGAATTGTCAACAGACATTCGAATGCGGGAGAAAAAATTACATTTGGAATTGACATGTTCTCATTTAACTAGCGAATCACATTGGCAATGTGACAAAAATTAATATGATGATATACAAAAAAAATTGCATACGCTAAGTGAAATATTTGACAGGCGAATGGTCATTGTACTGACGCTACAATTTCTGAAATATGATGCGAATGTATTTTGCAATCGTTGAAATTAAAACATTATTAGTTGAACGTTGAATTTTCTCGCTAGTTAACAATTTTACTGGCTTTAATTATAACAATATTTTACTATGAAGTGGCATTCATTTCTTTGAAATGATATAATTTAGAAGTTACTCAAAGGTATTGAATAATTGCACCCATTGAAGAGTCTGTGTTGTTGTCGTTTGAAATAGTAAACAATCATTGTCTCATGTTATCCATTTCTAATTCCTCAATACTGATTCATTATTTCATATTATTTATCAGCTTATCATTATCAATCATGATTGATTGCCATCAATTGATACTTGTTTGTATTCGTGATTTGTCAGTGTGAGCGTTTGTGTTGGTGCAAAAGAACCAGGGCTAGAGCGCATGCGCCATCTCTTAACACATTTCAACAGTAACAGAATATTCAAATTGGAAAGTGACCCATAATCTTTTATTTATTATTCAATAATGTTTCAAATTAACAATGACACTAACCTCCTTTGTTTTTGTTGATCAGAGTACGTTCAAAAAAAATGTAACGTTATATTTAAGAATGAATTCGTCCTTTGTGACGTGTTTGGGAATTGGAAATGAATTTTGAACGGAATAAAAGATACAAATGCGATAGATAATATTATTTATTTGAGCGGGAAGAGTACTATCTCTCATGGAGGCTGAAGAGTAACTGATGGCGGAAGGTAAAAGGCGACTCTATACTAATATAACCTAGTCTGTACACTGCACAAGTTCTCTTTTATACATATACGCGTATGCACTTTACTGTATGCAGTTATACCATCTAGCGAAGTCGGCACTAGCCTAGATTCTGTCGTTCCATGGGTAGACGTTACAGAGTACAATTGAATACGTTGTTTTGCGATAAACAGATATTATTATTTCTAGAGAAAAATACTCTTGTGACATTGTAAAATCCCGAGATAGATCCATTCAGAACAATTTGATGATTATGTCAAAGACATTTATTTCTCTATCTATATTATTTATTAATGAAACCAATTAATTAATTGGACTTCATATTATTTCCTAGTTAGTTGACTAGTTAGTTGTATTGTTGTTATTGGTTCAATAATCGTTTAATAATTCGCAGAATTTATTGATAAATATTTAATCAGCATTTTTTTTTGTGTTGCAATATTAGAAAGAAAAGAAAAATGCAACGACACATTTTTTTTTTTTTCTGTTTAATCGGATACTGTTGTGAGCAAGTTTAAAGTTGTTTACGATTCCTTTTTTACATATATGAATACATATACGGGGCCAATGTGAAAATTAAATTCTATTTCGTGTTATACGTTCACCAAAAAGCGATCTGTGGGATGAATGACCACATAATAATAACGCGATTGTGAAGTAACGGCTACTATACAGTATGCACCATAGAATAAATCTCATATAAATACAAACACGAATGCATGTAGCATATGTATTATATATTACATATAAATGGGTGGGTTCACTATAAACACAAAGAAAAGTTTCACATACACATTTGTTTCCCTTTTTTTTTTCTTTTCCATTTATGTGTGTGAGTGTCTGATGAGGAAAAGAAAGAAAAAAAACTCCTTTCGAGTGCCAAGAAGAGAATTCCAATGAAAATGTGTGTTAAACTACCGTGCATGTCAATGACCTTTTATTTTCTTATTTTCCTAACTGTACAAGCTCATGTAGTAATTAATTAATTAATTTTTTTTTCTGCACTTCTTGTTTTTGTCTCCTTTTTTCATTGTACATTGACATTATAATTGTAATTGTTATTTTTTCTCTTTAATTATTTTTATTTTCATAATTATCATCAGTGATTTTAATCGTGTCGTGAGCGTTATGAGTACATAGACAGTGAGAATTACGTTCGTATGAAATTCTCACAGAGTTCGTATGTGCGAAGAAACATTCATGTGTATACCACACAATGCTGCGGTGATGTTAGCCATGCGTATATATATCTATATATATATATATATATATAAATAAATCTTTATATATGTTATAAGTATATACAAGAGGAGAATACCGCAAGTGGTGTATCAATAAGTATTGGCCGTCCGGCACTGAATTGAAACTGAGCAAGGGGAAAAAATATATTAAAGATAATATTGAGTGGGATAATTTAAAATGACGAATTATTTATTTCAATTGTTGCAAAAGTAAAAAAAAATTATATTCTTGATGGTTAAATAATTGGTTGAATTAAATAATTATTTGTGAGACAGATAAATGTGGATTATGATATGTGAGTATACAATAAGTGAAGCGAGATTGTTGTCATGACAATTTATTTTTCCACTTGGCAACGGATGTCAATGTGAGAATCCTTGACCGCAAAGCGCAATTCGACTCTTCCTCGAACCGCGTTTAACCGAGCATGACTCGCGTGCAACCAAGTCACCCATCTCTTCATATATATATATATATATTGTTATGCCTTTGTACTTCTTTGTACTTGATACTTATACATCGAGAGAAGAAATGATTTAAATGGTATCTCGGAAATCTGATTTATGGCGGTTCTGATATTTTGGGAAGGTATAAAATCATTACAATTTGTGTGAAGGTTTTTGGTGCGCTTTGGAGTCGAAATTTATTCTATCTCTAATTGTTTATCATGATTCAAAATTATTCTTCTACTCAAATTTTGATTATATTTTCAAATTACATTTGCAAATTTGTGTGTGGATAATATTTTTATTTGAATATTGTATGAGTCGATTTTATACGATAGGAATAAAAATATTTCGGTTGAGTGTGCTGTTAGGACTGGATTACGAAAACATATATGGATAATTCAACAGAGAATGTTTCTCAATTCGATTCTAGTCAGAATATGAATTTAAATCGATTTGAAATAAGTTTGGAAACAAAATTTATCAAGAGAGATTCTTTTAATTTCTTCGATTTCACACAAATATGAAAATTTTCAACAAATGTCAATGGAATTAGTGAGTTATAGTTATTTGTATGATATTAATTCCCACATTAGGTGGTAGCTAATTTGCTAAAGACACCAATGAATTAAACACGAAAAAAATAGCTTTATAATGTCTTCATTAGGTGGGAATTCCGTTCTTCTCTTTTTTTTTTCCAAGTGAAAATAGATATATGTGGCAAGTTAATTGTGGTATGTGTAGGTAGATATATATTCACCCGTTTAACGTGGAATGATTATAGAAATGAAGGAGCAAGAGAAAAAAAAATAAAAAGGGTCTGCGAGTGTGCCAAGAAACTTTGTGAATGAGAAATTCATATTCATTAATTTCTTCCAACCGTGACGATGCGATGAACGAATGAAACCCGCTTGTTTTTATTTCTCTCTTTCCATTATAATCCACTGAGTTTTACCACAGATGTATATTTGTATACATATACATTCAACCTGTCTTTCTCATGTAGTTATTCTAAGTAACAGTTTGCACGTTGAATCTGGTACCAACTGTTGTTACTTCCTTGTGTATTTTACCAACCTTGAAATATATTCTCAAGCCAAATCTCAAACGGAATTTTTTTGTTTGCATTTGATTCTTATCGAATTTTACGGAATATTTTTTCGATGGAATAACTCATCTAGGAGTGAGGAATTCAAAATAGCATTACATCGTTTTTGATGAGCGAAAAAAATTTTCCATCTGGCTCCCGTGATTTTTTACTTTTTCTTTTTTGTTAAATGGATCTTTACGATTATTTTCCGATGGAGCCAATATGTTGCTCATTATTCATCATTCGTTCAAGATTGAAGATAACAGAAGTAGGAAATACTTCTGAGTAATTTATTTTTGAATACGTTGGTTATTTGCACCCTTCTTTATTTTACCAATCCTGCAATTTATTTCTCAAATCAAATGAAAATTTTGTATATTTGATTTTAATCAATTTTTATCAATAGTGAATATCGACATTGTGGATTGAGTTGTCGTCGTGTGAACTCACGAAGAAATATGAAAGAACTCTTATCACTAAAATCTTCGTAATTGATGTGGATGGAATTATTTTATTCATATTTGTTAAAAAATGAAAAAAAAAGTTATATATGTTGAATAGAGAACCTTCGTTAAAATATGGATTTTTTTCTGTCATATAATTCCTCATGTGGTTTGTCGCCCCGCTCGATTTTGTTCCCCTTCATTAGAAAAAATTCTATTTAAGGTTTTTCGACAACGACGGCGATACGGTGACACAGGACGAGGGTCTTTGCACACCCTTCAACTACTTCTGCATATGTATCTGACTCTCTCAGTCATTTCCTGTGTCGCACGCCGCTTATTTACCCTCTTTTTCTCACTGTGCACACACTATCCGGAAGAGATGGTTTCTTCAACTTGCGGTGGAGAAACAAAAAAAAAATAAAAAATATAAAGGAAATCGTTTGACACTGAATTTTCGTGTACACACGAACGTTCAACTTGTCACACAAACGGAAACAGCAGTTTTTCGTATAAATTATCAATTATCACTTTGAGTTTTATCCTCTTTAGTTTCCCTTCTATTTTTCTTTTCCTAAGAAAATATTGTGGATGATTTTATTCGTTTAGTTTTTATTGTTATTGAAGTATGTGATCACAGAGGAATGTACTGTCAAAGTCGAGCCCTATACACGCACTGCGATGATTCATTCTGTTACACTGCTCGCCAGTTTATTTCACCGTCAGTTGACCTCGTATGAACGTACATCCGGACGCTCCGCACGTGTGTGATCTTGTCCGAGGTCAGTGTGAAAAATTCACTGTAGAATTCTAACGATCCGCGAATTTAATGATACATGTAACCATGAGTTTTTCCTTTCACTTTCTAGAAAGAAAAAGGGAATTTTTATATACGTTATGAATTTTTTTGTTGGAATTACTGACGAGTCATTACTCTCTGAGGTTCCACTTTGATTCATCCCATTTATTATAATTTTCTTCAGTGCTCTTCTTCAAGGATGAATGATTTCTTTTAAAAATATTCAAACATTACATGAAACACAATTGCGGATTCAATCTCGCTGATTGTTTATTATTTCAAATAAGGAATAATAATCCTGAAAATTCCGTCGACGAATGTTAGTAATTATTTGACAATAAGATAGTTAAAAGGAAGAAGAAGGATATTTTTCTTCCAACTAAAAATAACTTCTTGTATGAATCCCATGTGAAAAGAAACTACGAAATATTTTACAACGCGTTGAAGATGATGTTTGCAATTTTGGATGATTACTAAATTATTTAATATGCATATACGGGACAAAAAATATTCGTCTATATAATTCTACAAATTTTTATGTTTTAATTTTTTATTTTTGTAGTGAAAGGTAGTAATATTAATGGTAAGACAAAAAGAAAAAAAATGAACATGTAGATATATATACACGTGGCAATTGAAGACGAAAAAAACGGAAGAAGAAAAAAAATATTGCAGAAGAGAAGAAATTCATTCTGAGAAAAGTGATCTCTTTTTCTCTTTCTTACTCTTCTCTGTGAGACTTGTGTGTGGAGCAAGTTTATTGCGCGAGTTCCAACGAGTTTCATGATGCTGCACAAAGTCCCATGATGTTCCTCTTGTGCACCCAATAGCCATAGGCATTTTAGCGTTCTCGTGATGAAAATTGCTGCATTGCTTGCAGGGTATACATACCGTGTGATGCGCGCGCGGCTACGGTTTGCTTATATACCTGCGTGCAGATTGCTCGCAAAAGCACGGTGGGCGAGTTCGAGTGCAATGGTGCAGTAATGAGTGGGGGAGAATATTCTATTCAAGAAAAAAATTATTTAAGGTGCGACTTCATTCCTGGTATCATTATAACGAAATGGAAGAAACACCAGAATGAGAAGTTGTGAAGAAAAGGATGAGGAAAAAGATACAAATTGACAGTAAAATAAAAATATTAAATTAAAAACTAATCTTCAGGTAGTTTTTTGTGCATCCTCAGAGAGATTGACTTCCGTCCCACTAAATCTCATTGAAAGAAAGTTGCAATGGTGAACAGACAAAAGATTGTCGCGTTTGTGCAATGTAATTTTATATACGCACATGAAACCAGGATTATGTACACAACAATGCGGGCACATTGAGCGAATATAAAACCTCTCTGAGAGAGATTTGAACAATAATATAATATGAGCACACCAGGAAGAGTGTCCTGCAAGCTACCACATTGCAAGCCAAAGAGGACGAAATTCAACCCGAACGAAACAAAGAAGACTTGAGAACATTTTTTTTCATTTTTTACACTACTTCACCGGTTTTTTTTCTTTTTTCTCCCATATACGCACTTTAAATCCCGTATATGTAACGTAAGCGAACGAAGAAAAAAAAAAAGGGAATAAAAAATAACAGAAAGAATGACTCATGAATCAAACGAAATTCAACATACTTTTTAATCATCGCAGTAATTTTCCATATTCAATTACAAAATTCTTATTATCTTTCTGTGTTCTCATATTCAATTCTTACCGATGACGTGCAGCCAACATATTTCTCCTATTATTTATTCAAATAGATAAACAATTGGCGAGTGAACGAAAAATATGTCCAGTTGGAAGATCCAAATTAGGAAACGATTTGGAGAGTTATTAATGGATTTGAATTTGAATATTTTGAAGGGGACAAGACTTTACGCACAATTGTAAACAAGAGAATTTTAAGACGCGAAAATTTTCGTACAGACGAACCCGTCACTACTCTGTGAAAATACCCGCTCACCACTATCATCATTCGCAATATTAAGAACACATATTTGTATGCATATAGAAATATATATGTATACAGTTTTTAGAGCGCATGCTCAAAAACGTACCACGCGAGTGAGAAATCGGCGCTTTAGTTTAGCTCGTGCGTCCCTCCACTGTAAATTCGTTAGACACGTGCGCGCGATCACTATATATATACACATATGAATATATATAAGCATACTGAAAGCCGCAACTCGTTTTCTCCAACACTTTTTCATTCTTTCGTAATTTTTTTTTTTTTATTTCATCATGGAACTGCATGAAAAAAAAAAATATATAAATCTGTATACATACAAGTCTTGACAAGAAGTTATTTATAGAAGCGCCAGACGATATATTCCAAAGGGGAAGGACATAGATGTAGGAAAAGAGAGGCAGATGAAAGCTTTTTCGGGGAGGGAATATATACACAAGTTCAATTCCATTCGCTGTTATTTTATTTCACTTTTTGTTCTTAGTTTAATGTTTTATTTTATGTTCCACGTACTCCACAAGGCAATTTTAAATGGTCTGCATCATACGCTATGTAGGAGAGGACACAACTGCGTGCACAGAGAGAAATTCTATTTCCGGAACAGAAAAAAAGCGAATGTCATGGAATATGTATAGTGAAAGCGCAGCGGGCGCACGTTCTCTCAACTCTGCTCTTTTACTTTGATATGTTTTGCTCTTTTGTGCAGCTTCATGCCAGACCCAACTGCGAATTGTATTTATAGAAATGTGGGAGGGGTTTATTTGATTATTAAAATTATTTTACTTTTTTCTTCGTTCATTGAAATTTTTTATTCAATTTTCTGATCAGTTCCTTGTGAAAATTTCTGTTACCTTCAAAATTAATGATAAGGTGGAACATTGATGTCAGTGAAAAAAGTCGAGAAAGACAAGATATGAATGCAAACCATGCAGAAACATTTTTACTTTATACAAACTCAATTTAGCTTTCCATATTTTACCTCAGATAAGCACAACGCACATAAAAATAAATTTAGAAGAGCACAGCAAATTTGAAAGTTTATATTCACAGTTATCAGAAATTCATTCTGGCCTTTTCGATTTCAATTTCGAGATTTGGCCTGGGCTTGGAATGAATTTTTCATATGTCTTTTCTGAAGAAAAGGTGAAGACAATTCTCTCCATATTGATAAACATAAATATATATGTTTCATATTTATGACTTCTATTTTTTTCGCTTGGTGTTTTGTCAATTGGCGAGACGAGCATTACTGTCGCATTAAATTTCAGCAGTGTCAATTGTTTAGCGTTCACATTTATGGCTCACCGTATGGAGGGAACGATGATTTACGAACAAGACACGACAGTTAGATGTACATATAAATATATATACATATATACGTGTGCCATCTTTTGCCAGCGAATGAACCGCAATTTGCCCAGCCAAGCGAGTTTTGGGCCTTGACTGCCGAGTCCTTAATGTCCGAGCGACTGTGTATTCATTTTTTTTTATCTCTATTTTTTTTATTTGCTTTATTTGATTTTTTTTCACCTCTCATCTATAACTCTCTTCCCCTCACGCGTCCCCTCGCTTTCTCTCTCATTCCTTCTGTCTTTTCCGCTTTTTTTCTCTCTTATTATGTATACTTGGTCTGCCCAAACGACACACTCAAGTGGTTTCTAAAAATACATTTAGATATATCCTCGCGTGACTTTTGCTCCATCAATTACACGAAAAAAAAAAGAAATGAAAAAATTCCCAAAGACATTTTAATAAATATAAAATAATTTTATTTCCTTCTTCAAGTGTTGTTCACAATAAATTTTTTCCTGAGTAATTAAAGTGTAAATTATTTGCTGAATATATTGGAATTGCTTGTTATCAATTTGAATTGAGGAAGAAAATGAGATTTTGTATGTATAGAAATATTACGGGAAACAGATGATAAATAAATAAATAAATGAAAAGTGAAATTATTTGAACACACTGTGTATTTCAGTCACGCATATGATAAATAACCTCTCTACGCGAGTAAGACAGGTAGCAACGCGTTCCAAGACACGTGCCATAAACCAAAAATAAAAGTCCAAGTATAAAAAATCGAAAGAGAGAATAAAAGCAAAAAAATTGATAATTTACATACATAGATTTATCTTTTATACGGAATTAAACTAAACTGACTAACTAACGTTTGAGATATATATACATATACATATATATATAAAATCGATCTTTCTGAGTGGACGGTTCTCTTCGATTGAATTACACGCGGGCACAAGTGGCGATGCTGAAGCATTTATTTCACACTGGAGTTTTATTTCGTAATGTGTCACACAAAACTTTTATGTCGGTGTATACAAACTCGCACATGTGAACACACCGGCGTCTGCGGTGTCGGAGAAGTACATTGAGAAAAAGGGTTTAGTATAAACATACATACAGAGAGGGTTTGGAACAACGTATATGTCCAAGTGAGCTCTGAAATATATAATATGAGAAAAAAAATTGTACGTAACAGATGCAGGTGAGGAAGTGTCTCACGAGGCTGACATTGTACAAACGTTCGTTGGACCAAGACCACCGCAAAAATGAGCGTTCACTTTCGCCCATACGTGTATAAACACAGTATATAATACGTAACTCTGGACGAAGATATCACATAACCCCTCGCCCTCATCTCCCCTTCCCTCTAATCGTATACGAACACCACTATGAGAACATCCGGTGACTGTTTGTTGCATTGGAAAGTACTTTTTTTTTTTATTCATCCAAAAATATATTTAAAAACAAATGTATTTGAATGATAAATATTTTTCATTGCGAATTATTTATTATGCAGGGACGTGAATTGCAAGAATTGTATTCATGTGAACTAATTATCGAGGAACTTTTGTTTATGTAGGAATGTACGTTTATAAAGATTGGAGGGGGAATTTAATGTTGAAGTTAACTGAAATGAAAAAGAGCGGATGGGCCTCACCTAAATCCTGTCTGCGATACGAGTCTCAGAGGATTCTTCTCAACCGTGAAATCACCTCCAACGTGAAATAAACGACAAAATTGCATACACGTTTACTGACTTGAATCTGACTTCAATTGCTGCACATATCCGCATTTGTTCCGGTGATTTTGTATATAATACACAACATTAACGTTCACCTTGCTGTTTACAGTCAAAACAAATATATGTTTATCTGGAAATGGTTTCATAAATTTGACAGCCCATTTTTTTTTAATGTCTCCAAATTATTTTATATGACACTTTTTATTGAACAGTATACATTTTTGGTTTTTCTGGGTCGTCAGACATCTTTTTTTGCAACATAAAAAAATCGTTCAACCGTTATTTCCAGGCAAATTTGGGCGTATTTGATTTTTATTATATTGCGAATACATCGAGCCGGTTTACTGATGTGATCGTTTAAATAATAGCTTGGTTATTTCATTTCATGAGCGCTAACAAGAAGTAATGAACTGGTCCAACAAAGAATTACAGATTCACTTTCATCCAAAATTATAAAAGCGCAAAAAGGCGATTTTCTGAGATTTCGGATAGGTCAAAAATATTTTAATCCAAATCGCTAAAGGACAAAACTATTATTCTCTAAGTTATCCTGTACTTCTGGTCAACAGAAACTGAGAATATATTCCTGAAACTTAACCAGTATCGAATTATTGCCCTTCGTTTTTATTCGATCTGGAGCCTCACATCAAACTGAATAAATTTATGAATCTCAATTACCATAAATATCAATTTCCAAAAATTGAAATAATTTTATTGATATAAACTTCCTCAATTATATCCATCCCAATATCCGTTGAGGGATTGAAGAGACTTTATGAAATTAGCCGCAATATATAATTGAGCATAAGCATATAGTGTGGATGACGTTATCATCATTCAGTTATGCGAGGCCTCACATGTCCGTACTATATATCAGCTGGCCCCAGCACCCCCAATCGAGGTGGCCTTTTTCCTCTCTCCCCTCAAGTCGAATATCAATGGCTGCCTGCGGTGCATCACCGCATTATAATTAACCATGCCACTGGATAACGCATACACGCGTACACCCTCATGTGCAATTTTCAGTAATGGAATCGTGCTGACACATTTTTTACATTCACGTTATCGTTCTTGTGTGTGTATACCGAAAAACTCTTTGCTATATGTCTGTTTCGGTTTTCAACCCCCTCACTATATGTATGAGACCCCCATGGCACACGTCCAGGTGGTATTGGTACGTTACAAAATGCAAGATCCACCCGACAAACGATATTTCCATGTATATAAGTATACTGATATACGCTATTCAGCTGCCTAATTTCCGAGGATTCTACCGTGGCCGCCACCACCACCATTATCATCATCAGCAATAATACACACGTGCCACCGATTTTGCGTGCTACTGCCATACACACATCACGATATAATGATTAGATAGACTCTGTACGATAAATAATGTCCCGCACACACTTCCAAAAACACTGTATATAATTATGTGTCGAGAAAAAAATAAATATGAAGTGGATATGATTGTAGGTTGTGTCCAACAATATGAAGTTACTCGATGAGTTCGATGTAACTATTTCATTTTCGGGTATTGTTTGATCAATTGGTGGTAAAGAAAATCGAATTTTTATTGCATATCTTTTTTATTTAAAATTTTTGTTGATGTAGAGATTTGACGTAGAAGTTTTGGGGAACAAATTTCACTTCTTCAGAACTTTACATAATTAGTAGAATGAAACAGATATTATCTATTAATCTTTATTGACCGGTGTTATGGCTCGTTGACTAATGAAAAAGATTCTATCTAAAATTGGATCTAATAAACGGTACCCAAAGGTTATTCATATATAATGTAATATATATTAATACTTTTATCCGTGTGTTCTCGAATGGTAATCATTCGCTATGCCATGTGTCGTGATACAACTTTAAACTTTCACAGTCAATCACGATTAGATCTTCGAGGCGTCAAAAAGGAAAAGGATTTTTTTTATGAGATACATATACTAATATAAAATATGATATTCATGCCCCTGGTTGACATGTGGCTTGTTTGTTTTGGACGTTAATTTATTCCAACGTGAAGAGAAATGACGTGGGGGAGGAAGTATTGTATGGGAGGAAAAAAGAACAAGCGTTGATATTTTAAAAAAAACTTTTCTTCTCAATATTTTATTAAATTGATTCATCTTCTAATATTAAAGTGACTAGAATTGAATTAATCCTAGAGACGAATGTACAATAAAGTTTATGCACTAAATAGTCTCGATCACTCATGATTATGAAAAAAAATATTAATAAAAAAAACAGATTCAAATAATTTAATTAGTCTTTGGAGGCGCTGCATTGTTGTTCCCATTTTTTTGTTTAGAATCAACCGTTTCAGGCTTCCGATGGACTTTTTTATGTTTTTATAAATCATTTATATTTGAATATAACAATAATTGAAGAAGGGACACAAATGACTTAAAAAGTCCATCATTAACCTCCACTAATCATTCGAAAATTATTTACATGTAATGGAAGAAAAGAGGATAATATTAAAAGTGATTCTAAATGTACATACAATTATTTGATAAAATTGAATAATAATACGAAGCAAGAGTAGAAGTTATTTGATCTAAAGAATCGATAGAAATAAATATACAATATTATCTTGAAGAGAGATCATCTATGATGCATCAAAAATGTCTAACCACATATGGAAGAAATCACTTTAAATTAAATCTAATTTGATGTCTTCTGCGTGTCTTGCTGCTGCTTTTTCGGTGCGTCTCCCGATGAAATCAACAATTTTTTATTGGTGTCACAATTTTTTCGTGATCTCCAATAATCTGTAACAAATAATAAACAAAATCAAATAAATAATATATTCAATCACAATTATTGAAAAGTTTATTCGTAAACTATTTTAATATGTATCAAACATTCACGACGAGAAAAAAAATTGTAAGGAATTAATACATTGAAGTTTATTCTTCCACCCTCGCTCAGAGATTTCATGTGAGTGCATTGGCATTGACGGGACCTGCTTGAGGGTTCTAAAACGAAAATACGAGATTTCCACAACAAAGAAGGCCCCACTAAAATTTCTTATAGACTTGTATGAGGATTATTATAGGGTCGCTTTCCCCTCTATCTAAAGGAGCACATGAACGCATGCTCACATGCATTTATATCTTATACATATATACACCTTTCTTAGGCAGGTAGCACCTGAGTCTTTTTCTACCCTATTTTGACCTCGACTATACAGAACTCCGTTCTCGATCGTCATTTCAACACACGGAACATGTACGACCCCAGTTTTGCTTTCTACCCAAAGGCGTGTGTGTAAAGAAGACAGGTGAGAAAGTTGGATGTCGCCCACTAGTCCTAGATTATTTTTCATCGTCAAATTCGAATGCACAGACAGAAAGAAAGAAAGAAAAAAACGGACAGAATTATTTATTCAATTTTCCATTTTATTGAAAAGTTGAATATTCAATTGTCTTGCGCCTTAGAATTTACAAAAATTAGCGATTGCCATATGCTATCGAGTGTTTTTAAATTTTTCTTCCAAGATATTTCGAGTCCATTATTTATTATGTTTATTTGAATGTGTCTATACAGTAAACCATATGGCGATTATCTATAAGAGCACACTCCTGTGGAAATAATTTCTTACTTGCTGAAGGAAAGAAATTCTTTATTTCTATATACTCCAAAGGATTCCTACGTAAACATCTGTTTCGAATCCGAGAGAGTTTAACGTTCACAACCACAGGCAACTTTTGCAATAATTCTCATCCATTCGCCCTCTACCTGGCTAACCTTTTTTTCCTCCCAAACTTACATGTATATATATATATATATATATATATATGCATGTTGCGCTTTATGTATTTCTTCCACAAGAACAATGAGTTTGTTGCAGCTTCTACCCTATAATTTCGTACTTAGGCGAAATAAAAATTAAATAACGCGAGAATCCTTTGAATAAACCTCGATGCGAAGACCGTTGAAATTTACCATGACTATCTTCACTATTCTCAAACGAATCGTCATAACAAAGAAACCCCAGTCATGACCTCCATAAGTATTGAAAATTAGGATGGGGACGATGGAAAGTTCATGGCATGGAAGAATCGTGAGTAAACATCTTCATCAATGCATTTGAACCACGTGTGCATTTCCATTTCATTGCCGTCAGAGACACAACTACTTTTACCTTCATATACAGCTTCGTACAATTCACGCAACACATAGGCCTGAAGGCTGTTGCATTTTACGACCCTCAAACATTCAGAGTAAATGCAACGAATGAGTTTGTCTAAAAAGGGAGTGGAAAAAGAATTGAGCGGGGAGTAGTTTATAGTTGTAGTAGAAGAAAAGAAGAAGAATGGAAAATAATAAGGAAAAAAAATGAACGTTTACCCTCTGGGGACGACGACGAGTCTTCCGCAACATTCGACGCGGTCGATGACCGCACGTCTCTCTTGTGAGAGCCAACATAACCTTTTTATTTTCCAATGCAACTGTGTGTATGTGTATATGTCAGTAACAAAGCGCGCGAGAAGTAAATCGGGTCTGTGGTGTAAAACCAGAGAAACGAAACTTGAACGATCTAATTATATGGATTATATAATTAGATCGTTCAAGTGATAATTGAACAGATGTTTACAACGATGCGTTGAAAGCATTTCAAAATTATTCATAGCGATATTATTACCTTGCTCTTCTTGTTAACAAGGGCATTCTAAAAATGATATAGCAACCCACTATCTTGGTAGTGTCATAATGACTGAGAAATATGGCGGAGATGCAAGTCTAAAGGCAAAATCCTTCATATTAATATTTTTCATGGAACAGACGAGTTTTTTATCCGTCTGCCACGGTTATATGAAATGTGGGGGAGCAGTCTCTGCACAGGTGTTGCTTCGACCTTCTCGAGGACTTTTATTTCTGTAACTAAGCACGAAAGTCATATGAAGTGTGGGGGGCATGTTGCGTGTGCCCGATTTAATCGTTGGAACACAAGAAATCAGAAGGGAAAGGAAGAAACCGAGAAATGTTTTGCTTTAAGACCTTGTTGCTATGTTGGGGTTGGAACAGGTGACGTTAATAAGGGCCAGCGCCATTAGTCAGACTCGCTTCGCTGATTCTTGCGCCGTTATTTCAAGCCAGGAGGTCATATGGGAAAATCTCGTAGAATTCTCGGGGCCCCCCTGACAGTGATAAATCTCAAATCTAATTTCTTCCCTCCAAGATCGTTTTGCAATTCGCAAAATACTCTGACGATCACTATTTTCCCGCCATATCTCGTGGGGTCACCGCCATCTTGTCCCACGCTTCTACTGCCCGCGCATTGTACAAATACGACCCTTCTATATTCACTGATAACGCTGGGAAAGATTTTTATCGTTTTCCGACATTTATGGTTCTCACGATTTTTTTCTCTCTTTATTCCGGAGAATTGAGAAAGAAAAATAATAGGAGCGCCTGTATACTGAATGGAATTTTAGTTCTGGGGAAATATTTCTTCGTAAAGAAGACAGCGTGATTTTTTACTATTTTATTTTTAGCAAAAGGATTTCAAAGAATGCAATCGCCTAGTTCCGTTTGCCGGTAAAAATTTCGTGAGTCATATCAGACTTGTATTGTATCTGTACGTCTTTTTTGGGCATTTTAGATGTAGGCATATATGTATATAGATATATAAATGAGTGTGTGTTTGTGGTGGCGGCTGAAGCTAAGCGTCGGCTCATGACTCACATGACCTGGGCAGTGATTCACGCGCAACCACAAGTTCAGACTTGTTCGCGCGCCACTTCTTCATCGACAAACGGTGCATTCCATAACTTTCTTTAAAAAAGGGGAAAAAAATGAATCTCCTGAATGCCCCGCCAGAAAAAAAATTCTTGAATCTATCAAAAGATCCCATCTGTATTTCCATGAAAAATTTCTTCAGTAGCACACATCGAGACCCTAAAAATGAATTTGAATACGAAAGAAAGTTTATATATTTTGATTGGGAAAAAGGAAAATGTCATTTTCAAGAGAACAAACATACATAGAATATGTAGTGCGTCTGTTTGAGGCGTAAAACTAGAAGCCAAAAGAAGGACTGGGAATAATAAAAGGGTCGGGAACAAAGAGAGACAACGAGCGATAGAGAGGGAGAGACAGTGAAAGATAGTAAATGGGGAACGAGTTTCAGCCACGCGCCTCAACTCTCCCTCTTTTCATATCATTCTTATTCTCCTTTGCTTTTTTCCACTGCACAGTGCCGAGGGGCCCGTTTCAGGCAGAGGCAACTCTAATTTTCCCGCCAAAATTCTTAATGCAACGCAGAGAGACGCGCCGACGATTTAGCATTCAAATATTACCATGCATGTTTAATTCATGATTTTTAGCTTCTGTCATCGAACTAATATTCGTCCTGTATTCGTTTTCAAAAGCTTTTTGGAGTCCAAGAAAATAATTTCCCAAAAATTTTTAGTTCATTTATTGTTTAAGCGTTGAAATAACATATTTTTCTCTCATTCAAGTTCGAATGTGCATTTGTTGTATACAATCGGATTTGTTGGATAATTTCATAATGAATAGAACTGTATCAGATGAAAAAACTAATGATAGACATTGATAAATAATTTTCCAACTTACCGTGAATGCTTGTTTGTCGGGCGTAGGGAGATCCGCGCGGTTTTCTCGGTGATCGCGACTCTGACGTCGTATCAAATTTTCTTTGAATATTTTCCTTATCTTCTGAACAAGGATCAACGCCCCATCGGCTGGAAAATTTATTTCTTTCCATGTCCAATGCATCTTGAAGAAGTTCAACTGTGTCCTTGGGGTTTGGTGGTCCAAAGAGACAACGAGGAACGCGTGACTGCATCCTCGAGGCCAACATGTTTCCAAAGTGCACTTCGCGCCGAAATGGAGCCGCCAACATCTCTATTCACAAATTATTTATTGATATGCCGTTCATCGGCGGTATGATTGAACATTTGATAAAATATGGTTGAAACACGTTCAAAATAAAAAAGTGTAATAAAGTAAATAACCACGATTAATTGAAACAAATATAAATGTTTGATGTGTATAAAAGAGTAACTTTGTAACAGATGATACACTCGCGCGTCTATTTCATTATTTGGAAATATTGCCGCGTATTACTTCCTCCCCGTTAGACGGTTAGAGTTGTTCTGATGATCTCAATCCACGCTGACTACGCACGTAAAGCGCCACGAGGTCGTCCCCACTCCACTACGTGCTTACTTCAAACTCTATTGGTGCGCGAAACGGGGTGCGCAGTAAAAATGGCGGGCAAACTACACGGCTGTTCCATCGTCCCGCGGTCCAACGGATTATGCTAACCATCATAAGCGATTTTAAAAGCCCGCAGGTATATACGTGTCCGAAGCCGATGGCGACGACGATTGCGCGCTGGTTACTTGAGTGGGGAGAAGAGAAGCACGAGAGAAAGATGAACGTGAGTGGGGTGGTGAGGCCAGAGAAGAAACCCATAATCTACGAAAAAGAAGAATAAAAAAAGATATGAGCGTGTCGAGAGAGGAACGAAGATGGTTATATTTTTTTCTTGCTTACTCTCTTCTCCCTCTTCTTCTTTTTCTTGTTTTTTATTCTCTTTAATTCTTCCTCTCGTTCGCTCGTTTTTTTTTCTTCTCTTCAAGAAGTTAGACGCTGCAGGATCACAAATCTGACCTTATTCGTCGTGGGGCCCCCGTTGAATTTTTTCTATTGCGACTCGAGAACATTTCTTTTTTCAACATCGAAAAAAAAATTTTTTTCTCTTTGTTGGTGAAGGGTGGATAAAAGACGGAAAGAAAAAGCGGGAAGATGCTATAGCATGCATATACATATATCTCTGTATAAATGTACACATAAGTTTATGTCTCTGTGTGTATTTGACGTGAATGGAAAGTTTCTCTCGAGACGGTTTAAGACGCGTCCCGTCGTTGATCGCGCGTGGTAACACCGAACAGCGCAACACCGTATTGACACATGAGAGTCACCGGCCAAGTTTTTCGGCGGGAAACTCGCGCGCGCTTCCACCAATCTTTCCCCCACCACATCTGTGTTCTTTAACGCGCGGTTTTGTGACTATAACGTCATCACACCACTTATATTAATTTACAGTACAATCTGGATTGGAGTATGGTGAAATGAAATGGTTGAATACGAACTAAAAATCCAAATTGCATCACGCTCATTTCGACGCTGCAATCTTTTCATTAACTGTTCTCGCTTGATTAATTTGAATACGGAACCGATAAAGAGATGTTTTATGCACGGGTATTGTACATGTTGTGTATAATAGAAGGGATTGGAATATATTTATTCATTATTATCGGCGCGGCGGATGTTCAGTTTCCGTGTTAATTTCGCCAGTTACAGTCTGATGCGTATAGTGCGTTGCCAAAAGGGGGAGCGGACACGGTGGTTGTCTCTCCTCATTTTACATCCTAATTTTGTGTAATGCCTCTATATATAAACGTATAGGTATATTCACCCACCAAACGCGCACTCAGATTAAATCCGGTCAAGTTTTTTTCAATTCACTCTCTCTTCGTATCTTTCACCGATAAATCATTTACAATGATTCATTCTTTTTTCTTTTTGCATAAACTCATCCTAGCACTTCGTTCAGAATATGCATAAAGTTTTTTACTTACATATTTTCTTTTGTTTCTTGTATAAATCGTTGACACTCCAACTTTTTCATCAAATTCATAACACTGTCTGATTTTCTTTGTATGACTCTTGCTTTGGATTTCGTTTTTTATTCCAACTGTTGAGCACACTAAATAAATGAATGAGTGACGTAATAATAATTGCGGGTACGTCATTCATATGAAAATAATTGCGCTATAGGAATATCGATAGAATGTTTATTCAGAGTTGAAAGAATATGAATTAATAGTTGTGAGCGGAAGCATTGCAAAAAGGAAATGCCTGGGGCAAGGACGCACTTCACCTTGCGCACCCTTATTTCTTTATATTATTCATTTGTTCATTCTTAAGGGGGGACGAAGAGGGTAATCACGTATCAAGATAGAGGGGAGTGGGCAGAGACTGGTTTTGTCACTTTATCACAAAACTCTAAATGACGGTAGCTTTGGCCGTTATGAAGTTGATGAAATAAAAAATAATAAAAATATCATCGATTGAGTATGTGTGTATGTATGTATGATTTAAATTATGCGGGCCTGTTGCGAAGGATGGATATAGTCAACAAAGTTGGATGAGGGTGAGAATAAGAAGAAGAAGAGAAGCAGTGAGTAAGGGTGCTAGACAGGTGCAGCTGTGCGGACCCAAAAAGCACGTGACTGGCGGGCGTAACGCGCTTCATTATATTTCCTCTCAAATTTACCCCCGAGGAGGGATTTTTTTCCTTGTAGATATATAATTTTATCCGAGTCCATACGGTTGTAGTGAAAATAAATTCTTCGATAAAATTATAAGCGGAGTAATGTGGCGAAAAAAAATTCTCTTTCATATTTTTTTCATTGTGATGTAATGGCTTACATTTGTTTTTCATTACATTTTTACTCGTTATTTTATTTCTTTTTATTGAATCGATCTTCTTATAAAACGATAATCAGTGATGTTTGAGAAATACCACGTCATTATCGAGTAATTACTAGTGGTGTTTTAACAGCGTCTCTTGCGAAGAAATCAACTTCCTTTTCCTTTCATATCTTTTCAGTTTCTTTCTATTTGTGTTCTGAGGATCTCAGACAGGAATTTCGCAGAGGCAAGAGAAACATTTAATGACTCACATTCCATTGTCTGTTTGTGTATGTGTGTGTGTGCGTTTATAGGAACAATAAAAATACAGTTCATCACACTTGATAAAAAAAAAATAATAAGATAAATTTATTATTCATCTTTTGTCGCAGAGAATAAAAGTGATCTGACATTTGTTTAAATCGTAGAATAATGTATAACTCAGACACGACCCTCGATGGCTCTCACTCATTAATCTCGGAACATTGTATATATCCTCTCGCATTTATGTATATTCCCCTCGCACATTCTCTCAATCACTTCCGCTGTTCGTGTATGTATATGAACGGAACGCTTCAGACCGGAACACAATCTTCACGTACGGGACGAACGACCCTTCCAAAAAATAAAGTCCCTACGAGAGATTTTTTTTTTCTCGTCCTCGTCAGTTCATGGGGGTTCATTTCTTATTCGAAAATGTTTTGAACACGCTGAATAAAAGTTTGTGCTCATTTCAACGTGGCACGAATGGCTTTATGATCCTTGAAAATTCTCTGGTATTTCTTTTCATGAATAATTCAATTGTTTTGATTAAAATTATAGCAAAACAATCAGAGATACAGTAAAAGTCCTGGAACAAAATATGTCTGGATTTATCTAACGGAAATTCTCTTTTTCACATTTTCAGAATATCTCAAATAGTTCTTAAACTATTTACCAAAATTCACTTCTTGATATATAAACATTTTATATATACACAGAATAATCGACTTCATGTGTTTCACTGTTTGAAAATCGAAAGGTGTATAAGCTTCTGTACAAACCTTGCAGTAGACATCTCTAATGGGCACTGTGTGGTTCAATAAATCTAAAAACGTGGAGGAACAATCCCCCTTTAATTTCGGTATTAAAAAAAAAATCTTATACATCCTCTAACTCGATTCACTTCTTCTCATTTTTATTCTCATGCTAAAGACAGAGGAAGTGAAGTTGCCGTACAGTATACGTGCGTTGAAGTAAAAAACCACCCACTATGCTTAAAAACACACCCATTTCCTGGCGTGCGACAGAAGTAAATGCACATTCGAACGAAATGAATGACTGAATCTGGCAATTCTGCTTTTAATGCTCGAAGAACTCTAACGTCTTCATATATTATATACATCATGATATCCTCATCCAACGAACTTTGCTGAAAAAAAACCCAAATGAAGAAATAAAATAAAAGTCCAGAAGTGTATGAATATTTTCAACATCAATTCAAACAACACTCGACATCAAAAATAAATCCGAGAGGAGTGAAGCTCTTCTTACCAGTTATATTGACAGAACAATGGAGTGTTATATCGATCTCTAGCATTGAAAATCGATCGAGTATCTCCCTCCCACTCGCAAAGAATAAAAGAGTAAGAGATTGACAAAGCGAAAAAATAAATATCGACGTTTCGGTTGAAGAGAACGCAAAACTCAAAAGAGGAAACGATCGACAGCTGACTCTCAGGTTCAACCATACATATAACATAACTATGCTATACCATATATATACACATACGAATATCATTCTCGTGCGTTGGCGTTTGGGGTCGAAGACGAATACCAATATGTGTGTAGGTGTGCGTGCGAAGAAAAAATATCATAAGAAAGAATATATATAAAAGAGAAAGAGAAAAATTGAAACTCTACCCTTTCTTGCTCGTGATCGGTTTCAGCACCTGGACGCATCTGCCCTCAACAACCCATAATTCGACCAACCGTTTAAGCGTTACGATTTTGCAAAAGCCAAAAAAAATAAAATAAAAGACAAGAAATAATAAATGAAAATAAAAGTATGAAAGTCGAGCGGATAGAAGAATATAAGATAAGATCATTTGTGAATTTATTTCAAATCCTGGCTCTATAATACATTGCTTATTCAATCCACAATGGGTTGAGGTTGTAGAACGAAAAAATACAAACAAAAATGGCGAAGACAAAGAGAGGGAGAGAGAGAGAAAATGTAACTGATCATTTTGTTGATGCGGCAAACGGTAGCCGTGACGGTCAAGGGCATCGCGGGACGTCCCGCTTTGAAGCGAGTCCGAGAGTCATTCCGGACAACGATCTTACACAAGTCTATTACATATATATTATATATATATATGTATATATATATATATGCATATATATGTATACAGGCGGCATCTCTTTGTACCCCGCGCAACCGATACCGCCCGTAGTCTTTGAAAATAATGGAACCACCCGCAAAAATTGTGTTCAACCAACTTCCTCACACTGACAATAAGATGTTCTTTTTTGTGTTGAGTTTGAGAGACGTACGGAAATATGATGGGTGGAAGAGAAATATCTGCATGTAATTTCTTTTTTTCTCTACTACTGGTATCATTATTTCCACCATTGAGCCATAGCTTGTAAACTTTTTACTACTGTACAGATGATGGGGGGAATGATTTGCATGGTGGAGTTGTAAACTTGATCTGTGGAGTGTGTTTTTATGTTTGATTTTAAGTTATCTGCCATTATAAAATTGATCGATGATGAACATGAATTCGAATTTAAATGTTTGTAGCATTTTATCATTTTTATTATGCAATGAGAGTTCATTAGTTTTCCAATCGTGAACTTTACTTTCTTGCTTGGTTTTTTATTTAGATTTTTGATTCAAAGATTATTGCTACATAGAAAAGAGACGAGAATTTTATTAACAATTTTACGCTTGCTGTTATGTTTTTAGATAACATTCAATGTCAACTTGTTGAAATGGATTTCAAGTATTTTTCCTCAATGTTTGCTGAATTCTATATTTGGAATCAAACCTTGGGATTTTATTGTAGATAGATTTTTCAATTCGTACGTCTAAGAATGATCATGATTTATCGAGTATCCGATTGAATAAATAATTTCTTATTTGAAATGGAGCAAATCCAAGTGATAGCATCTCAATAAGAACTTACTAATTATAAATAGTCAAGAAATCTAGGCAAATCCAAGTTATTTCAATCCCAAGCAGATCTGACTGAATCTGCAGACTGCACCTTTCGAAAATGTCCATGTCTGAAAAACGTTGAAAATCCTCTAACGACTTTTACTGCGATAGTTGAAAAGGGGTTTCCTGATGGATGATTTGTCCCAAAAAATATTCCAGCTGCTCGTCAGTATGCAGATGCTCCAAATCCATATATACATGAAAATCTAAAATAGAAAAACCTTCTCGCCCACACCAAGAAGAGATAGAAAAAAAAAACAAGACTGACCAGGAAAACAAATTTCTACATAAATTCAAACTCCTCACATCATCACCCTGCTGTTTTCTTGATAAATTCACATTAAATCTAAAATATCATTATCAATCCCTTTATTATTTAATCAAAGACAAAATACTTTTGGAATAGTTTCTGTAACGTGTCTAGATAAAACGTAGAAAAAATTTAAAAACCGTTGCATTCACCTCATAGAACTTAACACAACCACTTACATATATACCTTTAAACTTTGAAAGCAAGCACCAGCTGTTCACTCCCACTCTTTTTTTCGTTCTTCCTCATCGTCTTCCTTTCGGGATCCTGTTGCTATCTCGTAAGACTATCGCGCAAGAGACGATTTGGGATGTAGAGGTTTCTCTCGAGTGCTGATGGTAAAGTGTATTATACATACATGTAAACACACGCAGACATATTCACAGAATTATAGATGTTATAGTTCGCTCTTTCTCCCTGCAAGGCAGCTGGATCCTGGAGGATCTCGTAAAATACTCTGTCACGCCCCACGCTTCTCGTCTTCTCGCATTTATATACACATAACCTAATACACCTACACTCACATCGCAACCTCAATATCCGTGTATATAATACGAGCACCATCTCGTTCGTGGGGGTGTACCTTCATGCAGAATATACACATAAATATATGTAGGCGTATATATTTCTATCAGTTTTCTCATTTCGCTTTTGCTTTACTTCTGCATCGTCGCCAGATGCTTTATAATTAAAAACGTGAGAACGTCAATTTCATTCCCCTTATAACGTTAATAATTCTGGAAAGGAACAGAAAAAACCAAATGTTATTCTCAATGAAAATTGGAAATTTCCAGAGGAAATATTTGTTGTTTTTATTTTATATGCAGCAAGTATTTTTTGTGTTCAATAGAACTATTGTGTCCATATGGTTCTAAAATGAATTCTGAAATATCGTTATTAGAGAATATTATGGCGAGCATTCGTACTTCTGATTTGTGATCAATGTTGTGTTAAAATTTGACGTTGTAAATTTTAATATGATGTCACTGTTAGTTTATGATGACTGTTAATTATAAGATTCGAGTCTCGTCACTTGGATATTCTCGAGAATTTTGACTTCCATCCGCATAAATTTTCGCTCTGTAATTATACACAAATATTGAAGTAAGAGAAAAAAATCTACTCGAATAGCAACATCTCTCAGACAGGAATAACACTGTTTAATATTGTAAACAACACACACTGGATTTAATTCCATCTCATCGACTTCAAGTTCATTCAAATCAAAACTACGACTGATAAAACTGACACATGAAAAATCATACGAAGAATTAATATTTTCCACAATAAAAATCAAAGTACTTCGCATTGACATCTGTTATGTCATACATGATAACTACAACATCAACCATAATAATAATCAAGAAATCGTCAATATAGTGAACTGAAAAGAAAAAAAAAGAGTATAAAAATGTTTTCACGAATAATACATGTATTTGTACATATATGTAGGCAATTATTTTTGCGAAATGTTGGTCAGGTGGCCCATATGGGTGTATATATGTGTGTCCTTGAACGAGATATGAATAAATTTATTGTGCAGAAAAAGAAGAAGGAGAACAGAAAAAAAAGGGAAAAGAATAATATACCAATGATTTATGTTGGAGATATATTTCCCGCGCATTTATCGTTGCAACGCACACACATCACAAGAATTTTGGAAGCTATATTACACGAAGTTATATTCGGTGTAACGGCTATTGGTGCTCGATCTCTTTTCCTCTACTTGGTAGATATATATTCATATAGATATATGCATACAGTGCTCCTTCGAAAGTGGCAGGTGCGAGTAGACTGCTCCTCCGGCCAGACTTCATTAAACGCAATCCCATCTGCGCGTCGTCCTCGTGTTTCCAAGACGCCATAGCACTAGTACTATACAGCGGTCAGCATTCCTACACTGTAGGGATAAGAATAAGAGGAAAAGGAAGAGGAAGAGGAAGAGAACAAAACAGAAATGAAGAAGCAGGATGGAGAAGAGTCGCTCTTGACTACTACTACGACGACAACCACGACGAGGAAGAACAAGACGGATGAAAAAAAAAGAGGAAAAAAAAATATGAGTGAAAGAGCGAGGATAAAAAGGCACACGTGCACTTCTTTCATGTATACATATTAATGTATTATGTGTATGTGTATTTTTTTTTGACTTCTTAGGTTTGTTCTTTAACGGTTGAGATTATGTGTGGAAATAAATTGACTGTCATTTTTAACTGGGATGTTGCGATGAGAGTTGCACCGTTTGGAGTTGCATTTTTATAGAGTTTTATGAAAACTGCAATGGATTTTGCATGATAATGAAGAGGATAATTAGTATTATACAATAATGAAGAACTTTGTAAGAGAATTGAATGAAAACTTATATAACTTTGAAGGAGTGTATGATGTATGCTTGAAAAGAATGAGATCATTTCCGAGAATTTTTTTTCTTTGTTGAGACGACTCTATAGATATTTTCTGATACTTTTGAGATGTTTTATTACGTAATTAAAGAAGTGGGAACTGTTTTTTATTCAGCTGGGAAGGGGGAGGGGGATAATATTCATGTGTGGGAGTATGAAGATTGGAGCGATTCGTTCTACGGTGTATCATATGACTCCTTAGTTTTTAGTTCTATACAAAAGTTCCGAGGAAATTTTGTTTTCATTATAAAATTACACAATTCATGGACTAAACTCTGCTCGAGAGGGCAGAGCATGATATTATTTTTCGAATAATTGGAACAACAAATTTTAGTTTGAATCACAACTTTCTCACATTGCATCACCATTTCCTGACTTCAGCGAGGTCATATTAAAATTCTTGCATCATATCATGCATTAATATTATTCAACAACTAAATAAACTTCTTCCAGCTCCCTCGAATTA
Organism: Meteorus cinctellus; assembly: GCA_030523045.1. NCBI lineage: Eukaryota > Metazoa > Arthropoda > Insecta > Hymenoptera > Braconidae > Meteorus > Meteorus cinctellus. Next base: position 64,439 of record JAPYZF010000007.1, on the reverse strand, counting down.
TTAATAAATTCTGTAAAAGTCTCTGAAATGTTCCTCGAAATTGTTGGAAAAAAATAAAAATATCGAGATGTCACTTCATTTTTAAGTTATACCAAACATTTTCTTCAACAAGAATGAAATATCTTTCAAATAAGGGCGGATTTTCTCACAATTAGTCCGTAAAATTCATGGTGTATACATTTACATGTTGGTCTCTAATAACAAAGGCTGGCGGAAGAAACATCGCCGCCCAAAAGGAAAACAATATATACATGAACGACTGCGGATGATCACATATTGGAGAAACATTTCTCAGAACGTCTCAGAGCGTGTCGCGTGGCCAACCGCCACCCGAACGCGTGCCACACAACCTTTAGGTCCACACACCATGTATATATATATATATATATATGTATATATGTATATTCAATCGTTGGATACCGCCCTCGCAACCTCCTCCACACAAAACTATACTATGAAATTTATTCATTCAGGTATACAACTAAAATAAAAAGATAGAAAAGAAGGATTATTGACTGTTGATATTGCTAAATAACATTGATTGAATATTATAAATAATAATATTTATATATGTTTATTTCTTCTTCAGTAATGCAGGTTGTAAGACCTGTCGCGGAATAAATTTCATACACTTTGCACCCTGAAATTCTTTATACAAACCTTTCTCATGAACTTGACGCCCTAGCAACAACATATCACCTTATGCGTTCTATAGAAACGAGTCTTCTTCTTTTATATATTTACGTTATGTATATACGCACGTATGTATTTTTTCATCAGGGTGAATTTCTGCGGGAGTCGTATATTGTTGGAAGGACGAATAGTATTAGTGTGTGGCTTTTAAAATTTAAAGGGATCTGTTTGAAATTGCCTTGTCTGTAGACTGTGGTGCATAAGACACGAACAGCTGACGAGGCACCTTGATGAAAAAAAAGAAGGGCCACCATTCAGGTACACACATACATGTATATGTGTAATATAAATGAAGCAAAATGTGCACCTTTCGAAAATTTTTGTTAAAGGTCTCGTGACGAATTCACTTTTATAATTCAGGCTTTTTTAAAGTCACTGGATTAAAATTCAGTGGTGAATTTTGATGATTCCATTTATTCAACTGCAATATGTCAATAGCAAAATATTCTCAGGATGTGAACAAAATATCCTGAATAGTTTTTTGACTGTTAGAAAATATAATTACTGCAATTTCACGAAGAAAACATTGATATCATTTGCAACAGCGTTAGTGGGTAAAAAGCACAGCAGGGATTTGCAGAAATTATATACGGCTATTGCTGTACCCTCTATTTATATGACCCCCATTGGGTTTTGTTGAAGCATTCAGAAATATATATTGTGACTCGGATGTGGCGTGTGCAACAGCTGAGGGATGATCACAGGGTAGAACGAGTCGCAGGTAAATTTAATTTTTGTGTGGGAATTTTTTTTTTAGCATCTTCTGTTCCATCAGTGATCCATGTATATATTTTTCTGTGCAAGGCAGTTGAATGTCTTTAGTTCTGGAACGATTTGTAGATAGTTTCGACGCTACTTATATATTATTTACTAACACCGTCGTTCTTATTGATTGGTTGTGAATTGGTAAGCGCCGGAATTTCTCAAATAAAACAACATTGAATATTAGAACGTGGAACGTTAATGGGTGCTAAATGCTGCTGAAAAGAAAAAGTGAAGGGGAAGAATTGTGAGGATAAATTAGTGTTCAACATTTTTATTTTTATTTATTCATAAGTGGTAATTGCGGTTGAATATGCTCGTAGCTTCTCTTACGTATATTAATTGATGCTAAATATTTGAAAATAGAATGTAAATAAATGCTCGCAATTGTATCGAACAATTTCAACGTGTCAATAGTTAGAGGTATTCAAATAAATAAGAATAAAAATAACTCCAGGTGTTCGCATCGATATATTTATGATACAATATGAAATTTTCTATGGAGGAACAAAGAAAATTTTGCACAATTTTCCTAAAGTTTTACAGATGATGTGAAAGGTTTTTCAAATTGGCATTTACCTGGATTTCCTTTCGACTTTATATTGTATGGGCGATGGGATAATGTGTATACATTTCTCTCCAGGTATATTTTTGTACCTTTTTACATTAGGCAGCAGGAGTCATTTTTTTTTCTACAGTTAGTCTAATAATTTATTCATCCAACAGTGATGAGTATTTTTCTTTATTCTGCTTTACAGATATTTAGTTTTATAAGAGACATTAGTCATAATTCTTCTAAAGAGAATCTGGTACAAAAAGGAAAGTTTATTGCCGATTTTCCGCGAGAATATTACGGATATATCTGTATTTCCTAAGGAGTGAATACATAATAGTAATTTTGATAACATCTATATTTTTTTCACGTTCTTTATTTTATCGTAGTCCGCATTATATTGGGCATTAGTAGTAATAACAAACTCCAATAACAGAATTTTAATGTGTAGAGCCATTTCATTTTTTCTTCTGATGAGAAAATAAATTTGTAAGTAAAATGTGAATTCGGAATTTTTTGAATAACCAAAGCTTCACAGAAATCACTGGAGAATTTTTTCTGAACTATAAATTTTCATTTGATTTTAATCTGAGTTTCCATACGTACGCCAGGAATTTTTATTCAGCTATCTCGTATACTTGCGTGCAGAGGGATTCAATATATATTTTTTCATCTTCACTTTGTTTAACTTTTATTTTTTTTACAAAAAGGAATTTCAATATTATTTTATCGTAGTTGACAGGAAGTTGTTGGGGATGTTATGAGTAAACTCTATCAGGCAACGTATTGTTTGAACAAATTATTTATATTTAGTCAGGCAGCATATGCACACGAATAAGATATAGAAAGTATAAAAAGAGATATTTTCTTCATTTTTATTTCCCCTTTAACTTTTTTTTCAACGAGTGGTACAGAGAAACGAATGTTCATGTGTACCACCTGCTGATTGAATGTTTAACGTGCAAATTTACACGCTTTTATTTTATTATATTCTTTTAAACAAAAATTAGTTTCATATTTTATTACCTGAAATGCTCCCGTACCATCAATCACCTCATTCTTGAACCCCATCAATTTTCTTCCGTTTTTTAAATCTTTTTTTCTCTTTCTTTTCCAATTATTTATTTATTTTTAGAACGAATATGAATCACCAAAATAATTATCCACTTCACACACTGTGGCACAGATGAAATGAATTAAATTCCATTAGTATAAATATTTCGCTAATCATCGTTTTATTCACATCTGCATATGTAAATATTTTAATTGGGTATGATAAACCACAATAATCATTGGTTGGAATGAAGGGAGATGAGGAATGTGGAAACATGAAACATTTCCGGTATTACGCCATATTGAACGTGAAATATATTGAGCTCAGTATGAAAACTGAATTTCTAGTAATAAAATTAAAAATTATTGTGATGATGAAATAATTATATGATCAAACGCCATTTTCATGCCACGTTAATTTTTTATTGTGCATTTATATTCTTAAGTACGAATGACTGCTTACTCAATGAAAGAATGTTAATATGACTGGAAAAATTAATAAATTTTTTCCTCCCTGTGGTGTTCTACAATTGCGGAACAAACAATATTTTTTTTACAAACAGTATAAATGAACACTTTAAAAGTTCATCTTCTAAATTATAATTGATTGAGATTCACTCAAATTCCATACATTGTGGAACTGAGTACCATCCTGGAAAATGGTTTGCAGAAGAAAACAAAGACTCGTATACATTGTCATTATTCCTACCTTTCACTATAATTCTTACTGCAGAAACCAATTTTTCCGACCGTTTCACCCTACACCATTAAATAAGTTCATTTACTACTGCAAACGTAAACGGGAATAACAAATGAACCATAAATTTTATTACCCGAGGGTTGCTAATTATTGTGTGAGAATCTTTTACAACATTTCGATTTTTACAACACTCAGTTGTATATTGGTTCCCACAATAAATTTTGCTGTAGCAATTTACCTGAACAGGAAACAAACGGTCGATAACCAAAGTATATACAAAAACCGCATAACTTGTGTGTACACATTCGGAACCCCCGCAAACAATTGGACTCATCTATTTTAATTATAACGAGGTGAATCGCAGTAACATCTGCCTCATGATATGATATGTCCAGGTGTTAAATGAAGGGTGTGTCAGTCACTCCCTCATAACCATAAACAATCCATGACATTTGAATAACATTTGAAAACAAAAATGTTGATAATAAATTAATAAATTGTCTTTAGATGGAAAAATAATTTTGTCCCTTCAGTCACTTAAAACTATGAAATGAATTGAGACAATTCCCACGACGCAAATTTTCCGTTAGGTTCCGTTTATTAAGAGGGTGAGTTTAAACGCAAAAAGTGAAGTGGGAATGGATTGGTAATTAATATGGGGTCCTAAATTTACAGGGGGTATCTATATATAAAAATGTATGCGAGTGTTTATACTTCAAAGTTTCGCACGATGATCGAGACAGATGACGATGATAAACGTCCAAGTTTACTTTCTAACAGGGTAATTGCAGGGTGGGCGTATCCGTGACGAGTTCGTGCTTGTGAAGGCAAAGGGAAATATGGAGGGATATATTTGAACACATACACTAAATTCCATTCCGTTTATATACAATGAAATTGTTTTTTCCTTCATATTGGTTCCCAACGCCATATGTACTGGTACATTGAGGAATTTTTTCTGTGATCATCACAGTGGAATAAAAATATTCTACAATCCGGAATAATTACATCGTCCAATGATTTGAATGACAAACTGGAAGATAAATATCTTCATCAATTTTTAACAATAATATTCACCTTTATTATAGGTTTAGTATTTTTTTTCGTCTCCATCGCGTACTTAAATTTCACTACACTTTTTATTTAATCAACAACGTTTACGATTTACTTAACTTATTCATAAAATAAATTCTGTTTATTCCAGAATAAATATAGCATAGCATTAAGTAATTTACAACATATAGTTATTCAATACAATTGTCGTTTTCTTTTCGTTTTCTAATAATATCAAGCGACCATATGAGAATTTCAACATTCATTACATAAATTGATAAATACTGTCATGCACCCTATACAGCAAACTCGACCTGTCGAATTTTTATATATGTACATATATATGTGAGTGAATTTATACATATATGTGTATATAATATTCATTCTCTTCTTGTTTAATTATTCAAGTGCTTCTTATCCAAGCACATGATCAATATGAAAGTTATTTATGTATCCGATATTCAGTGATGATCAGATGCCTTTCCTTCTCTTTTTTTATCTTTCTCATTCTGCATAATAATGCATCGGTATGAAAATCGTTTTCACGGCAGTTGTGATGATTTGAATGATTTTCTGTTTCTTCTTCCGATTACGTACAGGAGAACGCATATTACAAGTAAAGCAACTCCTAGTGCAGCAAGAATGTAAGAAGCTATTCCACCTTTGAGATCACATAGATGCACTGGAAAAAAAAATATTAATGTATGAAACTAATTATGTATCTCCTTATTGAATAAATGGCGAAAATAATAATGAACCAATTACCAATCTTGGAAGACAAATCTTCTTCGGTATTGAAAATAATCAGAGACACGTCAGTCATAGAGATAAGAATATCAGTAGCATTAACGATTTTTCCAGTGTTGCAATCATGCTGGCCTTTCGCTGCCTCCATTTCAAATAATTTTAAATTGTTTGTAGTATTTCTTGCGATCACTTTGTCTGAAAAAAAGGGAAATTTAAATTAGAGAGCGTTAATGACAACTCATTAACACACATAATGAATCACTGTAATAATATTTACCTGCGGCATTTGGAAAATTATATTCATCAAGATATATTTTCACTTCGATGCTATCAACCTCAGCTGTTATACCATCATTAATAAAATTGAAAATAATTTCGTTTGTATTTTGCTTATCATCGTCATTGGCAGATCGGACTGCACGTTTCGATTTGTTGACAGATGTAGGTGACTCTTGCCAATTTAATATCAGTTGTGAATATTTATCACCGCACACACCGCTGGTTTTTACCGTTGACGGGATACCAAGAAAAACATTCGAATGCTGCGAAATAAAAAAAGAAATAAGTGAAATAATGAATAAATAATTTTACAATGAATGTATATTTTTAAATGATGAATATCATAAGCGAGGAAAGTAAAGTAATAAATCATCCGAGCAATATGACATTAATAAAATATTATTTATAAACACACATAAATGTGTGTTTATATTTGCCAACGGCGGCGGATAATATGAATTTATTGAATACACTCAACGCAATGAATCAGAAAAAAATTATTATTAAAACTCACCGTTTTATCTGTCTTATTGTATGTTATCGTTAGATCAATCGTCATATTGGCCAAGATACATGGAATATCTGTGGTTTCATTCTTCACAACAAATTTATATGATTTTTTTGGGTTTTCACTTGATGAATTAGTCGTAGCACTAGAATTTTCAAATACAGTAGTTAAACCGCCAAGCGTTGTTGAACTGCTTGGAAATGATGAAGTTGTTGCAGTAACTGCAACTTCTGATGAAGACCAACTTCCCGAAGTTGTAGTAGTTGTTGACTTTTCTGTTGAAGATAATTCTGTGCTACTCATCACCGAATTTGGGGAACTGCCACTTTTAGTTGTTCCAGTAGAATTGGCCATGGGCGTAGTAGCAGTATTTTTGTCGGACTCCGTTGTAGAGTTATTGGAGTTTGTAGAATTTTGCGTGGTTTGAGTGGAATTCACCATTGGAGTAGTGGCAGTACCATTTACCGAAGATGTCGAATTTCCATCAGTTGCAGTCGAATTAGTCGACGAAGTTGTTGCATTGCCCGTAACTGATGATGTAGTAGAGCTTTCAGAATGTGTCGTTTCGTTGGATTCAGCACTACCCGTGGAATTAGACACTGCTAGAGTCGTTGAATCAGTTGTTTCGTGAGACGTCGAATTTACTCCTGGAGTTGTCATTGAACTACTTTCAGATGTCGATTGTGATGCATTTTTAGTTGTCACTTTCTCTGCTTTGCTATCAGCTAGGTCAATTTTACTAGTTGAACTCTTTGTTGAACCACTTGATTCCATTGATGATTCACTTGAAGCAGTGCTTGAAGTGTTGGTTGAAGAAGTTGTGCCATTGCCAGTCGATTCTGAGCTAGCCATAGAGGTTCCATGACTCGAGGATGTAGAGCTCTCAGGTGATTTTGTGGAAGATTCAGATGAGTTTAACCCCTCCATAGAGGTCGTACTCCAAAACTTACTGCTGCCAGAAGAGCTCGAGTTTGATGGGAATGCAGTTGTAGAAGAGTTCCCAGTGGATGGTTGTTCTGACGTGTGATTTGATCCTTTTGAGCTGTCTGTTGGTTCTGTTGAATTCCCGGAATTAGTTGTTCCAGAAGTTTCTGTGGAGTTCATATGCGATTTACTAGTAGACGTTGTAGATCCATCGCTACTTTCAGTACTTTCGTATGTACCAGATGAAGTTACTGATGTGGCACTCGAACCATGTGAAGCTGCTAATGACGTCTCTGTGCTATAATCATTGCTAGATGAGGTGGCTGCTGCGGATGCCGTGCTACCTTGTTTCGCAGATGAAGCTGTTAACCTATTGCCAGTACTCTTAGATGACTCAGTTGTAGAATGAGTACCGTGAGCATTAGATGAAGTTTCTGATGAATTCTCCGTACTATTGTCTGCATGAGAATCAGTTCCTGTGCTATTTTTCGTGCTAGTCGAATCGGAGACTGTAGTTCCCTTGCTGCTCTTTGTACCAGATGAACTTTCCGATGAACTTTCAGTACTTTCGTATGTCCCGGGTGTATGAGCTGATGTCCCATTGCTACCATGATCACTGGATGAGGTTCCTAATGAACTTTCAGTACTATCGTATGCCCCGGGTGAATGAGCTGATGACGTCTCTGTGCTATCAACGGTGCTGGATGAAGCTGCTATTGACGATATCATGCTACTGTGTTTGGTAGATGAATCTGTTGATCCGTTACCAGTACTCTTAGAAGATTCAGTCGTAGAATCAGTACTATGAGCACTATACGACGTTTCCGATGAATTCTCTGTACTGTTGTCTGTATGTGAAGCAGTTCCTGTGCTGTTCCTTGTGCTAGATGAATCAGAAGGTGTAGTTCCCTTACTGTTATTCGTGCCAAATGAAGTTTCTGATGAGCTTTCCGTGCTATTATCTGCATGAGAAGCAGTTTCTGTGCTGTTTTTTATGCCAGATGAATCGGAGGATGTAGTTCCATTGCTGCTCTTCGTACCAGATGAAGTTGTCAATGAACTTTCAGTACTTTCGTATGCACCAGAAGCAGTTCCTGATGTGGCACTTGAACCATGTGAAGTTGCCGATGATGTCTTTGTACTATGATCCGTGCTAGATGGAGCAGCTGATGAAGATGCCATGCTATCGTATTTGGCAGATGAAGCTGTTGACTCGTTGCCAGTACTCGTAGATGACTCAGCCGTAGAATCAGTATCATGAACACTAGATGACGTTTCTGATGAATTCTCCGTACTATTGTTTGTATGAGATGCAGTTTTTGTGCTGTTTTTTGTGCTAGTCGAATCGGAGGGTGTAGTTCCCTTGCTGCTCTTTGTACCAGATGAAGTTTCTGATGAACTCTCCGTGCTTTCATCCGCATTAGCAGCAGTTTCTGTGCTGTTCTTCGTACCAGATGAGACTGTAGACGAATTGCTATTACCCTTAGATGATTCAGTCGTAGATTCAGTACCCGATACTGTCGAATTCATAGATTCTGCTGTTCCACTGACATGGGTGGAATTGTCAATTGAACTGTCATCAGAATTTGAATGATTATATAGTTTCGTAGAGAATGAATGGCTGGTCGAATTGGCATTACTATTTGGTGATTCAGTAGTTGAATTAGTGGAATTCCCGAAGTTCGTGGAACTTTCGACGCTATCAGTTCCACTTTTCGTGGAATTGCTGGATTCAGTTGTAGCACCAGAATGACCCAGTTTTGTTGTAGAAGTGTAATATTCTTCCGAGGATGCACCGGTGGAATTGTGTGCTGAAGATGATTTTGTCGTGTTGTCAGCTTGAGTTGCTTCAGTGGAATAACTAGTTCCAGTTACTTCAGTTGAATCATATTTAGACTTAGATTTGGTTGATGATTCAATAGGGGTGGATGAACTTTGGTCTTCTAGTGATATAACGCCAAGATTTGACTTGGCTGTAGAACCGTCCAATCCATTCTCGTTTGATGTTTGTGAAGTTACTATATGAATAAGATAATTGATATTACGAATGATAGAAAATGGGACTGAAGATAAACTAACGGTAAAATAAACCGTGGGGCAACGTTTTTAATTTCGACAGAATTTATTTTCATCTGATAACTGTGCATTGTAACATAATAATCATCGGATTGGGCAGAATATGATAACCACTTTCTTATCTGTTCTTACCAAATAATCAGAAAGAAAAGAAAGGAATTGAGTCATTGAGTCATTAATATTTTATTATAGTAGAATGAGTAGAAAGGACAGTTTGTGCTGATTTCTTTTCTTTTGCATAGGTGTGGCGATACTCAGATCTAAAGAAAACGGAAGTTGTAGGTACTATGTAAATGTTTGGTTATGTAACGAAATTACACAATTGTTTTATCATCGTATTATTGGTTTGAATAATAATAGACAATTGTAGTCAATCCTTACCTTCGATTATAAGTACTATAAGTAAGAATGCAAAGCCTTGAACGAGCCGCATTGTTCAGCGAACAAAATATTTATGAATGAAAAAATACGATAATTTTTATTTCTCAACACTTCATGACACTTTGGATTAAATTATTAAATATTCAGTCCAACTATTTATTAATTTTACAAAAAAAGTGAAGAAATAAGTGACGAATGTGTGTATAAGCACTTGTGTCTTGCACATATATCAACAAATATAAAAAAAAAACTTTTGGCGAAATTACAATATGTTTCGAATTTGCGTGTGTGCGTTTTGGCAGTTGTGGAAAAACTGAAAATGATCCGTACGAAGCAACGCGACGTTATTGAAGACTGCCGCCACGATAATACCCAATATCATATACACTGACCCCACCACTAACCCAATCACACGTCTTCTGTTTTGAGCACCTCGATCTGAGTGTCGTAAAAGTTTAAAACCTCATATAAAACTCGACTATTGTTTCTTCATTTCGAGATAGGAAAACACTCGCGCACTCTATCTTTCCCTCATTCTTTACCCCTCCCTTTAATTCCTTTTCCTTTTTCCTTTTGTTTCCATTATCTACGCACTTGTTTCTTTGGTCGTATGTTCGAATTGTTCGAGAAGGTTGCTGATTGAATTCCTCTTATTTTCCTTTTACCTGATAATTATTAATATTTGTATGATAAAGAGAACATTAGCTTGTGTGGAAATTTATGTTAAAAATTCTTGCAATATCAAACACTATACCTTTTATATACTCGTGAAGGATATTACGGTGATTTTCGTCCCAGAGTTATTCATGTTAACCTGAAATATTATCTGTCAAGTTTGTACTAAATTCTTTCAAACATTGCAAGTTTGCGAAAAACCAATATTTAATTCGTTTCGTCTCTTGAATTTTGCGTCTTTACATGATAAATAAAAAATAAAGATTTTCCTTTGTGTCTCCTTCCTTTGACAACTTTCCAAATATATTTTGTGTTACAAACACATTCGAATAGAATCTCCAGCAATAAAATTAATTTCATTTATGAAATAAAAAAAACGTTTGGACATTTCATATTCATTTAAAACAGTGTGAAATAATATTTTTCGCTCGTCATGTCTTTTTTTGGTGGATTTCATCAGGTGAAATGTGGTAGCAAGGTTTGATTTTACCCCCTATGTAGCCGACATGCTCATACATAAATACATGTGCACACATATTATTATGTGTGCACCGAGTGTGACATAAATCGGAAGTGGTTATACGCACTTAAAACCAAAGACAAATTTTTAACCGTGACGTACAATATTATTCCATTTTTTATATTTTATTTTTTTTTGTCGTCACTGCAGGGTGGTTCACACACAAGTTCATTGATATGTCCAGCTGGTCGACCGTTATTATACAAAATTCCCCGGACCAATAAATCCACCAGTTCATTACCATTTCCATATACACCGGTCGCTCACAATTCCATGTCTTTTTCTCCTTTTTTTTTTTCGTTTTTATATACAAAATATATATTTTGAGGAAATATTTTTCCGGTTATTTTTAGATATGACTAAAAAAAATCTCTGTCCCTCGTTTATTTATCCACTTACGCATTCAAATCAATATTTTTTAACGATTATTTTGGGAATCCACGTGTTTCCTGAATTATAAATTCGAGAACTCTTTGGATATACATCGATATCGTTGGACGAAAGACGAGAAGGACAAAATAATAAAAATTTGATTGATGAAAATGACTGAAATGTCATTCCTCCATGATACATTACCACAACATTGTCATTGATATACAAATGTGCATGTTCTTATGTCTCTGTATGACGTGAATTCTTTCGAATCGTATAATATCCAGACACTTTCGACATTTTCAATGAATTATTACTATTCGTTACTGCATTAAATTGTTTGATAATTTTTTAACCGGAAAATAGAGATTATTATTTTATACAAAAGATTATGTAGAAAAATTAATGGGAAGAGAAAAAAATTAACAATTGTTGCATTTCATTATTTATTTACTCGTCTCATTAAAATTTAATCTTTAAACAATCACAAAGTTTTTTTCCTGCTGTTTATACTGTATCAAAAAGTATTCATGAACGAAAATATTAATTCTACACTCAACAAAATAATAAACTTCATTATTAGTTCAAGTGCGAAATTTCGCGATTCTGTTTGAGATTAAAAAACATTTCGAATCCAATTCATCAACAATATTGAAACGAAAAAACCAAAATCTATTCATAATTGTTTATGAAAAAAAAAAAAATGCTATAAGCATGTGATCTTTATTCTCAATTAAATATTTCCCATCCCCAATTATAAAATATATTCTTCAACTCAATAATTTCAATCTCATCATTCTCTCTTATAATAAATACATCAAAATATTCTGCGAACGACTCTACCAATATTGCGATGACAATATATATCCTACGACCTTCATTCTCAGTGAGCTGTCATCACTGCTGGGGTGCTCGTTACTCAGAAACTTACAATAACATCAGTACTAGTAGACGTCAATGGAAAAATACCAGGTGATGAGTTTTCGCCATGTGTTCAACCATTCACAAAAAAAAAATATCTAACGTAAATATCCTTTAGCAAATATTTGAAACAATTTTATCCGAATATATCTACAGTAACAATAAAAAAAATAACAGAAAATGAATTTACACACATCGATAATCATCAGTAAGTAAAAGAAATAATTGAACTGATGATTCCAATCTCTGTTTGATGATTCTTACTGTGTATATAAAAAGAAAATATACTGCCTTATTTGACCATCTGCAGATGCTGTGGTGTGCACAATATATTGAGTCATAATATCGACAACCCTTCCTTTAGATTTTACGGACCAGTGGTTAGCCACAATAGATCCAACGCGATTTCATCGGTACATACGTTTAATAATACGTATATAAAACATATACTTTGATTGTGAACGCCACGAGCTGACATTTATGATGTTTATCACACGTTACATTCATAATGATGGCTATGGAGATTTATAATAAAATTTGAATTACGTCTCGTGCCAGTCTAAATTATTTCATGTGTATACGGATATGAAAATACATTTTTCAATGAAGTATTCATGAGGAATTAAATAACATCAACATAATTTAACAGACATTTGTAATTTAAATCTTTATAAATGCACTTTTATAATTTGTTTATTGCAGTATTTAATAGTTTTCGAATCACAGAAATTCTTGAGAGACAACTTGAAATACTTTCGTCACATATTCGTCCAAAGAAATCGTAAGAAAAAAATATAAAATGGGCGAAAACATCAATTAAATGGCCCTGAATAATTTGAACATTCAATAATTTTCAACTTTAAATTAATTCTTTTTTATCACCAATGATCCAACAGAATTTTTTCCCCATTGTAACGAAATTCGAGAACATACCCCGCCATACGTCACTCGTCGACACGATGAAGAAAAAAAAGTCGTGTCAAATTTCTCATGTGTGTCATCTGCTACACGATGGCTCTCTGCTCTTGTGAGTTTGGCATCGATCAATCGAACGATCTACACCGTTGCGGATATATCGTATTTCTTATTTCATTAAATAAAAATATATATATATATATATTTGTGCATGCACACAGAGTATATATGTGTAGAGATATATTTTTCGCAATGTCAATGTGAGATATGCACAAGTAAGTACCTGTTACGAACATGCATATAACATCACACACGTCTTTTATCACTCATAAATCCAAATATTATTATTCATTACAAAACTGTCTGGTGTGCGGGCGCATTCGATTAACTGATGCATTTTATTATCATGAACAATATGTATATGTTGAACATTTATATTAATTTAAAGCTTCCGTAACGTGTGTCTGGATGATTGGTATTGTTGTATCTAAAGTCGCGCTCAACATAAATAATAACACAGACACATTTATCATAATATACGTCAAACTGTTCATCAACGCTTTTAGACGAATGAAGGAAATAAAAATTATTCATATGCGTACTTCTTCTTTCTATATTTTTTGTTGTTATTTCATTTTCTTCTGTATTTTTTCAATATATTGGTATAATACTTTTTCCAGAAATTGAATAATTCTAATTATTTTTGTAACTTTTCATAGAGTCATTGAAACTCGAGAGGTCAAAGAAAATCCCTTGAATTATTTCTGTAAAGAGGGCACCGTTATTTCCCGCAAATTACAATAAGCAACAGAACGTGATTAATTATCCCTTTTAAAATTCCAGGATTAAAAATAGACACATGCAAACATAGATACATGACTTTTACCCTCCATTTTGAACCATATGTACGAAAAAATCCGTTGCTTATGAATAATTCATTGCGCTTTCATCCCCAAAAATTAATTAAGCCATGAAAATGATAAAATTCTAACGCAACCCCCTTTGGAATCGTTATACTTATTATTATTCGTTATTTATTTTTTTCTCTTGTGACTTTATAGTCTCTATGAAATCTAAACATTCTAAATCATCATAATTAAAATTTTCCCATGACTAATATTCAATGCCGGAAGTGATTTAATTGTGACTGGTATAATCACTGGTGCGTTTCATATACATACTCGACAGTGTCCCATATAAATTATTTCCTAAATAACGAATGATACTATTAAATTGAGGGGTTAGTGACAGGGTTGGCCATGCAATTGCGACAAACCCTCAACACAATATCAAAAAAAAATATGTTCACAAAAAGAAAATCACCTGCACATTCATATCTTTTTTTTCATCCTTTCAATTTACATATTCATGTATATAAAATTATCAACGCCTCAAGGCGCTTGTTGAAACATGCCGCTAATGTGAGTGTAACACAAACGATAAATGAGGAAAAATATTTCTATTCGTTACATAGACGCCGAGGGCATTTATACGATGATGAATGAAATCACGAAGCGTGTAATGACGATGATACACTTTGATCAATGATGTAGTATACTTTTTTATTTTGATTTTTTATCTCAACAGCATTCATCGGGGCTGTTTTATTTCTTATCTTACCCTTAAGCACATTCAACAACTTCCGGGCATTGCAAATAAAAAAAAAGACTAATTTCCATGCATGCGATTGACATGACAGAAAAATAGATTAAGTAGTAGAGAAAAAAATTATATGAGGAAGTTGTGGAGATTTTTAAGAGTTAACAGTTATTTATTCTCATTCTCACAGTAATTCAAAATGCCATCGTGAATGCTATCGTATAAATCAAAGTAAAAATAGTCCAATAATTCGTATTTGATTAAGCAGAATTGAAAAATAATAAAAACTATTGGGAGAGAAATCGATAGAATTGAATATTTGAAGTGAAAGTGAATTATCAAATAATATAAAGTTGTGAGTTTATATTCATTGTAGTTTTTTTTTTATTCCGAAATGAGTAACTCTGATGCAAGATTGTAATAGAGATGATGTTTCTTGTGTTGTATTTAATTATGTAACTCCATAAAAGCTGGATTGCTTTTTATCGTACAGTGCTCTCACCGTGACTTCATTCATTACAATTTTCTTCTTTTTATCCCGGATTCGAGTGCATATGAATAAATTACCTAGAACTTAATCGAACGAGTCATAAAAGGACGACTGTAAATAGTAATTCAAGACTTATAAGTTACAATCGACGTTGGTGGTTGCGAGCGATATATTGTTACATCTATCAACGATCAAAGATGTTGTGAGTTTAATTTTGGGTCCAGATTAATATTTCTCGGAATATTCAAAGCTGAACAAATTAATCTGATGAACATAATTGTGTAAGCCAAACACTTGTTCTTCAAAAGAATGAATGAGAGGAAATTTTATTACAGAGACTGGGGAAAAATTTTTAACGAGTTTAGACATAGAAAATACGATAAAGTTTCAAAAACAAAAAAAGTAATCGAAGAATAATAAAATGATTAATCAACGTTTACCACTTTGTTATAATTTGTGTTCTTACGTTGTATATAATTAACATAATTTTTTAGAGCCTCGTTAATTTATGGTGATTGTGGGTTGCAATTCGTCGCATGATACGCAAATATTCGCAACTATACAAGATATATATGAACACGGATGTGGTTTTCACCGTGACTATTATGTGGCAACGGGGGTGGCACGGTTTGGTGAATACTCTCTAATAAATAATTTATATGTTGGTATAGTAAGTTACAATTGAAATATACGTAGGGGTAAAAACCGATAGAAGAGGGTTGAATATGTATAATTTAATCGCGAATAATAAAATATGGAAATTATTTTTGTATATATATAAATATATATATATGTATTATTGCGTGGATGGTTGA
The DNA here is from genome assembly GCA_030523045.1 of Meteorus cinctellus. Lineage (NCBI taxonomy): Eukaryota > Metazoa > Arthropoda > Insecta > Hymenoptera > Braconidae > Meteorus > Meteorus cinctellus. The sequence continues at coordinate 48,403 of JAPYZF010000007.1, read as the reverse complement.
ATGTTGTGTAGTCGAGCTTTCTTCCTCTTCCTTATTTACTTCAAATGTGAATGTATACAAACTTCCGGAAATTATTCCGGCGGCTTAACAACAAAAGTCAAAATACTAGAAATATCAAAACCGGATCAAAATTAACGGAAAACAAAAAGTTGCATAAATGAAACAAAATACATTATTTGATTTACATATTTAGATACATAAATGTTCATGTGTAAAAACTATTCATCATTCGGACTAGTAAATGTACATAAATATGTGAGTACACGGAAATTATTTAATGCACCAAGAAAAACAAGAAAAGAATACGAATAAACATATAACAAGATGAAAAGCAAAATGAAAAACAAATAAATACAATAAACTATATTTTTTTGATAAATATTCATCACTTTCATTAGTGTAAACATATATCTCCTGATATGGTGTTACAATGTTATGCATTACTACACTGCAGTAAGAATGCAAATATAAAAAATATAATTGCTTCTTTCTTTTATTGTACATTTCAATTCACATTTACCATCTGAAAAATGATTAACATAAAGTTTCCAACAGTGGCAATTACTCGGGTGTTAATTTTGCTTTCTTGCACTCCGCTTGTCTTATTCATGAATTTCGACGTACTGTCAATGTCAAAACAATAAAATGAAAGAAAAGAAATAGAAATGAGAATGGAAATATAGTTGCAATTAACACAAGAGGCTTATAAATAATTAACATAACCACTTAACTTGATAAATATTCATGAAATTCATATTTGCGGATCGATGATCACAAAATTGCTATGCATCTTCACATAAATATTAAATTAATTTATTAAACCTAAACATACATTAATAAACATTGTTATTTCCAATCTTATTAATATATGCACAATATTTTATAAGTACACGTGTTGATGTGTTGCACGCTATTAAAGACACAACACGTTATAATTTACCACCTAGAAGCATTCCTGGATATGAGGATTCACTGGAACGTTTCTAACAGTGTAAAATATTTATGCGTACAAGATGAAGCCAAGCAAAAACTTCACCTGCACTTATGTACTTGTAGAAATGCACTTCCTTTTTTCATTTCAACTGAAACATATATACAACTATTTATATACTTATATATAATAAGTAAAAGAACTAATGAATGTGTTGAGTGTACAACCGCCAAAAATTTATGCCCCGTAAAAGTTCACGTTTGTTCGAAACGAAAAAAAAAATACAAGGAAAAATAATTAGACATGGTTTATGTCGCCCTTGTGAAAACAAAATATTACTAATTCTTTTTTATTTTACATAACGATGAACACACTGACCACCTCATTCGGGTGTCGAATTTAATAGTTTAGATGTATAAGTTTGCAAATGGAACGGGAGGAAGTTAAAATACGTTTGATCTACGTTGTGAATGTTTGAATGGGTTGAAGAAATGTTATTTATAACGGACTTTTACATGCGCTATTAGCTCCACGTTGGGGAGCATCGTGTTGAGACCCCCAATTGTAATTTTGAGTTGATATAATTGTATAAGGATCGGATATGAAGGAAGAAATTTATAATGGGTTTATGTGCGGAAGTTGTGCAAAGGATATGGGACATAAAAGTCATAAATATGAGTGGTAACATCTTTTTGCTACTTTCCTGAGAATAGGGAAGGAACATATTAAGTTCACTTTCACGGTTTGGTAATGGTCCTCTTAAAAATCGGGTAGATAAATATTAATTATTACAGTTAGTTTCGACGATAATTTTTTCAATTAAAATTCGGTTTTTGTCTTTTTTTGTTTAAGATCAATTCGTTTTGCTTCCAGTCTTATTACTCAAATTCAAATGACTGTGATACAGAATTTGTCATCAAAAAATTCCCATGAATATTGATAAAAGTATTGAAAAAATACTGCAAATATATAAACAGTAACTAGTTTATTTACATGAAAAACACATTTAAACAAAACTAAATGTTTACCTTCATAACGTAATATTAGGCCCATTAGTTCCATGCTGGGGGCACGAGGACCATATGGCTCCGATAATCGTTGTCTTTCATGATTGATCCTTCTTCGTGAATATTATATACATGTGTGTACATGAGTGTATTTGCCCCATCGAGGGCTATCGAATTTAAAAAGAAATTCCAAACTGACCTCGTTGTAACGAACGATTAGTCAACAGCGCTTTTAAGGCTTCATATGAATATGGTAATTAATACTTTATTGTCGCGACATATTGACCATATAACGTATTCGATGCTTCTTTTTTTTCCTTCCTTGTTTTTCAATATGCGGAGATAAATTATGTATCATTGGCTACTTCAGTAATTCATGAAACCTTTTACTAACAGACTACTCATTCGGATTCGTTCGTTCTGACGCGTTCGTTTGAAAATTGAATTGGAAAAAAAATGAACGGAAATCCTAAAATGACGGTTTGCTGTGGGATATATGTATATGTGTATATGAATTGTGTGAAAAAATACTACGTATACAATGGATGCTATTGTCTAGTGTGAAATGCATGAAATAATGTGTGTATGTATGTGCACCTGCACTTTATGATCATATTGAAGCGGAAGTGAACGTATATATATATATATATATATATTTGTATGGATATTATGTATGGACCTCCTACACGTGCCTCAAGCGTGTCACACCTGTGTTTCACGCGCAGAACTTCAAATGAAATTATCATATTTGAAGAAATTTGTGGCACGAATAATTCATCTTTTGGGAAATTGATTTTTTTTATCTCTTATCCATCATTTTTCTGATTTTTTAAATGTAATTCATGAGCATTGAATAATTTTTGTAAGTTCGATTACAATATGAGAAGAATATACATCAGATGGGTTGGAAAAAATAAAGGAGCTTTTATCATTTAGAGGGAACGAGAGATCTGATGAAAGGGGAATTAATTGAAAATAAAACGAATTTTCCTGTCAGAAGATTTTACAATTGAAAGAACGAGTCAATCTGCAGCAGGAAAAAGAAATGGAAATCACATATTGAATAATTAATCAATTATAAACATATTATTATTTTCAATAATGAATATTACTTTGAAAATATGTGACGCTGAATAAGATCCATAAAATTATTAACATTCCATTCTTCTGACTAAGATTTAACAATTACTGTCTTCTTGTACTGTCAGGTGGTTGATATTTCGTTCAAATTTCAACAATTGCATCCGCATTAAATGATAAACGCGTGAAAATACTGCATGCCACGTCATCTGTTATTGAAACTAGATATGTAGCGCTAAACAAAGTATATTTCATACAAAGATAAACTAACAAGTGTATTTCTCTGTTATCATCAGTTGATGAACAGCACGCGCGCGAAGTTTAAATTTGAATAAATTGCAGGGACAGATCGTGCATTTCTCCTTGGGGAAGGTCAAAGGGTGTGAAATAAAATTATTAATGAACATTTATTGAGATGATAGGAAAATATAAATTGAAATACTCGCCAACGTAACTCTTACAGACATCATATTTTATTATTTTCATTTTTGACAACAATAATAATCTCTATCGATAGTTATAATATATATCTTAGCATCAAAAATACATTTATCATAGCGTTTTTATTCCAGCTCAATTACGCAACTTCAGGTCTCGATGTTAGAAAAAAAAATACATAACATCTTATGTGTGCAATAATAATGGGGAAATGAAAAGCTTTGACAGCTCTCCTTACCTTGTGCACACTTTATCGAAGCACATTTAATATTATTTGCATTTATAATTTCGATATGATTGTTTTTATATTCACTTGTTTGCTCCACATCTCTAGTTTAATGATGATCATATTCAACTATTCATTCAGATTCTTTACAAATTTATGTAGTGTTGAAAAAAATGAATTTAAAACTGATGCTGACATAATTTTTTTCTGTATTATTATTACATTTTATCATGATTCGTATATATAAAAGAAAACACATACAACTAAAAGTCTAAGTCTTGTACTAATATCTCCTAAATTAATCAGTAACATTTTGTTTCTTCAATATTGATCGAAACTATCAATGAAAATTGTTGCTTTTGCTTTTGTTTTTGATTCCATAAACAATTAATCGACTCATTGATATGACAACTACTCATTAACGCAGGGAAAAATTAAAAGTAATAATAAACATTGTTCTGCACACACATTTCAACAAACTGCCACGTTCGATTTCACATTCAAGCGTTTAACTTTGTGCTTGCGTCCTATTATTATTAATTCGTCATTCTATATATGCGCAATTTCATTCGTAAAAATATTTATACGTATTTGCCTTGTAAAATAAAAACATTCACAAATTCATTTATATATAAATATAAATAAAGAACGAACATTTGCAAAAGTCCGTTCATTTATTCGATATTCTCCATTTACTTTATTATTATTTTTGTTTATTTCCATTGATTTTGTTATTCACACAGCTGGTGAATAAAAACCACAGCACGCTAGCTGTTCATCATGTGCAAAAACTTCAGTTGTTCATTCGATTATGAGTATTAAATTCATTTAACAAAAAAAAAGAAAAAAGCAAAGACAGACATTGTTATTCGATTATATTAAATTATATACTTTTTATCGAAGACGCTGTCAGTAACAAATAAAAGTTTTTTGCAACTCATTTACCATCATTTTCCATTTTTTTTTGTTTCCGTAAACTATAACAACAAGGAATTTTGATCTCAAATTTTATATATTCGAAACACAAGTGAATGTTTACATTGTTCATGAAAAAAAGAAAAAAAAATGGAAAGAAATGATAAAAGTTACTCGAAAAATTTTCATTTGTATTATTGCGATGAGATTAAACTGGTGACATGCATTCAATTGTATATACAATTATTATGACGAGGATTGTTCCAACTTAGTTCATTATTTGATTTTACTTTGCGACGAGAAATGAAACCACACATTTTTGGCTTCATTATCATTTTCCTCTTCCACGATACAAACTAGGATAAAATCATGATAGTTCTTTGAGACTCAGTCGTGTCACTTCGCACATTGACTTCTGAACTATAAACGAAATTATTGTTGACGATACAAAAAAATGGAGACTGCGACAATATCAACCACAAAAGACAGATATTATAGTCTCAATGAAATGAAACCAGTCATACAACAATTGATTCATCATTTCAATTGTCTAAAAGATGCCAAATTCATAGTTGGATTTAGTTAAAAGTGAGCAAATATGAAATAGAAAAAAATCAATCAACGAACACACGAATTTTTGACTAGAGTCTAGAAATCTTACTCGATCCCATTCATTTATCCATGTACATTCATTGATGTGTCGTTACTTGTATATTGTAGATCAATGGAACTATGATTAATCCTGAATCCGCTCCGTCACTTAATTTTCTTGTCTATCGTTCAGTGCCAATTCAATATGATCGCATCATAATTAAAACTAACTTAATTAAAAATCAATTACATTAAAAAACTAAGGTGATGTTCAATGTACATCTTTCCATCGGCTTGACGACTTTTTTTTTCATTCACCTTAATAGTATTCGCACAATGATTACGAAATAATTTGATTTCCTGAATGATACTATTCACTAAAAGAATTATATGAAATGAAAAAAAAAAAAAAATACTCGTCCAACTGTTAATAATTTCATTACGCCCTCCACAATTAAACTACTAAATATAAATTTACTGATACGTTTGTTGTCTAAACATACTGCTAACCTCCTCAATGCTTTTATTCTTCGTTTCTGGTACTTTCCTGAAGATGAATAATGTGAATATAGCCTGAAATACGACGAAGATAATAAATACGTTTGCTCCAAGTTTTTCAGACAAACTAGGATATCCCATGACAACGATGAAATTGGCGCCCCAATTAACAGCGATAGCAATCGATGTTGCCACTGGTCGCGCTGATTGATTGAATAATTCAGACACCAAGAACCATGGAATACTTCCAGGTCCGACCGCGAATAGAACCACGAACAAAATTACGAAGATTATAGAAGCGATTGCTGCTGGTGTGGAATTTTTCTGCGGACACAAATCAGAAAGCAAAATTAAAACCACATACAGTTGTCATTCATGATAAATATTCAGAAAATATGTAAGTCCGGGAAACCAGAGTTACGGTTGATTTTCTAAACTAGAACACTTTCCTAATCTTGAAAATAGATTCATAGCAAAATTTAACTTACCGCATAAGTTAGGGAGATTGCCAGCAATGCTGTATCAATGACCATACCGCCAAATCCTACTAAGAGAAGAGTTTTACGTCCGCAACGTTCAACGAGAACCAATGAAACGATAGTCATGATTACATTCATTGCACCAACTCCCATTGTCGCATATCCAGCGCTTTTAGATCCTAACCCAGCCATCTCGAATATATCCGTTGAATATGACATAACTGCATTGATCCCAGAAAATTGTTGGGCAATCATAACGGTAACCGCAATAATAAGTGGTATTCTCAGTGCTGGGTTCATTGTTATTTCTTTCAGTGATACACGTGGCACAATTTTTGCAGATTCATGTTCCTGTCGCATTTCTTCCATTTCATCGTGTACGTCATTTGTATTGCGTAACCACGAAAGTGCTTTTTTAGCATCAGCATCACGACCTTTACCCAATAACAAATATTTTGGGCTCTCCGGGCACAATGGCAATGTGAAACACTGGAATATTGCTGGTATGATTGTCAATGAGAAGAGCACAGGCCACAGAGAATCAGTAGTCAATAAATCTTCTAAGCTCAATATTTGCGAAATCAAAATTGAAATAGTGATGATCAATTGGTAGACAGTACCAACAGCGCCTCGCAAATGGACTGGTGATATCTCTGCGAGATACATCGGTGCCAATCCGGCATTCAATCCAGAATTAATACCGATGAATAAACGCCCAATAATCATCATCTCATAGCTATGTGCCATTTTTGCAAACCCTTCAAATATCACCGTTACGACGACTAAGGCATTGTTGATTAATAGACTCCCTTTACGTCCGTATCGGTCAGCAACTGTGCCAACTAAAGCACCACCAATCATACCACCAACAGCGAAAATTGCTACAATTGTTGCCCAAATGGATGTTGCTCCATCATCAGGTATCACCCCATCATTTCTTTCAGCCCTTGTCTCGTTTATCCATTTTGACAGGAGCTGAAATTAATCAAACATTCATTGTGAATATTCAGAATAACTATTTCTATTTGAAATGTCACTGTGACAATTAACATGTCAGAATCTGTCAGTGGAATCTTTCTAAGTTATCACGTTTCTTGTTTACTGTTCAACTGCTTATGTTGAATCACGTTCACTACTGACCATTTTTCAATTTTGATTTAAAGTTTATTAATTATACTTATTCACTTCATTCTGTTAGCTTGTAGACAATGAAAATATCTTTTCAAGTTATAAGTTCCCGTTGTTCTTACTTTATTATTTATCATTGGGAAAAATTAGGATTGAAAACTGTCGAATAGGTCGAAAATAAGAGTGTTGTTTCTAGCTCCAATAATAACTGACACGGACATTGCTGACATGTCACATCTTGAAATATCGTTTCAAAGTGACAGAAAAGTTTTAATGACTCTTCGTCAATCTTATTCTTATTTTCACTACTAATATCATTATTTTCTTACAGTTTTAGGTGTATTCACGACTCCAGTGTTGTAACCATGTTGAAATGCAGATCCCAGGCAGCCAGCGATGATAGCTAAGATCAATCGGCTATTGAGACCCTGGAAGAGAAAACAAAGCAGAAAATTAATTCGGCAGTTCAACGAGACTCATTTTACAACAGACTACATTTTCACATATTTTTGTAAGTGTTGAGCATCAATTCTTCATTATTATCATCTCCAATTACTGATCATTATTCAATCACGATTTTTCAATGAAGATAACAATGAAAGCTGGATCTATCTCGAGATAAAATAATTGGGCCTGTCAATCTTCAATGAATGAATTCAATATTATTATATTGTATCCCTCAACAACACAACCATACGCAATTAGAATGACAATTAATTTTCTCTGAACCAATAAAATCAATAAAATTGACATCTCCATTGAATAAATTGTGCCCTTGAACCGGAAAAAATGACAACAAACGAAATTAAGTCGAAATAAAACAAATGAACAAATAAATAATCAAAAATCGCACATAAAAAAATTATTTTTCGGCCAATTGATCAATATGAATAAATGGAAGAATGACATTGAACGAATCAATTGTTACTTCTGTTGTTAGATATTCCACTATCATTTTATGATTGACCATATGTCCTACTTACAACAGACACAACAATTGCGTGTATCATATTTATTCATTCTTTCTATTCATATCTTTTTCTCTCCCACTCGGGAGAATAAATCGATAATATTATTAATTTATTGCCAATTAAATAGTCAAAGTGATCCATTGATATGCAAACAATGACGCACAATACATTAGTAATATTATAATACCAAACGAAGTAGAGAAAAAGAAAAGGAAGAATAGAATGAATTATCTTCGATTATATTAGATAACTTCATGTCATCAGCATCGTCTCAGTGGCTCATTACAAAGTTAAATAGCAAATAAGAGTCACGGAAGACTACTTCGTATATCAACTTCATGTGGACATCTGCGCAGTCCAATACCACAAATATAAATAAAAAAATATGTGTATATTTTTGTTTATAAATTGCACCGTCTCGCCAATTCAGTTCTTGTTTTCTTGTGTTTAATTGAATAATTGAATATTATTTAATGAATTATTATCCATGCATAAACATATCTCTGTAAATATTAATAAATGAAATTGCTCACTGCACGTGCGATATAAGGCATCGATGATATTCAAAATGGTCCTTTGATGTTAGAGAACAATTGTCTATAAATTCTAGATTAATTTCTCTATGCTATATAATTCTTCTTTCACTCTTTTTCTATCTTCGTACGGTTCGAATTTCCGTTCTTGATATAGACTGTTGAAATATTATACTGTCGGGTCGACACCCCAACATGAGCTCTTTATATCTCTACCACACTATTGAATATATATATATATGTATTTATATCTTTATATACACACAAAAGACCAACTGAATGCATATTTCTCCGATTATCATTCAAGTATAATTCATCGTTCGTGCGTGTCTTTATTTGAATTGAGGCCTATTTTATCCCACTGCTTCTCATATAATACAGAACCAAGAGCAATTTTTTTTATTCTTTTGTTACCTAATTTTTTTTCTGTTTCAATCGTCCTTTTCTTTCATCACTGTATCGCTTGAAATTCATTCTGAAGTAGATTTGAGCAATTCTTATCATTAAAAATTCTACGTGATAACTTGGGCGGTGTGCAAACAGACCTTTTACAATTATAATGATAATACAAACAATATCAATGTGAGATTAAGTTTAAGACAAATAGACAAATAGACTCATGACTCTGTACACGTACACATTCATTACTAAATTCTTTGAACTTTTATTTGATATCTTATCAACAAATAAATGAAAATGTTTATAATAGGAAAAATTATGAAATAGATAAAATATTATCAAGTAATTAAATAGTCTTTAAATTTTGGAAGGTTACAATATTTTTTTTTTTTCAAGTCTTGTAGGAGCCCAAAAAAATTCTAGAACTATCTAATGATAAAATAGAAATAGGTGAGAAATAAATAAGTAAAAATCACAGGTTGTGTGTCGTATGACATCATGTCTGGCGCATGTGGCTGTCCACACGTGAACGATATATATGCACATGCAAATTGCAAAATTTAAATGAAGTAGAAAAGTTTATAACGAAGAACACATGTAGGTATATGTTATGAGAATTAGCAAGCAAATAATCTCTATTAGGTGATGATGATTAAGAATTCAAACTGTGATGACGGCGAAATATGATGCAATCAATAAATAAATGTCTGATAATCATTATAAATTGGTATTTGCAGCGCGTTCGATATTTTTTTATCACTCTCGTGTTCTATTGGTTGGTACGAACGAGCCCACTGCTCATACGATACGATTGTACGTTCAACGAACGTAAAATATATTTAGTATTGATATAATAAAAAATTTCATCAATGTTTGTCCTCTGGAATTTTACTTGATAATTCAATTGATAAGCGATATGAAAAAATCAATTTTTGATTTCAACATTCACTGTAGTTTGAGATATTGATGTCAATTATCACTTCGATTTCTTTATTAAACGTTTCTGCTTTGCTTTTTATTGTACTTCTAATGTTCACACTCATAATTGTTTCGTTTCGTCGTTGAGAAGTTCTTTTCATTTATAAACTTCTGTTTCCTTTTTGTTTAATCGAAATTCGACTAGCAGAAAAATAATCTTTAGAAGTAAAAATTTCGAATTCCCTCTATTTTAGTAGAAATCGAAAAGGCAACGGTTCACAATAGTTGATGGAAAATATTGAACATTCGTTAATTTCCAGTAAATTCCTGTATTTCCGAACACGATAAGTCATTTAATATTCGATAGTGATTTTATCTCTTACCCTCCACATTATTCACGTTACAACTGATAACCATTTATCAGTTTTTTCTATTTTACTTTATCGCAAAACCCATCAAAAAGACATCAGCATAGTAAATAGCCTCACCCATATTTCAAATTTCTTCATCAAATAAAAATTATCACACACATTTACAGTAACAACCATTTACTCTTCAAAAAATCCTGTTCCTCAACAAACCTAAACAAATATATTCACCTCCATAAACTCAAGGCCCGCAATGCCAAACCAAAATCCTAAAAATATTGAACACACCGACATTGAAAAACAAAATTATTTATCCTTACAAATCTCGATACATTAAGGTGTTACATTTACACTCATATTCCACTCATTCATATTTTCGTCATAAAACACAAAACAAAAATTCTCAAACAAACCTGCACTTGTTTATGCATATTGAGTGAATAAGTTCAGTCAGTCACAATTTATTTTCATGTACATTAATACAAAATTCAGTCCAATGAAACGCGGGAGGAATTTTAGCGCACGCGGATGGAGGATAAGAAAGACTGACTGATAAAAATTCCAGTTAAGTTGGTCGCGGTCGCAACTATAGTCTCTTTCTCCTGCTGTCTACATATATAAACGTGATATGACACGCTCGCAAACTGCGCGTAAAAATTCCCCAGTGAATGCGCACAGCAATTGGCGAAGAAGAGAGGTGTGCGAATGTTAGTGACGTTGCCATTGGTTAACAACATGACGAGCCTCCTAAATGATATGCACGTGCAGAAACTGCTAATAATAGCAGCACGCAATACAAACATAAGCACATGCACACAAACACACACACACGTATCAATGAACCATTTAAATGTTGAATACCGTTTAACAGTATGGTGTTCTAATTTTATTGCCTCTTTTTCTTTATCTGCCGTCGTCCAAGGTTTCATAGTACCATGCTAATTTTAATTTGAGCACTGAGAATTACTTTCACCAATGCATTTATATATGTTTGTATGTGATCAAATTAAATTGTAATTTTTTAGTGAGACTGGAACTGAATACTGTTTTTACTGGATTTCTTTACATTTTTGTTTTTTTGTCTGTCTACCTTTTTAATTTCCATTTGTAGATATTAACATGCGTGTGCATTATTTTGTCTGACTTTTATTGTTATGTTTTGTGAGATGCGGTCCCAGTCTCATGTTTCTCAACTTGATCTCATCCGGCTTGTGACGCACTAACTGATATTTATATGTATGATAATGTATCTCATGAAACAACGAATAGACTGCAATTACAAGGAATAAAATGATAGAAATTTAAATTTGCACATTGTGGTAATGATTGGGATACAATTTTGAATAGATTGGAGATTCACTTATGCATACTTGTGACTCATGAGCGATTTGTGATATAAATCATTGAAAATTTTCGGCATTGGTTCATTGATTGGATATTTAGGAACAGAATTTCTGCTATGTCAGTTGTTAGTGAAGAAATAGTTTGATGAATTTGTCAATCTGAAAACATTGATGACAATTTGCGTGTGTTATTCATACTTTAAATGTTTAATTAAATCAAATAAACTATAGAGTGATCGCAATAATGATTCGGATTAGTAAATTTATCAAGGTCAACTATAAAGAATGAACTTACTTAAAGGGTTGTCTATCAAACGACATATTGAGGATGAATTTGAATTCTTAATATTATGTTTGTAAAACTAATGATGGAGAAAATATAAAAATTGGTATTGGATTATTCTTGTGAGATAAATTGAGTTGATGTATCTTGATAATTAATTGTTGGATTCCAAACAACTTTTTCAGATTAATTTAATCTGATTGTACTGACACAGCCAGGAAATGAAAACCTGTATGATAGAACTATTTCAAATGTATACAAAAAGTGTTGGGAATTATATCTAACTCGGAATGTAAATAAGATTTCGAATTCCTATGCGGATGCAACGTGTTCAATCCTATTTACATGACCATCTGTGTGAAAATGTGGGCGTGGAAAAGTTGGGACTCAAAAATTCCCAGGGTTCGATGTCAAGTCGTTGGATTTACTTGAAGCTACTAGACCAGCTACAAAAAGTTAGAAATATTTTTTTTTTTCCTAATCAGAGAATAAGATCGAATATTATATTATGATATATATTGGAAATAAGCTGCTGGGATTTGAGAATGCACTTAAGCCCAATAACTGGAAAAAATAAATGTTTCTGTATGTGTGCTCGAATACGAAGGGTACAAGAATTGAAAACGGATTTTATACCTGAACAACAACGCGCCCCTCCAAATTAAGGAACAAATGCGTCGCACAGGTGGGTCAGGGTAAATCTCAAGTTTATAATGGACGAGCCTCCATGTGGTGAAAGTTTTGTGCATAGCTATACGTTTGTAGTTTTAGTTTACATATATTTATTCACGTGTCTGCTGATCAGTGCGAAATTTAACTTTCCATTCTATCATGGAGCTCAAATGATATCAGACAGTAAAACAGCAGAAAATAAAAAACTAGATTTATAGTTTTTATTCAATATTTTCAAGTTTTAGACGTGACATCTTTTTCTTTTCTTTTCCTCCCCGACCAGATTACGACAATGGATTCAAGAAAATGGAAGTATGTAGAAAGCTAGTCTAGACCGGTTTAAAACGACGAAATGCATTCATATAATCTACCTCGGAGAATTTTTTAATTATAATATTTACTGTTAGATATTTGGAGGATATTCAACTATTTAATGATACAGGAAAATTTATTGGTTACTCAATTCTATTTAATATTTCAGAATTACAATAACATGAGAAAATTTTTTTTTCCTCTCCTGTAGTGATACACAGATAAATTTGAACACCTGCATTCGAAAAGAATTTCGAAGGGTCATAGAAAATATGTTGGGAAATATCAGAAGATCTTTTATTCAATGTCAAGGGCAGGTAGGAGAATTTTTCAAACTTTCTAGAAAAGTCTTGGGAGAAAAAAAACCGGTTTTTCCGGATGTTTTATAGATCACAGTGCAACATTCAAAAGAATAGAAGATCACAGACGAAAAAACTCATCCAGGAACTACTAATAGAAAATATTTTGTAATGAAAAATGAAACATCATTAACTAGCTTTAAAAATTTCCATAACAAATTTATGAAGAAAACATTTCGTGACGGAAAATTGCAGAACATTAACAGTTTAAAATTGTCTAGACGGACGAGGTTGTAACGCCCACTAATGACAATATCAATCCGAGACGTGATAAATTCAAGCGGTAATTCTAAATGAATAACGAATAGTTAGAAAATTGAAACAAAAGTACAAACTGCCTCGTCTAACAAATTTATTTTTAATTAGACTTAATTGATTCGTCAAATTTTCCAGAAAGTGATTTTCAACTGTGATATGCCGACATTGGACACAATTGTACATCACTATGATTATATTTCTGTTCTTTTCCCTCTCAACCCGTAACATTTTGTGAAATATAATAAATGGCGCGCACACAAGTGGTCCTATTGACGCAGCAGTTGTACTTCATACTACAATTTACGTATGAAACACGTCGCCATTCGCGTTGTCTATACAACCTTGAAAACTATTACCATAAATTTATTTATATCACCATTGTATATTAAAAAAAAAACGGAGAAGAAAAAATCACTACAACTATGCAGAATTAAAATTTATCAAAGAATAAACGGTAAATTAGTCGCGTTCTGATAATCATTCAATATAATATGACATTGTCAATTAACGAATAAGAAAAACTTAAATTCATGACTAATAATATAAATATTCTCAATCAACTGATAGGAATTACTTGAAATAATGATCATCAGATATTGAACTTTGGCATTGCAATATCAAATTTACCTCTCACTATCCGATAATAATATTAATTCTACTAAATTATCATCAAAATAAATGTCTTATCGTATTTACATGTACACCGAAAAATAAAATCCCTCACAGTTGAAATCATTGTTCAATTCAAAATGTAAAAACTTGACCTTTGATCGTGTGTTTACGATTAACTGACATTTTGAACTCTTAATTAACCCATACAATAAATCATTATTATCTAATCATATCGTTTAATCCATTCGTTGTTAGAGTAATAATATAAATTAAATTATCATCAATTTTACCTTGGTCGCTGATTTTTCCGGTAAACAGCCCATTTTATTATTTTTTTTTCCTTCTTTCCGAACACGAAAATAGAGCGCGCACGCTTTTTTCAATTAGATTGGAAATAACTATTTGTACAGTGTACTTTTTAAATAAAACACTAACGACTTAAAATTCTTCAATTTTGTCTAAATGTCAAAAGAATTTATAATCGCGTTAACATTGAACTAATATTCTCAGGTGTATTTATAAGATGAGCCGGCATCAATGTATGACTACTCAAATTGTGATGTGAGAGAAAAAGTCCAAAAAATTTTGTGTGGTGCTTACGAGGACCCACAAACACAGAATGTCGAATCGTTGAGCGAGCAAATATGTGACAGGCATACACTATCCCCACTTTTTTTTTCGTCCCTTCCTCTTCCGCTCGAAAGCCCCTTGGATTGTGATACACATACTAATACAGTGGTTACGCTTTCCCCCTCCTGTTTATCACATGGTACTTATATTTTTTTTCTTCTCTCTCTCTTTATATTATTTTTCACTTACTGGGGGGGCTTCCCTGTTCATTGAACAAAATCTACATCCATGTTCAACCCAATGCAACGAAAATTTTCTTTTATCTTTATTATTTCATATGTGACGATTGATTATTGATGTACACTGAGTAAACATATGATTTATATCATAATTGAATAATTTTGATTTGAGGAGAAATTTTATGTAAAAAATTTATGTGAATTGAGATGAGTAATTGACTTGAAGGAAATAAATGATTATTTCCAATTTATATTTGCCCAATGACGTTCGTGTGAGTAAAATAGTTGCTGAGCTTACTAAGAAAATTTTTGTTTAGAAATAATTTAATTTATAACATGGAAAAAATGAAAAAAATTAATATTTAAATGTTATAGTTTTATAGCTGTATTGAAAAGTGTAATTTCGAATGAGATAACTCTGCTATTTTCATTAAATGAAACCACTTCAGATCAAAGATAAATGAAACTCGATAACAATAATATTAGCAGACAGTAAGATAAAATCAACAATAGATTGAATAATATCCGAACTATCATCTCTGCATAACAGAAAAATTCTCTCTCTTGTACTTCTCCAATAAATCTGTCTCGAAACAAAATGATTGATCTTGACCACAATTAATAATACCAGTAACTTAATTCATCTCAATCATTAATCAATGCAGCAAAAAAAGAATCCAACAATTTCATCTTTAAGAAACAGTAGAAGACACTGTAAATGTTGAAAAATTATCACCGCGACATGGTCGTTAGCATTTGCCAGGCCCCTAATAATCAACTAATTCGTCACGACACACAACTGACCAATTTTCCAATTGAATTTATTGAACCTGACTGTACACTACCGTGTGTTAAAGTCTGCGATTCAACTGTCACAAATGACCTCTCATATTTGAATGATAATATACTCTCTCATTGATATGAAACGCAAAACACGACAGCGTAAGTTTTAAAAATAAAATCAAGTCGTATGCTCGAAATAAAAGTCATGAGGGCGGCTGGAATATTTTTCCTCTTCATATTATTTTTGGCTACTGTACACACAGACACACAAATGGATTTAAAAGTCTGACTGAACTACATCCTTGAAGCTTTTTTTTTATTTTATGTATAGAATTTAGAAATAAGAAGACAATAACAATGAACAATTGGTATTGTTATGAGAAATCGGGTTGAAATTCTATTATCAAGTGTATTAGCATAAATATTTTCTTTTCTAATATTTTTGTCTCTATTTATTCATTTTTTTTTTCACGAATGCTCGCAAGACGCACCCATTGATTAACGTGTAGTAATTAGAGTGAGCTGACCAATGAGTAAACGCGCTTACATGTATACGTAAGATAATTAAATACAATTATCAGATGCTAATACAACATACGGCAGACATCACGTGAATGTATACAAACAATGGATTTAATTTATACAATTTCTAAAACAATAATGTGTAACAATAAAAATAATAATTCATTTCTGTGTAATGTTTCCATGTTATATATCACACGTTTATGCCATCGAAGTTATTACTATCAAATAGTACAACTGAAATTCTTACTAATTGATTGAATTTAAATTTCGATACGAGAATAGATTTTCCATTCAACAACAATATAATGTATTTACTGTGGAATGTCAAATATCAACGTTGATTGGGTTGAGATAAAATATACTATCGAATTTCTTTCCCTCCTATTTTTTTTATAATCAAAATAATTCTTTGTAAAAGTTCATTGACGTGCGTTTCTAATGTTAACGATACAATTTATTCACTTGGTGATAATTTAGTTGATGCTATTTTAGGAGAAATGTTAAATGAGATTGAAGAGAACAAATAAAAATAATAAATTCGTTGGGATAGAAAAAAATAATTGTGTAACAGAGAAGAATGACGAAACTGGTAGTCATTCTTTCCTTTACACTTGATAAAAAATGGTGTTATCCAAATTATAGAAGTGCAAAGTTTACCATGACAAGTTATCTGTCACATAAAAATACTATTCAATTATATTCTATACTTAATATAAATTCTTGCAACTATCTGTATACATCAATATACATATTTGAAATCAATTTATTTGTGATGCAAACACAATCATTATCATCATATCAGTACTTTAGTTGAACAATTTATAATAAATGTTCAATGGTAATAATAAGGAAAAAAAAATGTTCAACTTCACGATTGGACAATTGCAAGTGTCAAACAAATATATTTTATTTTGGTTTCACTTCATATTTCCAGAAGAATTTTATTTTTGAACGTAACGTTTAATCTACTGTGATTACAGTATCAAGTAAACATCCACAGGAGGGACATATTTGATTGCTCCTTGAGTATATAGAAGAATAAAAAAAATAGATGTGCAAGAAAGAATAAAAAATAAAATGGCTAACCAGTGGGAGTTTCTTTTTTCATTATCATTTTATGATTGTGAGTGCAAACAGTTTACACAGATCAGATTCACGATCGTGAATAGTGAGGAGGAAAAAAAAATCAAATGAACTGAGACACCAAACCCACATCGTGTTCCACTTTCCTCTACACGTACACCACCATTCAATGACATATGTATAAAATGAAGTATATTGCACGATAAAATGTCTATCAAATTACGTACATATGTAAAGATATAATTCGGTGAAACAGGAGTTGTGAAAACGAGAAAAGAAAAGAAACAAAAATTATTTATTAATTCTGTTATAATCAATTTGAGAATAATAATTATAGAAATAATATTATTATGTTATTAAATACTCACGACATCCTTGTCATTCGCCCCTTGCTTGTAAAATAAATTCGACAGTTAATGGATAATTGGTATTATAGTTATGTTTACAATTGAATAATTTAATTTGATGAATTTAGAAGTTGAGATATACAATTAATGATACTAACTGCTATTGATACAACATGAAAGACTTTTTATTAGTAATGTTTCTTTCGGCTTTTGTACAGTGTGTATCTAAAATTAAATATAATTACTTTTGAATTCGGTGCCAGTGCTGTTGGGGTCCCCGGTTGCTCCTCAATTCCTTCCTTAGACTGTAGTTAATAATTTAATTGTTAATAACATAGAAACAATGAATGAACTGTGTTAAATGAATGTTGTCGAATGAATACAGTTGAATCGATTTATGTTACCTTGGAAATCTCCATGATGAGAGTGGCTTGGAAAAAAAAAGATGAATCATTTAATTTATTGTTACATCATAAAGTGCTAAATGTTTTTATCCTACTCAAACAATGTGAATTACTTTACAGATAAATGAAAAAAATACACAAAGAACGTTAAACTTTTTGTATTAATAAAAAAAATCATCAGAGATTAGTAAAATATATTGATTTGCGCAATTGGACTGTGGTTAAAATCACATAAATAATTGAACAACAAATGGATGATGTTCTCGTTGATATTGACAAATAGAAATTTGACTTGGAATTGTACCAAGAATTTTTCATCTGTCATCACATACAGTCAAAGAAATCCACATTAATTTCAACTCGCAGATCTTTTATTTTACTAAAATCTATTTATAATTTGGATCTCTCAAATAAATTGTCGAGAGATAATTCCTCATTACTCCACAGTCGATGTATTCTTATAAATTTCAAATGATAATTATTCATACTTGAAGTCGATTCCAAAAAGTCAACTTCATTCAAACAATCTTCAATTCCATTCCAGTAACCATTTTTTAAAGATTTAATAAATAACTAACATTAGATATTGAGAATTACTGGATATAGTAAAGAAATAAATTAATAAATAATATCAAAGTCCATTAAGATAATAAAAATACATCGATTTGTCCAGTTCTATTTGTCAACAATGAATGTTTTGTGTATCTTCTTCTATGACAGTGTGTAAACATATCAATAATTAAATAATTGTATGCCTAAATGAAATGCTACTACGACCATTAACACTGTGAAGGTCACCGAGATCACAGCCCTCTAGACTCTGAACTAGAAAATAGCCTGTCAAGTGGAAGTAAAATTGATAAAGAAATATTCTCGTTTTTCTACGCCATTTATTTTTCCAATTTCTTTTTTTTTTCTTTCTCTTCATCCATCGCGGTGTTTATTATCTTTCAATTTCCTACGTATTCCAACATACTTCGGGTTATCAGTGGGTGTGTCAAGAAGAAACAACGATAATATAATCATTATCCCCATATATAATTTTTTTATTCTTCTGTATACAGAACTGATTCAAAGGAGAATATAATTTTTTTTCTCTTCAGTGTTAGTACTACAGAAAACGCACGGATTGAAATAAAAAATTAAGGTTGGAAGCGATTTTATGTTTTTGTTAATAAGATTAATATTATCAATACATAAACACATTCGTTGTCGTTCAGTTATTTATTTTCGTTATAAATTCCACCAGTAAATTCACTGTTCTATTTGTACTAACGTCAATCCCACTTGGTTACATAACACAAATTCAGCAGATTACCAAACCAAACTTTCAATATCTTTACAATTGTATTTAACAACAGTAATATAAAAATGATATTGTAAGAAGTAAATTATGAGTGAAGGAAAAAAACTGTGTACAATTTATAAACATAATTGTTGAATATTGGATTAAATAAATAGGAGAATTAACTGAAACGAAAATAAATTTCTGTTAGAATGTATAGGGTCTTCATTGTGTGGTATACTTTGATTCATCGATTGCCTCCAATTTGTTCGAGAAATAGAAACGTTGAATTGCGAGAGTCTGACTGTACATTTTTAGATATAAAGAAATGATTTTGCAATAATTATCGAATTTTCGGTGTATAAATTAATTAATTTTGAAGTGGTTTAATGATGAAAGAAACGTTTGTGACGAAATGTTGATGATAGCAGTGATAATAAACGCCACTCACCGATGAATTTACAAGTGCAAGTGTACTTATGTTGTACAAATGTATAACTTTTTTGTAAACGAGTTCTTTTTAGTCTTTACTAACGTGTGTTCAGTTCACAACTGTTATTTTCTTCTCTCGTCTTCACTGTGAGAATAACCCCCAGTAGACGAAAGCGCAAGCGCCAACCCTCATATTACCAACCCCTATTTCATGTTGTTCGTCCTTATAGAACATTTATGTATATATTGCAGATGGGTAAATACGCAGTTTTCATGTTCTGTTTCATCATCAAATACGCAATAGCGAAATTTACGTATCATTTTCATCATCAATAAAAATAATTTTTCAGCTCATATTAAATATTGCAGTTATTCATAATTAATTAATATTATTCATATCATGCTGAAACAATTTATAAAATAAGGAGAATAATTGAATTTATACACTCTGAATACAAAAACGCACCTCATTGACGGTATAATTCCATAATTTGAAATTTCTCTTGGTAGTATTCGATTACGCGGTGTTTTTCCGTCAGAATTCACTACTTATCGGTAGAGATTAGACGGTTGGATTTTGACATATACATAAATTCGCGGGAATAGATTTGAATTACATGATAATATTTGATATTTTCTCGGACCAATGTCAGACATTCTTGAAAGTTCTTCTACCAAGAGATATATTTTACATCTGTGTCTAAAGATGAATTTGAAAATATACCTGTTAAAGGAAACCCATGGAATTTCTCTTTGAATCCCATGAAATTTCTATCCGTCAACTAAAAACTACCCCAACCAAAAAACGAAAACCAACATCAAACAAAATACAAAAATTTTCGCATCATTTTTCCCAGAATGGTCCAACGAAAAAAAAGTAAAAATCTGATCACAATTCTTTTCATCTCGTAGCATCCAATATTCTGTATTAGAACTATTACGCAAGCAGACTGAAATATTGCGTAGCTATGACGACGCCGGGTCTGCAGTGATCATGAAAAAATATGACGCGTGGGTGTTTCTTTACGGGGACGATGGCATGGTATTAAATACAGACAAACTCATACACGCGCACGCGCAACGGTCGATGCAAAAACGCGGTTCAATTATGTGGCATGACGTCATGTGCGTTTGCCAGAAGGCGAACAAGCAGGCACAAATGGACGACAGTGACTTAATTTTATATATGTAGAGAGACGAGCCCCAAGCGCACGCCCTTTCCATTGGCCAATAGCACCACAGTTTATCTTGGTGTACGTGTTGAAACGCACGTACAACGTTAATCGATATACGGGATCGCCAAGTATTCGTGACGTCATTCCAATGGAACTGGAGGGGGCGAAAATTCACTATGACATAGCAGAGTGGAATGGGGATGAGAGAAGAGAAGCAGGGGAATAGGGAGAGAGAGAGAGAAGGTTTAACCTGTTGGTGCTGATGAAAGACATTCGCAAAATGTTGTGTATAGTATATATATAACACATCAGCTGATGCAATCGTACGTACAATTTCAGCAACGAAATTCAACGCACGAGATGAAAAATAGAAAGAAGAAAAAATTGGATCCATAGATGAATCATTTGGGAAATGTAGAAATGTAATTTATTGGCGGATTTAGAACAGATCTTTTGCTCTTTTTTTTATGTTGCGATGAAATTATTCAACTGTGATGGTGTTTCCACTCTTCAGATCCTTCTGATGGTGAAATGATGCAATAAAGTTTGTATTGAGATGAAGAAATTGATGGAGATGTGTGCAAAAACGAATTTTTAATGTTAATGTATGAACTTATATAGAAAAACAGTAATTTTTTTTCTTTTCAGTTTGTTCTTTATGTATTTATTTTCTTTTTCTTCTTTTATCAAACTACCAAGGTCATTTGGTGTCAATATCCTTTCTTATCACTTCTTGATAAATTCAGGATCATAAAGATTGTGGAAATTCACTCCAAAATACGGTTTAGAGTTCGCGACAATGGCAACAGTTTTATTATCATATAATGGAAAGTTAACGAAAGAATAATCTTTATTTTTTCTCCCATCTATTCAAATATTAATGTTGAAGTTATTCAGGGTATGAACATTCTAGAGACAAATCAAAAAATCTACAAAAGAATAATGTAGCACAAATAATTAATATCCGAATTTGGAGTTGAATGACAGTGCGATAATTTTGATTACCATTTAATCTAGTGCGAATCGGCCCAGTGCAGGTACTTTTAAATCCCCAATAAATCAAACAGTCAACTCTTTGAAATAAAAAAAGGTCCAGATTTCTTCAATCGCCGTAACATCTAATTCACTATAATTCAATTTCATCAAAACCTTGACATTGAAAGTAAATAATACGATTGAATATTATACTCTGTTTGTAGTTAAGTAAATAATTTTGCCATCGTCAGAGAGAAATATTGTCAACGACATTGGCCGAGTATTGTCTTACGTAACGAATGCAAGTGAGCCACGCATATAGAGCCAATTTATTGGATCCAATCAACAGAACACAACAATAAATATAATACTAGAAAAATATAGGATCGTATCAATAATAACTGGTACTGTCTAGTTTACTGTTATTGACAGCCACAATTTGTAAATGTGACGAATTCAGAGAAAGGAAAATAACCACTGCACATTTAAACAATTTTCTAGTTGTAACGTGACACACTGAATTGAGTCAATACATTTAATATTTATTTTTTGACGCCTTGAGCGAACTCTTTAGCATAATTTGTATGAGCATTCTATGTAAAAAGAAAAAGAATGAAGGTGAAAAAAAAAAAATGTTAAGCCTCAGAGAACATATGATACGTGCTAGTACGTGTGCATGCACTTAAAATAGTTATATATGTATGGCAGAGTCATGAGGCCAACTGCAATTCTATATCTCCCGTTGCGTCAACGTCATGAAGTCAACTGAAAGCCACTAACAATTATCATTAGCAACAATTACAATGACATTTCCTTTCGGGTCTCGCCGCTTTTACATTGTATATGAGATGGATAATTACTGATATGTAGTAATTGAACATACCATTTCGTTATGTTCTATTTATAGGCGGTGGAATGTTTTTTACATGTAATTGTCCATATCAAATGTTGCAAATAAATATTTCAATACCAAATAGTTTTATTGAAGATTGAAAATATTTCCTTCGTAGGAAATAGATTTTTTTGATGGGAAATTAACAACCGATGAATTGACAGAACAACAAATTTATTGATTCAATTACAATCCCATTCTCTTATGAGTAATTGTTGATATTATGAATCGTAATACATTCCAGGAGACAATTGCTGGTGAACAAATTGCTCCATTGAAGAAAAAAAAAGTATTTACGATTCAAGAAAAATAAATTGCACATTCAGATAGGAGATCTTCTTCAAAACAAAATAGCAAAACTGTGATTCACCTACATTTAAAGAACGAACTCCTATCAGAAAAAATATTCCATCTCCATATCACTGGAGTATTTCTATGAAAAATTATGAATCACAAGACAATTATGGGAAGAAAAAAAATTAACAACAATTCGCTTAAATGAATTGCGTTTGCTATATACAAAGAAAGAATAAAAAGATGACAAATAATCGCAGATGAAGCCTAGAGACGACGCCTAGTTTCATTGTCGATAAAAATAAACCAAACACACCTCCACGTGGCGTCCAATTAACGTTTAATACCAATGTCAATCCTAACTATCACATCTTAACCATTCCAATAAGTTCAACATAAAATTCTCTTCCTCCTCATCATCATCAACATCACCATCATCACCATTGTCACTTTTTTCAGATTTACCCATCGAAACCTATGGGTCATGGATGATAAACCTGACGCAACAATTTTCTTTGGCTCGCATCTAACTGTGCGCGATCAAATACGTCTTTCAATGTTATTATTATTACTACCAGAGACAGCAGAATTAGTCCGGCTATATTTTTGGCGCTAGTGACGCGCATTATTCAACCAATAAAGAGGAAACGGAAACAACGCACGTAAATGTTATTCAAATTTTTTCACCATTATTTATTATTCATAGAATTAATATTGACTTACCCCTGACGGTACGGGAAATGTTGTTTCACGTGCATAAATAGGCGCATCCAAATCACTGACACTGCTACTCATACTTGGTGCACGAGATTCATCTCGTCCACCAGGCACTGACAAATTAGTTGGCCTCAATGGATGTGACTCAGCAATGAAACCCTCACCAAAATCATCATCATCCCTATCCATTGTCACCAGCTGAAAATTAACTATAAACACCAACAGATCAACACAAGAAAAAAAATTTTAACATAACAACTAAATAAACATCTCATCACGTACTTTAATGAAAAATAAATTTACATATTGTAATATTTCATTCAAACAAGTACATCCTTAGTTAATATTCAATTGAATCATTATGTACCTATTTGAATGAGTGTGATGCAAAGAAAAAATTATGCATTCATAAGACACGTTATAACTGATGATGCAAAAAGTTAAATGAGTTCAAGATGAGAAGAGTCACAAGAGAGCCAACATGCTTTCTCTATCAAGAATTTCGCATAGGATCAAGGCTAGTAAACTTTAAATGACAAGAATGCATATGGAATCAAAAAAAATATCATCATTCAATTTAATATTACTCTGTTCGATTTTTCTACATCATTTCATTCTGTCTATGCCATACACAGAACCTTAAAATTTCTCCTAATTTCCAACAATACAAATACAAAATCAAAGTGTATTCAACAAAAGGTGATTTATATTATCGTTGAAACACATGCGAACGTGACCTTATTCAACTGGATTTGAATATTTTATCATGAACATTTGAATTAGAATAATGGCATTTAAGGTACATGACCTTTAACTGTTAATTGTTATATATATCAATACATATTTATTTCTTGGTATTTTTATTTCTAGTTTATTATGCAAATTCAATTAATCAGTTAATCAAAGATGCCTGACGAAGAATTCAACCTTGAGTCAGTGGAAACGAGGTGTAATTAAGTTCTATATACAATAATTATACGTACGTTGATTTCCTCTCGACGAATGACTCATTGGATATTATATAGACGAGTTGATACCCGTCCCACGTTATCCAAAGTAAATTGGCCTATAAAATGATAATAAAATTGAAATACAAAGAGATCATCATCGTCATTATATGTATCAATATATTTTTCTTTTATTTCTCTTTTCAATACAAATTGTCAAGTAAGGATGATATATAATTCCAAACTCGTTGACAATTGATTGCATATGTATGATCACGGTCATCGGGAAGAATAATTGTGACGCACGTTGTGTCGCGCGACTTTGTCACGAGCTTTTTTTTTATTGCGAAATAGTAACCATCTTTGACGTTTTCTTTTGTATTTTTTTTGCTGGCAAAGGCAAGCGTTATTTTTTGTCTAATTTTTATTATGTCAAACTCGTGTAGTGTTGTGCTTTGAGATTGTTATTTGTTTATATTTGATTGTGGCGTTGAAATAATGTAAACAAATAAATTCTGAATGATGATTGTATCTATGGATATTAATTTTGTGTGTATGTATGTGTTAATATTTAGAGCATCGGCGCGCGCTGCTTAAAATCTCATTTGTCGTTAAATTTAGAATTACATTGCGCGTACACATTATCAAAACAAAATTGCAAGATCTAATAACAAAAAAATAAATGAAAAGCATGAATAAATAATTGAATTTTCGAAATGATGAATTGCACAAAAATAATCTGTCCATTTCAATTTTTATCATCAGCAATACAATTTTGATTTGTTGATTTTGATTTATCGATATGTAGTTCGAGTGTGTTTGATTTTAATGACGATAAAAATGATAATAATGATAATGATCGTGGAAAAAAAAAAGTTAAAATGTAATTCATCTACAGATGAAAGCTTTTCAAGTCCATCTTCACGCTGTAAACAATAAATTATTACATGCCTGGTGTCTGCGATTAAAAATAAAAGAAACAAAAATGACAGACAGAAAAAAAAATAAGAAATTTGCTCTTGTGACTTTGCTAGATATAATTTACCTCGAGAAACACGAGCTCAATGACGTTACTGTTGAAAAACAATCTATGTTTATAAATATTGAAGATGTTCGATGGTTCCAACTATCCGTGTAGGTAAACCAACGGACGTTTCGTAAAAATATCCAGAAATATCACTGATCGCAGATACAGAGAAGAAAAAGAGAACTAGCGCAAAACACTAAAAAAAAAATAACAGACGTGAGCTACGACGCGTTTTTTTTCTCCGTCACACGATAATTCTGAATGAACTGTCCAAGAACGAATATAAAATAAAATGAACAAAATTGAAGGAAAAAAAAAGAAGGTGGATGAGTTAGCAGAGATAGTGATGATGAAGAAAAAGGAAAAATGTCATAGACTGAGAAAAGCAAAAACGAATAATAGAAAACCGCACAGATAGAATATGCTCTTGAGACTGAGCTAGAGGACGCGCCTTCGTCGCGACGTCGCCGTCGGCTTTTGAAACAAAAACGTATATAGTTCAATATAGTAGTCGTGCCTTCGTCAAAGAAAACTAAACTGCTGACTATTCGCAAGCTAGATTTAATTTTAACGCTCACACGTAGTAGCAATGAACGTAGTCGTCGTCGTCAGACGAGCCTCCGAATGCATTTTCCCGCACATGCAACGCAAACGTTTAATAAACATTAGTACATATATACATATGTGTATATAAATTCTTTTTTCAATGTTGTCATTCGCAATAGTGTCCCGGGTTCCAATTGATTATCACAACGAAGTATTACAATTGATTTCACCCTGTTATTCATCACACTTGGTATAAGTTCATATATACTGTTCATCTATCGAATAATTCCATCGCTTTTTCTCCTTTTTATTTTTATGTTGTGTCATAATATCTGTTTAATGAAATTGAACGCTCTAAACAATAAATAAGAACGCTACAAATACAGATATATATGAGTGAAGAATTTTCTTTAACACATAGTCGTGCTAAATTTATTTCACGACTGGCGCCACATTGCACGTGTCCATTCTTGGTCTTTATAAATGAATATTTATACATATATGTGTATTTATATTTATGTATTCATATAAGCTGATGAGGAAAGTGTAAAAAAAAATATATTTTAGCATGGAGAATATTTATTGGGTGTTGTTGGATGAATTGATTGAATTGCTCATGAAAAATTCGCATTATATTTCCCAGGTATTCATATGATGCAATAAATTACGCCGTTTCATGAATGATTGCAAGTTTTTGTGTGCGAATTGTGCAGAAAATATGAGAGGTCAATCTGCTCACACATAAGAATGTATCTCTATTATTCTTTCATTGTATGATCAAGTTGACTTTTAATTTTATAAACAGAGAATAAAAATGTGAGAGATAAAATTTCTATTTTTTCCCCAATATGAATCTCAAGGAATTAAGTTTTCGTTGCAGCAATTTATCTCGATGCGATGTTTCGTCACAATCTCTTTGTTTACGAGATTTCTGTGATTAATATCATCGTCAAATTTTGAACAAATGTTTTATATGATAAATGTGAAAACTACATTATCGACTAATGCAAGATTTATTTATGAAACCCGGCTTTATGAGCAATAACTCCTCTTTCATCGTCTTGGACGCTGTTTTGTTGTTCGAAAACTCGCTGTTTATAACAATTTCCGAATTATTGCAACGCAGTGACAATATCTATGGCTGAAAATTGATTATTTAAGGATAATGATGATGATTGGATCGGTTTGATTGCCCAAATATTTATAAATTATAGTGAAAATGGTTTTCGTCACACGTTTTTTAGGTTATGCATCAAAGGTATGTCTATATACTTATTTTTCATGTTTACATTAGAATATTAGTCTGAATGCAGTAATGTTAATTGTCTTTTTTGTTTGTCATCAGAAAGGTATACGGAAATACCTTCGTACGGGTTTTCTTGATTCTTTGAAATTACGTGTGAAAGGAGGTACAGGTGGGACAGGTCTTCCTCGATACGGTGGTATTGGTGGAAAAGGTGGTGATGTTGTTGCAGTTTCTTCTGGGGAGTTGTCATTGCGACATTTGGTAGATCGACATAAAGGCAAAATATTAATGGCAGAACATGGCAGCAACAGTGAAGAAAAAGGAATAATTGGTTTACCTGGAGAAGATCTTTTATTACCAGTACCTCGTGGTGTATCAGTGTACAGGGAAAATATTAAAATAGGTATTGGGACAGAATGCATTGATTTGGTATTTTCGTATCTCCACTTCGAAGTATTAAACTATTCGTTCATTCATTCATTCGTTTGTGAATAGGTGAAGTGGATGCGGAAAATTCCAGATTAGTTGTAGCACGCGGTGGCATTGGCGGCTGTGAAGCAACTGGATTCAGTGGTCAAAAAGGAGAAAATCATATAATTACTCTAGATTTAAAATTGATAGCTGATGCTGCTCTAGTTGGATTCCCAAATGCTGGCAAGAGTACACTACTAAGGAGTATTTCAAGAGCTAAACCAAAAGTTGCTGACTATCCATGTAATTACTTTGAATACAACGAGCATGTTTCATCTATTCATAATCGGAGTACAAAAGATAATCCAAATTTCTTTGTTTTTCTTGATAGTCACGACTGTCAAACCACACTTAGGGATTATCCAGTATCCTGATTTGAGGACAATAACTCTAGCAGACTTGCCTGGATTAATTGAAGGTGCTCACGTAGATGTTGGAATGGGGCATAAGTTTTTAAAACATCTGGATAGAACAAAATTACTAGTGTTTATGGCAGACATTCAGGGTTTTCGTTTGTCAGTTCGACACAATTTCCGGAATTGTTTAGAAACCGTTGTTTTATTGAACAAAGAACTGGAATTATACAAACCCGATTTATTAGACATGCATTCAATTTTAATTATCAACAAGATGGACACAGCTGATGCAGAGCAGAAGTTTAAAGAAATTGAACCAGCATTGCATGATCTACAGAGTGTGTTTAATGAAATGCCAGAACAAATTAGGCCTGAAAAAGCTCTGCAGTTTGACGAAATCATCACGTCATCTCTGCTAAAAAAGCGTACAGAAGAAATTAATAAAATCAAGCTACGGATTCGTTATCATTTGGATCAAATCGCGGAAATGGAGGTTGAGAAATCCACAGAAAATTCAAAAGAAGTTGAACTATTCAAAAAATTGAAAAAAGATCTACATATACATTCTCCAACGTTGGTATAAATTCATTATATTGATGTCAAATGTGTAAATAGCTTTGTCAAAAAAGAATAATTTTCATCAGAACTAAGAGAGGTAGTTATAATCGCAAATAAAAAATTATTCACAAGGTATCTACATTTTTTTTTCTTATTATGTTACTTCAGTTGGTCATTTCAGATGTTTCTGGATATATCTCTTTTGTTCTTACGCCTTTACACTTTATATTTGCATCCCTAACACGATGTGTCCAATCGTCCCCCAATGGAGCTCTGGCTTGGAAATCAATTTTTTCAATTTCTTCACGATCTCGCATGACTCCTGCATTAACTTTCCATCGTTCGATTCCATTCCATGCAATCATTATACCATTATCCATACACAATTGCGGTGGTGTTCGAACAAAACGATAACCCGTTTGCTCGCAAAGAACATTAAGAACCCTAGCTATGAAATTGTTACACGCAACCCCACCAGACACAACCTATGAATGGGGATTACCATTTAATGTCTACCAACATCTGGTAGTGAATGAAATAATCGGAAGAATTTGATATTCCTTACCAGTGTTCGATGTTCCTCTGGTATCAAATGTTTCTCATCCAAGAAGTACATAGCTCGTTTAGTTCTATGTGCAATGTGTTTTGCGACTGCCAATTGAAATGCCGCACAGAAATTCTCAAGATCGGGAATCGTTTCATCACTCACAACAGCTAATTCAATCTCATGTTTTTCTATAATTCGGTTAGCAGTGTGTTTCAATCCAGCAAAGCTAAAATTACAATCACGATGACGTGACATAAATGAAGGGAACTCGAATTGACTTATATTTGTTGCTCTGCTCGCAGCTAATTCCATTGCCGCACCTCCACTTTTATTCCTATATTCAGGAATATTATTCATTTTTAATCGGCGTGCTGCCTGGAAAAAGAAATCCGATCAGTGTAAATAACATGGTTGAAATATTTTTGATTGTCACCAGAAAACTTTATTTTATGCAAAGCTTACCTTATCGAACGCTTCACCAGGAGCATCGTCTACAGTTGTACCAAGTACATGAAATTCTGTAACACTCTCAACAAGAGCCAATATACAATGTCCACCTGATATCAGAAGAACCAAGAATGGAAAGTTCACCTATGCTGGACAAGAAGAGCTCAACGATTAATTCATCTTTCACTACTATTTCGGTGTAAAAAACTAACAGAATTACTGTGCTTGGACTTACATTTCCATTCATTCTTGCAGTTAATGCATGTGCTTCCATATGATGAATAGGTATAAACGGTTTGTTTCCCAATTTCGATAGATATTTTCCAAAATTCTTACCAATCATTAAAGATAACGCTATACCCGGCTTCACTGTCGTTGCAATCGCATCAATATCTCTCAATCTGACACCAGCATTTCTCATAGCCTTCTCACATAGATCAGTTATATTTTTTCGATGGAACTCTCTGGCTACCGGTGGGATAATTCCACCGAAACTGCATGAAAAAATGGAACATTAAAGAAGTGAAATTGACTGTAGTTCAAAATGGGAGAAATGTCAATTGCCAATCAATCAATGAGTGTCGTTCACAATATCTTTCCATGCTCCCGAAATCCATTCATGATAAATGACTTGCAATTCTTTCCACACTCCCTCAGACTTTCCAACAATTATTCTCTATGAATTAATATGTACCTGACATGTGTTGCAATTTGCGAATGCATTGCTTCACCTAAAATAGCCCCAGTATCATCAACAATTGCAATACCGGTGTCATCGCAGCTCGTTTCCACACCTAATATTTTCACTTGTCTTAGTGAACTTGTACAATTCAATTCTCTCTTCAATTTCATACAAACTGATGCTCTTCGAATATTTTCATTGAGAATCCCACTCAATATTCGTCCATTTTTCATTGAATATAAACGCGGCCACATTTTCATTTTGAATATTATAAATTTATTCTTTCTCCATCATATCATCATCGATTGTTTGGTTATTTATCTCTACCAGTAGTTCTATCACGCGCATGCGTGTGTCTGTTGTTTGTTTGGTTATTTCAACCAATGAGAAATAGTCCCATTTGAACTAATTTTTCCTTTCTTGCTGGCGATCTGCGGTTTTTTCAAACTTGCAGTTGCTCTAGTTAAAAAAACCAAAATGTAATTAATTATCCGCAATAAAATAAGAAATAAAGTTATAGTCAGTGCCAACTTTTCAACGGTTATTGTGAAATCAACCTTTATGTCGTCAATTTCATCTTCAGTTTAAACTTTTGCCACCAGACGGCGCACCTGGGCCGACATTTCTCCACAGAGTGTTCACCAACTACAGTGCTAGGTGCTGATGCAGAATTAAGAGAAACAACCAATAGAAAATCGATACCTGCACTTTCAGCCAATTCCGTCCCTACATACAACCCCTCTTTCTCTCCCTCAGAACTGTCCATAAATACTAATATATATATACCGCAACCCTTGAGGTCACAATAATCGATTCATAGTCGCCACTAGTCGCAACTGCTGAAATTGCTGAAATACCATGTCTGATCAGTAAGTAAATTTAACACAAGTTTATTCCGGTTAATTCACCAAAATTCCATATAATTGTGTTAATGATTTGTTATCACATTGTCACAATAGTTGTGAATAATTTAATTTGATTATTAATTCACAAAGTACGATGAATACGCGATGAATGATGGTTTGAAATATTGAGGTTAAAATGCCAAAATATCGACAATGACGCAGTGCACAACAGTTCATAGCACAATTCGGTGATACGGAATTTTTTTTTTTGCGAATTAGAAATTCTTTTGTTCAACGTTCAATTGTATCGAATTATATTATTGATTATTATTTTTTTTTCTCCGTTTGCACTTTTAGAGATGATACATTATTGGATGAAGATCTTGGGGATGAAGAATATGATCTTGGAAATGACGAAGAAGAGGCCCTCCTAGCTGACGACTATGACATTGATAGGGTGAGCTAGTTGTTATTATTCAAAGTCCATATTTAAAGGATTAAATCATGATTTGCATTTGAGTAAAACAAAAAAAAATGTTTGGGAACAAAAAGCTGGAATGATGTACCGATAATCACCATGACGTGATATGATTCAGAGTGTATGAGAGTCTGGGTGAGTGTGTGTGTGTGTATTTTCGAGAAAAATTTTGTCAAAAATTATTGACATCACAATTTTCTTTTTATTACATTTCTAATCTTCTTTCTGTTGTTATTCATGGCTGAATTTTTTCATTTGGAATATATATTGCTATTGATCAGTATTGACGAAATTGCGCGCTCCAATATTCTGTATATGTGGTATGTGAGTGTGTGAATTCATCTGAGGGTTGTCAGATACGACAAAATGGTCATGTGTGAATGTGTTTACCGAATGGACGATATTTGTTTCATTCAAAAAATTTCTTGTTCACATTTTATTGTGTTTTATACATGGAAAGGAAAAAGAAATCAATAAAAAAAAGAGAACACACTGATAGATATGTAATGTTGGTTTAGTTGTAAGGAATTCAATATTCGCTTTCTTTAATGGTTGGTAGACACTCGATTAATTTTGCGAATTATTCTCGTTTTGTTCTTGACGATTGGAACATACGACATTATACCAATCAAGAAACTTCAATTTATTGCCAACAATTACGATTGCAAGTTATAATAAACCATTGAATGATCTAATTCATAATGATATATTGTTTTGAAAAAATGAATTAAGACAGAGAAAGAAACTCAA
The DNA here is from genome assembly GCA_030523045.1 of Meteorus cinctellus. Taxonomy (NCBI): domain Eukaryota; kingdom Metazoa; phylum Arthropoda; class Insecta; order Hymenoptera; family Braconidae; genus Meteorus; species Meteorus cinctellus. The sequence continues at coordinate 15,461 of JAPYZF010000007.1, read as the reverse complement.
GTTAGTCGAACAATGAATAACAGAACCAACAAAGTCATCACTTAATTTAGATCAAGAGCAAATAAAAAATGGTAAATATAAATACATATATGTGAACTCATATTTCTATTAAACCGAATGAGAGCAGTGTGTGCTATATTGATTGTAATATTATGTAAGGTTTTCTTCGCATCTCCGTATTTTATATAATGTAATTCTCCCAGCGAGCGCACGCGGCTTCGAAAGAGTTGAAGAGAGAACAGAAAGTAACAAACGAAGTGTATCATAAACCCGAATGAATTGAAAAATCTGAGTAGATGAAAATATGCAGTAAAAATTTTCCAATTTTAATACTGTGGCATAGTCTCCAGTTAACTGATCTTAAGAACTGCATCATTTCCCCAAATCAGTTTCACTATCAACCGAAGCTCAAACTTTTTGTCTGATGAAAAAAAACGCGCGCGTCACTTCCGAAAAGTAAATTGTATATGTTCAAAATTGATGTAATTTGTAACAATGGAATAAGCAGTAGCATAACGTTTCATTATTTAACATATTTTTCATATGCTCAATTAGAAGAAAAAAATCAGTCAGAACGAAAGAAGATAATATCCAACATAAATTGAATCAAGCAAATTCGATAATCCAATTTGAATTGAATAATATAATTCTTGTGTCTTTGTTCAATAAAGAGGATACATTATGCTACTGGTTAATGCAATTACAATTCGTGGAACCATCGGCTGTATACTTCTTAAAACAAAAAAACAAACAAAGAAAGAAAGAAACATCTTTCATGCCTCTAAAACTGTCATAACTAATCGAGAAATATCCAACCGTGACATCAGAAAAAAAACCTCACTCAAGTTTACAATAATGGATTCGAAAAACTCACACTATCACATAACAGTCCAACAATGTCTCAATATCCTCCTCCTATGCAAACGACTGCCAAAAAAAATGAAAAATCCCTGCTACGCTCGACATTCGAACTTATTTATAAAGCGTTATGGACAAACAAAAAAATAAATGCCGCAGATAGAATTATAAGTCCCATAGAACATTTCCTTCACAAACACTGCGCCACAAATGAAAAATCTCATATTCTACTTTTGATACCAGCAGATACAATTATAGATTATTGATAATAAAATATTTGTAGTCGATAGATAATGAGAAAAAAGAGAAAATAGAAGAAAAAAAATGGTGCAACATATAAAATCAAAAGAAAAAATTAGAAAAGTAGAATTATATATCAAAGTAATTGACACAATACGACACACGACACAAAACGACACATATATTTCATTACAAATATTTGGCAATTTAATTCTCGAGCAGCAGAATAGCTATAAGGGAGAAGAGGAAACAGACGATGTACTGGACTTAGGAGTCACGGATGCGCTCGACGATTTAGAAGGCGATGATGAAAATATTTCATATAGAAACGAGAGCGATAGCCATAACCAAACACATTGTTACAATGATGAACGCATTGTTGATTGTCATGGTGGTTATTATGATCATGAAGAACAACCACAGCTTTATGAAGAAAATATTGGGCATAATGAAGCAATATTATCGACTGCGTCGATGTCGACGGGTGATTTGCGTGAAAAATTGCAGAAGAATAATAATAGTGCACAGAGGGACGTCGTCATCATCGGAAACGGACAACAGCACCATCATCATCAATACCACCATCATCAGCAACAGCCAATGGAAGATGACGATGGTGAAGAAGCGAGGGAAAGGAGGAATCGTTTTCAAAGTGAAAGAACTATCATTTCACCGAAAATGAATAACGAAATACCGGATTCGTTGGAAAGTGTTGTCACAATGGAACAAATGCGGCCCATGATGATGAGGGATCGCGGCAGAGGTCGAGGCCTCAGAGGAATGCGGGGTGCGAGATTTCCTGGGCCAATGCCAACTTACAATCCGAGGTAAATCAAAACAATGTTATTAAGTCTCATTAGATGAATTTTTTGACACTGGGCTGGAACGAATTTTTGCAATTCCCACCCATCTCTCCGACAATCGGGACATCTCATCTATTCACGAAAATTTACGTAGAAGAAGTTCTTTAGAATGATGCTTTATAATTCAAGTAGGAGCAGAGGAAAAGATAGGCTTATAATTTTGTTTAATTTGGTTTAAATAGATTCAGCAGTCGTGGACCATCATTCAATGATCAAAAGCCTACATTTCGTCCGCCATTACTTGAATCACGGCCACCATTATTCCCCAATGGTCCGCTAAATAATATGATGAATCCACAAATGATGTATCATCAAGGAAATCCACAGCATCTACCACGTTTCCAACAATTCCAAGGCGGGCCACCTACACACGGTCCGACTCATCACTTTAGTGACCCATCAGGTGGAATACGTCCACAGTTCAATCAATTCCAAGGGATGGGTCAAATGCCAAGGATGCAAAATCCGAGGATGGAATTTCGACCACGTGCACCTGGACCACGTTTTACTGGTCCACCAAATCAACCACAATTCATGCCACCAAGACCAACGCACTTCCAAGCACGCCCACAACTTGGCCCTGAAGTCCGACAAATGCCTAACAATCACGAAGCAATGATCCCGAGTGGTCCAAGAGGTCCATCCTTACTCGGACCCGGACCTCATCCAATGGGGCCGCACGGACCAAACAACCAAATTCGCCCGACGCATCCAGGGCCTCTACGAATGTTACAAGGTGGTCCGGTTGGGCCCAATGGTCCGAGTATGGATGGACAGATCCCTCAGAGATTCCCCCGACCAGGCCCAAATCATATTGCAAATCATCCAAATATGCCAATGGGAGCGCAAGCACAATTTGAGAATCGTCCGCCATTTCAAGAAGGTCCTCAATTTGAAAGGAGAAATATGTACGCACCGGGACAACAGCCGCAGCAGCAGCCACATCAACAACAGCAACCGTACAATATTCAACAAGTTTCCAACCAATTCAATAATAATATGCCTCCTATTGGCGCACAACAGCAACGTGGATCGGCAGTGCCCAATGTGCCTATTCCACCAGGACATAAAATACTCATAAATCCGCACTTTCGCGGCGCACCACAACCACCCATGGATGGTAACTATTCCGAAAATTGTTTCCAACTGCAAAAAAATGATGACAAACAAAGACAATAAATAGAATTAATCAATTTTTTTGCAGGGAGACCACAATGGGATGGATCACAAACTATACCTCCACCTCAAGTGCCCAATGAACAGAATTTCGTGCAGAACACGACGTCCTATCAAGATCCAGTTGCTTACAATCAAACACCGATGAAGCCACAACCGTCTCAAGAATTTCAAAAGAGCAAAAATGATGTAATTATATACCCATAACATATCTTTAATTCATTATCAAAATTGTTTGTAAGCTGTTCCGATTGATGGTTCTAAAATCTTAATTATGCAAGTGTAATATCATATTGAATTTCTCTTATCCAGGATCCGTATGCCTATTTTTCGGATGTTTGGCAAGAGAACAAAACGTCAAAGCCGAAGAGTATTAGCCCATTGAAACCGTACTCAGCAGATAGTAATTATTCACGTGATAGTAGTTATCGGGACTATGACAGTAAATACAAATCATCTGACACCCGTGACACATATTCAGAGGTAAATCACTTACTAGAATGTTCGAAATTTTTAGATGTTTCTTCTACTTTACTCTATCATATTAGAACTTCTCATTTTGATTTTTAAGGATCAAAGATATCGTGACAGAAGCCCACCAACACGTTCTAGAGATTATTTACATCGACCACGGCCGCATCAATCAAGTACTACGTATCACAGTGATGCGTACGATCAACGTTCGAGCAGGTCGACGAATAATTTATCAAGTAGTCGTGCATCACCAAGACCACCCCAAAAACGCAGTCCGCAGCCTCTGAACAGATCCACGAGGGAATTGAGTCCCAAAAGGGTGAAATCAAGCAATCGAAATTACCACGACGTCCCAACATCAGGCGAGTCAAATGCATCGTCGAGAAGTAAACATGTAAGCACAGTTCCATGTCAAATAATATATAATGATAAACACATATTCAAAAAATTGAAATACCAACGCATTTTCATATCCATGTTTTAAGCAGGATGATTTAGATCCCGAAATGCGTGAATACCATAAAAAAATGGAAGAACAGAAACGTTTGCGGGAGAAAATATTGCAAGAGAAAGAGAATCGGAGAAAGCAAGCAGCAATGGAAAAGCAGGGTGATGACTCACGAGACATTAAAATTTCAGGTAAAATATATTTTAAATGATTTCGATTAATGGTGCCACCTTTTTCATTGACTGAATAATGCTCATTCATTAAAGTGCAATAATCTGATCATTCTCACTTGCATCTATTTGAGAGAAGTTGGTAATATATATTTTCGTTCTCAGAAAACGCCCAACAAGATGATAAAATGACGTCAGGTGCAGCTGTTGCAATAAAAAACAATACTGATGGTGTTTCACAACCATTAGCAACACGCGGAAGAATTCGTACTGGAAATACACAAGCGTCCGAGGTATAGCAATTAAGTACATACAATTGAAATCATGTAGTAATTAGAATTCATTCTACTGGTTTTCTGAAGTATGTCTATAATTTTTTTATATCTTCAAAAGAATGAATTACAAAAACCAGTTGATAAAAATAAATTCAAATGAACAATCGATTTAAATTCAAATTACCTGTGAGATTTATTGATAAATGCATTTATATGCTCACCCATTTTGAGCACAACAGTAAGAAACGAATCAAGTCAGTGGTATTTATAATTGTACAAACTCTATTATTTCATTATATAATTTACAACTTTCGACCAATAATATTGTTATAATTTTTCCCTTCGATACGTTAATATGTATAACTGAATATGGTGATTTAGATCAGTTTGAAATGTCTTTTTTCTTATAATTCAAACTGTATGTTCAGCTAGATTATTGAAAGTGATAAGCAATTACAGTGATAGGAATATAGGAGCAATTTTCTTTCCTTTTTCGATTACCTTTTACTTCATATTAATGAACTTTTTCCCATTGAAAATGAATCCTGCGATTGTGATGATAATCGCGAATTTTATTTTATTTTGAAAATACAAACATTAATGAAATTTATATTGTATAAAATATTTACAATTTATGATTAAATAAAATAACAAAAAAACCAAAATATAAATATCCTTCATTTGATCTTATAATTTACGAAACTCAACCTCCAGTATTTAATTTTTTCGGCGAATTCGTTTCTAATAGTTCGGTGGAGGACGCCAGTATATATTACTACTGCATTTTCACTTTTAACTGAATAATGTATAGCAATATTGAATAATATTCTGTCTTCAGGTGAACGAGAAGGGATCGTCTGGCGTCAGAATTGTTCGAAAACCTCTTGGAACAGAAAAGCATCCTACCTCAACAAATAATATTGTGAAAGAGTCAATTGTTGATGGACAAAAGGATGGTGTACAATTACGAGCGTCAAGTCTGCAGCAACAACAGCAATCTAGTGCACGACGTGTGGTAATAAATCCACCATGTGCTCAACGTGTCGCAACATCGATACAAAAAACTGTATCAAATCTTCAGAAAGCTCAAACAAAGGCGTCAACAGCGGCCAATACAACGCAAAAAATTTTGAATAAACCGATGCCAGTTTGTAAAAATGTAGCCGTGACTGAGAATACAAGAACAGTTATCAAGGATGGAGTAGGATCAACAGGACCACTTCGTAAAGTTGTTGTCAACAAAGCATTACCAATAAATTCAAAGAAGTTGAATATTGGCAACTCAACTTTCCAACGAATTGTTCTTCAACCGAATACAAAACCAAATACAATTGTGATTGAAAATTTAGCTACAAGCACAAGCGAAGCAGAAATACGAAGAATGTGCCAGGGAATTGGCACGCTCGAGGTAAAACATTTATGACTTCAATTATTATCTATGAAATGAAATGCAGTCACGCAATTTGGTTCATTAATAATGTCTTTTCTTCTTTTCTTTTTTAGAGCATAATGATGGGTGAGAAAACCGCAACGATTGTGTTTAAAACGCATTCAGCAGCGGCAGTATTCCAGAAGAAATATCAACGTAAAATGATTGATTTGTCTATGATAAATGTACGATTATTGAACCAAACCGTATCAATTAAACGACCAACAATCAAATGAATCAACATAAAGCAGCAAATATTGTCAAATTAATGAATTTGAATTCGATACACAACAAAATATGTATAATACACTATTTAATATTTTCCCCCTCATTTATCAATTACTATTTTGTCACGATAAAGCACTCCAAGAGCGAAAGTTGAATTTGTATATATAGAACAAGGTAAAATATATATAATTTATGCATAAACAGTTGATGCACTGCGTAGGACTACGCATCAATGCACGTCAGTTAAAAAGCATCAATATAATATGATTAATTACTAATTATTAATGAAAACAATTGGATATTAGTAAATAAAAGATATCGTAAGAATGAACAATAAAAATCCGAAATTTTTTCTAATTAAATATGATCAACGATTCAGTTCTCGAGTCCTAGAAAAATTCCGTATCATGCGGAAATATGAACAGAGGCATTCTGAAATTTTTCATGTTTGCGAATATCATCAATTCTCAATTTTCCACAAATGTAAAACATCTCGTCACATTTGTTTCGGTGTTTGTTATGACCAAATCGTCGAACAAATATCGTATCATATCCTGTGGGTTGATAATCGAATAACTAATTAATTCGGGTGTATTTATCCCAAAATAGTCCCATCATCATGAGAAATCTTTTTTATCTTTTAAATTCCATAGACTTGGCGCTAATTCTGAACACAAAATGGCGGCGCTAGTATTTCAACTAATTCTTTCATGTTTCACACACAATATATGACATAAATCAACGCTCCTCGTTCGCTTCTCCTCTTGTACATCTTTTGACCGTACCAGTGTATACAAGTCATCACATTTGATTTATTTGGATAAATTAATCATTAAAACATCTCCATATAATTGAAATTATGGCATCGACTGAGGATTGGGGAAAATTAACGGCCGAACAAGAATTGGCGGCAAATGTAAGTTGATGCCAATATTTATATATTATTTCCTCGAAATACACCGGTGGTAATGCGCATCCTTGTGTGGTATTTCGAACGTACTTTGTGCCGTTATTCTTTTATATTTCACCCCCACTTCGCGTATTTCATGCAGAGGGAATGTCACAAGATTTCCTAGAGAAATGACAACGTCCCATTAATTTCCGTTTTGGACTTGCACACAGCAACGCAATATCAGTCATTGAATTCTCTTTCAATATATAATTACGTATTGTGCATTTTGAATCCTAACCTCACAAAATTCACTTAACTATTCACAATGGTACAATTGAAAGAATTGACAATCAATTAATAAATTTATTCACATTATCAAACGAAATTATTGAGAAAACTTCGTTGTTTCAGGTTACGAATTTGAATATTAATAAACCAAAAAATCAGCAGAATAACGTCAATGAAGAAAGCGAATCGAAAACTAATGACGCTGGTGTCGATGGGCCAATTTCACCCGCTGAAAAGTCGTTGCTTCAAAAAATAATACGTAAAGGCTTAGTAGAAACAACGAACGAATTGGAAATACAACGTAAAAATCCAAGTTCGCCATTGTTTAGTATAAAAACATTTGAAGAATTGCATTTGAAGCCAGCATTACTTCGAGGCATTTATGCGATGGGTTTTAATGCACCTTCAAAAATACAAGAGACTGCTTTGCCAACATTATTGGCGGATCCGCCACAAAATATGATTGCTCAATCACAATCAGGAACGGGTAAAACAGCTGCATTCGTTTTGGCAATGCTTAGTCGTGTTGACACGAATAAACCGTATCCTCAAGTACTCTGCCTATCACCAACATATGAGTTAGCAATACAAACTGGTGAGGTTGCCGCGAAAATGTCCCAATTTTGTCCAGATATTAGTATCAAATATGCAGTTAGAGGCGAGGAAGTGGCAAGAGGTTCAAAACTCACTGATCATATCATTATCGGTACACCGGGTAAAGTTTTGGATTGGTCTTTGAAATTCCATTTCTTCGATTTGAATAAAATCACAGTTTTCGTATTGGATGAAGCTGATGTGATGATTGCTACTCAGGGTCATCAAGATCAATGTATACGTATTCATAAGTAAGTACGCAAGAAGAATACAAAGGAACTAGTAATTGCGCTCTTCTCTGCCTAGAAACTCGAGCTGCAATTTCAATTTAATTGGTTGCATTGTTGATTTGCAGAAACTTACCACGAACATGTCAAATGATGTTTTTCTCTGCAACATATGAGAGCGAAGTGATGAGTTTCGCCGAGATTATTGTTAGCAATCCGTTGATAATAAGATTACTCAAAGAAGAAGAGACATTGGATAATATTAAACAGTACTACGTAAGATGTAAGAATACAGAAGAAAAATATGTTGCGATTACGAACATTTATGGTGTAATTACCATTGGACAAGCAATTATATTTTGCCATGTGAGTATTCATCCAATTTCATTGAAATATGTAATCAGTTTATTGAAAGTCTTACTACTTATTGTTATTCTGTTTTTATAGACAAGAAAGACTGCGAGTTGGCTCGCAGAAAGGATGTCTAAAGATGGTCACACTGTTGGTGTGTTGTCAGGCGATTTAAGTGTTGAACAAAGAATTGCAGTACTAGATAGATTCAGAGATGGGATAGAGAAAGTTCTCATCACAACAAATGTTTTGGCAAGAGGTGATAATGATTTTAATTTACTTCCTAGATGCATGAAGTGATTTTCACAACTCGATCTAATGTTTGCAATTTCAAATTGATTCCAGGAATTGACGTAGCACAAGTAACAATTGTGGTCAACTTCGATCTGCCAATGGATCAAAATCGCAAAGCTGATTGTGAAACATATTTACATAGGATAGGACGAACTGGTAGATTCGGTAAATCAGGAATTGCTATTAATTTAGTTGATTCACCAGAATCTATGGCATTGTGTAAAGATATTGAAAAACATTTTGGCAAGAAGATTCACTATTTAGATGCTGAAGACGCAGACGAGATTGAGAAAATAGGTGCATAAAATATTAAGGATTTATTACTGTAATAACTTTTACAATTTTTGGTATATGAATACCATTAAAAACAAACTTTATACTCTCGAAAATAAATTTGATTGCAAATGTTTCCGTCCAATGTTCCCTTCATTATTTAGAAATGAGAGCCATAGTTAAACATCAATGCAACGAGTATTATGAAACCATCAAATTTTCAACCAGCAAGATCAAGTTCCAATTACAAATAATGTGTGAAGAGAAACTTTTTGTTATTCGTATATTATTATTGTAGTTGATCGATCATATAAATGAAATGAGGTCACAGGAAAATGGGTGAATTGAAAGAAAAATAATGTTAATACAATATATTTATTTCTTACTATTTTTTTGTCAAGATAATCTTAAATATTACGATCACCAATATAAATGAATTGCTGCTGCAATGACTTATTAATCAACGAAATAAACACAATGGATAAGTTGTTCAACGATTGAATCTCTGAATGTCCCAAGTTCACAATAAAAATGAATAATCGTCTACTAGTCGGAATTTTGTGCTTGGAATATTTAAATTCATAAAAAACTGTTCTAGCGTTGGCTCAACAAACACAAGAAACATGAATAGATGCCAATTTCGGCAGTGATTCATCTCGCACATGGCAATTGTATAGCAATACAGAGAGAATAACAGTTATCTTTTAATCAAAAAATCTTAATGTAAGATTCACGCTTCATTTCACAGAAAAAAACTCATTCATCCACTTTTCTGGTTTTTTCTTTTTTTGGGGGTCATTGCTACTTCATACATCATCGAGGAGGTACCTACAATTGAAAATTTATTCAGAAGTTACACACAACGGGAATAATGAAAAAAGAAAGTTGAAAAATTATCAGAAATTATTTTTATCTACGAAAATAAAACAAGAATTTAAGTTAATATAAACCCGACAATCACATACGGAAAAATATGTGACCAACGGAATGTCTGTGCACTCTAGCTTAGAATTATTTCGAAATTATAATTATTATCCGATCAAGGTTGTGTTTTTTTTTTCTCTTTCATCGACACTATTCCAATTTATCCTTTTTTTTGCGTTAATAACAAATGCAACTGACCCAACCTATGAAGAACAGGCGCTTCCAAAGTCAGCTTCAGTCTTTAGATGGAAACTGCACTTATTTTTCTTTTCCTCAATAATTTTTTTACATTCCCATACCTCCCATTCCACCCATACCTCCCATGCCTCCCATACCACCCATGCCAGGCATTCCACCAGCAGGTTCTTCTTTGGGCATTTCTGTTACAACTACTTCGGCTGTGGTCAACAAGGATGCAACACCAGCTGCATCAGTAAGTGCCGTACGAACAACTTTAGTCGGGTCAATTATTCCACTTGCAATCATGTCAACGTATTCATTCTTCATCGCATCATAGCCTAATGTTCCTTCGCAAACTTTAGCAACAACAACGCTCGCATCAACGCCAGCATTCGCTGCAATTTGATGACAGGGTTGACGTAATGCATTCTCAACAATTTGAATGCCCGTTGCTTGATCACTGTTGGTTGGTGACAGTTTTTTCAGAGCTGGTGCACATCGAAGAAGTGCAGTGCCACCTCCGGGAACAATTCCTTCCTCTACAGCAGCGCGTGTTGCATTCAACGCATCATGAACACGATCTTTCTTCTCGTTGACTTCGACTTCACTGCTACCGCCAACTCTCAATACTGCAACACCAGCTGAGAGCCTTGCAAGACGTTCTTGAAGTTTTTCCTTTTCGTACTCAGATGTTGTATTCAAGATCTGATCGCGTAAAATTTCTGCACGCTTGTCGATGTCGGATTTTGTGCCCTTTCCTTTCAATAAAAGTGTGTCTTCTTTTGTAATAATTATCTCGCCAACTTGACCGAAGTCATTAGCCTGGGAAAAGGAAAATACAAATTATATATGACGCGAATAATGGATTATTGCTCGAATTTATGTTCAATGAACGAAAATTTCTTGAAATATTTACCGTGATGTCTTCAATCTTAACGAGATTGGCTTCATCACCGAAGACGATTCCTCCAGTTGCGATCGCCATATCTTGGAGTGTGGCCTTGCGATTGTCACCAAAACCTGGAGCTTTCACTGCAGCGATTTGGAGTCCGATCTTAAGTCTATTGAATACCAGAGTAGTTAAAGCTTCACCATCAATATCTTCAGCAATAATGACTAATGGTTTGCGCATTGAATTTGCCATTTCAAGTGCTGGTACAATACTCTGAATTGATGAAATTTTCTTTTCGCTAAATAATACCAGGGCGTCTTGGAACTCAACTTTGGCGCCTTTGGTTGAATTGATGAAATATGGTGAAATGTATCCACGGTCGAATTTCATGCCTTCGATAACTTCCAATTCGTCATTCAAAGTCTTACCGTCCTTGACAGTAATAACACCCTCTTTACCAACTTTTTTCATTGCATCAGAGATGAGTTGACCGATCGCAAGATCGCCATTGGCTGAAATTGTTGCGACCTGTGCAATTTCTTCGGGTGTTGTGACATTCTTACTTAACTTCTTCAATTCTTCTTTGATTGTATCAACAGCTAACATCACACCACGTCGGATTTCGACTGGGTTTGCGCCTTTACTGATTTTTTCAAATCCTTCTTTGGCAATAGCACGAGCTAAAACTGTTGCGGTCGTTGTACCATCACCAGCTTCCTCATTCGTGTTATTGGCAACATCTTGAACTAATTTAGCTCCAATATTTTGGAATTTGTCTTTCAATTCGATACCCTTAGCGACTGTCACACCATCCTTTGTAATCTTTGGACTTCCCCAACTCTGTTCCAATATTACATTACGTCCCTTGGGTCCCATTGTCACTGCGACTGCATCGGCAAGTACATCAACACCTTGTAGCATCAATGCACGCACTTCAGCACCAAATCTCACGTCTTTGGCATATAAACGAGCTTGGAGTTGCATTTGACGCGATGCTGCGCTCCGCATCATGGTTGGTAGACGGTACATCTGAAATTCAGGAGAAACAAAAATTAATTATTATCAATATTCCCCATTGGCCAACATTTCCTTCCAGAAAGTTTTTGTTCTCTGTAATTCCAGAAGAAGCAAACGTCGTTTTCTACTACAGAACAAATTCCATATTGAAGGTATTGATAGTTGGAAATGAGCCTATATTTGAAAACTCATGAAAAAAATTTCTCTTGTAGAACAGAGCTATAGCTCTAAAGTTATTAATTAGAATATTGCTATTAATCGATCATTGATATTATATGACTATGATCTTATGTCAAAGAAAATTCTAGAAGGAGATGATAAACGAATAGCATACGAATAGCTATGATAACAAAAAACCACATCAACTTCGATAAATATGAACAAAAAATTTCGTCTACACGTAAAATAGTGATAGAGTTGGAACTGCACACAAATGGAAACATGGTTATGTAAACCGCGTGGTGCAAACCGCGAAGCTAAATCGATAGGTTATGTGAAGCCAAATTCCTGGGATGGTTATTCGCATTATAAATTCATAATGTGTAGAGATATGTTGGCCATGTGCAAAATATAACTTGAAATCGATGTTCAAAGAATTAATTAGAGTCATACCGGGACATGGCCGGCATATGAAGAATATTGCCCATTACCTCGCGCGTTTTCGATAAAATTATTAAATAAATCTTCGAGTTGATGCATTCACAGACTTATAAAAGATAATTACCTTTATGCTATGTTACTGAATCTTCCAAATATATTAAACGTAATTCTCACGATTATTTCGTGAAAAAAAATGAAAGCTCTTTGGAGTATGTGGTTGCACGTTGTTCCACACAAGTAAGAATGAGAAGAAGCATACACTGGGTCCCTCAATCATGGGTATCACATGGGCGACATCCCCTCTCCACATGGGAGCAACCGAACTCAACCTAACCTTACCGAAAAGCCGGATCTTTATATAAAATAAGAAATATTTATTGATTTACAATTTAATATCCATAAATTCTGCTACTTATTAATTTGTTTATATATTTGACATCATTCTTAATTGATATATTCATTAATCAGTGTTTCATGTAGTTAAAAAAGGTCATTTTCTGAAGCATTTCTATGGGTTTCTAGAATGTACTATAACGTACGTTGTATGACGCAATCGCCAACGAACAACCAATCACCATGCCCCGGATTCTCTGAATAAAATTCAGATACGAGGATATCTTTTTCGTTTAGCAAAGGAATATTGCACTAAAAATGAATGCTTTCTTCATTGGTATCTTCTCCCTTATCTAGCCATTGATAAGAATTCAACGCGGTGCAGAGTCCAATAATATGCATATTAAGACTGAATAAATTACATACAATCCGTTACTCCTACAAATTGGATGTAAAACGAAAAGTATCGCATAAAGATGGAATGAAAATATATTGGAGACAAACAGCTACTTGTAAAGTCACATTAATTATTCAGGTAGATATTAGACAGTCAATTTAACCTGTTAAATGGGTAAATGATCGAAATTTCGAGAAAATAATCTTGAAAATCTCGTTTCTTCCGATGTATAGAGATGAGGATTAATTTGTACGGAACGCATGCGTAAAATGGCGTCTGTGCACATATGTATATCTTACATAACCAATGGCTGTTGCCGGCCGGTGTGGACGGAAGAAATGGAATCGATGGTTGGCTTATCACGTGACGATGGCGCGAGAGGGGAGCGGAAGCTTCGAGAAAATCATGAGCAGATATCCCATTGCAACACCCACAGTTTAGGTTACTTTGAGCAACGTGCACGAGTGATTGCCGGTCATTTCTATTCTCACCAAAAAACAATTAAGATTCTTTATTATAGACTGAATAAAATATGGTGAGTCACTATGATATTATAACAGATTAATCTTAGCATAATATCTGATTTATTGACTAATTAAAATTATGAATATCGAATGAAATTTTGCAACGATTTATTCTGCTCGTGAATTTCATGCGAAGAACAAAAATATCTTGCATATACCCAATAATTGATATCTAACATGGTGTTGTTATTCTTATTAAAAAGAATTGGGCTTTATTTTGTTTACTCTTTTGTTTATGTTAAATCATTTCTTTTCAACTCCTCTACCGTGGACTATATTAATTCATCATTTTTTGTTGGTTATGTAGGCAGCATTAGCGAAACGAGTCATTCCTCTGTTGGACCGAGTTCTTGTACAAAGAGCTGAAGCTATCACAAAGACGAAGGGTGGAATTGTATTGCCAGAAAAAGTACAGCAAAAAGTTTTGAAAGGCACGATAGTAGCTGTTGGACCTGGTTCAAGAAATGAGGTTGGGAATCAGCTCTGCAGTCTTTTATCATTTTCGGAGTAATGATTTTCTGTGAAGAAGAGAAACTTATTTTGATTATTGTTCGATTTTACAGCAAGGACAACATGTACCGATGAACGTGAAGGTTGGTGATACCGTGCTACTTCCAGAGTATGGTGGTACCAAGGTTCAACTTGAAGATGAAAAAGAATTCCATTTATTCCGTGAATCTGACATTCTCGCTAAATTGGAATCATAATTTGAGTGACGAAGAAAGATATTACAATAGGTTGATTTTACTGAATCCAAATGCAGATAACAATTGTTAAATTTTTTTTTACTGTTTGCAATCATTTGTTGAAGACAAATGATGGAGAAGGAATTCATTGATGATAATGATGTGGAAGATGATTGTGACATTGCTATGACAAAAACATTAATTCGAGTCAATTATATTATTCTTTTCGTCTTTCTAGGTTCTATGTTAGCCTGTAGGTAACATTGTTTCGTACATTTTTTTCCAAATAAAGAATTTAATTCCGTATATGTTCAATCTTGTATTAATTTCCATCTAAAGGATAAAATTATGTTTTTACGCGCGTGATTGTTGATTTGAATGTTTTCCTGCCGGTATATTCCAAATTTACATCATCGACTCTTTATGACTGACATCAAAGAATAGAGATGTCCATAGAATTTCTATTAATGCCGAAAGAAAATAAAATTGGCCGTAACATATTCGATTTCCCTCTCAGTACATGCGAGATCGCTGGGGTGAAGTTATTTCGAACCCAGCATAAATATCGACGGTAGTGCTCCCTATTGGCTAGGGTGATTACTTCTAATTCCGGGACCAGGTCGCCCTTTGGATCTGGGCTTCCTATGGACGCTGCATTCTTTACGGACACTATACCAAAGAATACTCTCCCATAGAAGCTCATAAGTCCATTTCGCGTACCCTGAAAAATTTAGTACCTACCCTGAACATCAGAGGTCGGAACTTGTTCAGTAAACCTGAGAGTATACAGTGAGCAGCGCCTCTACCAGCTTAGATACTAATTTGGAT